>OZ005662.1:141086746-141829246 GCA_963930645.1 Salticus scenicus
ATGGAATTTAAATTTGTCAAGACATGGTCAATATTGTGACGAGATGTGTCGATAAGTGTGAAAGTGTCATCAACGTAATGAGTCCAAAAAGGAAAAGACATTTCCTTAAAAAGTAGGCTTTCAGAATAATGCATGCAAATATCTGCGAGAATTGGGGAGAGAGGGGTAGACCTGCTAACTATGCTAGTTTATACCTAATGGTATTAGGCCCCGCCTTTTTTTCACAACAGAATACTTATAGAGTAATATTCAGCAATGTGTGTTCTCATGATTAAATAAGACTATTGCTCTGCAACTATTCTGGTGTGAAAAATGGGCGCTGTTTAATACCATTACGGATAAACTAGCACAGTTAGCAGATTCTAGAGGGGATCCCATAGCTAAACCTTCAGACTAACGATAAAATTTTCTTTGGAAAGTAAAAGTAGTTTGTAATAAAGAAATGCGGGTTAGAGAAATTTATTTTTGTATTTCATAAGATGTGATATGAAATTCTTTTAATCCATTTTCAAGATAGCAGAGGGCGCCACTAATTCAAAAATTAGTGAAAAGGGATTTTGCATCGAAAGAAACCATAGTAAGATTAGTGTGAGGGCAGGCTTGAATACATTTTTCGGAAGTTAATGGAGTTCTTTACAGTATAAATATTTGCAGAAAGAAGGGGGACAAAAATTGTAGTGAGAAATTTAACTAAATCACAGGAAGCAGTATCGATATTAGAGTCTATGTGACGAAATGAGATATTGGGTTTGTGGAGTTTCGGTAAAGCATAAAATCTGACGCAATTAGTTATAGGAGGGATAAGATGAAATTTAGTCGCGTCCAAAAACAAGCGACAAGTCTTTATAGCAGATTTAATTTTAATTAATTCTTCAAGAGAGGGGTCACTGCGCAGAGGAATATATATGGGCCAACGTTAATCAGTTCGGTTACACTATCGATATATTGTATCTTATCTAAAATCCCGATCTGACCACATTTATTGCTTTAGGTAGAATGATATTTTCATTCAAGGCTTTTTTTTCTGCAGGGCTGAGATTAGATTAAAATTTTTAGAATTGAAATTGGCATTATTAAGGATGAAATGACAAAGAATTTCTTTCTGTTGGTCAATCAGCTGAGAATTTTTGAAAGCTTTTTTAATAGGAGCAATTAACTGAGTAAAAGAAGGTGATTTAGAAATAGTAAAACTTGAATTGAGTTTAAGAGCTGAATACTGAATATTGTATATTGCTGGTTTGTACGACTCAAATGCAAAACTTTATAGTAACACTTTCATGCAGAGCTTACTGTATAAAATAAAAATGTACCCAACAGAAGTAGATAATTTTTTTTCTCAAATATTAAACACTTTTTTTTCTTTTACCGCTATTAACATTTTCGCGACCACTGACGTGAATTCACGTCATTTAAAAATTTATAACTCCGCCAGTGGGCGGTTCTTTAAGTTGCATAGGTTACATTATTTCTGTACAATATACCTAATATTCACAATTGTGCAATCAATGCATTATGGATACAAATACTCTGATTAGAAAGAGTATAATTGTAACGAATGTTCATTTATATTATAAATTTGAATACAGAAAATATTCATTTAAACCAATGTAATGTAAAAGAATAACGCCCAAAGGCGGAACTTACTGTCAAAAAGACAGAAACATGCGGTCGCGAAAGTGTTCCACATGATTTTGTCTTTTTGACAGTAAAGTCCGCCTGTGGGCGTTATTCTCCCAAGTTACAATATTCAGAACAAAACTTTCTCAATTCAGATTCATATTACAAATGGATATGCATTATACAAAGGGCATTCCATAAAAACTGAGAGTTATTTTTTTACGTAGTGGCAACTACACGAAACTAAAAAATAGAAGTGCAGGCGATTCTTTCAAACTGTTAACAGTACGTTTATACAAAATGCTAAACGAAGCAGACGATTTTATTTTCCTATTTCCGTGCTTGTTTAAAGAACTGTTTTATTTGCCCTACAGAAATGGAGGATGAGTGATTCAGAGTTAAAAAACGAAATGCGTTGTGCAATAAAATTTTGCTACCGTTTCGGCAAAACAGCTCCAGAAACAGTTAATTTAATGAAAGAAGATTAGAAAGACAAATGTTTTGGACAGTCTACGATTTTTAGAAGGCATGGTGATTTCAAGCAAGGCCGTTTGTCTGCAGAACTGGCTCCTAGGCCCGGGCGACCAAAAAGTGTTGTGAATGATCGAAATGTTAACACTGCGTGGGTAATCCTTCAAGAAAATCGGCGAATGACATGTGAGGAGATAGCGGCATCAACAAACATTTCGAAAACGTCGATATTTCGCATTCTACGCAACAATTTACAGCTTCGCTATGTTTGTTCCAGATGGGTCCCTCATCACCTTACTAAAGAACGAATGAAAGCAAGAATTCACCAATGTTGTGAATGGAAACAGATGCTTCAAAATGATCCAAATCTCCTAAAGACTGTAATAACAGGTGATGAAACTTGGGTGCATCATTATGATCACCTTACCAAGTCCGCAAGAAGTGTATGGAAACATACTGATTCTCCGCCTCCGAAAAAAATCCGACAAACCAAATCTGCTGGAAAGGTCATGATGATTATTTTCTTTGATCATAAAAGTGTAATCTATCAGCATGCTGTGTCTCCAAAAACTACTCCGAATGGTGAATATTACGTTTCAGTTTTGAAAATTTTGCGAGAACACATATCGAGGAAGCATTATGAACTGGTAGGAAATTGGACATTACATCACGATAATGCTCGCCCGCATGTCGCTACTTCCAGGGATGGAACACGGGCGCAGAATTCATACCGGAATCCGTTTAAGAAATTTCTCTACCTATAATATCGTTGATTTAAGAAGTAGAAAACTTTCTTACATTGATAGTGGTATGAATTCTGCGCCCGTGTTCCATCCCTGTACTTCTGTTCAGCAATATCTTAGTAAATGCAATATTGTGAGTCATGCCACATCCCCCTTACAGTCGAGATCTCGCACCATGCGATTTCTGGCTGTTTCCGACGTTGAAGGAGAAGCTCCGTGGCAGAAAATTTAATACAGATTCTGAAGTTATTTCAGCAGTGGAGGGTTCTTTGAAGCAGCTTCCAGAAAAGGGCTTCTCTACTTGTTTTAAAAAGTGGATTGAACGATGGGACCATTGCATATCATCCGACGGAAGGCATTTTGAAAAAGAATGATGTATTTTTTGCTGTAAATATATTTCTCGAATTTTTATGATTTTACTCTCAGTTTTTATGGATTGCCCTTTGTAATTATACTCTTTCTAAACAAAGTTTTAGAATGCATAATATATTGGTTGTACAAATATGAATATTGTGCATATTTTATAGAAATAAATGACACAAAAATTGCAAAAGAAACGCCCACTTGCGGAGTTACAAATTTTCAAATGACGATAATCTACGTCAGCGGTCGCGAAAATTTTAATATTATTATCATTATTACTATTATTATTTTATCTTGGTATCTAGATTTTTGTAATTCAACATTGGATGGTTCTTATGACTCAAGCTGTTTAAATTTTTTCGTATAAGGTGACGTATTTAGCTATTTAGTTTAACCTTTTGTAAACCTTTTAGTTTATAAGCGTATTCACCAAATATCGTTCTTATTTTTTCTATAAAAAACCTTTCTGTGTTTTTTTTCCGGTGTAAAATTTAATAAATAATCTTTGTTCTGTTGTACAGCCTGATTTATTTTTCTAAATGTATAGACGGACCCATAATACATTTTCGCTTGTATCTCCGTCAAAAGTTGATTTAAAGTATATAAATAGGACAATTTCTGAACCGCCTTGATCTCAGAAATTTGAATATGCTATAAAAAATAGGGGTTGTCTTTTAAAAAAATGTAGATGATGCCCCTTTTAATATGTAGATGACCACTTAACCAAAGTCTAACTATACCATTATAAACTAGACGTTTCCGCAAATCGATTGGTAGCAGCCGCATGTTTCTACGGCAACTTACAGCGAAATTAGATGGGGACTTTTTTTTTCGGACTGTAGTACATTAAATATCACTTCTCAAAATTATTAGCGACTGTTGAATACAAAAGACGCGCGATCTGGCAACGATGAGACAGTTTTTTTCGACGATTACTACAATTTATTTTTTTAAACCGTTAATTTTATATCAAAGCAGCCGTTGTACGCGTGAACTTAATTGGGTGTTATTAAACCAACAGACTGATACTCTAAAAATTTAGTGGTGTTAACAAAAAAATTGTAAAATTCAACTGGCAGCCCTGCTCCCGCGTTCAGGGATGGAACACGGGCGCAGAATTCATACCGGAATCTGTTTAAGAAATTTCTCTACTTATAATATCGTTGATTTAAGAAGTAGAAAATTTTCTTACATTGATAGTGGTATGAATTCTGCGCCCGTGTTCCATCCCTGCGCGTTGTACGGGAGTCAACTGCATTTAGAGATTGTTACACGTATTGGAACTAAAATTTGTAACAGAAGTGACACTCAGAAGTTGTTTTGATGCCAATATTTTTATATAGTTATCCTTTACAATAAATTTCTGCAATTTAGTAACCGAAAAATTATTGTTTGTATATACTAATATCAATGCTAAATAAACGTGCCACTTCTGTAAGAATATTTTTTTTTAGTGAGAAACTGTTAAAAGTCTTAATTAACATATTTTGTTCAAGTGAAAATTTAAAATACGATTCGATAAATCTTACGCATGAAATATGCTGTTTGCATCATAATTCTGAAATTTCAGAAATACCTCGTGTTTCGGGTAAAGAATTTAACATTCCTTTTTTTTTTTTTTTTTTTTCTTTTCTTTTTTTTTTTTTTTTTTTCGTTTTTTTTTTATGTTACTCAGTTTTATCTATTAACTTTACTCATATTTTAAGGTACAGTCGGAGGAAAAAATGCAATACCCACTGTAATTTCGTTGTTAACTTACGCAGGAACATCTAATAGACATAATTCAACAGGAAATTAAATGCACTTTCTGAAGATATCGACGAATTTTGAATTAGGGGTCATCTACATATTGAAATATGTGCCAACTTTAGTGCCAATTAAAGTGCCAACTTTCAATAGCAACATCCAATTTTGACTTCATATTCGAATTTCTGAGAGTCTGGCAGTGCGGAAAAGTACGCTGTTTATATAATTTATCTTCAGTATTTATATAGTTATAATTGAAAATGCGTTAAGAGGGTTATCTGTAAAAGTATAAAAATAAAATTAAAATCCTATTATAAACAGACAAAATTTTATTGTTTCACACCGGAAATGTTTCAGGAAAACCAATGATAAAGTATCATAAAAAACATTGATAGTGTTCGAGTACTTTGATTATCCATAATTCAGTTTTTTAGATTTGTCAGTACTCTTTTACATAATTTTAGGTCTATTTCAATACATTACACTTGCGATCGGTCCAGTCAGTACACTTTAAAAAAAGTGCAATATTTTTCAATTAAAAGTGTCTATTATGGTTGTACTGATCACCAATAAAGCTTAAATTTTCTTTTGGTAGGTGTAACAAAATAAACGAAATAAAATAATATATATATATATTTTTTGTATATACAACAATGCATAAACTAAATCTTTTCGGATAAATTATTGTAAGGGTTCATGAAGTAAATATTAAAAAATTTTAATCGCACTTACCACTTTTGGGCCAGTTGAACTCTTTAAAACTGTAGGATTCGTTTTATAATTTCTATGAAAATACAATTTCTTAATGTACCCTTTCGTGACTGCTGACGTAGATTCACGTCATTTAAAAATCTGTAACTCTGTCAGTGGGCGTTCCTTTCGTAATTTGTGTGTTACATATTTCTTATATGTGTACCCAGTGTCCATATTTTGAAATAAAATATACTATGGATGGAAATATATTGATTAGAAAGAATATAATTATAATGTATATCCATTTGTAATATAATTGTGGATACAGAAAATTTGTTTTGAAATATTTTATTTTGAGAGAATAACGCTCGTAGGCGGATCTTACTGTCAAAACGACAAAATCCTGCTGTCGCAAAATGGGTTAAAACATATTTTTAAAGTTAAAGTATAATTCAAAAAATATATAAAGTTAAAATATATTAATAAAATTTTAAAGACTAAAGTATCCATAAAATAATAATCCCCCCCCCTTACAAAATAAATAAATAAATAAAATATAAAGGAACATATGAAGCAAATGATTAAGCCTTTAACTATGATGGTAGTTAAGAAACGATTTTACAAGTTTATCTTGAATTCCAATTCCATTCGTTTTTTTTTAATTGACAATGTTTACATTAAACCTGTTTTTCTATTTAAAACAGTAAACCCCGCCTATTTAGTTATATTTTTCTACTAATGTTCGTTTAAAAGATTCAAATTTATCACCAGTAATCGATGAAGTAAATACCACTTATGCATAATTTTGTCAACATAAAATAAGGGGTTTAAAACGAATACTCAATGTCACATTTACTTTTCTTTTCTGTATTGTTTTATTTTGAAGAAAGATGAAGGATGGCTTGTCTTCTTTAGAAAACAGGAATTCTTAATGCTAGCACTAAAGTCTAAAAATCATCATTTTTGCTTCATTTGTTTGTGTTTGACTTTTTTGTTATATAATTTGACCCGTAAATAAAAAATAAAAATATTTTGTTTAATTTTCTATGTTATTTTTTAAGATTTGATTCGTTATCTCATGCAAAACTTTATAAGAGACGACCCCCTAAACCACTCCAACAGAAAGATTTATTTATATCTCGAAAACTAATAACTGAAATGAGCTGCAAATTTGCACACCCATATTTTTCAGCATTAGGATTCATTTTATGTAAAAATTGATATAGGTCATAAATAATAATTTTCATGAATATGAATTTATTAATATATTTCAGAATTAAAAATATTTTTCAGAACCAAAAGTGATGATGGATTATGTTTGGGTTTCTTCACTGTATCTCGCCAAATATATATATATATATATATATATATAAAGATCAAGTTACTTTTTCTGAAGATATTAATAAAAATATGAAATATGAATTTAACTTTGAACGCATATGACTTTGTGAAAAAATAAGTAAAATATACAACCAATATACTTTTTCGCGTTGTTGCGATCCCAGGAATTCAAATATAAAATAAAAATGGGGCATAACCAATGAAAAAAATCAAAGTTGGTGAACGTTTTAGTATGTAGACGACCCCCAATTCAAAGTTTCAGCTCATTTTCTGAAACTAATCACAATTCCCCGTCAAATGATACTATTACATTTTTTTTTAAATCGTTTATCAACCAAGTTGCGTTGAGTGTTGCATTTCTTTTCCCCGACTGTACATTATTTTGTATAATAAAATGTTTTTATATAATAAAAAAGCTATTTTATCGATAACAAATAAAATATATAATTTTCAGATTTTTATTATCAAAATAGAGCCCAGAAACTAAACTGTCGACAGCTATTACATGATATTGCTTACCTGTAAAACTTGATAATAACTTACAGTGAAAGCAAACAAATTTTCTTACATACCTGAGGAAGAAGAAAAAATATTCTCAGCATTATTGGTTTAGTTAAGAAATTAAACAATTATACAATTTAAAAGAACATGAATAAATAAAAAAACATTTTTTTTTAAGTTAAAAACTAGGATAACATAACACAAAGGCCATATAGAATGTAAGTTGCGTTTTGCGTTTAACTTTTGCCGCGTTAGGAATAAACATAAGTGTTGTCAAATTTTGCGACTTTTTTATTCAAACAACACCAATAATATTAAGAAGTGATATTTAAAATATAAAAACAGATGACGTCTCGATTGAATTTGTATTTTATATATATGAAATATCACTTCTCAAAATTATTGTTGACTATTTCATAAAACAGTCTCAAAGTCTGACAACACAGATTTTACGCATGTGATATGCTTCGCTGACTCATTAACAAACAATTTTAATTATTTGTAGATCATTGAGTATTGCGTCGGCTGCATGTTGAGAATTTATAATGTTTAAAAACTGAACATTCTGCCGCGTGCGAGTTATGGTCTATCGTCTACTTTCTAAGTGCTAGGAACATTAAATTAATTGAAATTCACTGCCAAGTTTGGAAAATTTTTCTATAAACTCTATTTTCTCAATTAATAATCTATATTTCATTTAACAAAAGAGCATTATGTTGTAACAGAGAGGACGATTATTAGTATTGAAACAATTCTGTTCATTTCATTGGTATCACTTTCTTTAAAAAAGTAAAACTTTCACTGATAAAAATACGTAGCTACCAACTTTCGTCCTTAAAAAAAAAAAAAAGTATCACTAACGAGTCGTAGCTATATAATACACATATTTTGTTTTAGAAAGTAATGATGAGAAATATTGCATATAATAGGGAACACTTAACAACTATAGATATATTTTTCATTAAAAAAATGTTGAATAAAACTGCATTTGGATAAAGTGCATTCGACAAAATTTCTGCGATAGGCGAAACATTGCATTTACGTTTAATTCAATAACTATATCATAACTTAAAAATATTTATATTTCACAACTTGAATCCCCTATTCTTAACCTTTGGGACAAAACTACTGGTCTAGATTTTCAGTTCTTGAAGCTGCTGCGATTCAAGGTCCCTTTGTAGATTTGGGGTTTTCGGTGGTTTTCTCCGAACCTTGCGCAAATAGGGACTAGGACGTGCTAAAAAGCGGTCATTTTACCCAGGCTTAGAACACACATGCAGTCAATTAATCTTAGTTCTTACACACTACTCCACATATGAACTTGAGGGGCGTGCTTCTTTCTAGGATATAGTACACAGAGCTGCCAACCTAGTCTGGCAAAATGTTAGTACCGCCCCTTTTTCTACACCACTTAATTTTTAGAGTATTTTTGTTCTTAATTCATCGTACATTAATTTGAAGAGAATTACTCTAAAAATTAAGTGGTGTAGAAAAAGGGGCGGTGCTAACAATTTTCCGGATTAGGTTGGCAGCTCTGAGTACATTTAGTAGACATTTTACGTCTGTGTCCATGGTCCGTACAGTCCTTGAATTTTCTGACTTTTCTGCACCATAAAGATTGTATAGAATTTCTTGATTTAAAAAAGCCTTAAAACCCAAAGAAAAATGTATTGTATAACTCATACCTATCAACATGCTAATTAATATTCCGTAGTGCTTTAAGTTTCTTCTTCATCTTTTTTTAATTTCCACCAGTATGTTTACACAGTAAACATGTTCATATACAGTATGTTTTCATACATACACAGTATGTTTCAAAGTGCAATTATGATTAGATAAGAAGAAAAATACTCTCAAAAATACTGGTGTAAAAAAAAAAAAAAAGACGGGTCAAGCAATACCACAGAATATAAACCATCGACGTAGATTAATCGCGACCGCCGACGTAGATTCACGTCATTTGAAAATCTGTAACTCCACCAGCAGGCGTTTCTTTCGAAATTTCTATGTTATTTATATCTTAAGTATGTACCCATTATTCATATTTTTTCAATAAAATATACTATGGATACAAATACATTGATTAGGAAGAATATAATTATAATGTATATTTGTTTGTAATATAAATGCGAATGCATAAAATTTTGTTCGAAAATATTTTATCTTGGGAGAATAACGCCCACAAGCGGACCTTACTGTCGAAAAAACAAAATCATGCGGTCGCGAAAATGTTAATAAATAAAGGTACTGATAACACACTGCAAAAGTTAGTTTTATTTGAAAATATTACACATTGTATGATTCATATATATTTTTTTCTTCTTATCAAACTGCATTAACTGCTTATTTCATTTTTCAGTCATCAGTTAAGATTCAAATATTCATTTATTTATAATACAAACATAAATGATGAAAATTTTGTTTGTTAGTGGAACTCGAACTCTTTTTTTTTTTTTATATGTGTTAAATTTATGATTAACAAACCAAAGAAAACAGGAATAAGGTCAATATGCCCAATTGCGAGATGATTTCTGACATGTTTATCCCACTTATGTTTATGTATAAAAGTAAAAAGTTTAGTAAAGTTTAACAGTTTAATAATCCGTGTTTCAAACGATTCGATTGACTTTATTGTAGGAACAGGACAAGGTTCTGTTTGGAGATTGAACTTGAATATTACACATTTTTAACAAGAATCTTTACCCATTTATTTATTTATTTTGTATATTTGTTTATTTATTTTCATTTATTTTTCTTTTTTATTTATTTATATATTTTTATTTTTTCAAAAACAATAAAAATTTCCTCTCTGATATCGCAAATATTGATTGGGATTATCTGAATAGATACATCATATATTACTGTACATTACACATATTACAGCTTTTATTGTACTCGCATTTAAATTTTGTGCTGTCAGGACACATACTTACCAAGAAACCATTCCATAGTGTAATCATAAAAAAATCCAAACAAGCATTAATCGAAAGACCATATATAAATATGTTTTTTGACGTATAAAGCAACAGCCCTCGTCAGCTCGTTTTTCAGTTATAAATTCCGATATTTCGCTAATAATCGACGCCATAGTGTAATCCCATAGTGTAGACGGGTATTATCTTTCCTCTGGTTTATTTAATAAGACGTTGACAGCTCTGAATATTTTGAGTAACTTCTGATGCTTCTCCTCCTTCTAATAAGACAAGTGAGGCATACCTATTACATGAAAATAGTAATTTTTTATGCTATGAATTGCGATTATTCTACCTTTAAGAAATTACCAGCTGAAGCGAATTGGTAGTAACAATAAGAAAATCTCTGCTTTGCATATATGACCTATCTATTCAATATATATCAGTTGACAATTTCTGCCTTTAAACGTTTTCCTGTGTTAAAATACATCTGCTTTTGAACGTAAAAAATGAAATACTGCATAGTCTCAACTTCATATATTTTTTGAATGACACTCCCCATTTAAGAGAAATAATTTGTCCCAATCAGGCCTAAGAAGTAAAGAACACCTAAATGCAAAAATATTTTTTAATATCTGTATACCAAAATCTGTCGTCATTTGAAACTTAAGCTTCAGGCAAATGTGAAGGTATTTAAGGCTATGATGAAAAAGAAAAAGAAAAATACTACTGGACGTTAAAAGATTAAAAAAAAAAAAAAAAAACTATCTGTGTTTCACTATTTTTTGTCGCATTTTGGTACAATTTGAGGAGAAAGGTAATAAACAATGTATATAGAAATAAAAAATTCTCTTTGAGAAACCTTTTAAAATTCGGAGAAAATTTTCACGGATTGTTCACATGATTTAAAAGTTTCATTATGTTGCATTTGAATAAGATTCTCGCACTAAAATTGTCGGTAGAAGAACTTTAGCCCATTTATGGGCTACCGCATTTGACCACATTTACCTTAATCATATAAAAACTTGAGTCTGCTACACATTGTCGTACATAAAATAGAGGCTTCTCCTATACAAAAATGAGTATGTGATAAGAAAATGATGGAATGATTCATTTTTATATAATATGTGTTTTTAATATATTGACACCAATGATTTCTAAATGATTAAATTTTATATGTATTAGAAACACAATGTGTTTGTGTTTAATTAGCACATTTTTCGATGATTCTGTACAATGCAGATTCGCTTGAATGCAGGGTCTGCATCTATAAAGATTGTGGAACGTTAAAGGATGTCAGCACGTTTACAATGTTAACAATTTATTTCAGAGTGCTTGTAGTTTCACCTTTACCTGACACTAATGTTTTTACGCAGTAATTCTTTCTTGTTTTAACATATTTAAAGTATTCGAGAAAAATATTCTAAAAGTGAAGTGCATAGTTGCCAAGTTTTTTTATTTATTCTGGAATGCTGTTAGTCCGGCCCTTTTTGTACACCGTAATCTTTTTAGAGTAGTTTTCTTCATATTTAATCGTAATTATATATTGAAGCAAATTTTTCTATAAAGATTAAAGTGTGAAAAAAAAAAAAAAAAAAAAATAGGCGGCGTTAACAGCATTCCGAAATAAATTAAAAAACTTGGCGGTATGGAAGTGGTGCGAAATGAATGCAGAGCTGAAAATATTTCGAAATGAATTAAAATGGTGGTAACTATGCATTTGATTATAGGACTTGAAGCTCGATGTGACAACATAATCCAAGTGGAGGGTCTAGGGTGAACGCCGTGCATCAGTGTAACTAACCTTAAGTTTCGTTTTCACATTCAGAAAATTGACTATCTAGTAAATTAGATCTTTATTTCCAGAAATTTGTTTTTTAATTTTTTTATAATTTTTTTTTTTTTTTGGAGCTAAAAAATAAATAAAATAAATGCATATTTCACAAGTTAAAATTCTAAAAGGAAAGTTAAGTATTAAATTTTCGGAAAATAAAAACGAATTTTATGTTTTGATCAGGGTTCTCACAAAGGAAAATTTCGCTGTTAAAAATTCCCTTTAAGATGTAGGTTTCGCTTCTAATGTGATTTAATGTGTAAAAAGAGACTTTAGAGTTAGAGCCATGCTCTAAACCAAATCGCAATTTTTTTTTAGATTTTTATTTATTATTTATTTTTTTATGTTGTTTTTGTTTTGTAAAACTAAATTAAATGTATTATAATTTTATATTACATTATACTCCATTAAATTTTTTCTCCACTGAAAATAAACACACTAATAAATAATAAATAAACAAAATAAAATTTTTAATAATATCCTTTCTTTGCGTTCAGAGAGGGGTCGTAGTCTCCACGTTTTTTTTTTCAGCACACTTCGAGAAAATGAGAACTTTATGCTTAAACCACTATTTTTATGCAATAAATATGTATTGCTTAGTCACGACATATTACTTTATAATACAACATAAATTTCTCTAAGAAAAAAATTGGTGGCAAATAAGGCTAAAATTTTTGTACTTGCTAGTGTCCTGAAAAAAAAGCGGAGAGTACGACCCCTGCGTTCATGAAAAAAATATGAATGCATTTCAGAAAACAGCGAATTGCTAAGTAAATAGCATTGGGGCTCAACTCCACCAGCAATGGCGCCGAGTTTTTAAAAGAGAGGAAGGAGGCGTGAAACAGCAGTTTCGAACAGCTTCAAGCACCGTACCATCGGAGACCAAGCTGGGGCGCCCCAAGCGAAACTAGTCCGAAGAAACATGAAGAAATTAAAAGGTTGTATAATTTAAGTTTTAAATTAAATAGCATTTATTTATTTGTTTATTTATTATTTTGATAATCTGCAAGTAAATTTCTTTACTTTTCTTTATTTCTTTTTATGTTTTTAATTTTTTTTAGGTATTTATATAAAAAAAAAAAATGTATGTAACACTTTTGCGACCGCTAACGTAGATTCACATCATTTGAAAATCTGTAACTCCGCCAATGGGCGTTTCTTTCATAGTTTGAATGTTATTTATATCTTAAGTATGTACCTACTATTCATATTTTTGCAATAAAATATACTATGGATACAAATATGTTGATTAGAAAGAATATCTATTTGTAATATAAATATGAATACATAAAATTTTGTTCGAAAATATTTTATTTTGGAAGAATAACGCCCAAAAACGGACCATATTGTCGAAAAAGCAAAATCATGCGGTCGCGAAAGTGTTAATAAAAAAGGTACTCATAACCAACTGCAAAAGTTAGTTTTATTTGAAAATATTACACATGGTATGTTTCATTTTTTTTTTTCGCCCCCTTTAAAACTGTATTGACAGCTTATTTCATTTCTCATATATCTGTTTGCATTGAAATATTTAGTTATTTATAATACAAACATAAATGTAGAAAATTTTCTTTTTTCGTAGATCTCTTAACTCATTTTTCTTTCTTTCTTTCTTTCTTTTTTTTTTTAATATGTGTTAAATTTATGGTCTACAAACCAAAGGAAAGAAAACATGTATAAGATTAATGTGCCTAATTGCGACATGATTTGTCACATGTTTATCGCATGTATGTTTATATATAAATGTAAAAAGGGAGAAAAAATGCTTGAATATTATAATCTTAGTTTTAAGTTAATTGATTGATTCATTTCTATCTGAGAAATGGAATTATTATATATTATACAAGACAAAGAAATATCCGTAGCATTAAGGAGATTTTTATCGCATTCGTCGAGGTGGTATCTAAAGCCTAATTGCGATGCTCAAAGTGCCTAATTGTGATAAATCATTCAGAAATTTCATTTAAGCAAACTTTTTTTTTTTTTTTCTTAAGAGAATTCTGTATCTTCAATGCATTATGATTTGACATAACAATTTAATAAGTAGTGTTTCAAACGATTCGGTTGACTTTATTGTAGAAACAGGACAAGATTATGTTTGGAGATTGATCTTGAATATTACGCATTTTTTTGATAAAAATCTTCATGCATTTATTAATGGTTCGCAAAAAAAGTAAAATAGTATTCACTGATATCGCTAATATTGGGATTAGCTGAATAGAAAAATCACATATTACTGCACAGTATAAATAATACAGATTTTATTGTACTCACATTTAAATTTTATGCTGTCAGGACATATACTTACCAGGAAACCATCTCATGATGTAATCACACAAAAAAAAATTCTAAACAGGCATTAATCTAAAGAACATCCATAAATATGTTTTTTGACGCATAAAGCAATCGCCCTTATCAGCTCGTTTTCGAGTTATATATACTGAAAGTTCGCTAATAATCGGCGTAACCACGCCTGAATCCATAACGCCACGCCTTACTGAAATAATGAATAAAATACAAAACAAGCAGAAATCGAAGCAACACAGTCAAATTTGTTCTTTGATGGAATATTCAATTGCCCATTTCAGCTTTGAGATGTATTCAATCGAGATATAATGTCTAAAAATTCGCTAAAATAAAACCAAAAGTCATGGTTCTGGCAGGTTTTTACGGGACTCCTCCTACTTCTTTGAGATTACTATATTTTTAAAGAAACTTAAACATCGATTTCTTGAGAACGGGCTTATGAGAGCTAACAGTTTATGCGTCAAAAGTCACGTTATATTATGCCCTCTCAAATGAACATAATTGATTTCTATTATTACACTATTGGGTTGGTTTTCTGGTTAGATGCCAATATTATAATTTATTCTGGAGTATTTTAGCCCCGCCTTTATTTCATACCAATTATTCTTTAGGAGTATGTTTTTCTTACTTTATTGGCGTTATATTTTGGAGAAAACTTTTCTACAAATTTAATAGTGGCGTGAAATAAAGGCGGGGCTTAAAATACTCCGGAATATATTAAAATGTTGGCATCTATGCATATAGCCAGTGTCGCCAGTGCGGACTTTTATTAACAATGACCAATAATTTTTTATTGTAACGTTTGCCTAATTATTTCGATGTCTAATAGTCAATTTGTATATCAACTATTATTTCTCATCTACTCAAAATTACTGATGAATTTTGAATAAAAAATCCGCCTGCTCTGGCAACACTGCGATATAATATTCTTGCCAACATTTTCATTTAATCAGGAGCAATCTTAGCTCCGCCTTCATTTCGCACCACTTTATTTTTCTTTAATATATAAATACGATAAAATAAGAAAAATTTGCTCTCTAAAAAAATGTAAAAAAGAATAAAGGCGGGGGTAAATATACTCTGGAATAATATAAAATGTTGGCTACTCTGCTTATAGCATTTAGCATAAATCTTGATTGGTCATTATTAAATCATCATTAACCGGATCATCAGTATTGGTAGTTAGGTCTTCATTTGACATCACCATGTCATTGATATAATCATCTTTGGATATTTCCAGATATTTAATCACAAATTAAGGTGACATATTTTCTCTGTTCATTAAAACATAATTTTTAATCGATATGTTTTCAGGTACTTCATTGTCTACATTCATTCATTCACATTCCTTGTACTTCATTGTGAATATCTATATTCTGTTTAACAGTTATATGGGCCTAATTAGTGAACATCTGCGGACTAGAAGCATTTATTCTCCTTTCACGATCCGAGTCTTCTTTCTTTCCTTGAAATTTTTTGTAGCATTGCACAGAAGATTTTCCTAGTACTAGCATGATTATTAGCACAGTGTTATTTAATTGCGTCATTCTGTTTTTACAGTATACAGAGATATTATTATTATTATTATTATTTATTATTTAAGGTAGCCCATAATTTTTGTGCTTTCAGCAATAAGAAAAGAACTTTTTAAAACACAATATTTACTTAATATAATAATGTAATATTTCTTAATTTATTTTAATTTCAATTTCAGTGCTTAAAAAAATTCTTATTCAGTGGTTAACAGGAAGTATAATATTTGAAACACCAAATGCGATAAATGCGTCCTTATATTTTCATAGCTGACAACACATTCCTAAGTATTGTAAGTACCCACTCCTTTTTCGACACTACTTAATTTTTATAGTAATTCTCTGTAAACGTATTTGCGAAGAAATAAAAAGAAAATTTTCTAAAAAAAAAAAAAAAAAAAAAAAAAAAAAAAATAGAAAAGAAAAATTGTGTGGAAGAAAAGACAGGCATTAACTCTGGTTTATTAAATGAGACGTTGACAGCTCTGAATCTTTTGAGTAATTTCCGATGCTCCTCCTCTTCCTAATAAGACAAGTGAGGCATACCTATCACATCAAAATAGTAATTTTTAATGGTATACATTGTGATTATTTTACCTTTAAGAAATTACCAGCCGAAACAAATTTATACTCACAGTAAGAAAATCTCTGTTTTCCATATATGACCTATCTATTCAATATAAATCAATTGACAATTTCTGCCTTTAAACGTTTTTCTGTCTTGATCAATATCTGCTTTTGAGCGTAAAAAAATTAATACTGCATAATCTCAACTTTGTATATATTTTCAATGACACTTCCCATTTAAGAAAAATAATTTGTCCCAGTCAGGCCTACGCATAGCCTGATTAAGGGGGAAGCATACATTATCTCCGCTCTCACCGGAATATTTTTACAATTATTATTTACTTCACGTCATAGAAATTCCACGCTTTGAAGGGGAAATATTTTTTATAAAAATTGAACGGTGTAAAACAATCCAATTTACTCACCGTTATTAGACACCAGAATTCTTTTAAAATAATTTTTAATGAGAATTTTCTGTTTATTATAGGAGGAAAGTATTTGTTAAAAAGTAACGGTGTAAGTATAAATAATGTGTGCTTCCCCCTTAATCAGGCTCTGATTTTTTGTCGCATTTAGATACAATTTGAGGAGAAGGGTAATGAACAATGATTACACAAATAAAAAATTCTCCTTGAGAAAACGTTTAAAATGCGGGGAAAATTTTTATGGATTGTTCACATGTTTTAAAAGTTTCATTATATGTCATTTGAATAAGATTCCGGCACTAAAATTGTAGGCATAAGAACTTTAGCACATTTATGGGTTATCGCTTTTAGCCGCATTTACCTTAATCATATAAAAACGTAAGTCTGCTACACATTCTCGTACATAATAGAATTGAGAGGAATCTCTTATTAAAAGATGAGTATGTGATAAGAGAAAACGATGAAATGATTCATTTTTATATTCTATGTCTTTTTAATATAGTGACACCAAGGATTTCGAAAAGATTAAATTTTATATGAATTAGATGCAAGAATGTTTTATTCCTTGATTTCTTACGCAAAAACTCTTCCAGGCAAAGTTGCCAGTTAGGTTCCAAATGAAGGCGATTCGCTCCAAAAATTTGGCTTTGGACTCGAGAGTGTATGGCTCCAAATTTGGCCGCATTTCTTATGACTGTCATTTTGGAAAAATTTAATTTTTTGTTTAAGATATTTTCCAGTGTTGATACATCTTGAGTAAATTAAGAAATAAATAAAAAATTGGTTAGCGCAATGGATAATTGAATTGGTGACGGTTTGGACCCCTAAGAATGGTCCAATAAAAAAAAAAAAAAAAACAGTGAAATATTGAGATGGTCATGCCTTCAATGTTATCCTTTTTATTTTTACTGAATTAATTAGACTTTTAAAGTATCTTGGAATTTGGCATATAGTTCAATGTTTAAAAATGGTCTTGTTCTTGTTCTATCGCCCCCCCCCTCCCTTTTTTACTGTTTAAAGAAAGTGTTGTTTTAGGGTCAAAATTTCAAACGTGAGTTTTTGTTATATTTACATGTTCTGAGGTCCCCTGAATACGAAAATCATGTTTTTAGCGAATGGTCTGTCTGCCTGTGTGTATGTTTGTGTGTGTGTGTCTGTGTGTGTGTTATCAGCATATCTCAAGAACAAATAGTAGCAGAAATTCCAAACTCGGTATGATAAATGTGTATCACATAGGGATGCTACACTAAGCGTTTCATTGAGATGGAACAAATGGTTCGTGTACAGAGAAACACAAAAGTATTCAAATACGTTACGTCTATGGGGGAAATTGCCGGTAAGTAGAGTTTAACATCTATAGATTGCACTAAACCAAATAAAACGAATATATATTTTGTGTAATAGAGATAGTCAACTGGGAAAAAAAAAATTCGTGTATGAAGGAGCCTCGACTCCCCCCCCCCCTCTGGGGGAAAGGCCACCCTCGAGGGGAGTAAATTCTCATGATGGGTATCTTTCAAAAGAGGGTATCTTTAAAACGAATGGTTGAACATCGATCTGCGGTAATTAAAAATAAAGTTATCGACTTTTTTCATTTTTTTTTTTTTTTTTTTTAATGTAATATTGAGAATAAATTCAACTTTTATTTGGGTATTTAGTGTCATACTACTTCTCTAATATGGAAATCGTCTGAATTATCATGGAAGATAATTTTTTAAAATAATAATTTTAATAAATTATTTTTCTAAGTGAATTTGTATAGGAAAATATAGAAGAAAATCGTGTGGCGGCCACAACACACTAGTTATTTGTTGTTAGTGGATGTGCTTTACTAATAATATTTTACCATTTCCAGGAAAGCTGTTCGGGAATTGAAATAAATTCTTCTTAGAGATATGGTAAATACATTTTTTTTTTTTTTTTTTTTAATGTAAAATCACACAATCAACTGATTGGAAGAAAATCATATTTATTGAAATCCATATTTCAATAAATATGGTAAATAATGTATGTTTTAAGTTCATCACTTGTTTTTTGTATATCTACACGTTTTGAGGTTTTTGATTACCGTAGTCAAGTTTTTTAACGTTTAATCTTTGTCTGTGTCTCTTAGAGTAACTTAAAAACGAATAATTTTAGGAGATCCAAATGTTGCATTTTGAAGTTAATATAAGTTTGGTCGAGATTGATAAGTTTCAATGAATGTTGCGTGTGACAATTGTCTGTATAATTTTAAGTAAAATTTTAATTTTAATAACAGAATTAAATTCTATATAAATGTAGGTGCATTAATGAAACGTGGGGGGGGGGGTAGCCCCCTCACACATTACTAATTATCATACAAAACTCTTTCGAATCCTAATTTGAATTGTTTAATATAGGTTTACATAACAGTACTCGTTATCTTACTTCTTAATCTCCAACCTGTATTTATAGTATTAAATTTCAGGGTAAGAGAAAGTCGTGTGAGTGATACTCCAGATTCTTTATAATTGCTTTTATAATTTGCTTTATTTCTTTCATTCAAAAGAAAATATATTGACACGCAAATGCTTTTTTTTTTTTTTTTTTTCATTTGGTGAAAAAAATATGGAAATGGGAAAAAAATAATATTAAATAAATAATAAATAAATAAATAAATGGAGTAAATTTATTTCACACAAATATTATAGTTTTCTCCAAATTTAGTGTAAATCACTCAGGAATGACATTCTCTCTTCCATGTATGTCCACGTAATCCCAGTGTATATATATCTGTACTGATAAGTATAAAGGATTTAAGTCCAAAAATGTCGATTTTGAGTTGAGTACATAGTCAGACTCAGAAAAAAATTCTCTATCGACTGGTCTAAAAGATTTAGGTCTATGTCATTTAATCTTTGAGAATATAGATTGGTAAAAAAAGGTTCAAGTCAGAAATTTACCATTTATGTATGGTATAAAATATTTAATTCAGTTTTTTTCCTGTTTTTAAATGAAGGTTGACAATCACTGAATGGTATAAAGGGTATAAATCAACATAATCCCTTTTCCCTAATCGATTCTTCTGATTTGTTTTTAGTTAGTTTATTTTTCGTCTCCTGAAAAATCAAGAATATGGACTTAAATCCTTTATACTTATCAGTACAGATATACAGTATTCGGTCAGTAATTATGAGATTTATTTTTATTTCTACACTGTTTTTATTAACTTCGATTTTTGTTTATTTTGTTTGTTTGTCCCATACAAATCTTGCAATCGATTTTCAACTAACTTTCTTACTAGCTAGACATTTAAAACTTTCAGAATAGCTCAGAACCCAATAACAACACAATACTTCGAAGCCCTAATTTCGAATTTTTGATTAGTTGTCTTTTAATTAAATAAGATATGAAAATAATAATACTCCTAATAATTAAAAATTAGCCATTAAAATATCAGCTATAATTTAGTTGTTGCCAAAAAAATAAATAAGAAAATAAATAAATAAATAAAATAAAATAAAATAAAAAATAAATAAGTAAATAAGAGTTCATTTTTGTTTCGACGTAAAAATAAATACATTTAATTAAACGTGAAGGTTAAAAAAATATAAAAAGTTAAATTATGCATCTCACAAAAATTGGCGTCATTATCATTTTAAAAATTTTATACTCATTGATAAAGTGCTAATCTAAGTTCTATAGCTATGATTCAACAGAAAATTTAAAGACATGATGTATAAAAAGTTTTTTTTTTATTTTATAATTATTATTTTTAAAATTTAGTAAGTAAATTTTCATTAAATAACGAATATTTTTATGATAAATTTTCACGTGTGTTTGTACATTTAGTTGGAGCATGACATTATACAACCTGTGAAACTAAATTAAATAATATATTTTTTAAATTACTTTTTCCTATATATTGGTTGGTTATTTACATTTTACTTTGCACATTTAAACTAGATGAATGCAGGGAACACCTCCTGTTTCAAGATTTGTTTTTCATTTCGAATCTTTAAATCTCATGCTAAACATAATGAGCTTCTGCTCCAATTTGCACTAAAAACGAAAAGATTTCGAAGTCTTCAAAATAGAATATTACAGAAATTTTATATATACAAAAATAAAGTAAACCGATGTTTAATTATTTCAAAAAGATTTTTACAACAACAGTTAAAATTTATAAAACAAGAATACAATGTCGCCCGACAGCACTTTGAATCTTCAAATGTAGACCGGTGTTACCAACATGCCAACTTATTTTTTGCCATGTTCGCTATCTATAGCTCAGTGTCTCTACACTAATGATAAAAGTCCCTACTTTAGTGTTGAGGATGTCCGAATCCATATGATGTATTTTCATTTTCAGAATATCCTGAGGAAATCCTAGGGAGAAATGGTACATTCACAAAAAGTACCTACTGCGTCCCTACATGTTGAAGAAAACTGATAAAAGTCCCTACGTGTAGGGACACATCCACCATAAAGTTGGCAACATTGATGTTAGCTCTTTTTTGCTTTTTTTTTTTTTTTAGTTAGCATTTGGCACTATTTAAGAGAAAGTTTGGTCTCGTATGAAAAATATGACCTGGTAACCCTGTTTCTAAGTGTTAATCACCGATCTCCTTTAAAAAATTACAAAAAATAGTTTACGTTGCACTTAATTCACTGGTAAAAAAAATTAGCTGTTGAATCACAACAGGAAAGCCGCAAAAAATTATTAAACTTTACGTTTTGAACGCCAAATACGAAAAAGTAATCGCCAAATCACATTAACCTTCCTTCAATGATGCCAAGGCCCTTAGGTATAGGAGTGTAGTATTTTCTATCGCTCTAGGGGTTACTGAAGCAAGGAAGCCATCCCCTCCGCGAAGGATCAAAATTAAGATGGCATGACTCCAGAACATCCCTAAGAGTGAATATAAGGCCGTCTTCAATTTCCCACTGCGTAGCTATAGTGCGACATCAAAACCCACTCAACACTCAACATATTTCCTGAAATCTGGGAGTTTTTAGTTAGAAAAAGTGACGGTAGGCTTTATGTTAGATCCAATATTTTCAATTATTTTATCTAATGTTTCAGTATTGCATATATTTAAAATAATGCAATTTCAATTTCAGATTTACTTTTACGATACTCCAGATTATATGTTTTCTGGAGTAATTTAATGTCTGAAGCTCTCGGCATGTGCGCTTATTTAAATTTACAGATGATTTAAAAATTAATCTAAATTATAGGTTGGTTTGTTGGGTTTTACATCGCACTATTGCTGCGCAATGAGCGATTGGCGACCAATCTGAATAATAATATTTGATTGAGCATTTGATCATTAGAATAGTTGATTGAAAGTAATACCCAAATAAATTAATCAAAATTAACATATTTGAGATATTTAAAGTTGAGTAAGTTTTAAGTTTTAATTCGCACTACAGATATGCAATGGGCAGTTGGCGACAGACTGAGATACATTCCTAGGGATGGTTCGTAGACATGCTATTACAATTTTGATCCATTGTGTGTGTGGGGGGGGGGGGGATTATTTAAAATTGGAAAAACATATGCATAACTACTACTTTATGACTTCTTACATTTCAGGCACTTTATTTTATATAAGCTTACGAATAATAATATAAACAAATTTGGAAAAATATGCATTAGAATTTCATAGGGAATTTTAGCCCTCGCTACACATGCGCTAATCGCCTTCGAGGGTAAAAGAATGGGTTGGATTCTCCCGTTGGCCCAGTGTATTTTTTTTATTTATTTTTTATTTTTTTAATCCTGCTATGTGATATCTGGCTCATCTCGACGAAATTTACGGGGGGGATGTCGAGTGAAGCATACAAATCGGATGCATCATACGCGGAATGCAATCATTTATCACCTGCAGATGTCTCCAGACCATCCTCAAGAGTGCAGACCAAACCGTCGCCAATTGCCCATAGTGCAGTACTAGTGCGACGTTAAACCCAATCAACAAGCAGGATAAAATTTAGGGTAGAATCGTAGATCGTCTCCAATTCCCCATTGAGTAGCTCTAATGAGATATTGAATCCACACAACTGATATTCTGTGGAGTTGTTTGTTCGTCGAAGGTTCGTACTGCCCAATAAAATGATCAAATTTATATTAAAATATGTTCGGATTCGAAATGCTTTCGTTTTAGTTTAAATAAAAACTGTTTTGTGTTTTAATATATAATGCTTTATTTTATTTAAATTTATATAAAAGTCCTGATCATATATTTTTTTTATGTTGTTATTAAAAACTTGGCGTTAATGCACTCACAATTGTCACTAACGCAGCTTATTTCACAGAAATATTAAATATTATTTAGAATCTCCACTAAGTAACTCTTAATCTGGTAAATTATCTGGTTTTTTTAATCTATTCTGAATTCTCAAGTGCTCGACTGCGTGTGAAGTTCGTTTAGCTATCAAAAAGAAAGAGTAACATCGACATCTATTTAATCTTCATTGCAATGAAATTCCCGAGAATGCAATGCGAAACAAGCGCTTTTTTGGAAATATAGCAGACATGCTTTCATTTTTAATAATTTTTTCCAGCTGATCTATTGTGACTCAGCAGATAAATATTTTACGAAGATGCTATTTATGATTAAATCTTATGCCAATATATATATATTTTTTTTTTTTTCGAGAAAATCGGCGATTAGCCCTTAAAAGAGTTTTCTTGTTAGAGTTTTTTGTATTTGTTTAATCAGTGCAGGTCCGCTTGAATGTAAGGTCTGAAACTGTAATGTTTATTGAAGGAAATCTCTACGTTTATAGCGTTACCAACAATTTAATTTATTTCGGAGTGCTCTTAGCCCCGCCTTTACTCCACACCATTTTTTTTAAACAGTAATTTTTTCCTTAATTTATCGTATTTAAGTATCGGTGAAAAATATTCTAAAAATGAAGTGGTGTGAAATAAAGGCGGAGCTAAAATTATTTCTGAATAAATTAAAATGTTGGCAATTATGCATTTATTTACTGAGCTGGAAGCTCGAAGTCAGGATAGGATCTCACGGGAGGGTCTAGGATGAACGCCATGCATCAGTTTAACTAACCGGTTTTTAAGTTCTGTTTTAACATTCAGAAAATTCACTATCTGCTAAATTTGATCTTTGTTTCCAGAAATTTGTTTCTTAATATTTTCATAAATTTCTTTGGAGCTTAAATTAAAAAAAAAAAAAAAAAAAAAAAATGAAACAATGCATTTTTTACATTTTATAATTCTAAAATGAAAGTTATATATAAAAGTTTCGGAAAATAAAGAAACGAATTTTAAGTTGTGATCAGGGTTCTGACAAAGGAAAATTATAACACACACACATATGTATATGTATATACATAGTAATTTTATACTTAATTAATGGTATATATCTATTTAAAAAGAAAATTACAATACAAAAATTCTTCATATTTGCCTTTGGGAGAACTTTATGGGAATTTTCTGAATGTGAAAATGAAATTTATATGTATACAGGATGCCCCATAAGTCATCTATAGACATTTAAAAAATTCAAAACTATTGAATGAATTGATAGAATTGAACGCGGTTTTCGAAAAAATCATTCTCATGAAGGGGGATATATATATATATTGGTAAAGAAAAAAGTATAGTCAAAATTTTTGTTGACGATAGTTAGAGAAATAGTTAAATTTTTCGCACGGATGTGAAAGAAAAATATATAAATGAAAGCCTTAGAAATTGCATAAATTTACTATATTTTAACTATATATTGCAATCTATTTTTACGAGAATGATTTTTTCTACAAACTGCGTTCCATTCAATAGTTGTGAATTTTTAAAATGTCTACAGACTCATGGAACACCCTGTATATATATATATACATAGACATTTCACATTAAAATGGACAGACACACATGGAAATAATTAAAATGTAGTGCAATCATTGGCTTAAGTGTTTCTTTAATAAATTCAGGGCTTATATTCATCACCTGAAGATGAGCCCTCCACTTAAAACTCAACTTAAGACTAACAAGGAACATCACCCAAGTGTCCGGCTCGGATTTCAATGAAATTTAGGCGTTTCTTTCATAGAAGCGTTTCTTTCACATTTGATATGCTATCAAATTTTACTCAAAAATATGAGAAAAATTTGTATTTATACAGCGAGTGAATACTCAAATGAGTAATTCTGTTGAAACAATTTTCAGTACTATAAATTTTCATTTGTAACTTAAACATGAAAACGCAAAATCATTTTGCTAAATCTTTTTTAAGTCACGCCCAAAGGAGGAGCTTAGTGTTGATATGTGGCTGATTTGCTTTTTAACATTTTAAAAATACAATATATATAGAAAACATGGACGATAGCAAAAATTTCTATGATCAAAAATATTTGGTACATGCCCTCTATCAGAAATTGAAATTTCATTAAAATCGCAGCCGGACACTCAGGTGATGTTCTTTGTAAGAACTTCAGACAAACAACTAAATCGAAATTTCTCTTTCTATACCAAACGGGGGCGGTCACGTGATCGGAAACATCCCGATTGGCTTAGGGGAAGTCATACGACCACTGGAGGAGTGATTAGAAGGGTCTCGATTGAAATTTCGTTAGAATTGCACAATATAATAAATAACAGTTTGTTTAATCGGAAAGTAAAATGAAATAAGTTTAAGAACTGAGAACAAGTTAGGGAATTTGGAATTAGTGAAATATTTAGAAAATTAATTAATAAAAATTAATTAGGGAGCTATCAGTGGATTAGTGAGAGGTAGCATCATTTATGTTTGAGAAATGAAGCTTTAATTTTAAGAGGCTTTTTAATTATATTTCTTATACATATATATATAGTAATTAGTAATTCTATTAACAAAATTCCCCATAAATCAACATGGGTTTTGACTGCTGGAGATAGGGGAATTGTTAGAGGTAGAGAGGGGCCCTAAAGTAAAAGTTATTGCTATATAAACTAATCTATCGCATTTTAACTAAAGTTATTTGCCTATGAACCAAAATAATTTTCATGAATTTAGAGTATTTAGCGGTCTCTTAATTTAATACCATCTTTTCTTAATAGAAGAAAATCAGTAATCGCTCATAATAATTTTAGAAAATAATCACAGCAAAATATCACTCAATTTTTCTATTAAAAAAAAAAAAAAAAAAGTGGTATTCAATTAAAGACCGCTAAATACCCCGAGAAATACAAGCTTAGCAGATTTATAAAAAAATGAAGTTCTGATGTATTTATTAACAGACTTAAATTTCGTGAATAAATTACCTTTAGAAATATTTTGCAGAATTAGTAAGACAGAGTTATGTATAATAAATTTGTTTTCTTTCTGGGCGATTAAATTAGATTAAAATAGACAATTTCATTTATAAAGATCAATTTATCCAGCGAAAAATCTTTTACAGAAGTGAAATGCTTGTTTGATAAGTATTGTAAATAAGTATAAGATTCGTTTATAATAAATAAAGAAAGAAAGAAAAGAAAAGAAAACAGTTAAAGAAAATTAAGTATTACGACAGTCAATTAGTTAGAGTTTCTTAAAATTTATGAAATACAAATGTAGGGCGTGGAAGTTCGCACTGGTCCCATATAATTTTTCATTTTTAAGAACAAAAGAAATTACACAATGAAATTGATATAATTCTTACTTATAACATATTAACTATTTGATCGATTAATTTTTACAACATAGTGCTCAACTGCAGATATATACTTGCCAATATTCTAATTAATAAATTCGTAAAATTGTTAGTAACCAACCTTTTCCGCATCACTTTTTTTTTTTGTAGAGCATAATTGCTACCATTTTAATTTATTCCGGAGTATTTTTAGCCCCACCTTTAATACGCACCACTTAATTTTTAGAATAATTTTCTCCAATATATAAAAACTATTCTAAAAATTAAGAAATTATTCTAAAAATTAAGAAATAAGAAAATATTACTCTTTGGGGAAAAAAAAAAAAAAAAAATTAGTAGGAAAAAAAGCAGGACTGAAATTGCTCCAGAATAAATTAAAGTATTGGCATCTCAGGTAGAGTAATATTCTCCAATTATAATTGTGATTAAATATTCTTCTTAGGATGTTGGCAGGTTCTTATTTAATTCCAATTTCATCTGTTAAAAATTACTTTAAATATATTGGTGCAAAAAAAGGGAACGGTTACTAACAATTTTACAGAATATTAATTCGAATATTGGCAGTTATGCAGGTATGTTCTTAGAAGACGTGTGCCTACACTAAATAAGTGGTGCGAGCACATCCCACACCTGCCAACTATTTCATTAATAAGAGTAAAATTGTCAACGCTCCTGGAAATAACGCGTCTTTTTCCCATCACTTTATTTTTAAAGTAATTATTTCCAAATGTTGTTAGGATTAAATAAGAATAAAATTACTTTAAAAACTGACTGGTGTGAGAAAATATGGCGGGTATTAAAAATTTTATGCTTCATAATGTGGTGGTTGGCAGGTATGACATCAAATAGAAAATATTATTGTAAATATCAATAACTGAAAATAATTCAAGGTAAAACAAACACATTCTGACATACTAAAAAATAAAGCACATACTTATACTGGTATAATACACTTTTAAATAAGATTGTATCAGTGCTACACAATTTTTCGTTTCAATTTGAACTTTTCTTTGGCAATATTATAATTTGTATAGTCTCACAATAAATATTTGATTTACATTTATCTTTTTAACTCTTTGACGCAGATGGGACACCGGTGTCCCTTTTGCTTATTTATTGTTTGACACTCTTATTACAAATATTATTATTATGTGATACTTTTTTATTATAAAAGAGAGTCTAATAGTTACTATTAAAAATCTATTAGATTCTCAGAGTAAATGTTTTACTAAAATAAAAATGTTAAATAAAAGTAGTTTAAAAAAATTTTATCAACCAATTTCAAAAATTTATTTCTAATTAAATTTGATTATTTAAAAAAGATCAGTAGTGAATTATTGCTACTCCTATATCTAAGTAACTATAAATAAGTGCAATTTGTAAAAATAATTATTCATGGGACGCCCGTGTCCCATGATGAATTTACTTTTAACGCAGAAAGAGACGCCGGTGCCCCACTCAATATTTTAGAACCAAAATTAATTAAAATTTTAAATATAACATTTTCTACTTATTTAGATCTAAAATAACTTAAAACTATCAAAAAAGTGTAAAAATTATGTTAGATGAGAAATCTGCTTCAAAGGGTTAATGCAAATGAAAACTCAGTATTTAAACTGTTCTAATACGAATCTCCATAATAGCATACTTGCCAACATCCTAATTAATATTCTGTAGTCTTGTTAGTCCCGCCCTTTTTACCACACTAATAAATTTTTAGAGAAATATTCTTGAGATGCAATTACGATTAAATAAGAGGAAAAATACTCTAAAAAGATACCGGTGTGAAAAAGAAGGCGGAGCTAACAATACTACGGAATATTAATTAGTATGTTGGCAAGTATGATAATAGTCATCGTTGACACCGAACACTTTTACTCAATGTTTCATTTTAAGTAGTTTATACACGTTAAGGATTTAGGGGTTGGGGGCTGTCGTTTTATGGTCACTTTTCACACATTAAGGCTCACTAGACAAGTATTTACGGATTAAATTGAATACAGAAACTCTACATAAACTGGAACTCGTGCCCGACAATTGACAACTGAAGTCCAGAGATCTGGATATCACAACTGTTGGTGGGCTGCAAACGTTAACATCTTATTTAAACATGTAGTTCTCATAGAATGTAATGTAACTGAATTATTTTGTTTTAAATCCGTTTACGAGAACTATTAATACAAGTAAATGAATAAAATGTAAAATATAAGAAACACAACTTCAACAAAAATACTCTAGACTAAATCTCAGTGACTTACTTCAAATAATTTATTTTAAATTAGTTTATACTAATGAAAGATATTTTAAAATATAACTGTCTAAAACTACAATGAATATAAGTTCATTTGTGCGACCCTATCAACGAACTGCAAAGCTAAGTAATTAATTTTCTTTAAGAAACTTCTGAAATTGCAAGTGAATTGTGTACTATTCGATATATCATATAAAAATTGAAGCATAAATGACCTGAGAGGCAGATCAAACGCAAATGAAACGCAAAAATAATTGCCTATGTTTAAATCATTATAAATATGTAAGAATGGGCGTCGACAAAAGGGGTAGCTAGAGTTACAAAATTTTAATTTATTCCAGAGTATTTTCAGACCCGTCTTTATTTCATACCACTTATTTTTAAAGAGTAATTTTTTCATATTTTATCGAAGTTATAAATTGGGGGGGGGGGGGGGGAATTGTACAAATAAAGTGGTGCAGAAATAAAGGCGGGGCTAAAAATAATCCGGAATAATTTAACACTTTCGCGACCGCATGTTTTTCTCTTTTTGACAGTAAGGTCGGTCTGTGGGCGTTATTCACCCAAGTTAAAATATTTCAGAAAAAATATTTTCTGTATTCGCATTTATATTACAAATGGATATACATTATAATTATAGTCTTTCTAATCAAAGTATTTGTATCCACAGTATATATGATTGAACACATCTGTTTGAATATTGGGTATATTCTCAAAAAATAAGTAAAATACAAATCGCGAAAGAAACCAAGTTTGGGCTTTCTGCTACAATTCGTTCCTGAGACATGCTGATAACAGACAGACAAACACACACAGAGCAACCGCTGAAAACACGATTTTTGGATTTAGGGAACCTTAGAACGTGTAAATATAACAAAACTCACTTTTGAAAATTTGACCCAAAAACAACACTTTCTCTACGTCATGAGTAAGTAAAAAACAAAAAGTGGTTTTAATATAGTGCTATCAATATAATAACATGAGCGTGAAATTTTAATAATGCTGCGAGGCCAGGGAATATTTTATTACATACTGCAGAAAATATTTCATCTACATCAGCGATATTGTTTAACGGTCTAATCTTATTATTCTCTCATTTAATATTTAATTCCACTCTAAATAGTCTAAAAATATTCATCAACGCAAATTATTCCAATTTTACATCTACAACATAGAAATATTTTGATATTTAAAATTTCTAATTTCATAAATCATCTCATGAAGTTTCATTAATTTTATAACCTTAACAAAAGTTAGAAATGTAATATTAATCTAGCAGGTGTCCATTAAGTAGAATATTCAGTTTCAAAATACCGCATATCCAATGTCAGGAAACAAGATATTTTGTACTAAAGTTCAGTTTAGCAGAAAATTTGAATGCACAGAGGAACAAGAAAATTGTGTGGTAAATGATAATTTGCTTTGGAAAGCTCAAATTTCATACAAATCATAATTATGAATGCAAATTGTGAAATAAATAAATAAAAAGAAATTTACTTTAAAAAAAATTATATATATAGTAAACGTAATTATTGGTACGTAACCAACATATCATATAAGTACGTTTTATACATACTTGCCAACATGCTAATTAATATTCCGTAGTATAATTAGCCCCGCCTTCTGTTTCATACCAGTATCATTTTAGAGTATTTTTCTTCTTATTTAATCGTAATTGCATAAGTAGAATATTATTCTAAATATTTACTGGTGTGAAAAAAAAAAAGAAAATGCGGGACAAACAACACTACAGCATATTAATTAGGATGTTGGCAAGTATGTTTACATCAAACACTGTATTTAACACATAATTAATTTAATTTCAAATACTTTTGAGCGTGAAGCACATGGGGACAATGCCACTTATCTTCCTCTGTGTGATAACCTAAGAAATTAAATATTTGCCAATTTTAGCAAATTTTGGCTACAGTAAAATTTTTATACCAATTTTTATTTTAATTAATCACTGAAAACTTTAACAGAAATTTGTAAAAAATGTCTATTAAAATTTTAATAGCAATTTTATTTTTATTAATCATTAATAACTGTTACAGAAGTATATGAAAAAATTCTATTAAAATTTTACGGTAACCAAAAAGTGCTAAAGTTGACAACTATCTGAGAAACACTTAATTAAATTTCTACCATGTACTGTAACATTACATTTTATTAAGTAAAATTATGGTGTGAAACAGATGAAACAGACTTATGGTATTTACGTATCTGGTAATATTTATAACTTATTCCGAAGTACTGTTAAACCCGCTCCTTTTTCATAGCAGTATATTTTAAAAGCATTTTCTTCTTGGTTTATTACAATTACAAATTGAAGAAAATTTCTGTAAAAATCAAAGTGGTGTGGAAAAAAGGGCAGGACAAACAATGATCCAGAAATATTACAAGTACGTATATAATTATCGTTTTGAGGTGCAATCATAGTGTTTTTGATAGTGGCGGCTCCTGAATGGCATTTTGAGAGTGTTACATCGAAACGTCTAAGAAAAGAGAACGAAATTTTTATTCGCCTTATTGGCTGATTTTTTATACCGACAATCAACGTAAATATATTCACATTTCAACAGCCAATCAGAAGGAAAAGCTTTCCATGCTAACGGGCTGTATTTAGTCACTAACCTGTAGATCTTTCAAAACGTCACTCAGAAGCCGTACTGGTTTTTGAATATTTAAAAGAATCATTTGTTCGTGTAACTATTGTTTATTGTTTTATAGTTTTTATAATCAATAAATAAAAAAGATATTTTCCATTTAAATATATTGTAGCATGGATGTCAACGTCCTAATTAATGTTCCATTACATTCATAGTATCTAACACTTTTCCACGTCACATTATTTTTAAAGTAATTTTCTCCAAATATAATTCCGATTAAATAAGAAGAAAAATACTCTTCGAAAAATCTAGTGGGAAAATAAAAAAAGGCGTGAACTAACAATATTACGGAATATTAACACTTTCGTGACCGCATGATTTTGTCATTTCGAGAATAAGCGCCGCCTGTGGGCGTTATGCTTTTATGTTACATTAGTTTAAATGAATGACTACGGTATTCAAATTTATAATATAAATCATAGCTGCCAATATTTTAATTTATTCCGGAGTACTTTTAGCCCCGCCTTTATTTCGTACCACTTATTTTCGAAATTATATATTAGCAAAAATTTTCCTATATATAAAGTGGTGTGAAATAAAGGCGGGACTAAAAGTACTCCGGAATAAATTAAAATATTGGCAGCTATGATATAAATTAATATTCGTTACAATCATACTCTTTCTAATCAAAGTATTTGTATCCATACTGCATTCATTGCACAAATGTGAATATTGGGTACATTGTCAAGAAATAATGTAACCTATGTAACTTAAAGGAATGCCCACTTGCGGAGTTACAGGTTTTCAAATGACGTGAATTCACGACAACGGTCACGAAAGTGTTAACACTTTCACGACCGCCTGACTTTGTCATTTAGTCAGTAAGGTCCGCCTGTGGGCGTTATTCTCCTAATTTACAATATTTCAAAACAAAATATTCTGTATTCACTCTTATATTACAAATGGATACACTATATAATTATATTCCTTCTAATCAAAATATTTGTATCCATAGTACATTTATTGTAAAAATATGAATATTTGGTATATACTTATGAAATAAATAACATTGAAATTCAGAAAGAAACGCCCACTGACGGAGTTACAAATTTTCAAATGACGTGAATCTACGCCAGCAGTAGAGAAAGTGTTAATTAGTATATTATCAGGTATGCAATATGCATTCGCATACCTGCCAACCATCTCATTAAAAGCGTAAAATTGTCAACGCCCCTTGAAATAACGCCTCTTTTACCCCACCACTTTATTTTTAGAATAATTGCAGGGATGGAACACGGGCGCAGAATTTATACCACTATCAATATAAGACAATTTTCTACCTCTTGAATCAACGATATTATAGGTGGAGAAATTTCTTAAACAGATTCCGGTATGAATTCTGCGCCCGTGTTCCATCCCTGTAATTGTCTTCAAATGTTGTTATGATTAAATAAAAATAAAATTACTTTAAAAACTGACTGGCGTGAAAAAAAGAGGGGTATTAAAAATTTCACGCTTCATAATGAGATGGTTGGCAGGTATGCATTCGGTATATTTTTTTAAGTAGCATTTAAATCACATTTTGCTATAACACAAATTCTTTCGAAATACAAATAATAAATAAAATAATTTACAAAAACGATTTTTAGAATTCAAAAAATCTGCCACAGAGTTTTCATTTACTAATAAGATTTTTAAAAATACACCAGCTCCGAAAAGTTAAGCAAAATCCAGCTTTTTCGTTTTTCCTTTTGTTCATAATTCTTATTCAAATGATCATATAAACAAGAAATTTAGATTACAAATCAATAATGGGATTTTATATAACTTTGCAATAGCAGGGATGGAGCACGGGCGCAATATTCATACCACTATGAATGTAAGAAATTTTTCTACTTCTTAAATTAACCATATTATATGTAGTAAAATTTCTTAAACAGATTCCGGTATGAATTCTGCGCCCGTGTTCCATCCCTGCAATAGGGATTGATTTATAAAAAAATATTATTTTCTTTTTATTCATTTATTTTCTTTTTAATACCGTTTGAAAAAATGAAAAGTGGATAATTTTAGAAAAGTATATTCAGTGATCAGAAGCAAGCAAAAAACGTTGTTGAAGAAGAAGAATTTCGCATAATCATTTAAAAAATTCACTGAACGTATATTTAACTAATTAGTTTTAAAATTTTACTTATTATCGTTTTACAGTTAATTTTGCAATTTAGATAAAGATAATAAATTTAACAAAATTTAACTGAGACTAACAGGTTCATTATCAAAGAACGTTAGTTTAAAAATGTCAGCAACAGAAAACGGAGAATATTAATTTTTATTTTAGTGAATGTTTTAAACTGTGAAAAGAGAATAAATGATTTGTTGTATGATAAATGATTCTTTTGTTAGATAAACTTATTTCTTAAAAGATATATGGCTGTAAATTCTAACTATTTTTTGTTAAATGTCTTTTAAAACGGAAATTAAAATATTTAATTTTGTACAAAACTACTTATTACAGAGCTGCCAACCTAATCCGGCAAATTGTTAACGCCTATTGACAAACGCCCCTTTTTCTACACCACTTAATTTTTAGAGCAATTCTCTTCAAATGTATCTATGATGAATTAAGTAGAAAAATACTCTAAAAATTTAGTGGTGTAGAAAAAGGGGCGGTACTAACAATTTGCCGGATTAGGTTGGCAGCTCTGTTATTACAATTCTAAAATATATTAAATTTTATTTTATAGATTAGTTAAAGATTAGAAATACAAATTTCATAATATGGAATAAATAGAATCATGATTTTAATATATTATTTTTGTTACGTCAATAGCTCGAAATAGTTGAGCTTTTTAAACTAGTTTTCTAATTATCAGTAGAGGGATAAATCTGTGCGCATGATACAATGTATTATGGATTAAAAACACAATTTGTTTTCTAAATAGAGTATAATTAAAAGGTTTGGCGAAGTCACATTTTTGAATAACACATTTTTACTCTCCGAACATACATATGTAAGGAGAGTATTGCAATCATAACAAAAAACTGACTTTAACACTTTCGCGACTGCTGAGGTAGATTCGCGTCATTTGAAAATCTGCAACTCTACCAGTGGGCGTTTCTTTTGCAATTTGTATGTCAGTTATATCTGAAAAATATACACAATATTCCTATTTGTACAACCAATGTACTATGGATGTAAATAATTTAATTAGAAAGAGTGTAATTATAATGTATATCCATTTGTAATATGAATCTGAATATAAAAACTTTTGTTCTGAAATATGGTAACTTCGGTCCGCCCACAGGCGGACCTTACTGTCGAAAAGACAAAAACATGCGGTCACGAAAGTGTTAACATTTTGGTGTATTTTGAAGTTCTCTGAGTTCATTTTTGGTAATTTTACTGTGATGTATGTATACATAGCTGCCAGCATTTAAATTTATTCCGGACTATTTTTAGCCCCGCCATTTATTCGCACCACTTTATTTTTAGAAAATTTCCTTCAATATATATCTTCGATAAAATTAGAAAAAAAAATACTTTAAAAAAATAAGTGGTATGAAATGAAGGCGGGGCTAAAAATAATCCGTAATAAATTAAAATATTGGCAGCTATGTGTATGCATGCGTGTGTGTATGTATAAGCCTTATCCGATTGTGCTGAAAATTTATACACATTTTATGGATTACTGTAGAGATTTTGGTGAATCTAACACTTATAAATTTTTGCAAAGCCACAACGAAAACTTTTATCATTATGATCTAAGGACTAAATTATGTGCAATAGCGTAAAATTAAAGAGCATACTGCAAGAAGAAAAGTACTCATATACCCTATTATAATTTTCTCTGTTGTTTATCTAACAACTAAACAACCGTTACTTATTTAACGTGCAGAAAGTCGAGTACTGTCACACCAATTTTTTTTTTTTTTTAATTGAAAAATTTAGAAATCTTTTGCAGTAGATATGTTCAGTTGTATAATAGGAAGATTTTTTTCAATAAACCTGATTTCTAAATATTTTAGTTAATGACAGGTAGTATTCAACTTAGACGAAAATTATTATATAATAATTCTTAAATACATCCTATTACGTAAGAAAGGAAAATAAAAATTGTCTTTCAAAATTATTAAAAATTTATTAAAAATCCAGCGCTGCCAACCTAATTCAGCAAATTGTTAGTACCACCCATTTTTTTACACCACTTAATTATTAGAGTATTTGTTTTCTTAATTCATCGTAAATATATTTGAAGAGAATTACTCTAAAAATTAAGTGGTGTAGAAAAATGGGCGGTACGAACAATTTGCCGGATTAGATTGGCAGCTCTGAAAATCAATTTGACTGATTGAAAATTTTATCGAAATTGCTATTTTTTAATGTAGTGTTTTATTTGTTTATTTTAGTTTAAGATGAATTATAAAATTAAATGTGCAAATTATCACAGTATCAAATAATATCACTTAAAACAAAAATCATCTCAGAACATTCACATACTTGACAACTTTTTAATTTAGTCAGTAAAATTGTTAAAACCAGCTTTTTTTCACCATCACTGTTCCTGGAGAGATTTCTCTACGAAAGAAAAGGGTGTAAAAAAAAAAAAAAAAAAAAAAAAGCGGGCACAGACGATTTTATGAAAAAACAGAAGTCGTAGTCTCCGCTTTTTTTTTTTTTTTTTTTTTTTTTTTTTTTTTTGAGGATACTTTTAAGGATGAGAAAATTTCGCCTCGTTTGCCGTCACTTTTTTCTTAGAGAAATTTTTATTACATTTTCAAAGTAATAAGTCGTGATTAAACAGTATAGAAATTATTGTATAAAAATAAAGATAGCAAAAAAGCATAAATTTCTCATTTCTAAAAGTATTCTGAAAAAAGGCGGAGACTACGACCCCTGGAATAAATTTAAAAGTTGGCGAATATGCAATGTATCGATGTTAAATTATCCACAGCAATAACGGTAAAGAGATATTTTTTATTTAAAGAAATATTATACAACAGTATGTTACTATTAATGATACTTTTATCTACGAAAACACTATACACGTTTGTATGTATGTGCTAAAAACTGGTTATTAAACTTGGGGAAAAAAACTTTTTTTGAAGTGCATGATTTGTATACTTGTTTTAATTAAATAAACACTACAATAATTACTTTTTTTCCAGTATGCAATAAATAATAAATTATCTCACTGTATTATTTTTGCAAGATCAGCAAACAGAAATACAAATATCAACTTATTATTATTATCGTTATGAATATATATATATATATATAAACATTCAGGATGAAAAGGATAAGAAATTATGCAGAAAATGTAACAAAATTAAATATATATATATATATATATATATATATTAAATATATTTCCAAAGTTATATTTCCGTAGAAACACCTTCAAAATACTTCATAGATAAAGTAATTTTTTCTTAAAATTGTTTTTGAAGATAAATTTAATCATGAAGAAAATTTCTAGCTTAAATGGTTTTCAAAAGAACAATTTATTATCATGAAAATATAGTTATTCTATATTTAAATGTAATTTATATGCATTTATTGCATTTTTTACACATATTTTTTTAACAAAATAAATATTTTTGAAATAAAACACATCAATTAAATTCCGCTTTAAAATAGAAGAAAATGTATTAATTAGATTTTTTTTTAAAGTCTAGTCGTAATATACATTCTTTTTCAAGTTCTGATTACATCATAACTGGTGCATTTTTCTTAAAATTGTTTTTGAAGATAAATTTAAACATGAAGAAAATGCCCATAAAAAAATTTCTAGCTTAAATGGTTTTAAAAGAACCATTTATTCATGAAAATATAGTTATTCTATGTTTAAAAGCAATTTATATGCACTTAATTAATATTTTATACAATTTTTCTAACCTGATGAAATAAAGTACATTAATTAAATTTCCCATTAAAATAGAAGAAAATGCATTAATTAGTTTTTTTTTTTTTTTTTTTTTTGTCTAGTTGTAATATGCATTTTTTTTTTTCTCTCTCAAATTCTGATTACTTTTGAGTAGCAATTTTGATGTGTGTCGCAAATTACTTTTAAACTTAATGATAACAGACAGCTTCAGAATCAGTCAGCATCATTTATTAAAACCACATTTCTTCTACTTATGAGTTTGTGTAATTAAACTTTTAAATGATGTTAATTTATATAGAAATTTTCAAAACATAGTTCATAATTAATGAAGGTTTTTAATACCTAAAAGTACATTTTACTTTCATTTTATATTTTTATTTATGTTTTACAATTAGAGGACTTCTTTATATATGTATTAATAAATAAATCTAACCTTTAAGAAAAGTAATATTTATGTGCTATTTTTCACTCATAATACACTTTTATTTAACGCAATTTTTAAATTTTTTTTTTACTATGGCATAGTTGCCAAAATTTTTAATTTATTCTGGAACATTTTTAGCTTCGCCTTTATTTCGCACCACTTTATTTACAGAACAATTTTCTCCAATGTATAATTACAATAGAATAAGAAAAAAAAATGACTCTTCAAAAAAGTGGTATAAATTAAAGGCGGGCTAAAAATGAAATAAGTGGAATAATTTAAAATGTTTACAACTCTGGTTTGGTCATAAAACTTTAAACTTTTAATTTTTTTTTTTTTTTTTTTTTTTTTTTTTTTTTTTTTGTAGGTTTAGAAGAGGTTGTTTTCTCCACCTTTTTGCCAGGACACTTTCAGAAATGAGAAATATATGCCTTATTTGCTACCACTATTTATATACAATAATTTCTATGCTGTTAAACATTATATTACCTTAAAAATACAATAAAAGTTTCTCTAAGAAAAATGGTGGTGGAAAAGCAGGCAGAAATTTCTCAGCCCTGAAAGTGTCTTTGGCAATTGAAAAAAAAAAAAAAAAAAAAAAAAAAAAAAAAAAAAAAAATGTGGGGACTACGACTTCTGGTTCAGTATTTTATGCTTGGTAATATTTATAATTTATTCCGGAGAACTCTTAGCCCTGTCCTTTTTTCCACACCAGTATATTTAAAAGTATTTTTCTCCTTATTTCATCCTAGTTAGATCATGGAAAAAAATTTCTCAAAAATCCCACTGGTGGGAAACAAGGAAGGGCTACAGAGTTTCGAAATTTTACAATTTATTCCGGTGCATTTGTAGGTCTGCCCTCTTTTCCGCCCCGGAAATTTTGTAGAACAATTCTCTTCAGTATGTGACAATGATTAAATAAGAAGAAAATAATTTTCAAAAATTACTGGTATGAAATAAAGGCGGGGCTGACAATGCTCCGGAATAAATTGTAAAAGATGGCAACTCTGGGGCTGACAGTACTCCGGAATAAATTATATATGTTACCAAGTATGGTGTTAAGACATTTTTTAAAACATTGGCAATGACATAAATTTTAATTTCTAATTTTAGTGAATTATCTTATTATAAAAAAAAAAAAGAAAAATGAAATAAAAGAAATAAAACTCATTGAATATTAATAAATAGAAAGATTACAAGTGCACATTCATTATACACAAAATTTATTTAATTTACTTCATGAAATCATCATTTTTAATTTATTTCATAAAATTTATGTCATTTTATTAATAATCTAAAATTCAAATTTCCAATGCATTTTAAATTTACGATTTCTTTCTTTTCTTTTCTTTTCTTTTCTTTTCTTTTTTTTTTTTTAAGCAAATAATTATGCTTAATTTCATATGCTTAATTTCATAATTTTCTAGATTATTGCTCTTTAATATGTGACAACGATTAAAAATGAAGAAAACCATTCTTCAAAATTTCCGGTATGAAAAAGAGTCAGAACTAAAAATGCTTGTGAATAAATTATAAAAGTTGGGAACTCTGTATGAGGTTTACTTCTTTCTCTCCAGGGAGATGGGGGAGACTTACATATACAATTATTTTCCTGATTGACTATTACTAATACATAAAAAATATATACCATGAAATTTTGTCCTATACTGCTATATTAAAAAGTATGAAAAAATTGTATGACAGCGCCACCAATTGAAAAATTATTCTCTAAATGAAATGTGCAAATTTCTGTCGAAATCCAACTAAATGTATGATTAAATTTCGTGCATTGTTTCGTGAAATGCGGCGTCAACAAAATGTTTAATACACATACATACAAAAGCAATTTCTAACTAGCATGTTGTAGTTATTATGAAATTTTCGTCTGTATTTTCCTAATTCACGTAGTACGTATTATTTATGAAAATTGTTTCCATGACGTTTATAGACGATTTGCATTTGAGATAAGTATAGAGCGGTTCTGCTCTCAAAGCTGGCAGATGTGAAGAGCTGGTTTCGATCCCAGATCGCGCACGTCGTCCTAACCATTCGGAGTTTTCCGTGTTTATTTCAGAAACTTGCATAAATGCGGGCTAGGACTCCTTAGAAAGACCACTACGGAGGGCATTCACCCTCAGGCTTAGGACCTTAGTGCAGTCAATGGGCCTTAATCCTCAACACTCAACTCCATCCCTGAGGTAAGAATAACTCTCTATGCCCAAAGAAAGTCAATTTTGCGCCAATATCCGAGGAAATGCTTTATTTATTATTTTATTTTATTTTACTTTATTTTTTATTTATTCATTTATTTATTCATTTATTTATTTTTATTTATTTATTTTTATTTTATTATTATTATTTTCTGTAAAAAAAAAAGAATCGATAGCTTTTTTTAAAAAATTATCACAGATCAGTGATCTATGCATCAGCTTTAAAAGTATTCACGAGTTATTTTGAATGATGCCCATATTAAGGATTTGCACCCCCGAAGATACTTCCCCCCTAAGAAGAGGTGCCCAAAATATACACGCATTTTTTCCTGGTTAACTATTATTATCGTAAATACTTTTTTTTTTTTTTTTGACCAGTGAAAAGTTAAAAATAATTGTCATAGTGTACATTTATATAAAATTTTGTCCTATATTGCCATATTAAAGATTATGAAAAAAATGGGATGACAGGGCACCCAGTTCAGCGATGAGATTTTCTATAAATGGTAAAAATATGTTCAGGACATCTCAAAGTGACATCCATCAACGAGAGTTATTGAAAATCAGGGGTCGAAATACTCATGAATCCAGTTTTTACTTCTTTTGTATATAGAAGAAAATAAAAATGATCAAAGCGGATTCAGGAGATAACAAAACGTGTAACCCAACAAAAATTGGAGTTAAAAAATATTCCCGAATAAATTAATTCTTTCCTATATACAGAGCTTCCAACCTAATCCGGCAAATTGTTAGTATCGCCCTTTTTTCTGCACCACTTAATTTTTAGAATATTTTTCTTCTTACTTCATCGCAGATAAATTTGAAGAGAATTACTCTAATAATTAAGTGGTGTAGAAAAAGGGGCGGTACTAACAATTTGCCGGATTTGGTTGGCAGCTCTGTATATATATATATACTTACCTGTTAACCAATATTGCCAGATCTAGCAGATTTTTTTTTTTTTTTCGATTTTCACCAATAATTTTGAGAAACGAGATTTTATACACATAATAGACTATCAATCTTCGAAGTGATTAGGCAAACGTTACAATTAAAAATTATTGGGGATTGTTGAATAAAAAATCCGCCAGATCTGGCAACACTGAAGTAAATTTTATAATTTATTTCTGAGTACTTTTAGCCCCGCCCTTTTTTCGCACCAGTATAATTTTAGAGAATTTTTCTCCGATATGTAATTACGATGAAATTGGAAGAAAAATACATTTTTAGTATACAACCCCGGCTTTATTCCATACCACTTTTTTTAGAGAGTAAATTTTTCTTATTTTATCATATTTATATATTAACGAAAAATATTCTAAACATAAAGTGGTGTGAAATAAAGGCGGAATTAAATATGTTCCGGAATAAATTAAAACGTTGACAAGTATGGTATATACTGGTGTTAAACAAGGGTGGAGATGACAGTACTCCGGAATAAATTATAAACGTTGCCAGGTATGATATACATAGAATAAAATAAAAAAAAATTGTAAAGATTCCAAATATGAAACATCCTGAAGAATAACGTGAGAAGTGGTAGCTGTGATATCAATATACAATAGCATATTTAAATAAAAAAAAAAGTTTTATTTTAATTCTATGTGTTTTATTTTAATTTATGTAAATTCCATGACACTTGGTGGTATCAGTTACACAGAAGGATGAAATTTCTGTTTATTTTTATTTTCTACCATTATTACTATACAGTAATCTTTATCGGATATTAACAGCAACTTTTTGTGATTAAATAGGAAAGTAATTACTCTTAGAAAATATTGATTGAAGTGTAAATATCTCTGTCAGTGATTGACACCACATTTACCATGGAATTATCTTCGTTATCACAATAGAATTTCCTCTTTACGTTCTAAAAGCAGTTTTTTAACGTGTTTAAGAGCTACTGTATGTTTGAAAGTGCATGTATACATATTTTTTTTTCTCTCTTTCTTAAACCGACTAAAATGAAATAAAAATGCTTCAAAAATATATTACAGAAACGCTTTTAAAATGGAAAACTAATTTAAACATTAATCTTCTAAAGGTTTAATTTTTACACATTTTTTATTTAAGAAATTATTCTGAATCAAAAGTAACATTAAAATAAATCTCTTTCTTTCATAGGAATGGCTTTATTAATAATAATTATGGTAAAAGTAAAATTTTTAAATTTTGTTTCATGTTTGTGTTCTTTTATGTAGTTATAACTACTTGTTAGGATAAAACATTAAATATTTTAATTTTTCCGCTGGAATATTATTCAATAATTTCTATTAGTAATAATATGCATTATTACTGACAAAAAACTAATTTGACTGAAAAAAAAACCATTGCTTAATATTTTTTTTTTTTATAAAATAATAGAAATAATTTTCCCCCAGTAGTCAAAACACCGCCATTTTTTTTTTTTTTTTTCATGTGCGCATTTAAATAATACATACAAAAATTCAAAATTTCCGTATAAACAATGTCCTTAGTAGTTATTCTATTTTCAAAAAGAAATAAATAATAAATAAATTCACCATTAGAATTATTATTTAAATGTCAATGCATATCCCTATGATCTTTTGTATCTATTTGCCTTTCAATCCGACCTATCAAAAACTTTCTTCTGAGAATTTCAGTAGCAAAAAGCACTATTTACACTACAGGCCATTAAAATTGCTACACTGTGAAGAAATGCAAATAACACAATGATATTTATTGCACACATATATTATAGTGGGAATAACAATTGATTAAACATTCAAGAAATTTGAAAGTATATATCTGAAAATCAGTTAATAAATTAGTGACTTCTGGCAGCTATAACAGCATTTATCCGCCCAAGTATTAAATCCAACAGTGATTAGATGTCGTGTACTTGTGCAGCATTTCATGAAGCTTCAACGATGCCACAGTTTATCGACCGTAGTTACCAGTGAGTGGTGGCGTGCCAGTCGCTATTCAATAATTAAACAGTCATTTTCATTGGTGTGAGATGAAGAGTATACGCTGGCCAGAGCAACAATTGAACATATTCTGCATCAAGGAAGGTCAGGACAACACGGGCAACATTCGGTTATACATTGTCTTGCTTAACTGTTGCGCTACGGAGGTCTCGAATATAGAGCAGAGCCACAAGTCATCAGAAATGCAATGGTCGCAATTCAGAATGCCGGAAATGCAAACAAGAGGTGATCGAGAAGTGTGTCTAATGGCATCACATACCATCACTCCAGGTAATGGACCAGTATGATGATGTCGTATGCCATCAGTAAATGTGCATTCTCCACGATGCTGCTATATATGGATGCGGCCATTTTAATGTTTTAAATACAATTGTGATACGTCAGAAAAGGCGACGGCACTCTATTCCTGCACCCAAGTTCTTCTTTGATCACACATAGAAGATGCTTCCATGTTTAATGCAGCTTCTAGGCTAGTAGAAGTCGTGGTCACCGCATACTGGCTCAGCATCTTGAGTGATGGTATCTGTTGCCATTGGATACACGTCTCAATCACCACTTGTTTTCATTGCCAGCACTCTAATCAGCTGCCATTACATTTATGATGAGTTAAGGAATGTGGCTCTGTCCAATATTCGAGGCCTCCGTAATGAAATATTTAAACAGGACAATGCACGACCGCATATTGTCTGAGATTTCCGGACCTTCCTTGATACAGAATGTGTTAGACTGTTGCTCTGGCCAGCGTGTTCTTCTGATCATGAGCCAATTTAAGTTGTCTTGTCAATCGTTGCCAAGCTAATGGCACGCCACTCCTCTCCAGTAAGTACGGTCGGTGAACAGTGGCACAGTGTTGAAGCTGAATGGAGTGTTGTACCTGAACATGTCATCAATTCGCTATTCGATTTAACGCCTAGGCGAATAAGTGCTGTTATTGCTGCCAGAAGTCGGTGCTTTATGTGCAGATTTCTCAGAACATATATCTCCAAATTTCTTGAAAATTTAATCAGTTATTCTTCCAGCTATAAAGTATGTATCCAATAAATATAATTCTGATTTGCATTCCTTCCTGGTGTAGCAATTTTAATGGCTAGTAGAGTATATCATAAAGTTGATTTGTCTGCTTTTTTGGCCTCATGTAAGTTTTTTTTTTCTTTTTTCAGCAACTACTATAAACCACGTCTTTCGAACGATACTATTTTAAAGTCCCTCTTTTTATTAAAAACATATTAAAAAACTACGACAAATTTCCTGTTTGTGCATTAATTTATAGATTCCATAATGATTATAAAATAAATTAATAAATAATGTTAGCCAGTTTTATTTTTAATCACTGTTCTTAATTATGACTCATTTGAGAAAATACTTTAATGACATATTTATGGAAATGTAAAGATAATTATTAAATCAATAATTCATAGTTATCAACTACATTATTTTTTGTTATTATTAAATAAATGGGGAACAATGGATAATTTTAGAAGTAATAGGATTTTTTATTTTATTTTATTTTATTTTATTTTATTTTTAAATTAATCATAATATTCCCTGAGTTTAATTACATACACAATACTATTCCGAAAACTTATTTTATTTCAATTAGATTTATCACCTTCTTAAATTAAATTTGTCAATTATTTAAATAACAGCTTAATTGCAATTTTCTTTTAATACTTAATGAAATTAAATAATTAAAATTTCTTTATTGGTTTCTAAATAAAACGAATGTCAGCTGTTCCATTTATAAGAAATCAAGTTTTTCTTTCTTTTTATATTTAAATATAATCTGGTGTGTCACTCACACGACTTTCTCTTACACTGAAATTTAATACTATGAATAAAGGTTACAGATTAAGAGGTAAGGTAACGAGTACTGTTATTTACACCTGTGTTAAACAATTCAAATTAGGCTTCGGAAGACTTTTATATGATAATTAGTTCTGTGTGAGGGGGACTATCGTCCCCCTCAACCCCGCGTTTCATTAATGCACCTATATTTATACAGAATTAAATTCGGTTATTAAAAAATAATTCCGTTTTTAAAAAATAATTTATTAAAATTATTATTAAAAAAATTATCTTTTATGATAATGCAGACGATTTCCATATTAGAGAAGTAGTATAACACTAAATATATATATAAAAAAAAAGTTGAATTTATTCTTAATATTACGTTAAATAAAAAATTGTTAAAAATGAAAAAAATCGATAACTTTATTTTAAATTATCGCAGATAGATGGTTCAACTATTCTTTTTAAAGGTATTGGCGAGCTCTTTTGAAAGATACCCATCATGAAAATTTACTCCCCTCGTAAGGGGGGGGGGCTTTCCCCCATGGGGGGAGGCGGGACTCCTACATACACAAAATTTTTTTCCCAGTTGACTATCTCTATTACAATATATATATATTCGTTTCATTTGGTTTAGGGCAGTCTATAGATGTTAAACTCTACTTACCTGCAATTTCCCCCATAGACGTAATGTATTTGAATACTTTTGAGTGTCCCTGTACACGAACCATTTGCTTCATCTCAACGAAAAGCTTACTGTAGCATCCCTATATGATACACATTTAGAATGCCGAGTTTGGAATTTCTGCTACAATTTGTTCTCGAGATATGCTGATAACAGTCACACAGACATCTATCCACACAGACCATTCTTTAAAAACTTGAGTTTCGTATTCAGGGGACCTCAGAACATGTAAATATAACAAAAACTCACATTCGAAAATTTGACCCTAAAACAATACTTTCTCGACCCTATGGGTAAGAGAAAGTAATAGTTAACAAATTATCAACTAGCTGTAATTATTTATTTATTTATTTGTTGTAAATGCCGTTTAATATTTATTCTAGTTTCCTCATAAGATATATTGTATTAATTTTGTTTTATGTAACATAATGAATATCATAATGAATCACACATTTAATGTTAGATTTTTTTTTTTTTTTTAAGAATGCTTTTATATTAAATCGCTTTTTCTGTCTGTCTGTTTATTTGTCCGTCATCAATTTTCTTTAATATGAAGTTAGTGTTGAGTTTTTATTGAACTTTCTGAAAACGTATAGAAACTTCATGGAATCTTCTGGAAACCTCATCAAATCATCTAAAAACTGCATAGAAACTTCTAGAAACTTCCTGGAATCTTCTGTAATCTTAAAGGAACACTCTAGAAACTTCATGGAAACATCTAAATCTCTGAAACATTTTAGAAAATTCTGAAAGCTTTCCTTGCCACCAACTTGGTACAAACAAAAGTGAACCATGTTCCACTGAATGACAATAGATTTTATAAAGAAATTCTCGTTGGACAGCCAAAGTTATTACTGGTAAATGAGTTGCCAAAATAACTAAGAACTTCAACTTTTTATTTATGTTTCTTAGTTATTAAAAAAGAGCAAATATATATATATATATATATATATATATATATATATTAAAAAAGAAAAAAAAATGCTTTTATAGAGGTGCTTTAAAAAATGGAAAATAAGAATATTGTGGAAAATTGTAATCAGTTTGAAAAGAAAAAGAAAATTAAAAAGCATTCAGAGTTGACAAAGGAAAATTTTACTGCTGAACAAAAAAGAAACTGTTCAATTTTGAACGCTTTTCAAATTTTACTTTTTTTTTTTTTTTTTTTTACAAGCTGACCATTATTATTTTACATATTTTCATTGATAGTTTAAACGTATTTCCTATAATAATAGTTATTTATTTATTTTTTAGCTGGATGTTAAAACACAAAGAGCAATTGATATTAAGAATTCGTTTTAGTAAATAGCTTTATTACGCATTAAATTCGTAAAAGTCAAAATATTACTATTTATAATTACAGGAAATATAAGTTTACGTTGCTGTTCTTATAACCAAATTAGTAAACTCAAGTAATTCCACAAAAATTGGCTTCTCAGTTACCGCAGTCAGGCGCAGAGGTTGCAGCAATATTAATTTCATTTACTAACATTTTATAATAACTTGTTTAAAACAACTGTATAAGAAACATTAAAAAAAATCTGGAGTGACTCCACTCGACTTTCCGAACATTGAGTAATTAACAGTTTTGTAGACAAAGTAAAGAAAGAGGAGTTGTTAAACAAACAAAAAAGAGAAAACCATAATAGAGTGTTTGAGTATTTTTCTCCATATATTACACGATGTTTTATTTAACGCTACTGAACTTTGAGCCCATAGATCATAATGACAAAGAATTTTTCGCTGTGTCCCTGTAAAAACCTATAAATGCTAGATTCACCAAAATGCTTATAGTTAGTGCAACAGTGATTTATAATACTCATATAAATTTTCAGCTGAATTCAATAAGGCGTTTAGATGCTATCGTACTTTTAAAAATTTAGTCCCATAGGCCATAATGATAAAGAATTTTTCTTTGTGTCCCTGCAAAAAAACTGTAAGTGCTAGATTCACCAAAATCTATACAGTTAGTTCAACTGTGATCTATAACATGTGTAAAAATTTTTTGCTCGGATTAATAAGGCGTTTAGACGCTATCACATTTTTAAAAATTTGGCCCCATAGGCATAATGATAAAGAATTTTTCTTTGTGTCCCTGTAAAAAAACTATAAGTGCTAGATTCTCCAAAATCTATACAGATTGAGTATTTGTGATCTATAATATGTGTATAAAATTTTTGCTCAATTGAATAAGGCGTTTAGATGCTATCGCACTTTTAAGATTTTGCTCCCATAGGCCATAATGATAAAGAATTTTTCTTTGTGTCCCTGTAAAAAAGCTATAAGTGCTAGATTCACCAAAATCTATAGGGTTCGTACTATGGTGACTTACAATATGCGTACCAACTTTCAGGTTAATCGAGCAAAGCGTTTAGACGCTAGCGTGTTCACTCACAGACATACACACATACACACATACACACATACACACACACATACATACATCATCGTAAAAATAGTGAAAACGGACTCAGGGGACCTCAAAACGTATAGAAACATCAAAATCTCGAATTCGGATTTTTGACATGATTACAATACTTTCCTCACTATAGTGTTCGGAAAGTAAAAAAGACAGTGAAAAACAAGTTAAAAAATAGTTAAAACACATGAAACTTAAAATGTTTATTTTTATTTTCTTAGTACTTCATCAGTATGTATTACATGTATTAGGCAACAACTTACAACTGCATAGCGGCCAAGTTTTTTAATTTATTCCGAAATGTTGTTAGTCCCGTCCCTTTTTGAAAACGTAATATTTTTAGAGTAATTTTCTTCATATTTAATAGTAATTATATATTGAAGAAAACTGTTCTATCAAGAATATGGTGTGGAAAAAGGGGCGGGTCTAACAATTTTCCGGAATAAATAAAAAAAACTTGGTAGCTATGCAACTGCATAAACAAAAAGTTCAGTTTAGGAATACGTATTCGGATAGTATAGCGCATGCGTCGTAAATAGGAGCGGATTAAATCTTTGTTAGCCATCCTTCCAAAAAAAAAAAAAAAAAAAAATTCAAGAATGATAGTTATTACAGCCTGAGATAATAATTCTAATATTTTCAAGGATAGTAGTATGATCTGTTTCAGCTGCATGGTCCACCAATTTTGAACAAATATCACCAATTTTATAAGCACGTTTGTAATCTTTTACAAAGATATCAGCAAACAATTCAATCTCTTCAACACGGATATCAGAAAAACGTCTTGTCTTTCAACCACACACTAATAATCAAGGAAGCAGGGCCGTGCCTACACTTTTAGCCGCCCTGAGCGAAAGGTTTTTGCCGCCCTCCTAGGCAAAAGATTTTAGCCGCCATACTAGGCACTAAAATTATTTCTCTCCTTCTGCTTCTGAAAACTATCCTTTAAAGCCAAAAGCTGCCGGGTTGCCATAGATGAAAAGTTATCAAGTTTTTTTTTTCTCTGTTTTAAAAATAAGCCTCCAGCGGCCGAGTGGTTATGCGCTCAAAGCTGGTAGACATGAGGTACCGGGTTCAATCCCAAGTCGCGCTTGTCGGCCTAGCCGATCGGAGTTTTCCATGGTTTTCTCCGAAACTTGCGTAAATACGGGCTAAGACCCCTTAGAAAGACCCCCCACGGAGGGCACTCCCCCTCAGGTCTAGGACCTACAGCAGTCAATCGGCCTTATTCCCAAATCCAATCCAATCCTGTTTTTAAAAAATTCTAACAATTTCAATCCTAATTTTTAGCTGAAATTTTGTCATTTTTAGCCGCCCCTAGCTGTTAGCCGCCCTGGGCGACCGCTCCGGTCGCCCCCCCCCCCCCTAAGCACGGCCCTGCAAGGAAGAAATATATATTATGCTTTGTAATCATACCCATACCGTAAAAATACTGTAATTTTTGAAGCACACACATAATAATAATAATAAAAAAAAACAGCTTTTATTTAACCCCTGAATAAAAGTTAAATATACTCATTAAAAATTCATCGTATCAAATTTCTGACGTAATTTCGACAATTATTTCCTATGTTTACAGGGTTCGTACGGTCTTTATTTTTTCCCTGAGTCTCACACCAGTATTCTAAAGCAATAAAATTTAACTTAATAGAATAGACTTATTTTATAACGTAAATCGTTCTACAAAATTACCGGTATAAGACTCAGGGAAAAAATAAGACCCGTACGAACCCTGAGTTTAGTAATGTAATTTAAATCAGGTTAAAAATTTAAAGTTACTTAATCTTTTACAGACTAATCTTCCCAACTAGGAATATCAAATTAAAAATTCATTAAAAAAAAAAAAAAGAAATTGCACATATAGCTTAAAGAGGGCTTGATTTTTTTTCCTTAACACTTTCGCGACCGTTGACGTGAATTCACGTCATTTGAAAATCTGTAATTCCGCCAGTGGGCGTTTCGTTTGGTTACATAGGTTACATTATTTCTTAACAATGTACCCAATATTCACATTTGTACAATGAATGCAGTATGGATACAAATACTTTGATTAGAAAGAGTATGATTGTAATGAATATTCATTTATATTGTAAATTTGAATACAGTAATCATTAATTTAAACTAATGTAATGTAAAAGGATAACGCCCACAGGCGGAGCTTACTCTGAAAAAGACAAAAGCATGCGGTCGCAAAACTACTAATAGGAGTCGAATTGTTATCACAAAAAAGAAAACCTGAAGAAATTCATAAAAATGACCTTTTTTCATATACGTTTCTCTATATGTATATAAAAAAAAAATTACATTAATGTGGAAAAAAAAAAAAAGAAGCAATCCAGAGTTTTTAAAAATTGATTTCAGTACTCTAAACAGATAACATTGTTTAAAAAAATATTTAATTTTATAAAAGTAACAAAAAATACACCTGCATAGCTGCCAGCCACTCCGTATTTTGAATATCGGAAAATTTTTTCGTCTTAATTAACCACAAAAACTTCTAGAAATCTGTTACAAAAGTTTATGAAAAATTTCTATAAAAAATGTACTAGAATCCAAAAGTTGAAATGAGTTTCAGCTATGCACCTGGCATGATTTGTGAAACATCTTTATGTTCCGAAAAAAAAATGTTATGTTTCTTTTTTAAAATGTTTTTATAAACGTTTTATTAGAAATTTAAATAAATTGTACCTTTACACTAAAGCATTTTAAGGCAAAGTGTGAACAAAAAGAATTAAATATATTCCTCGATCCGAATTTGGCCTGAAAAAGGTTAATTAAAATTGAAAGCAAATATCTAATATCACTTACCTGACAAATGTAACAAAGATAAATATCATATTCAAGATTTCATACATACCTATAAAAGAGAAGAAAAAATATTGTAAGCAAATATTTGTTTAACATACTGTACGAAAAATATAAATACTTTACAAATTCATGTATTATTGAAATAGTTAAACATTCACAATGATAAAAATAATTGTCAGGTTTCCGTACATAGCTGTCAAAGGAACACGTTTGCAGAGCTGCTAACCTAGTCTGGAGGATTGTTAGTATCGCCCCTTTTTTCACATCACTTAACTTTTAGAGTAATTCTCTTCAAATGTATTTACGATGGATTACGAAGAAAAATACTCTAAAAAAAAAGACTGGTGTGGAAAAAGGGGCGGTACTAACAACCCTTCAGATTTGGTTGGCAGTTCTGCGTTTGTAACTAAGGTATTGTAAGAAAAATATAGAATAATTCTATCGTCATGAGACAAACTTGGAGGAGAGGTAGAGAACATCACAATGATATAATATAGAATTGATATTCAAAATTCTGTACTGATATAATCTATATTGATATTGAGAATTCTATAGGAATCCCGCGACCTCAAACGTCAATATTCAACCCTTAAACCCCTTGCCAGTATTTCTGTCGCTTGAGACTAATTTATAAAAAAAAAAATCAAATATATAACTTGAATGAAATAAGAAAAAAAGTCGTCTCTTAATAAGTGGTATGAAATAAAGACGGTGCTAAAAATACTCCGGAATAAACTCAAATGTTGGCAGCTATGGTTATAAGGACTGGATGTTTATGGTTACTGTGTACTAGTAACTCCGCCTACTATGTAAGTTAAAAAAAATTATAAGCTTCATTATTTCGCACATTCATGCGCAATGTTCATAGTAATACAATCAGTGCGATAAAATCCATCGATAAAAACTTAAGTATTATCACGTATATTTATTCAGTTATGAAACCATTAACATATAGACTTGCCAAGTTCCTTAATTTATTGTTGAGCGTTTTTAGCCCCACCTTTTCCCATACCACCATTTATTTTATAAGAGTATTTTTTTCCCTTATTTTATCGTAGTTATTTATTGTAGAAAAATATTCTATAAATTAAGTGGTGTGAAATAAAAGCGGGGCTGAGAGTGCTATGGAATAATTTAAGGAACTTAGCAACGCTATTCATGTATTCTTTTCATAGCCTCCTAAACTGACGCATGGCTCAGAAACTTGGCAACTGTTAAAGCGGTAGACAACGCCACCTGGTACAGATTGTGCGACTTTTTATTCATCTGTCAGCAATAATTTTAAGAAGTGATTTATGATATATATAATCGACGTTTCTTTGATTCTATTCGCCTTTTATGTATAACATATCCCACTTTTAAAAAATGTTGGTGGTTGTTGAATAAAAAAGTCGCGCAATCTGCATCAGGTGACGCTGTCTACCGCTTCTATTGTTGCCAAGTTTCCGAGCCACGCGACAGGCATCTAGTTTAGGGGGCTATGTTTTTTTTAATGCAATATTCGAGAGCCACGCCCACATCCTAGCAAAAACATCCGGTTCTTAAAATGTTAAAATGACGTTTGCGGTCATGGGTTTCGGCACAATTTTCAACCCTTTTGATTAGCGTTGCCAAATTTAGTGACATTTTTATTCAATATCCACCACTAAATTTCAACAGCAACAATTGCTTAATCACTTCGAATGTTACTTGTCGATTATATATATCAAATATCACTCCTCAAAATTATTGGTGACAGTTGCATAAAAGAGTCGCAAAATTTAGCAAAACTGTTTGTGATGTTCTCTACCTATAGTCCAAGTTTATCCCATGACCCTAGAATCACTCTGTATATTTTGTGACATTTAAAAACTTTTCAAATTCATATATTATTGAAATAAATATTAATAACAATAACAAAGATAAATACAATTAGGATTGTACAGGGGTGAAAGTGTTCTGCGTCATCGGCATCACCATTTTTATTCATAAAAAAATTAATGTATATCTACAAAAAAAAAAAAAAAAAAAAAATTAAATTAAAAATTGTTAAAAGTTATCCGTGGACGAGTTCCGTGAAAAGACGGAACACTTTCAACTCTGGGTAGGTACCGTGCCACTTTTTTCTCCTGACTATTCCACCACATTATTTATGTAGCAATTTTCTTTAAATGATCGTGGAAACATACTGTAGAAGATTATTATATTAACATAGTGGTGAAAGAGTCAAGAAAAGAATACGGACCGCAGCAACTCTAATAATTTACAAATTTTTATACATATTTATAAAAGCAAAGGAAAAACATTTTTAGAAAGCACAAAAAATGTATTTTGAGTTGTTTTAAATTTTAATAGTCTAAATTTGATGCAGTATTAAAGTATTTAATTTTCATTAAAATAGCAAGTTTTCGTTCCTCACGTGTCGGGATGTAGTTTCTCAAAAAGTATCAGTAACTGATAAAATGTAATATTTTATTCAAAGCTACATAGGGATATTACACATATCCAATTGAATAATAACGTACGGCCTTCCCATACTTCTAATTTATTCCAGAGCATTGTAAGTGCCTGTTTTTATTTCCCCAGGGTTTTCCTTTTTTTTGTGTGTGTGTGTGTGGGGGGGGGGAAATTAGGGAAATTTTTTTCTTATTTAATATTAATAACTGTCCACCTGAGAAAATTACTTTATAAAATAAGTGGCGTGGAATATGCCGGGTAATGCTCCGGAGTAAATCAGACATGATTGGCTCTATTGAAATGCTGTTTTTGTTTTCATATCAGTGATAGAAATAAACTGAAATTATTATTATTATTATTATTATTAAACCAATGATAACTTTTCGAAGTTACATGAATTTGTTTCGGTTTTCGTATGTAAGTAGCAGCTTATAAATTATAAAAATTAAACTTTTTTATGCTTACGCATGCGCAGTTAAAAAATATAAAATAAAAATGCCTATATCTCACAAGATATTGAATATTTTTATATTCTGAATAGAGTACGTTATGTCTAATGAAGTATGTCAAGTTTACGAAAAAATAGCTTTTTATTGGTTTTAATATCTTGCTTGTTATAAATAAAAAAAGAAGCATTTTTGGCAATTAAGAAAAAAAAAAAAAAAAAAAAAACGCTAGATATCCACGAACATATAAGCTAGCCAGGGTTCTCACGAAGGGGAATGAGTACAACCACTTTTATACATTTAAATTATGAAACTTCTTCACACACCATAAAATTAAAGACAGCACTACCAGTTTCGAAGGCAAACGGTCTTACTTCTTCAGGTGTAAAAAACACGTGATTCTTGCTTTAGCCTCCAAGGCAGCAGCACGTGTTTTTTACACTTGAAGAAGAAAGGCCACGTCCTTTCGAAACCAGTAGTGCTGACTGCTGTCTTTAATTTTATGGTGTGAAATGAAGTTTTATAGTTTAAATATTCATTGTACACCAGTTTTTTAATTTAATATTTTTATATAGTAATTTTTGTCTTAATTAAATGTTGATATCCGTTGATATCCATTTAAAAATATGACTGTATAAAAATTTTAGCATCTAAATTTCTCTTTGTAAGAACCCTGGTGCTAACTTAATTGAACTTTTTACAGATAGTTAGAAGAAGCTTCATAATCACATTAGAACGAATCTGTTTCTTTCTTTCTTTCTTTTTTTTTTTTTTCAGAATGATCCCAAAACCTTTTTTTTTTTAAATTTATTTATTACTTGTTCACTTTTTGTCTTTGCTTTAAATCTTTTGTTTTGACATATGAGGTATAACATGTTCTTTATAGTCCAAAGCTTCAGGATAGTACGAAAAGAAGTTTTCTAAATATTTGACAAAACATTTAAAATTGAAAGTGTGTGTACATTTATGGTAGTTTCATAAAACTTTATGCAGGTAATTTAAAAAAAGTGTCATAATCGCATACTACAGTCTACAGTTAAATCACTTTTGACAACAAGCATCATTTTTGATTGGGTGACCCTCAAACCGTTTTTTTTTTTCTTTAGTTTGTTGCTTTTTCCTTTTATTTACGGGGAATAAATATTTTGCTGCAAGACATGAGGTATAACCCTTTTTTTATGTCTAAAGCTTCAGGATAATTATTAAATTTTTTTTCTAGATATTTGAACAAACATCTGTAATTGAAAGTGTACGTTCATTTATGGTAGAATAGTGCATATACGCCAATCGCATTTACCACATCGACGGCTGAGAGTAGAATTTAAAGTATTTAAACATGAATAATGTTTTTGTGAATAATGCAACTTTTTAGAAGAACGCTCAAAGTTGGAGCTTACTGCAGAGCTGCCAACCAAATCCGGCAAATTGTTAGTACCGCCCTTTTTCCTACACCACTTAATTTTTAGAGTAATTCTCTTCAAATATATTTACGATGAATGAAGAAAACAAATACTCTAAAAATTAAGTGGTGTAGAAAAAAGAGGCGGTACTAACAATTTGCCGGATTAGGTTGGCAGTTCTGTTACTGTTTAAAATTCAAAGTAAGTGGAAGTTATATGTATTAAGAAAAACGCCGGTGCTGGAGCTTAATTTTTTTAAAAATAGCGTGCTTCAACGAGTTAAGGTATATTCAATAGCATTTTTAAGAAAATTGCTTTCAGACTTCAAGAAGTTGTTTACCTATCTAAAATACTTAACTGTTTAGATTAATATATAATTAGTATTAAAACTCGTTGATATTTTCATTTGATAAATCTTTCGCACCCTTTATCTGTGCCACAATATATATTAATATTTTCCGAAAATTAAACTGCTTTTGATTAATCTGATTCCATAATTTTCTGTCGACAAGCATGGTCATAATTTAAATTTTAGAAATGCGTATTAAACGAAAAATTCTGCTTTGATTTTCCGTTTTATGCATTTTATTATTTAGATAACGTATAACTAACGTTAGAAAATGAAATTAAGCTCCAAAGAACTCATTTAACAGGAAATTGAGTTTTGGAAAATTATCTTAGTTGCAGGAAGTAGAATAATGTTTATGTCAGCGTAAATTTTCAGCATCGAAAGGAAACACAGTTATTCCTAAAATGATGAATGGTACTTTACTATAAAATTCTGAAATACTTTATTAAATAAATCATTTTTGAAGAAGAAAAAAATATTAATTCAAATGTACAATAAATGTACAGACTTTATATGCAAAATACTTAATCGATAGCTTTTTATATCAAATATTTACAATATTTACATGAAATATATTAAATATACGTTTTTTGTCTGGTTCCACTTACTTTGTAGAGTACTTTTTAACGTATGCGATACAGGTAATTAGTATGAAATTCTATCTTCAAAAAAGTAGTGTGAATAAAAGGCAGGTGCTAACAAACTATGGAATAAATTAAAAAGATATCAGCTCTGACTTAGTTAAAGGCAACATTGCTTTTATTTTCAGCTGAACATTTTCGCTTAATTTTTTATGATTTAATAATTTAATGTTTGCTTATCGAAATAACTACTTAAAGTTTTTCAAAGTAAACAAAAGCATACTTGCCAATATCCTAATTAATATTCCGTAGTGTTGTTAGGTTCGCCCTTTTTCTCACACTAGTAAATTTTTAGAGTAATATTCTCCAAGTGCAATTACGGTTAAATAAGAAGAAAGATACTCTAAAAAGATACTGGTGTGAAAAAAAGGCAGGGCTAATAATACTGCGAAATATTAATTAGTATGTTGGCAAGTATGACAAAAGTACCAGCAACTAAACTTGTGTTTGTAAATTGCAACATAATAAATGAATCACCAGAATAATAATAATAATAATAAAATAATAATAATAATAATAATAAAACGGCTAATATTGGTAGAAATAATCGATTACATTTTCAAAGGAGAAAAAAAAAATATTAAGTGTTTGAAATCATTGTTGATGCAGCCACCAAATGCTGCAGTATATGCGTATATACGACATGACATGAAGTCAAACATATTTCAAATATGTGCCTGGGGAATAGCATTTCATATTGTTTGTATGCATTCCCAGGGATGGAACACGGGCGCAGAATTCATACCGGAATCTGTTGAAGAAATTTATTTACCTATAATATCGTTGATTTAAGAAGTAGAAAATTTTCTTACATTGATAGTGGTATGAATTCTGCGCCCGTGTTCCATCCCTGCATTCCCAAAGTTCACCTGTAGAAGCTGTAAGATGAGGATCACGAGCGAGACGCCGACCAACATAATTCCATCAATGTTCAATATGTGACATATTTGTTGAATAAGCAGGCCAAAGATGAAGTTGCATTTGTTCTGCTGAAAAGAAGCCTTTAACATTCTTTGCAACATGTGGTCGGGTATTATCCTGTTGAAATATAGCTTCAGGAATGCCTTGAATGAAAGGAGGCTCCAGCTCTTTACTGATGTAGTCAGGGCCTGATTATTGTACAGGCCGACAAGGTCTCGGCCTAAGGCACCTCTATCTAGAGGTACCAAAATAATTTTCAAATTTAAAAAATGCTATTTTTGGAAAAGATTTCCTTAAAAAAGTTAACCAAAAGTTAGCCAACGATAATAATCTTTAGTTGAAAGTAGGGATTATTTTTAATATCTTTTAACCAATTATCCGATTAAATTAAAAAATACAAAATTAGCTAGATTATGAAATATACAAGTTTTCGTGGAGATCGGTCGAATGATATAACATTTTACAGCGGAAAAAAAATCCAGATAAATTTTCACTTGCAGACTTACAGTTATATAATACAAATTAAAGAACTTTGTATCATCCTAATGGAAAATATCTTTACATTTTCAGTAGTATTTGGTCATGTGTATTTACATACGCGCTGACTTCGTATGGTATGAATGAGGTAGATTAGGATTAAAAAAGAAAACAATATTATAAAGAATACCTTGTAAAAAATTACATTTCTATGCAAGTGGATTCCAACAGTCATAGAAGAAAGATTACCTCTACACCAATAATAATAATGATAATAATTTGAGATCTCGTTGCAAAAGAAGTTAAAACTAATTTCTTATGAAGGTGATGCTTTAACTTTTTTACCAGCAGTCAAACTTTGTGCACAAATTAGATAAAAAAAAAGAAAGAAAAGAAACCTTTAATTTGTTCAAGAGGGGGTGGAGGGGCACCAAAATCGTCCTGGGCCTTGGGCCCCAACAGGTGGTAATCAGGCTCTGGATGTAGTGCCTGTTGCTGTTAGGATTAACCAAAATTCGTAGCAGCTGAAGCCGTCCATGATACGCATTCACACTCTACACCATAATTCCAGGTGTTCATCCACTATGACGATCTATAAATCGTTAGCGTTCACCGGCATAGCGTCTAAGAGGAATTCGGCCAGCATGGTACCACAAATAAAAGCGGGATTCTTCAGAAAAAAATCCCTCGTTCCAATCTTCACTCGAGTCTCTATTTTCATGAGGCCACTATTGATGTTTTTATGTGAAGAGCATGTTCTTCCACGCAGTCCACGGATCAGAAGACGTCGATGAATAGACAAAGCAGACGTTAATACACCTATAACAGTGGACAAGTAACTGTCAATCGTCTAGATGAAGACGTACGGTCCGTCAGGGCCAAGCGGACCATCATCGCGCCTTTCGAGTCAGTTCTTTGTAAGTCACCTTTCGAGTTCCAGTCCTGAGTTTTCCAGTTGCCCGATTCTTGTCGGTCGACTATTTCCAAATTCGCATTGCGGCTGTTACGCTGCACAGGAGCTGCTATTCCACGATAAGAAAATCCTCTTTCATGAATACCGATAATTCTCACCCGTTCGAATTTGCGTAGGTTGTTGAAATGTCGCCCTCTTGCGCTGAAGAGATATAGTTATTTCTCCTATCGTTTAACCAACCCCTTAACGCGCGCTGTCCTCGCTACGAGGACGCAAAATTTAAGATCCAGCTGTAAAAATTCATCCCGGAAAGTTTTTAGCAAAAATTTACGTTTATAATAGGGATGGGTAAAAGAATGAAGAACGGTTCATCTGAACAGTTCTGGACGAAAAACCGAAAGAACTGTTCACTTTGCCATCTCCTGTTCACTTTCGCCAATGCAACACTGAATATTTATCTCACTTGTGTATGATTGCTTCACATGGATGCTGGTTTTAATCGGGGAAGAAAGGTTGCCAGGCAATCAGCCTTTATTAGTATTAACTATGGAGTTCTAGGAATAAATAGAATATCGCTTGATTGGCGATAGAAAATCTGTTCATTTAAAAATGAGGCAGAAATCAGTCGAGTTTGCGGAACAAGTCGGAACAGGAGAACTGAACTGAACAGAATGAGCAGATGAACAGCTCAGATGATCCCGAGCAAATGGAGAACAGTGGGAACCTCGGAACAGTGGAGTTCTTGCGAGTAGGTGAACAGTTCAGAAAAGGAGGATAGTATTTCCTTCTTGAGGGATAGAACGAAAACGCGCTAAGCGTTGCGTCGGAAAATTTTTGCACTTATTCGCGCGATAATCAAAGCAGATGGCTTTCAATAAGTACTGATTTACTTCTGTATATTATGCGAGAGATTATTTATTTGTTTTAGGAAATTGTTCTGAAATTTCGTGTAATAAAAACATAACGTGAGAAAAGGGATATATCAATGAAATAAGTTTTAAAATATCGTTATCCTGTTATTAAAGAAATATCAATATTCTACGATATATTGATATTTAATCCAGCCTTTTTCTGGAAAATAAATTTTTAACTGCATAGATGTGGAGGGGAATATTATTTTGTTATTTGTTTTCTTTTGCATAAAAATTGAAATACTATTTTGATTTGAATTTAGTGATTTTTTTATTTTTTTTATTTTTTTTAATTTTATTTTTTTTCACGTTCTAGCGTCGGGCAGTGGACAGAAATAAATAATTTTTTTTCTAAATTTAATTTTGAGGTTTTTGAATTTTCTACATTTAAAGAAGTTTAATTTATCAATTATTATACAAATTACATTAATATTATTATTGTCATAAACAAAAAGTTATTTGAACAAACATGTTTAATCTAGTGAAAATAGATTCAATTCATTGTTTACAATATAATTTGATTTGATGAAAACATTTCAAAACGCGTTGTTCGTTTAATTTTAAATGAAGAAGCTATATTTAATGTATCGAAACACTCTTCATTTTATTTTAATCTGATGAAGACTGTTTTTAAGTAACGAAACGCGTTTCAATTTTGTTTTATCTGATGATGAGAGATTTATTATATTGAAACGTATTTCAATTTCATTCGGTGATGATACATTGAATCGGTTTATACGATAAATACAAGATGCATTCCTTTAATTTCATCTGGAGCAAGAGAGAGGAAAAAAAAAATAATAATAATGAAAATGCGTCTCAGCTCGATCAGATTATAATAGATTAAGTCTATTATAATTATTTTATCTATCGAAATATCGTTGTAATTTTATAATCGATTTTATGTATTGCTTATCTGATGAAGATAGATTTAATACTCTGAAACGCATTTCATGCTTATTTGATGAGTACATATCTTATTACATCGGAACAAATTTCAATTTTATTTAATGAAAAAGTTTAACGTTTCAGTTTTTATATGTTGAAGATAAATTTAATGCACCGTTTTCGTTTGATGTGACGAAGGTCATTATCATTTTAAATTTCGACAGTGTAAAAAAAAATCATGCCGATTTTAAATTTTGGAATATAAATAAATAAATAATTCTTTATAAATTAAAACTTAATTTAGGGACACTTTTTCTTTTTCTTTAATGTCTATTGACCTATATAAAAACATACGGAAACTGGGTTGCGTTCCCTAGCAATGGTTACTATATTCATTTCCTTAAATTTTGTTTGCAGTTTACTTTGAACCATAGTTTTAATATATTTTTTAACTTGTTGACAATTATTTTGACGATATAATTAATTTTCAATGTTAAGAAATGAGAAAAATTCATTTTTCCATTTCTCTTGCACGTTTTCACTCAATTTTATTTTAATATTTATTTTTTATTTTTGTATATTTTTTCGTGTTACCAAGTAAAAAAAAAAAAAAAAAAAAAAAAAAAAAAACGCTTTTAACTAGTCTTTTTTTTTCTGACAGTAATAATAGACAGCTCACATATCAAATTTGATGCTTATACGCTTTAGATGCTGAGATATAACCTTTCCGTACACGGAGGACATTACAGTTTAAATGATTCACCTGTCAGCTGATATATACCTATTTTGACATACATAGTTTTCATAAGAGCTCTTTCAAGTATTAAGTTTTGTGAAATTTTATACTATAGAAGCTGACAAAATTTTTCCGGAAATGGGGGCAATCGCATCATATCAACGTTGCTTGTTGGGTGATATAAAAGAGAGTTTGATTGTCACCAATTTATGTCAAGATGCAACTAAATATAATTTTTTTAAGTTATGTGCATTAGTTCTTGATCTAGAGAACATAAACTAGAGATCATAAACTTTTTGTCACTTACATAGATGAACGGAGATTTTATTTTATTTATTTATGTATTTATTTTTGTGGTCAAATCGTGTTTAAGACATTTTAAAACGTGTACGTCGAAAGTCGAAATTTTTTACAAATCCAACACATTTATATATGAATATAACTGAAAGTAAACATTCCTGATACACTCTGTCGTATAAATAGGAATATTAGCTTGCTAAAATAAAAAATTAATAAATAGAACAAAATAAATGTTTTAACGGTTTATTTAATTAAATAAAAAAAAAGAGAGAGAGAGATTTTCGAACGGTCATTTTTGTTTATGCCCATATGTATAGATAAATAGATAGACGACCGATTGAATTTAAGGGCATTCACTACTGTCTTTTCATGATGGATCATTTCCATACTCGAAAAGTTATGCTATGTTTATATTATATTTACAGTCAAGTTTATAATATCTTATTGTTTATAAATCTTAATGAACATGCTTATTTATTTTTCAAAACAAAAGTTGCATGTGTTTTTGTTTCCATTTTTCCTTAGAAATTAAAAATAGATTTTAGAAAATTTAAAATTAATTAAGAAATTTATAAAATTAATTACCAATTTAAATAACAATATATACTGGAAAATCAATTTCCTTACTCTGTGCTTGAATTCTAGATATCAAATGTTTATAATGTGTTTTAGCCTTCTATAAAACGAAATAAAATAAAATCTACATATTCCCAGTTAAATTTGAACCACGTGTTTTACAAGTGCAATTAGAAAGAAAAAAATCTCGATGTTTTACAAATTCTTTAAGGCCATCTGTGTTTTCTCATAGCAGAAGTGCTGAATTAAGGAATACAAACAGCTAATTTCGAAAAGAACAATCTCTTCTAGTGAAAGACAAATGCCAATGCCCATTTTATCAGCAGAACGCAGCGAACAGTTCAGGGAGGGTACCGGAAACCGTTCATTCTGAATTTCCGGTTGGTTTTCTCCATTAGACCCGTTCAGAACAATTCTGCAGAACCGTTCCGAGTTTTCAAAGAACTGTTCATTCTCGTTCTTGAAAAAGAACGGGAATGCCCATCTCTACAATGTAAAAAAAATAACAGTTATCTGCTGCAAGGAACGAGTAATTTACGAAAAAATTACGTTGTTTGAACTTATTTTCTCCGATTACAGAGAGTTTCTTGCAGCAGATAACTGTTATTTTTTTACATTGTAGTTTATAACATAGCAGAAAAGGCCAGTTTTTTTAACATTAAAATTTAAAATTTCTTTTAGTTTAATTAAGTTCATGAATTCCGGTGGCAGTATAATTTAAATGATCCGAATTGTCTTGCGCCGCAAAGGGTTAACAGAATATTTTCAACGTCCCACTACAGTCCTCTATTTATACAGTGTCAGCAGCAGTTCAGAGGGTTCTACCTAGGCCACGCATGAGTGGTGATTCTGAGGTTTTGATCATGCGCATAACATAAAATAATTTGCATTTACTGTAAATTTCAGATCAATCGCGTCATTCCTTCATGGCGTTGAATTTTTACTTTCCGAACACTATAGTGAGGAAAGTATTGTAATCATGTCAAAAATCCGAATTCGAGATTTTGATGTTTCTATACGTTTTGAGGTCCCCTGAGTCCGTTTTCACTATTTTTACGATGATGTATGTATGTGTGTGTGTATGTGTGTGTGTATGTGTGTATGTGTGTATGTATGTGTGTATGTCTGTGAGTGAACACGCTAGCGTCTAAACGCTTTGTTCAATTAACCTGAAAGTTGGTACGCATATTGTAAGTCACCATAGTACTAACCCTATAGATTTTGGTGAATCTAGCACTTATAGTTTTTTTACAGGGACACAAAGAAAAATTCTTTATCATTATGGCCTATGGGAGCAAAATCTTAAAAGTGCGATAGCATCTAAACGCCTTATTCAATTGAGCAAAAAATTTATACACATATTATAGGTTACAAATACTCAATCTGTATAGATTTTGGAGAATCTAGCACTTATAGTTTTTTTACAAGGACACAAAGAAAAATTCTTTATCATTATGCCTATGGGGCCAAATTTTTAAAAGTGTGATAGCGTCAAAACGCCTTATTAATCTGACAAAAAATTTGTACACATGTTATAGATCACAGTTGAACTAACTGTATAGACTTTGGTGAATCTAGCACTTACAGTTTTTTTACAGGGACACAAAGAAAAATTCTTTATCATTATGGCCTATGGGACTAAATTTTTAAAAGTACGATAGCATCTAAACGCCTTATTGAATTGAGCTGAAAATTTATATGAGTATTATAAATCACTGTTGCACTAACTATAAGCATTTTGGTGAATTTAGCATTTATAGGTTTTTACAGGGACACAACGAAAAATTCTTTATCTTCATGATCTATGGGCTCAAAGTTCAGTAGCGTTAAATAAAACATCGTGTAATAGATGGAGAAAAATACTCAAACACTCTATTATGGTTTTCTTTCTTTTGTTTGTTTAACAACTCCTCTTTCTTTACTTTTTCTACAAAACTGTTAATTACTCAATGTTCGGAAAGTCGAGTGGAGTCACTCCAGATTTTTTTATAAGTGGGAGTTACATATCTAATGATGAAGAAATAGATTTAAAAAACAGCGCGAATGCAAGTAAAGCTTCAAGAATTATTATTTTTAATAATGTGTTGAATGTGTAAATGTATCAAAAATTTATACGACTACAATTTTTTCATCTATAAAATGCAGAAAAAAGTTAAAAAAAAAAAAAAAAAAAGGGGGGGGGGTGGAAGAAGGGGAACACTTTAATAAATTACATTTTCGTGAATTATTGTTAATTGCCTCACTGATTTGTGTTATTTATTTTAAGAAACATTATTTCTCTTTTTACTCATACATAAGAACTCAAAGCTTATCTATTTCACACATAGCATTTAAAAGCAAAACTCTTTTCACCTAAAACTTTATTTCACATTTAAAGTAAATTTACAATCTTATTCCTGTAAAATACATAAAATAATAAAACGTAGAATTCTAAAATTAATTACTGTTCCAATTCTTTTTTAGACAATTTCTGACTGAAACATATTGGATGAAAGAAATTAATTAAGCCTTTTATTTTACGGGAACATTTTTGCGCTTCCAGACATTTAGCGATCTCGTTAATGAGTGACGGATGTTCATTTTATCGATTTCAGATTACTTAACACTTTTTTACATTTCCCTCTTTAACAATTCCCGCGTTTTAATTTCAGTTATCATAGTTTTCCGTTAAACAATCTAGACAGTTTGCAGCGTAATTGATGATTTTTTTACTTTATCAATTTATCTTTCATTGAGATTTTTAATGATTAATTTAATGAAACTCGTACTTTATTGTTGTCGTTGATGTAGTTTATCTCTATGTTTTAAATGAAATCGTGAATTTTAAACGTAATTTAAAATGTATTTATTTAATATTAAATAATTGATAAATAAATGAAGTTTCTGATGAAAATCTAGTATTTATTAATATTATTATTATTTAATAATAATAATAATAAAGAGTTGTTAACCCTTTGCGGCGCAAGACAATTCGGAACATTTAAATTATGCTGCGACCAGAAATCATTAACTAAATTAAACTAAAAGAAATTTTAAATTTTAAGGTTAAAAAAAACCGGCTTTTTCTAATATGATATAAACGTAAATTTTTGCTAAAAAATTTCCGGGGTGAATTTTTGCAGCTGGATCTTAAATTTTGCGCCCTCGCAGCGAGGAGAGCGCGCGTTAAGGGGTTAAATGGCTGTATCAAAGTTGCCAACTATTCTAATTTATTATAAAACATTTTTAGTTCCGCCTATATTTCATTCCACTTAATTTATTGGATAATTTTCTGTAATATATAACTACGGTAAAATAAGAAAAAATTACATTTCTAAAAAAGTAGTATGAAGAAAAGGTGAGGTTAACAATGCTTCGGAACAAATTATGAAAGTGGGCAACTATGCTAAATGTTGTTAAATATACAGGGTGACTCTAAGGCCATGGGGCAAGCTTGGAGGAGAAGTAGAGACCATCACAATGTTTGAGAATTATATAGAAACTCATGACACAAGCGTCATTTTAACCCTTTAAGAACTGGAATTTTTCATAGATGCAGACATTTTAATTTATTCCGGCGTATTTTTAGCCTCGCCTTTATTTTTGCACAACTTTATTTATAGAATTTCTTTTTTTTCAATATATAACTTCGATAAAATAAAATAAAGTTGCTCTTTGAAAAAAAAAAAAAAAAAAAGTATGAAAAAAAGGCGTGGGTAAAAATACTGCGGGATAAATTAAAATGTTAGCATCTCTGGAATATTGCATTAAAAAAAAAAAAAAAAAAAGGAAAAAAACAATGTGTTGTACGTGCTGATTTTTACACAGATAAATATATTCTGTTTTTTATCGACTATATTATCGCACTGATTGCATTAATTCAAACATTGTGTTTTAATTTGCGAAATAATGAAGCATACAAGATTTTAAAATTTACACAGTAGTCAGAGTCAGATGTACACAAAAGCCAGAAACATCCAGTTCTTAAAGGATTAAAATTACATTTGCGTTCATAGGTTTCTATACAATTCCCAATCTTTATGATGTTCTCTACCTCTCCTCTAATTTTGTCACATGGCCTTACAATCACCCTGTATATATAGTCCAGGTTACTATGATTTTTTTTCTATTTTTCGGAATTTTTAAAATTAAGTAAAGGTAATAATAATAATAATAATAATAATAATAATAATAATAAACCTAATTTTAGTATTAGCAGTTTATTTAAAATTCACGTGTTGAAGAGGTAAATAAATCTGGCTCTAAGGTAGTTTTTTTTTTTTTTTTTTTTTTTTTTTTTTTTTTATAATACCCTTTTTTTTTTTAAACTTTGGTTTGTTCTTCGATATTCCAAGTCAAATTCGAAAGCTTCTTATTCTGTAGTAAATTGTTTTTCCATTTCTTATGACATCAAAATTTTACATAATTTTCTGTGTATTATACGTATTGTTGTTTAACTTCATTATTTTTATTATTCACCTTCTGGCAGGCAATTCAGTTCCTGATTCCTTGAACCATTTTTTTTTCTAATTCTGTTATGGAAAGGAAGATATTTGGCATTAGCCACAAATGTTTACAAGTTCTAAAATATCCAAATTCAGTCAGTCACATTATTTATTCATTAGAAAGAACTGTTGTGATATTTAATCTCAGACATTCTTTTATTAACTTTCATTTTTCTTGTTCCGAACTTTCTTTTTTGTTTTTTACTTCCCGCCAAAAGATTGTTCGGTGCACCTGCTGTATCACGTGACGATGTGTCGCGTCTCTCTACAAGTACATTGTAATTTTTTTTTTTTAATCATGTAATTTTCGTTATTCGGAACTGACGTTCCATTTTTCTTATTCTATTTAATCATAATTTTTTTCTTTTGTCTAAGATGAATAAATTAAAGTAAAAAACATCTAGGCTTTCTTTCATTACCTAGCAACGAGTGAATTATCCTAAATATAATAGATCTACATATTATGTAAGAATTTCTCACTCTAATCAAGATTAATTATAGGAAAAGTAGTTGCTGGTCTTTAATACAGAAGTCATATTAAGGAGATTTTTTCTTCACCAATGGAATTTGCAATTACCTGTGAAAACCCAGGTAAGCCAAACTTTATTTAATTATATCACTGTTATTTTAGCAAAGAATTATTAAATAAGAAATATTTGTTATAAATATATTTAAATAACTAATTTGAGGAAACTCCGAACTCATGCACATATTCAGAAAGTATTTTTCTATTAGATTATGATTCTGATATTTTGAATTGAAAATTTAGATTTATTCTTGACAAAAGTTCAAAAGTTTTTTTCATTGCACATTGGAAGAGATTGCTACATTTAAATAATAAAATAAATAAGAAATGAAAATGTAAGCGAAAATATTTGTTTTTGTTTCTTCAAAACCGAAGTGACACTAAATCGAAAGTATTGAAAAGTGCTTATTTTTATGAAAACTATTTAATTTTATTTTCTTCTTCAAGTACTATTTATCCGAACTGTGTTGATTTAAAATATTAAATGAATATTTACGAATTGAACAAATATTAACAAAACTATTACAAAAATTTTGTTTAAGTATGTCAGCTACAAAAGATATACAAATTGAACCGCTGAACTCTACAAATTATAATGTGTGGAAGTTTCGTATTGAGATGTACTTGCAAAAAGAGGATCTTTTTACAGTCATTACTGACGATCCTCCCAACCCAATAACCGATCAGTGGCGTTCAAAAAATAGAAAGGCCAGAGCCATTATAAATCTACTTATTGATAACGAACAAATCGTGTATGTTATGAATCTAGATACAGCACGAGAGTGCTGGAATGCTCTGCGCCAAGTCCACGAAAGATCATCCCTTACGAGTAAGCTTTTCTTACTTAGGAAACTTTATTCCATAAAATTAATGGAAGGTGGTGATGTAAACCAACATATAGCTGATATATATAAAACACGCGACAGACTCACTGCTATAGGTGAAGTCATAGATGAATCGCACCTAGCTGCATTAATGCTATGCTCACTCCCTCCTTCGTATGACGTTCTCATAACAAGTCTCGAATCGAAAGACGAAGCGCAATTGACACCTGAGTATATACGAAACAAATTAGCTGATGAATATGCCAAAAGGCTTGAAAACAAAACTTATCAAAATTCAGCGTTAAAAGTCCAATACCATAACAAATCGGAGAAATTCTGCAAATACTGTAAGAAAAGTAATCATAATATAGAAGAATGTTATAAGTTAAAAAACAAAAATAATTCTGCTGTTAAAAGTCACAGTAAAAATTTCAACAAAAAACCCAACTTCAGATCCAACATATGCTCTCAGAACAATGAGAAGCCAGATAGCGCTCAAATTGCAGAGGGGAGCAATAAACCAAAAGCTGATAAATTGTATTCTTTTTATGTTGGAGATAAAACTGTAAATTGGGTGGTTGATTCAGGGTCGTCTTCACATATCTGCAATGATAAACTAAAATTTCGCGATCTTAAAAATAACGTTTCTAACGTCACTATCGCGAACGGCACGCAGCTAAAATCTTTGGGTTCCGGTACTGTGGATTTGTATACCGTAAATTCGGAAAACACACAGAACAAAATAACACTTAAAAATGTTCTTTATGTCCCTGAAATAGAAACTAATTTAATTTCTATAAAAAGAGCAACAGAGAATGGCTGTATCGCTGTATTTGATGATAAAACCTGTAAAATTGTAAATCAGGGAAATACATGCATTGAGGGATATGTGAAAAATAACTTATATGAATGTCAATTAAATTATTCTGAAAACAAACACACAGCGAACATTGTAGTACAAACTTGTGATAACGAAAATTGCATAAACAAGTGGCATGTGAAACTTGGCCACAGAAATACTAACCACATTAAAGATTTAGTTAACAAGGACATGGCTGTGGGTATAAAATTAAATGATTGCAAACATAATACTGAATGTAAAACATGCATAATGTCAAAATTAACTGATTCACCTTACCCCAAAGCTGCACAATTTAGAGCCTCCGTACCACTCGAACTGGTCCACACAGACTTATGTGGCCCTATGAAAACCCCCACTGTAGGTGGAAAATATTACTTTCTTACATTTATAGACGACTACAGTCGTTATACTATTATATATTTGCTAAGAAATAAGTTTGAGGTATTTTCTAAGTTAAAGGAATATGTGGCTATGACCGCAAACAAATTTGGCCGAAAAGTGCAAGCAATTCGCTCCGATAACGGGGGTGAATACACTAGTATGGAAGTGAATGAATTTTTGAATAAAGAAGGAATTGAGCACCAGTTTACCGTTCCCTACTCTAGTGCTCAGAACGGCGTGGCAGAACGTAAAAATCGTACGCTGACCGAAATGGCTCGCTGTCTGCTTAAAGACAGTAATTTACCGAATTCCTTTTGGGGGGAAGCCGTAAATACTGCAAATTACATACAAAATAGGCTCCCGACCTCCTCATGCGACTCAACTCCTTACGAAAAATGGACCGGCCGTAAACCCGATTTATCAAATATAAAAACATTCGGATGTCGCGCATACGCATATGTACATAAAATACATAGGGGAAAACTGGATAGCACCGCTCAAGAAGGAATTTTTGTGGGATATGATAATCGTAGCAAAGGCTACAGAATTTGCACAAATAATAAAAATGTAATAATTAGCAGAACAGTAAAATTTTTGGAGGATGAAAATAGAGAATCCCACAATAATGAAACATCACAAATCAAGGATGAAAATTCAAATGATGAAATTCCGGTGTCCAAATTACCAATATTAGATACTGATATAAATATAGATATAGCGGGCGATAACGATAGTCCGGATGACACGCAAACTCTGCCGCGACGATCACAACGATTAAATAAAGGTGTTCCGCCCGACAGATTTGCATTTGCAGTAAATGACAAAAGAATTGATGAGCCTAAGTGTTTTGATGATATACTAAAAATTCAAAACCCAGCTGAAAAAGAAAATTGGCTGAATGCCACACTCGACGAAATGAATTCACTCAGACAAAACAATACTTGGGAACTTGTTGACGCTCAACCAGGGACCAAAGTAGTAGGGTGTAAGTGGGCGTTCAAGGCCAAATACAATAGCCAAGGACAAGTCGAGAAATATAAAGCCAGGCTTGTTGCCAAGGGTTTTTCTCAAAAATACGGGGTGGACTATGACGAAACTTTTGCACCAGTTGCATCGCATACCACTCTAAGAAGTTTCTTGACCATGTCACTATATAAAAATTTGAATCTAAGGCATGTAGATATAAAAACTGCTTTCCTACATGGAAATTTGCAAGAAGATGTATACATGCATCAACCCGAGGGTTATGTTATCCAGGGCGAAGAAAATAAAATATGTAAGTTAAAGAAAGCGATATATGGCTTGAAACAAGCCGCTAGAGCGTGGAATTTGAAAATTAATGAAACATTGTGTAAATTAGGATTTAAACAAAGTCAACATGACAAGTGTTTATATATACGTAACAAAGATAACACAGAAACTTACATTCTTGTGTATGTTGATGATCTACTTGTAGCTGGTAAAAATCACGATATTGACATACTAATTAATCAACTTAGGGAAGAATATCCATTAACCGACCTTGGGGAAGCCAAATATTACCTCGGCATAAATATAGAAAGACCTTGTAAAGGGGTAATTACGCTTGATCAAAATAATAAAATACGAGACATTGTAACCAAATTTGGGCTAGATAACGCACGGCCCTCTGACACACCAATGGAACCAGGGTATATAAAATTAACTGATAATGACAATCTCTTACCAAACAACACAATGTACAGACAGGCTATAGGCGCGTTACTTTATATTTCTACAGTATCGCGACCTGATATAAGTGTTGCCGTTGGCATCTTAAGCCGTAGAAACGAAAATCCTAGAGCGAAAGACTGGGAGGCAGTTAAAAGGGTTATTAGATATTTGAAAAATACCCAAGATATTAAATTAAAACTTTGTAACTCTGGTGAACCTGTTCTTAGAGCATATTCGGATTCGGATTGGGCCAATGACCCAAGTGATAGAAAGTCTATATCTGGAAATTTATTTAAGATAGGAAAAAATCCAATATTTTGGACTTCGAAGAAACAGTCCTGTGTGTCCATGTCTTCAGCAGAGGCTGAGTACGTCGCAGCTGCGAGTGCTGCACTTGAAATACAGTGGCTCAACAAACTACTGGATGATTTAAATTTGCCGCAAGAATGTCCTATAGTGTTGTACCAGGACAACCAATCTACCATCAAGATTGCTGAAAATGAAAAATTCCAGTCCAAAACAAAACACTTACAGCTGAGATATCATCTTCTGCGAAACTTAATACAAGAAGGCCTAATAAAGCTTCAATACAAACCTACCAAAGAAATGAGCGCCGATACCCTCACAAAAGCTCTACCAAAAACTGATTTTAATAGACATAGAAATGCATTAATGAACAATTGAAAAATTTCTGAGCTAAAGGGGACCAAGACATGAAACAGCTTCAAAAAATCGATTTTTCAATTTTTGTCTAAAAAAATAGCGTATTTTCTGCTCTTTCTAAAAATGTATAATTTATGCCCTTTCAATGAAAAAAAAGCTGATAAATTTAGAATAAATAAATTTAAAAGGACATACCACGCCCATTTAAAGAGCTAAAAGGACATACCACGCCCATTTAAAGAGCTTCGAAAAGTGTAAACAAAGCAGGTTGCCCTCCAGTTCTAGACTAGATATCTTATCTTTCTTACTGGTACCATGGTTAGGAGACTCCCTGGTTCTTCACTATAATTAACTGATAATGTTCACCCCAAGCTGTGTGTTTTCTTCCAACAACTCACAGAAAGAAACATTCGTTTGTTTATGTTTATCTCGTGTCGTGCTCGTGGTTTGCTTGCACTTTTTTCTTTCGTTTGTGTTAGCAGTCGGGCAAATGTTTTTAAAAGCATGGGAATTGTTCCGGGTCAGAATATGTGTGAATCCTTGAGGAAAATAGATTTTCGTAGAATCTCTGATGCAGAACTGAAACTTAAAAAACTATCAAAAGAGGCTCGCAAACAAAAAAAGAAACTAAAAAAACAATTAGATAATGCAGAAATGAAATCTCAATCTGATTACGGTCCAGGAATGTTTTAAATGTACAGCTCTGATCTTTAATACTCATTCAAAGTGTTTTTTTCATTTTTCTGAAATTGTGTTTTTTCAATGTTTAGGTACATTTTGTAAAAAATCTACCAGCAGTACAAGTTTGAAATTTTACAGAGATATTTATGATATAAAATTCCAACTGGTGAACCTAAAATTTAAAAGTTTAACATTGTATATTTTTTTGTGATGGTCAATGTTTATTGGAAAATATAGGCTTTTTTTAATCTAGAAGTTCATAATTTTTTTTTTTTTAAATTATCTTTGAAAATAAAATAAAAACAGGTTCACTGTATCAAGCAGGGTGTTTTGGATAATCATGGAAGATTTCAAGGTAAGGAGATACATAGTTTTTTTTTTAAGTGTACCAAAGTGTTCGATAGTATTTTTTTTCGAGAAAATACATCATCCTCTTTATTGTGTCATATGAAAAATATTTTTCAATAATATGTTTTTTAATTATCAAAAAGATATTCTTGAATGTGTTTTAAACATGCAGTAAAAAAATTATAACGATTTGTTAAGCGTGTAAGGAGATACAGGGCTGCAAATAATGGTGAAATATTAGTCTTTTTCAGTAGTCGAAAACGTCTTAGTCCCCTTAAGAGGGGGTGTTGTGATATTTAATCTCAGACATTCTTTTATTAACTTTCATTTTTCTTGTTCCGAACTTTCTTTTTTGTTTTTTACTTCCCGCCAAAAGATTGTTCGGTGCACCTGCTGTATCACGTGACGATGTGTCGCGTCTCTCTACAAGTACATTGTAATTTTTTTTTTTTAATCATGTAATTTTCGTTATTCGGAACTGACGTTCCATTTTTCTTATTCTATTTAATCATAATTTTTTTCTTTTGTCTAAGATGAATAAATTAAAGTAAAAAACATCTAGGCTTTCTTTCATTACCTAGCAACGAGTGAATTATCCTAAATATAATAGATCTACATATTATGTAAGAATTTCTCACTCTAATCAAGATTAATTATAGGAAAAGTAGTTGCTGGTCTTTAATACAGAAGTCATATTAAGGAGATTTTTTCTTCACCAATGGAATTTGCAATTACCTGTGAAAACCCAGGTAAGCCAAACTTTATTTAATTATATCACTGTTATTTTAGCAAAGAATTATTAAATAAGAAATATTTGTTATAAATATATTTAAATAACTAATTTGAGGAAACTCCGAACTCATGCACATATTCAGAAAGTATTTTTCTATTAGACTTAAAATAAAAATGGTTATAAAAGTACAAACTGTGCCAGAAATAGAATAAATAACCATACTTGATGTAGCATAGAAATATGAATATTTACACAATGTTAAAGACGCCAATGTAAAAAAAAAAAAAAAAAAAAAAAAATTAAATGCAGACTGCAGTTTTGGTAGAGTAAAGGGTACTGTGCAGAATGACGAAGCCATAGCTGAAGTTCTTAAACAGTATGATTTTAAAATAATTTTCTCACCCATAAATAACCCCTTTCCAGATCAAAAGACCCTATTGATAATCATAAATCTTGAGGTATATATAGTATTCCTTGTCAATGTGGACAATCATATATTGGCCTCGTTCCGCGTTAATAAAAGCATGCGTTACATTCAGAAACACAAAACTAAAGAATCGCCTATTGCAAAGCATTGTTGGGAGAATAACCATAATTTCAGCTTTAATTTAACTAAAACAATCTATGAGCCTAAACATTTACATGAACTCAATTTTCCAGAAGCTTTCCATATGTATAAAATTAATAAAAATATTACTAATTACAATTTTGCTGTACCCCCTCTCTCGGATTGTTAGGAATTTGATATAAAATCAACATATTCTTAATTTTTACACAGTTTTCTGCATCCCAAATTCCAATTGGCTTACAGCTCCAGTTTCTGAAATTCTTATTGGTTGCTACTCTGGCTCTAAAATCCGCTTCCCTTCCTATATAGACAATAATGAGTAATAATCCCTTTAGTCATTCTTAACAAACGGTATGCTTTACGCTAACGTAACTGCAGTCTGCCAGTTTGCACATAACTTTTTTTTTTTTTTTTTTTTTTTTTACATTGGCGTTTTTAACGTTGTGTAAATATTGATATTTGTGCCATAGTCTTCGAGGTGCTCATAGTCCGTCCAGGCAAAACTGTTAAGAAGTTAATAAAAAAATAAATAAATAAAAAACTGCTGTAACAATACAAGCATCTCTATAGTAACAGCAGAGTTACCAACATTTTAATTTATTCCAGAGCATTGTTATCCCGTCTTAATTTCAATTTTTTTTTTAAGAGTAATTTTTTTCTTATTCTATCGTAGTTTTATTCTATAAATAAAAATGTGTGAAATTGAAGCGGTTGAATGAAAATGTTTAGGAATAAATTAAAATGTTGGACTCTGGTAATAGTGAAAGCAAAAAATCGGAAATCCCATTTCTCTGTGTCACTGATATTATAATTTGTGATCTGTATTCACCGACTGCTGTAAAAGTAATTGGAGAATGTCTGGGGCGGTGCTCTGCCGCCGTTTGGCGGTTGGGGTGCTGTTCCCCTTATGACTGCATCCCATTCTTCACCCCTGGCCTTGTGTCCTACTCTAGGCTCAAGTGAGTTTCAAGGATCCGGCTTACCCGGTAAGCAGCTAGGTCGATCAGTTTTCAGGGTCTTCTCCCCCCGAAGCCTTCTCCGGGGCCATGCTCCTGGCAGCGGATCCGCTAGAAAGAGATAGAGATTTGCTGCCAGGGCTTGGCGGCTCCGTGAGGCTAATTCCTGATTCCTATCACTGGCATTATCATGTTCTGGGGAATTACTCTTTACAAGTTTCGTAATTGAAAGCCTTTTGTGTATTCAAAGCCTGATTAATTCACAGAGAACAAAACACCAGTATTTCTTAACTTCTTTTCACTGCTCGGCATGAAAATTGCCTGTAACACCATTTCAGTATATTCTTATGTAAAATGACCTCCTGAGTCCGAATATGACGCCCATTTCGCCATATCACCCACTTTTTTTAGGAATTGCTTCCTATTTTTATCACTTTTCGGTGATTTTATGTCTATAAATTTGATTTTTATGAGGGGAGGATAATTTTAACCGTTAAATACCTTCTGAGGGGCTACAGAGTCGGAAAATTTTAAAACATGGACACCTGCTACACGGGATTTTTTTTTTTTTTTTTTTTTTTTGGGGGGGGGGGTTGCCACTAAAATTATGCGTTACATATCTTATATTTTTTTAATCCATTATTAATGTCATTTTTTAAACTTTATATATTTTTATTTTTAGGTGTTAAATTAATTATTTTTCATTCTTCAAATCAAATTCATGGTCATAAAATTATCGAACAGGGAAAGAAATTGAAGGAGGGGGGATGTATCTACAAAACGGTGGGTGATTGGGCGAAATGGGAGTCATATTCGGATTCAGGAGGTCATTTTACATAAGAATCAACAAGAATGATATCAGATCTTGAATTTTTTTTTTTGTTTTCAGAGCAATGTTATTGACTTATTTATGACAGGAGTTCTGTAATTTGATTAGGAAATGGTTACGAATACCGGCTGTAGAAACTGCACCAATAGCATAGTTGTCACATTCAAATCAAACTCTAAAATTAATGCCTAGGTTCGACTCGCGTTCGTGTTTGGTGCCATAAATATCCATTATGTTTTGAACTATGAAGATTTTTCTGTCAGTTCTAGATTGAGACAGGGTGAATTTCTTTAAACATCTGACCGTTATTCCTTGTTGTTATGAGTAAACTGGGAAAATTTTGTTTTCTTTGCATCTGCTTTTTTCAAACTTATATCTTGAATCAACTGCTTTTATGTGACTAAAATAAGTAAGCCGAATTTATTCATAATTATTCACTTTTATGCTTTTTGGTTGCCAGAACATTTTAATAAAAATGTTTATGTTATTTAATCAGTGAAACTGTTACAGAAATGCATAAAAAAATGTATCTTTTAAAATAGTCCGGTAGCCAAACAGCGTAAAAATTGCAAACTATGTTTATGGTATAGCTTTTGTAGTGTTCAAATTTTGGTTTTGTAAAAGAATATACTTTTTTTACGTGTGTCTACCACAGGTATTACAAGGTGTCATTGTCGCCAGTAGTGTACAGTCGGTAACAAAAGTGTCCGAACACTAGCAAAAATTCCTGTGTAAAAAAAGTACACTTCATACGGTTCTGTTAAATAAATCCTTATCGAATCATGTTCTTAGACTGACTAAGAAGGGGATTCGACAAGGATGTATTTAACAAAACCGTATAAAGTGTACATTTTTTACATAGGAATTTTTGCTAGTGTTCGGACACTTTTGTTACCTACTGTACAGCTGTTTCTACTACTGCGTCCTTTGATTTTGAAGGAATGGCCCTAAAGTGACTACTACTGTTAGAATAGCTTTCTTATTGGAATTTAGTTCTGAGTAAGATCCTGTATACACAAAGTCAAAGAGACTCTACTATTTTTTGAAAAATAAATGTCGCTTTATTTTAACGACAATTTTCAGACGATACAAGTAAAATGTAATAGTTAGATTAATGGCGGTGAACGTATGCAACATCCATAATCAGACTATGTGCATATCAACAGTATCTCCGCCACAATGTCATATTATCTCACTCAGTTTAATATTCGTGTTGATTATCATGTTAAATCTTGTGTTATTAGAATGGTGCTTCTATATTTATCTGCAACATTTTAATTAACATTCCATAAAATTGTTATTACCTGTTTTTTTTTTTTTTTTTTTTTTTTTTTTCACACCAGTCTTTTTTTTTTTTTTTTTAAGAGTATTTCTTTTAAATTTAAACGTATTTTTAGTGTTATGTAAGAATCATTGGGTTTCCGAAGCGTTTATTTCGGATCATAATTGGGTTACAACAATGAGTTATACATGAAAATAAACCGGTAGCATCCAAGATTAACGTCCATACTATAGATGTTCAATATGTGCTCGTGTGTGCGGCGGACTATGGATGAAACTGTTTTTAACTCTGTTTGCTGTTTCTTCAGTAACGCTTGTTCGGCAGGAACTTTTGCCTTTACATAAACAATCGGTTTCTTTGAACTGTCGATACCAGCGCAGAATGCTTTGTTGGGTTGGTGGTTTGCATTTGCATGCCCTCCGGAATGCTCTCTGAACGGCTATGGGCGATTCACACTTTGAAAATTCTAGTACACAAAACGCTTTCTGCTGTCCAGTCGCTATTTTGAATATGACGTTTGCGCAACAACCATGGCAACCACACGCACATTGCACATACGCAGGGTGAAAGTGTAAATAACGCCCCTTCGTTTGCGTTGTCATGGAAACATATACGTTTCCAAGTTTGGACGCAGTAATGTATCAAAACAAGATGATTCATTTGTAATAACCCTGTATTTTTTGAAAGCCATCACGATCCTAACTCAACTCTGATATTTAATTCTGGTTACTGAGTTGTGGGGTCACCACTGGACCCCGGAAATTCGGCACTCATTTATCTCTCGAAGTCTCTGGCGAAATTACTCTAAAACTAAAGTAATGTGGAAGAATGGGCGGGTACTAACAATTTTACGGAATTAATTAGAATGTTGGCAGTTATGCTTGTATGTTTTTATTTATTTATTTATTTATTTTTATTTTTCATTAATATGTGAAGTGCTCTTAGGAATCAAAAATAACACTAAATCCATATCCAATGTCAACGATATTAAGAATACGAATATAAGCTGATGAAAATATGATAATAGCATAACAGAATATTTCATGATGCAAAATTATAAATTAAGACATTTTTTAAAAATAAAAATACCGAAAACAGTTTATCATGTAGTAAAAAATTTTATAAGTACCTAATTATAATTTTACTTTGTACATTTATCCTTCAATAAAGACCTTTCTTTTTTTCTTTTTAAAATTCCATACACAACTCTAATTTTTCATTACTATCGATATAATGCTTAACATATTTCAGAGTATTTCAATCAATATTAGTACTTGTATTTCTTCACTTACAAGGATGGTTTTATCGAATTCGTAGCACAGGTGGTTAAGACATGGCTGCATCAGTGAATTATTGCATGATAAATTTACAATGCATCATGAATAAATAGGAAGGGATGCTCAACATCATCACGATTTGTTTCGCTTAGAAATATTTAATGTTACAAGTTAATTTATTGATTGATATCTGTTATTAATCCGACATCTCAAAACACGTCAATTCATATAAGAATTTTGCTTTCCCTTACTTATACATCCCGCGACAAAAAGGTAGGTACAAAGGGGTTTTTTCTTTGATTTTTCATAAAATAACATTATCTAAATTGTGCTTATCATTTATTTTTGTCATAAAATAACACTATTCCCGGATTAATTTTTGTTTTAAGACTAATTTAGAAAAATTTTAAGACTAAAATTTTTCTAATTTAAGACTACACACCGCGACAAAAAGAAAGGAACAAAGTTTTTTTTTTTTTTTTTTAATGTTTTGAATATGATTATTTTGAATATGATTCAAATATTTACTATGTTTTTGATATGATAATATTTTGTTATGATAGTAAATGATCAGCACAATTTAAATAATGTTATTTTATGAAAAAAAAATTAATAACTCTTTGTTACTATCTTTTTGTCGCGGAGTGTAGTCTTAAATTAGAAAAATTTTAGTCCTAAAACTTTTCTAAATTAGTCTTAAAACAAAAAATAGTCCGGAAATAGTGTTATTTTATGATAATAATGAATGATAAGCACAATTTAGATAATGTTATTTTATGAAAAATCAAAGAAAAAACCCTGTTTACCTATCTTTTTGTAGCAGGGTGTATAATGAGAGAGAATTTATTGTTTTGGGGTCAAACATTCAAAATTGAAATTTTGCTATAGTTACACGTTTTGAAATCACCTGAAAATGGAATTCGAGTTCCTAGCTGTTGACCATTGTGTGTGACTCAAGGACAAATATTAGCAGTAAGTCCAAATTCCGTGTTCTAAATATGTATCATATAAAGGCGCTAACTAAACCTTTCTCTGATATCGAGAAAATGATTCGTGTACAGGGACATCCAGGAGATTCAAATACATTGGCGTCTATGGGATAAATTTCTAACATGTATAGTTAAACGCGTTTAGACTGCACTAAACAGAATGAAATGAACATGTACATTTCATGCATAAATTCATTTTAATAGTATAGGAAATGATATAAAAACTATTCACCAACCGTTTACTAAATCTGTAGAAAATAATTCATGTGTATTAAGATTATACAGAAATTGGTATGTAAAATATGCTATGTAAAGAGTATATAATTATTAGACAATATGCAAGGCTACCCAGAATTAAGTGAATATATATATATATATACTAGCAGACCCGGCCACGCGTTGCTGTGACTAAGTTATACCTTGAATTATACGGCTGTAAACTATTTAGTACAGTCAAATTATTATTTACGAACAAAGACGAAAACGTTGTAGCCGATGTAAAAACCCACAGGGTTGAGATTTGAAACTTAGGTCAAAATTTGGAAGCGATTGATAAAAATTTTCGTTTTGTTGATATTAAGCACAAATTAATTTTATTGTAGGGTCCTATAAATTTTGGAGAAGTGATATATATTATTTCTAATGCTACTTTGGATAAAATTGCTAAAATGACTAATATATAAATTAAATTCTATTAAAATTCTATTAAAATAAAAGTATAAAAGAAACAGACGATTTTAAAATCAATTTTTATGGAGGAGTGAAATATAATATATGCTATAATGGATAATTTTACTATAAAATGACCTCATCATTTTAAATATTTTAAAGAGGGCAACAGCTGTAGTTATAAAAAGGAAAACAATAAGGCTAAACCAGAAAAATAAGTAAATTTGATAAATAGTTTAAAACTTTAAAATTGGAAATCTTATGAAATATTGGACATTTAAAGTAAATACATGTATCATTTTAAATAGAAAAAGATTTTGGAAAAGTTTAGTGTATTTTAACGAAGTGATGAGACGTTTTTGAGTATGTTAAAATTTTAATAGTAAATTCAAGTTAATAAAGATGGGAAACATCGAGGATTAAGATAAGAATAATTATAAGATAAAAAAAAAAAAAAAGAAAAAAAACTTTTTATATACCATGCTTTTAAATTTTAATATACTAATAATATACTAATTAAAAGGAAAATGATAAATATTCTATCATAGTTTGAAGTCAAATTTGTTTTCAAATGTCTAAATAAAATATCTGATGTAAGATACTAATATTTTGCAGCGGAATAGATTTCATTTCTGTCATCCTTGGCGAAAAAAAAAGAATATCGCCAAATTATCTGGCGAAAATATTTAATTCCTTTCAAAAATCATGGTTATTTTAACAACTTATATTAAAAGAGTAATGAATAATATGAAACAATATTTCGTACAATACATATTACATGTCATTCATACGTACAATGAATAATACATATTACATTTCGTACAATGCATACATCTGGCATGTATATTTTCGTGTTACGCTTTTGATCGCCAAATAATAATAATAATAAAAAAAAAAGCCAAGGGCGACAGAGTTTTGAAATTTAAAATTAAAATTTTGTCAATTTGACAGCAAAATAATTCAATCTAACACCCGCGATAACTAATACATATCTATACCCAAATATAAGGATTAAAATCGGGAAATAAATTTCCTCGATTTTTAATAATTTCTTACAAAAAATCCAGTGGGCAATTAACATAGGAAATCTTTTTCTTGGCTGCACAGACGGTGAGTGAGTCACACTTCGCTTGCGTATAGAACTCATAGATAGAGTATAGCATATATAGAATAGAGTGATCATTGGGGAGAAAAAAGTTATTCCTTTTCATTTGGGAAAAGACGACGTTTTTACCAAAATATGGCCGTCTTTCCTCGAGTGAATACACACGGGAATACATACTAATATTTTTTTGCAAATAAAATTTATGAATAATTTATTTGATAAAGGGGAATGGAAGACTCCAGATACAGTTTCAAATTCATATTTCTTTCTTTCTTTCTTTTTCTTTTTTTTTTTTTTTTCAATACCACTTAATGGCTGTTTCTAAACCTTTTATTTATTTATTTTTTTCGGCATCAAAAATCTTTGTACGATAACATGGGGATGAGAGATCTATATATATTACTATATCTATGATAGAACTACATTAGCACTTTATCAATGTGTATAAAATCTTTAAATTGATTATGACGTCAATTTTCGTGAGATGCATAATTTAACTTTGATTAAATGTATTTATTTTTATGTCGAAAGAAAATGAACTCGTATTTTTTTTTTTTTTTTTTTTTTTTTTGGCAACAATTAAATTAATGGAACTCACAGATATTTTGGAGCAACTTTAATAAAGGTCTATAATTAACAAATAATTGCAATAAAACAATATTGTGACAATAAATTGAGATAAAAACTATCCTATCTCTCAAGTTGGACCAAACTGCACACAGTGTGCAAAATTTCATTAAAATCGGTTCCTTAGTTTAGGAGTTTACCCCGGACAAACATCGTGACACGTAATTTATATATATATACAGATATTAAATTGAATTTAATTGATGGAAATGCAAAGTGAAATTTTAAATTTTTAAATAGACATTTAATTTTAAAAAGACTTAATTTTTTCTATAAATCTAAGTACTATATTAAAATGGGGGTTGAAGGGGAAGGCATCTCGCTCAAGCAGAAGTACGTACCTTTCAACTATCTTATTAATATTTCATAAAATTAGTAGTACATGCGCCTTTTTCCACTACAGTTTACTTTTAGAGTGATTTTCTCCAAATGTAATTACGATTAAATAAGAACAAAAATACTCTAAAAAAAGAATGGCGCACTGAGAAAAAATTCTGTAACTGACATCTAGAATCTAAATTGTGGCTCTAGAAAAAATAGCTCCATGTCATCCTTATAAATTCTAGTTCCCTTGAAAAGCGAGTTCTAAGAAGCCCCTATTAGAATTCTGGAGCGTTTGCCTATATTCTCGAGGGCAGTTATTTAAAAATCTCTGCAAATAAATGAGACTACTAGAGGCGGGTTTCTGCAACTATAATCTTGATTTACTACCCAATTCTAGACAATCAAGCGAGAATTTATCGCAACAGAAATAATTTAGAATATTTAGAGCATTCAGAATATTGTTTCAGCATCTAGAAATGTGTACACTAGAAATACTCGATATTTTCGTCAATTCAGTTTATTGGCGTGCCTTATGCGCATAGCTCGGAAATCTATATTTCTAGTTAAGGGATTTAGAAAATGGTCACTTATTCATTCTAGAGAAAGGCGGTATATATTTTTTCTCAGTGTGTGCAAAAAAAGGTGGGTACTAAAATTTTACGGAAAAATAATTAGATTGTTAAGAAGAATGGAAATATATGTCAAATACATATCAAAACTCTTTCTAAAATGTATTCATATAAAACACTTCTTATTTTTCCCTTTAATTTTCTGTATTTTGTCTTTACTATAGTGTTTAAACGCGCGGTAAAAGAAAGCTGTGAGTGACACGTTAGAAATTTATAAATTTATGTCAGAATTTTTTGCATAAATATATTTTTTATTTGTTTGATTTTAGTTACGAAAAAAAAAAAAAAAGGAAAAAGAAAATAAAAGCAAAAGAGTTTGATATTCTATATTTCCTCTACTTCTATGTTTAATCCTATTCTAAATTCACATAAAAGTTTCTGAAACTATAGCTGTTCATGGTCTGTGTACTGTTACAGAAATTTTTAGAAAGCTATAGTTCAGGTATTAATGAGCAGAACTTCATTAGGTTTTATATAAATTTGTTCCTTATTATAAGCTAGCACGAATTAGATTTTACAATTAATTTTCTTTCAGGTAGCAGCATTATGCAGCATTTTCCCAGCGATGACTAAATTTCGGACTCTATTGAACATAAATGCATTAATTTTATAATATAAGATGTTAATTATGAAAAACCGACCGATAGGTAGTGTTTTTAATTAAAATTGTTTTTTATAAGATGATAGCTATGGATTAAAAGAGCATTAAAACTTTATTTATAATATAATTATTGTATAATATTTAGCTTTTAAAAGTTTCACTTAAATTATATTATTTTGGTTGCTACTGTATTATTGTTTTTGTAATAAATATCAGAACTATTTTTCAAATTATCTGGTTTAATATTGATAAATATACACAATATATTTAATACCCAAAGTAGTAAGAAATTACAAGAACAAAATCCCCAAATACGTAGATTTTTGGAAATAAAATTCCTTACTAATGAAAAAAACAAATGACCTTTATCCATAAATGCATGTGGATGCAAAGGGATATTGCATGTATCAAACAAAGTAATGTTTATGAATTAAAAATAATTACAAGATAAAAAGAACTTTTTATATACCATGTTTTTAAACTTTCTTTTGAATAATATAAATGCTACACTGCAAAAAAAAAAAAAAAAAAAAAAAAAAAAAAAACTGTTAGAAGTACAGGGAAAATCTGGCAGCTGGGGTGCCAGTATTTCTCCGTCAAATATACAGGACAAAACCGTAAAATTGTGTCACTAACATATATTTTACACAGGAATCCTGTAAATCAAACAGGTTTTTTGTTAAAAGTACAGTTTTGTCCTGTATATTTGACGGAGAAATACTGGAACCCAGCTGCCAGATTTTTCCTGTACTTTTAACAGTTTTTTTTTTTTACAGTGTACTGAAGGCATTGGGAACCCTGAACAATTGGCTAAAAGTATTAAAAAAATTTAATTGTTATCGTGATTCGAGCTATTATAAATGTTTAAATTGGCTAGCTAGGTAGCCGGGAAGTTAGTTAAAAATCGATTAGAAGCTTTGTACTGGTAACGCTGCCGAAGGCAGCAGGAACATGAAACAGTTGGCTAAAAGTAATAAAAAAAATACATTTTCATCATGTTTTGAACTATTCTGAAAGTTTAAAATGTGTAGCTAGTCGGGAAGTTAGTTAAATAAATTTTCTGTTAAATCATATAAACGCTGCCGAAGGCAGTAGGGACTTGAACCAGTTGACTAAAAGTGTTAAAAAATGTATTTTTACCGTGTTCTGAGCTATCCTGAAAGTTTCAAATGTCTAGCTAGTCGGAAAGTTAGTTAAAAATCAATTACAAGATTTGTACTAGACAAACAAACAAACAAGAATCGAAGTTAATAAAACATGGTAATAACTTTATTCTTCTATTATTAGCATTATTATTATCGTCTTCATCTTAGATTTGTTCTAGACGAAATCATTACTGTGAAATATAAGTTCATGTTTGTTCTATTCTTTATGACCAAATTTATATGCTCTTTATTTTGTAGAAACTGAAGGGGAAAAAAATAAATAAATAAATAAACCTAATATTGAATACATGCGATTATTTTTTTGCCATATTGTTATATCCCACCCCGATAAGAAAAGTGCAATTTGTCACAAAAGGAAATAGTTGAGTATATCTCATTGAAAAATGTGCATGAAAGGTCCCAATGTGTAAGAAAAGCGTCACATCTCCATCTCGCATTTTGTTTACTTGAGAAGCATTTGTGTTAATTTTATTGTAGGCTAGTAAATGCTTCATTGTTATGTTTATGTTTGGTTTTTGCAAATATGGCATTTTTCAGTTTGTGTTACTTTACTTGCCGGGAGAAATATAGTATTCTTATAACAGAATATGAAAATTTTCAAGTCAGCTGTTATGTACAACATACAAAATTTTAAAGTAAGTACATGCAAAGTACTCTTACATATGTTTTAAAGCGTTCAAAACGCATACATCTGATTAATTAATTCTTGAATGTTTACGTGAAAAAATTCAAGCTTATCGATGTTTCAGAAATATACCCTGATGTTCAAAATTTAAGCTACAACCTGTTTTCTCGTTTTCTTCTTTTGCGCATAATTTTTAAACAAATAAACAGATGAACATAAAATTTGGATGGCATGTTCGTTATCATATCATTAACCGAATGTTATATAACTTTAACATAAGTAATAATATTTAAGCTAATAAATATTCATTTTTTCTCAAAAATAAGCTTTGAAAAAAAAAAAGAAAAATTTCAACAATTTTAGAAAAGAAAACTTAATAAAAAATGGTTATAAGGATGCATTACAGATAGATGAAGTTGCATAGGCATCCATGTGTTAGATTTAAACCGGACCTTTTTACCTGTATTCACTTTTCTGTTTCTTCTTTTTTCTTCTTTTTTTCGCATTGGAATAACTTTTTAAAAAATATACATACAAACATGAAAATTGGATAAGATGTTCATTATAAAACTATTTTTCGACATTTTTATTATTCTAGTGATGCTCATAGTTTACAAACTATTATTTGTATATTTTTTAAAAAAGTCTGTTATAAAAGTAAAAGAAAAGTTAATAGAGAAAGAAAAATTGAGATTTAGAGTAACATTTCAAGGCATGTGCGTCTTTATCTATCTGTCATGCGTCCTTAACACCATTTTTCATTAAGTTTTCTTTTCTAAAACTGTTGAAAATTCTTCTTTTTTCCAAAGCATACTTTCAAAAATAAATAAATAAATAAATAAATACATAAAATAAAATAAAAGAAATAAAAGAAATGAATAAATATAATAATAATAATTATTATTAGTTTAAAAATTATTATTCATACTAAAATTATATAAAATTCGATTAATGGTATGATTACGAATATGCCATCTAAATTTTATTTTCATATGTTTATTTGTTTAAAAATCATGCGAAAAAGAAGAAAACGGTGAAAACAGGTTTTTGCTTAAATTTTGTCCACCAGTGTATTATAGAAGACTTATATGAGGTCTATGACATGTGTTCCTTAGCCCATCATGAACGGTAATCAATATGTGTTTTTTTCCACTTTGGATGATGCTTCTGCTTTTTGCTGTTTCAACAAACACCTGAATTCTCAGTTGCCCTTTAAATAAAATCTTCAAATTCCTTTTTCTAATTTTAAAATATTTAAAAATCATTACGTCTCGTAGTAAAATTAAATTTTAATCACATTAAAAACTGAGACAGATAATATACATTAAAAATATACATTTTAAAATATTAAAAACACAAAAACATAAATTTAAACGTTTCGAGCCTTTTACAGGCTCCTCATCAGTAAAAAACATCAAGTGCAAATGATGAGATGAACATCAGACTTTCATTATGTGAGTACAACGTATTCATCAGGAACTGCGCATGCCTCATTAAGTGGCGAAAAATGTTGATTTGTGTACCAGCCCTCCAGGAAAATTCTTGAGTGATAATTTAAACAATTAGATACGATTATTTTAGTACTGCTAAAATCAGGTAAATGGTCAGTTTCTATGGCATGTTGTACTATTTTTGAACGTATATCACGGTTTTTGAAATTTGTTTTATGTTCCTTAATTCGAGTATGAAGAGAACGGCCAGTTTGACCAATATAAACTGAACTACAAGATTTACAAGGGATATTATAAATAACACCTGTACGGGAAAAAAAGGGGATAACAGTTTTAAAATTAGAAAGGAAATTACGAATTAGAAATTGAGGTTTCTAGGAAACAGATAAATTTATCCTTTTTCTAAAATCCTTTAATCCTTTTTAAAATCCTTTTTCTAAATTTGTCCCATTTCAAATTTTTGATGTTTTCAACCTATATTTTTTTTCATATATGCTTGAAATTGCTTTAAAAAATGATGATGATGGTCATTATATTATACATGAGAGGTTCAAATGCGGATCACGCATGTTTTTTTCTACTTTTTTTCTCGCGAAACAACGGTTTTAAAGTTTTCCCGCTCAGACAGTACTAACATTAAACAAAATGTCATCCTTAAATACAAAATGAATACTAATAACGCAATAATTCCAAAAGTATGCAATATATCAGTTGTATATTTCCTGAAAAGTATAGAGAAACCTTGGATTCCAATCTGTGTTTATTATTATTATTATTCTTTTAATTAAGTTTTAAAATGCGAATGTATGTTAGCTGTCATTAAAAGAATATTTATATAAAATAAGCTGTGAGTAATATATGCTGGGATCTCACTCTAGCGAGCAATTGCACTTTGCAAACATTTTTTTTTAAAAGCACAAATTTGTTATAAAAATTTAATATATAAAAACAATGGTATACAAATGCTGCGTCAAAGTACGGCTCCTGTGTACATGCGATAAGAAAGAGACATGGCTGATTAATTATATAATTAATTAAAGAGTTAAATATAGAAAAATATTTAACATGAATAATTGTATAAATTTTAATTCTAACCTTTATGATTAAATATGGTTTAAACATGAAAATAGCCTGAAACATTTTCGAAAAAAAAAAAAAAATAATAATTAAAAAAATGAACTCAAATTCAAATTAAACCAACTATCAATCAACATACTGATCTAGCAATAAACTTTGTGTAAATACAAACATTATTTAAAAATTAAACCTAATTGTACGTATGAAATATTTGGTTAACACAATTAAGAAAATTGGTTTCTTAATGTAACTAAATTAAAGATTACAACAAGAAAAAATTTAGTGTTTATCAACGTTTCTTAAAATCTCTAACATATTTATTGTTTTCTTCGTTTTATGTCTAATACCCAGTTTAACCATTTCTAGAAGAGAAAACAGCTGGAGATTAGTTTTAATAACAATAATTAAAGAAAACTAATTACAACAACATAGGACATATTTTAAAAAGGCCTATAATTATACTGCTTATAAACATATTTAAAAGGAATTTTTACTATCTGGTAAAAGATAATTAAGAGCAATTATCCAACAATGTATGAACTTGAAGAGTAATTTTAGTTTAGAAAAAGTAACATATTTCCATTTTACTCCGAAATTGTTATACTTAATAATGTTCTCCAGATAACTTAGTATTTAATAGCATGTTGAAACAATATTTGAATTACCTTAATGTGCTTGTGCTATTAAATGAACATAAAAACAAATTGCTGTTTAAAGGTTTTTAAAAATAAAGGTTTACCTCTTACCAATGTAGTCATTTTTCTTTACTGTTATTAAAATACTTACAAGAGGAAAAATAATACAACATGAAGAGTATTAAATTTGGTTTTTATTAATTTTTTAAAATATTATTTTTAGGCATAAGAATGCAGAAAATTAAAAAAAAGAAGAAACGCGCGTGTTCATAAAATTATTTTCAAATGAAAAATAACACGCGCGGGAAAAACTATACAAATATGTTCATATAATTTATTTCAAAGGAAAAATAATGCGCACAGGGAAAAGTTATACAAAATATTTTAAAAGTGAAAAATTAAACTAAAAGAATAATGCTCAATAACACACCATAATACATGTGTGTAAAAATAAATAAATAAATAAATAAATAAAATAAAATAAAAAATAGCTAGCAATCAACATCTAATCATTGATTGGTGGTGGAAAATGGGGATTGGGGGGGGGAGGTAAAAAGTAGTTTATGAGTGAGAAATTTATACACAATTTTACTTCTTTATGGGTTCTAGAATATCATAAAGTAAGTTTAAAATTAATATTGATATTTTTGTTGTGGATGGATAAATATTCAAAAATAAAAGCCTTCCCGCATAATGTTTGATCAACGATGGTTAGAGATGAAAATAAAAGGGGGGGGGAGGGAGCAGGATTACAAAAAAAAAAATTACATGAGTGAGAAACGTTGAATAATTCTGCTCTTTCACATGTTATTGAATTTGATAAAGCACATTTAAAATGAATATTGACGTTTATATTTTGCACGAAGAAATATTGATAATCTAAAGTCTTTTGTGGAGCGTTTGAACACTGGTCACTATTGGAGTTTGATTTAAACAACAACAACAAAAAAAAACACGGTATTAACGGAAATCACATAAAAGCGGAAATCGTGGATCCGCGAAAGAATCTCATGCCTGTATTTTAGAACTGAAGAACTCTATAGAATATGGCTAATAAAGAAATATTGAAATATTTACTCGGCAATACAGTCGAACCTCGTCAAAGTAAACACGCTTAACATGAATTACTATTAACATGAACTGTTTCCACAATTCCCGTCAAAATGATGATTAGTTTAGTACAGTCGGTAACAAAAGTGTCCGAACACTAGCAAAAATTCCTATGTAAAAAAAGTACACTTCATACGGTTTGGTTAAATAAATCCTTGTCAAATCCTGTTCTTAGACAGTGTAAGAACATGATTCGATAAGGATTTATTTAACAAAACCGTATGAAGTGCACTTTTTTTCCATAGGAATTTTAGCTAGTGTTCGGACACTTTTGTTACCGACTGTAATATGAAGATTATTTACTGACAGCTTGAACTACTGATAACATGAACAAATTTTTTATTCCCCTTAAGACTCACGTTAACGAGGTTCGACTGTATGATAATTCGGGAATACTTGATGTGGTGGAATGTAAGATGTTGCTCGTGGTGGTGGAAGATCAAGGTAGATTAATTACAGTAAGATCCTAGTTTTGGGTGGGTTGCCTTTCGTGGTGGGGGAGGTCTTTTTGAGGATGCCTAGGCCATATTAACGCGAATTTCCAATGCATATAGAAGAAAGTAATAATCTGGTGTGGCACACATACTACTATCTTTTATCCTGCATTTCTCTAAAAGCAGAATATTATCGTTTGAGATGAAAGATAAGAGATTGTATTTGAACGTTTTTAAACTACATTAAAAATTATTTTTAAAAAAATGTATTTTGAAAAAATTACCCCCGTAAATAATTTTCGATTACACTGCTCTTTGAAACATTTTCGAATACTTTTGAGTAGCTTTGTATATTGACTAAAGATTGTATGCAAATCACAGAATATACTTCAATTTATAACAGTGTTAAAAACGCAGAACACAATCTGAAATGCGTTTCACGTGATTTCCATCTAAAGCCGTAATAATATCCGAATTGCAGCCCTGTAGGTAAATAATAAGTGTTTTTCATATCATATTGTATATGATATCATCTTTTATATGAAACGTGCTTCTGTGCATATAAAAGATAGATGTTAATTATGTTGGGGAACTATAAAGATGTTAAAAAGCTTTAACGAGAAATTTCGCCCATAGGCATAATTCATTTGAATTAGTTTGTATGTATACAAATCGTTTGTCAGATTTCAATGAAAACATTCAAATAACATTTTCTTTTGATGAAGATTTGGAATTTAAACATTCTGTTTTTAAATTACGCTAACCATAGACACAACATACACAGACCAACCGACAATAAAAAGTGATCCTTTAATTTCAGAACATTTCAAAACGTGTAATTAATATATATATATATATATATATATCTTTATATATATATTTCTTTTGTGCGTGTGTATGTCACTGAACTCCTCCTAAACGGCTGGACTGAGTTTAATGAAATTTTTTGTGTGTCTTCAGGTGGATTCGAGAATGGTTTAGATTTACAAATGAAAGTTGTAACTTAATTAGTTCTTTCTTAATTAATTTTTAACCAACTCTTTCAACAACTTTTCCACCTAGATGGCGTGAGTTGTCGTAAACACGATGTCAGAATTTATTTAATGTTGAAATGAAAAATGAATTTTTAACCGAATCTTACGATGTGTTTAAAATATTTTTTGAAAGTTAATATTTTAGAATCGTAAACACGATGTCAGAATTTATTTAATGTTGAAATGAAAAATGAATTTTTAACTGTAAGTGTTTAAAATATTTTTTCAACGTTAATATTGTTAAAATGTTAAAATTAGTTAAAATGGTATATTCTTTTAAAAAATTCGTCAATATCCGACGGAGTTATTTTATGTTAAAATGAAAAATGAATTTTTAGGCCATTATTATTTGTGCAGATGGAAAATGTACTAAAAGTTTTCCGAAAAATTTCACGATCACAAATGTTGACGGATATCCAATATATCGTCGAAGAAATCCCGATAATGGCGGACAATCTTATCATCTATGGCGGTCATCTATGTCAACAACATAGATATTGACATTGATAACCGTTGGGTGGTCCCATATTCGCCTCTGCTGAGCAAAACATTCAATGCTCATATTAATAGCAAGAAATCAAACTTCTTCACACACCATAAATTTTAAATCAGCACAACCGGTTTCGAAAGGACGTAGCCTTTCTTCATCAGGTGCAAACACGTGCAACTGTCTTGGAGGCAAAAGCAAGACTGAAAGCAGGACGAAATCCAGAGGGGGAGGAGCAACACAAGCAACCAATAGGAAGCAACATGCAGGACAGGACCAATCAGAGAGGAACACACGTACACACACACCACAAAATGAGGAGGGAGGATTATTTTTTATTATTATTATTTTTTTTTCAATAATATTAAACTAATAAGTAAATTTAATAAAATTTAACCATTAATTATTATTTTATTTATTTAAATTAGAATTATTTTATTATAACTAATATGATGTTATAAACATAATGAAGGAAATTATTTAATTGAATTAAACAAAGTGATAAAACTGTCAATGAAAAATCTGATTCCACTTTGCTGTCTACAGCCTGGAAAATTTTTTTTAATTCAATTAAATAATTTCCTTCATTATGTTTATAACATAATATTAGTTATAATAAAAATAATTCTAATTTAAATAAAAATAATAATAATTAATGGATAAATTTTATTAAATTTACTTATTAGTTTAATATTATTGAAAAAAATAATAATAAATGTTTACTCCTTTCCTCCCTCCTCATTTTGTGGTGTGCGTGTACGTGTGTTCCTCTCTGATTGGTCCTGTCCTGCATGTTGCTTCCTATAGGTTGTTTGTGTTGCTCCACACCCCTCTGGATTTTGTCCTGCTTTCAGTCTTGCTTTTGCCTCCAAGGCAGTTGCACGTGTTTGCACCTGATGAAGAAAGTCTACGTCCTTTCGAAACCGGTTGTGCTGATTTAAAATTTATGGTGTGTGAAGAAGTTTGAATTTCTTGCTATTGTCTGTACGCCAGTTTTTTTAATTTATTTTTGGTGCTCATATTAATGTTCAGTTCTGCAGTTTAGTGAAGAGCATCAAATATATTTTCAAGTATGTGAATAAAGGCAGTGATATGGCTGTATTTCGAGTTGAAAATACCAATGTGAATGCTCCTCCAGTGAATAACAACGATGAAATAACACTTTACCAAATTGGCCGGTACGTCAGCTCCAATGAAGCTGTTTGGCGTATCTTTGGTTTCCCAATTCATGAACGGGATCCAGCAGTTCTTCATTTAGCCGTCCATCTTGAAAATGGCCAGCGCGTATATTTCACGAGCGAGACAGCGATTGATCGTGCTAAAAATCCACCAAAAACTACACTCACCGAATTTTTTGAATTGTGTAATCGTGCGGATGCTTTTGGTGCTTTTGCACGGACATTACTCTATTCAGAAGTACCACGCTATTTCACATGGGCTCCAACAAAAAAATGGATGCCCCGCAAGAAAGGCACGCCGATTGATACATGTCCCGGTTTATTCAAATCAAACACCTTGGGACGAGTATTTACAGTCAATCCAAGGCAGACTGAGTGCTTTTATCTTCGACTGTTATTGGTTAGTGTCATCGGCCCTTTGTCATTTCAAGATTTACGTAAAGTGAATGGACAACAGTATCCAACGTATAAAGATGCATGCCTTGAACTCGGCTTGCTGGAAGACGACAACCAGTGGGAGTGTATGCTTGCTGAAGTAGGACTGAACTGTACAGCAAAACAAATTCGTCTACTATTCGCTATAGTGTTGACTACATGTTTCCCGGCCCGAGCAGAGACATTATGGGATAATCACAAAGATTCAATGACTGATGATATATTGCATCAACATCGTTCACGGTGCAACGATCTAACGATAGTATTCAGTGACGCTATGTACAATGAAGCATTGAATGCTATTGAAGATCTTTGCATTATCATTGCCAACTTACCACTCAGTCATTTCGGTATGCATTCAACAAATCGAAATGCATCTGATTTAATAAGCACTGAATTGAATCGTGAACTACAATACAACACTGTAGAAATGGCAGCGATTGTTGCTCGCAATGTCCCACTAATGAATGAAGAACAAAGAACCGTTTACGACCGCATCATGCTCGCAGTTTTGGCAGGACAAGGTGGATTCTTTTTTTTTGGGGTGCACCAGGTGGAACTGGCAAAACATTCCTTATTTCGCTAATTCTCGCCGAAATACGATCAAATAATGGTATCGCATTGGCTGTTGCATCATCTGGCATTGCGGCAACTTTATTGGATGGAGGCAGAACAGCTCATTCATTATTTAAACTGCAACTAAATATTCAAAATAACCCAGACGCAGTGTGCAACATAAAAAAACAATCGTCCATGGCCACAGTGCTGAAATAGTGTAAAATTCTTATCTGGGATGAATGCACTATGGCACACAAACATTCGATTGAGGCGTCGAACAGGACATTGAAAGATATAAAACAACGACAAACTATTTGGCGGCTCTCTGTTACTCTTTTCAGGTGATTTCAGACAAGCACTTCCCGTTATTCCGCGTTCAACATACGCTGATGAGATCAACGCGTGCTTAAAATCATCGTCGTTGTGGCGTAATGTTGAAAAAGTACAACTGAAAGTAAATTTGTGCGTTCAAAAGCTTCAAGATCCATCAGCTGAAACATTCTCAAAACAATTGTTAGATATCGGCGGTGGAAAAGTTACTACAGATGAAACTGGATGCATAAAATTACCGACCGATTTCTGCACAATCATTGATTCTCAAGATGCTCTTATTGACCAGATATTTCCCGATATACACAGACGATACACAAATCATGAGTGGCTGGCAGAAAGAGCAATTTTAGCAGCAAAAAATGTGGACGTCAACGAATTGAATCTCAAGATACAACATTTGATACCAGGAGACTTGGTGTCATACAAATCTAATGATACAGTTTGCGATGCCACCGAAGCTGTAAATTATCCAACAGAGTTTTTAAACTCATTGGATTTACCAGGCATGCCATCGCATATTTTACAACTGAAGGTTGGATCTCCGGTTATTTTGCTTCGTAATTTGAACCCACAACGGTTGTGCAACGGCACGCGATTAGTCATAAAAAAATTAATGAAAAATGTTATCGAAGCCATCATTTTAAATGACAAATTCCGAGGGGAAAATATATTACTACTGCGAATCCCTATTATACCCACAGATGTGCCAATTCAATTTAAACGCCCTCAATTTCCAATTAGATTGGCATTTGCAATGACTATCAATAAGTCTCAGGGCCAAACGATGTCTGTCTGTGGCTTAGATTTGAGCACATCATGTTTTTTACACGGACAATTATACGTGGCTCTCGAGTGGGCAAACCATCCAGTTTGTTTGTATTGGCGAAAGATGGGATAACAAAAAATATTGTACACTCTGTTGCATTAAGGGATTGATATTGTTTTTTAGTAATATTGTTATAAGTAGCGATATGTATATAATTTTAAAGAATCAATTTTAATAAATTAAAAAAATAAATGATTGGTGTTTTGTTATTTTTATATTCTTTCACCGTTCACAGCGCTCCATACATCTTCCACTTATATACCACATCCTTACACACTTACAATAAGTTAGTTATTTTTTTCTAGCAAAATATTCTCTAGAAATAATTTATATGACAAAACAACGTTTGTCGGGTCAGCTAGTATATATATATATATATGTTCAAAATTTTAGTCTAAAAACAATACTTTCTATACATTTGTATATAAGAACCAAAATATTGTTTTCGGCTAAATTGGAAACATGTTTCTGGTTAAATGTTAGGATATTATTTTGACAATGTACTTTATATGTGAGTAAAAGGTAAAATAAATAAATATAAAAATAAAAATAAATAGCTATAAATAGAGAAGTAGTTGCTGTAGGTGAACTTCGCTCAGTTGTCCTGCATTAACTTGTTCTCATGGATTTCTATTGGAGGAAATCCTACTACATTCATGTTAAGAGAAATTAATTTCGCTGATTATTCGACTAATCCCAAGATTTAAATTTCGAACCCACTGGTTTGCCCTAAATAGGGCAGATCAGTGGGCATACCAAATCTATACATTTACCGTATCCTGATTAGTTATATTAGGGTCAATTTCTTATTTTAGTTTTAATGCAATATCATTGTATTTCCATAAAATCCTCATAAAGAACGCTTATACAAAAATTTGACTTTTTCTCCCATGTGAATAAAATCTTAAGTTTCGAACAACTTATGAAGTTTTTTCAAGTTAGAAAATTATAGTAAATTATGTACGTACCGGTATCATAGATGCGATTTTAAAACTAGTCTGCCATCATTGCGATGGAAATTGTCTTCACAATCAACGTTTATACAAAATTTTGTCATATTCTTATGCATTAAGAAATTTCTGAATAACTTATGAAATTTTAAAATTAGAATATTGAAAATGAAAACAATTCTGGCCAGTATGATAAATGCCATTTTAAAACTATTCCGACTACTTTAAGATTATTTGCTCTTGAGATATTTTCTACACAAACAAACTAACGAACTAACAAACTGACTAACCTACAATCAAACACAACTTCGATTTTATCACTTTTGAATTCCTCACATTTCAAAACGTGCAAATCGTCCAAAATCAGAGATAAGAAGTTTTGCACGAATACCTGAGTCCTCCTATACATATAGTTCCACAGCTAGAACCCCTTAGAAAGACCCCCGAGAAAAGCACTATCCTCAGGCCTAGGAACTTAGCGCAGTCATTTATCCTTAATCCTAATACCGACACCAACATATCCATATGCTTACATAATAGAGTTACAAACATTCCTAATTTATTTCTGAATATTGTTAGCCCCCGCCTTTTTTAAAACCAATTTTTCTCAAGTGCAGATTTATTTTTATTTAATCGTAGTTTCATACTGGAAAAAATTACGCTACGAAAAGAGTGGATGAAAATAACTCGGATACTAACGATGCTTCTGAATTACCGTAATTTCTGGTAGATACCCCGCAGATTATATAATCCAGTTTTGCACCAGAAATTTCAATAGATAAATAAATTTATATTTGTACGTGCTCTTCCTTCGAAAAAGTATAGATTTCTGTATTAAATAAAATTTCTGGTGGAGAAATGGCACATCTTACCTGCGGCTTACCTACCAGATATTACGGTAATTAAAAATATTGTCAACTCTAGAAATAGTGTGGTGGGAATATAATACTTTTTAGTTTTCACTAATGTACTATATATAGTATTAATGAAAACTCACAATCTAAAACATGTCATTAAAGTAAAGCGATAAAATATTTTTCTACGGTACAATGAAATCTTTGGCGATTTTTTCATTAAGATTGAAAAGGCATTAAGAAATTCTTTCTTTCAATGATTAAAAATTAAAACCTTTTCAAAACAGATTTAGACTAAATGTAAGAAAGATGACTTGATCTATTGCCAAATATGGTCACGAAAATCTCATACGGATGATAAAACTTTGTAAAACACGGTCAGACAGATTACATCAACTGCAAAATAAGTACTTTGATGTGAAATTCTAAAAGAATAGAAAAAAAAAAAATCTTGATGAAAAACGGGAATACCTTAACTTTTTTTTTTTTTTAAGTAGAATTTCACATCTACTTCATGTAACTAAAAAAATGATCTTGCAGTTTTGAATTCTGTCCAATTCCTATATTTAGAATAGTATTACAACTTTTATTAAAGAAAAAAAATAGAAGATTAGTGTCAGTTATAAAAATTTTACCCTGTAAGTATGACTTAATCATAATTAAATTCGAACGTTTGTTATCGTTACATGATTTTTGAATTCAAATGTGATAGCCTTTATTATAGCTTTAAATAATTATTTATTTTTGCATGTATTATTCATAAATAAATATTAAAAAGTTTCTATGTAAAATTATACTTTATAATTATTTTTACTCCATATTTTTCATAAAAGATCATTTGTGCGCTTTAAATAAGGACTTAAAGGGGGAAAAATCGATAGCTACTATATGATTTTATTCTTTTTCTTTTTCTTTTTATATTTATTTTGTTTGTCTTTATTGGGCAAAAGAAAGTAACAATGTCATGTCGCAAAAAATTCATAAATTCACATCTGTAATAATTACAAAATCTAAATTATTATATGGTCCCCAAGTCTATATAATTATATTTAGTAAAAATTCCATACATAACAGGTTGAACACCTATAAAAGCGTGTTTCTACAAATAAACTTGATATCGACATGACGATATTTATAAAATGTTTTAATAAAGTGTCCGTACATTAAATTTCTCATTTATTCATTTATATTTTAATATGTTATTAAGATAGAAAAATGATCATTTTTTATTTAAAAATGAGCGAGAACGAAAAATCATACGGTTTCCATGGACAATAAACATTTTTTTATTCAACTGAGACGACCTACCTTACACATAGCTGCCACTATTTTAATTTATTCCGGAGCATTTTTAGCTCCGCCTTTATTTCGTACCACTTTATTTTTAGAATATTTTCATATTTGCCAACATAATAATGAATATTCCGTAGTATTGTTAGCCCCGCCTTCTTTTTCACACCAGTATCATTTTAGAGTATTTTTCTTCTTATTTAATCGTAATTGCATTTGGAGAACATTACTCTAAAAATTTACTGGCATGAAAAAAAATGGTGGGGCTAACAACAATACGGAATATTAATTAGGATGTTGGCAAGTATGAATACTTTTCTCCATTATATAACTATGATAAAATAAGAAAAATTTACTCTTAAAAAAAAAGTGGTATGGAATAAGGGAGGAGCTAAAAATACTCCAAAATAAATTAAAATATTGGCAGCTATGCCTTGCATCGTCTCAATTTCAATGAATATGATGACATTTCATGGCAGAGTTCCGAACTTTTATAATTTATTCACGAGTATTTTTAGCCCCGCCTCTTTTTCATACTGGAAATTTTGAAAAATGATTTGCTTCTTATTTAATTGTTGTCACATATTAAAAAGAAATAATCTACAAAATTTCTGGTGCGAAAAGAAGGCGGGGTTAAAAATGCTCGTGAATAAATTATAAAAGTTGGGAACTCTCCTTCATGGTGACACATTGAAAAACCTTATTATTATTATTATTATTATTATTATTACATTCTTGGTGGAAAGGATGGTTTATACAAGAGATTGTTGCTTTTGTGTACCTGTCACAGATTTTGCAATGCACTATAAACTTACATTAACATTACATGCGAGCTATAAACTTACATTAAACAGTTTCCTTTGTGAGGTGTATAAAAGAATTTATTACGCTAATCATACATTATTTTACAGGAAAAGAGGTTTTCTTCATTGCAATAATATATATTAATATCGTTATTTTTATATATGGCATAAAGATATTAAAATATGCTTCAAATATATAACTCTCCCAGACTGTAATGGATCGCGAATGTTTTGTGAACCCTTGTATACAAATCAATGGCCCTACTTATACCATTTCAATGAAAAAAATATATTATTTTCAAGCCATTCTATAAATATTTGTTTGTCCGCTTCTATGCGCGGAAAAAAAAAAAAAAAAAAAAAAAAAAAAAAAAGATAAATAGATAAACGGATGTCACAATCATTCTTAAACATCATTGGAAAATGTTAAAAACGCATAACGCAACTGGAAACGCAATTCTAGAAAATTTTCATTCATAGCATTTAATGTAACTGAATATTTTTGTGTGCTCCTGAATACCTTAATACTATTAATATTATATTCTATATTATATGTCTAATTATAAATGTCTATTTCATTATTATTTGTGCAGTATAAAGCTACTTAAATATGGTCTATAAAATTACATTTCATAGAACACGATACATTAGACGTCTTTCGGATATTCCTGCACACAAACTAGTCGTGCTAATTATACCATTTTTAACAAGGAACATATCATAGAAAACATGAAAAACATGTCTCAGTTCGAAGAAATTCTGAAAATATTTACCGTAATTTCTGGTAGATGCCCCGCATTTTATATAATCCAGTTTTGAACCAGAAATTTCAATTGATAAATAAGTTTATATTTGTACGAACTCTTCCTTCGAAAAACTATACATTTCTCTATTAAATAAAATTTCTTGTGGAGAAATGACACATCTTACCTGCGGCTTATCTACCAGAAATTACGGTACTTAAGTAGAGCGCAAAAGTGGATAAAGAAATTTATTTACATCTAAAATTTCTTACAATTTGATCTTTCTTTTTAATATTTACAACATGTTCGTTAATTTTAATTTTTCATTCTATCTCCGTTTTTTAAATGATTTGAAAAATCAGTTGAAATTTTAATATGAAATAACAAGGTCCGTTTTTATGATAAAATAATGATTTTTTTTTTTTTTCGTTTTTCTTTTCTTTGATTATTTTACTAAATATAGCTATAAGAACACCGAAACAATGTGAAAATTTAGATTTTTCAATTTTTACAAAATTCAATTTGTGGTTATTTCCGTTACTTGCTTACTTTTAAATGTTTTCGTTATCAGAATTATTTATGGGCGGTTGGGAAATTAAAGGTCAGGAAATGACAACACTTTGGACCATGTATATATGTGTTCATACATATTTATAGTTAAAATGCAGGCGGAAATTATGATATAATGTTAATATTTTTCGCAGCCATATTAAGTATTTAATATATAATGCAAACCTATTTAGAATGCTTTTATATTAAATAGGTTTGTCTGTCAGTCTGTTTGCTTATCTGCAATTAATTTTCTTTAATATGAATTTAAGGTAGTATCTTCATGGGAGTTCTTGAAAATGTCCAGAAATTTTAAGGAATCATCAATAAATACAAACTTCATAGAATATTCTAAAAAAATCATAGAAAAATCTAGAAATTTTATGAAACCTTCTAGATACTTCATAGAATCGTAAAAAAAACTTTTTGGAAATTTCTAGAAACTTCAAAACTCTTCTAGAAACTTCATGGAAACCTCTAGAAACTTTATGGATCATGTTTTAGCTTTTTAGTGTGTAAAATGGATTCTACTTAACCAAAAAGCTAAAGCTAAAATAAAAAATAAATAAATAAATAAAAATAAATAAATAAATAAATAAAAATAAATAAATAAATAAATAAATATAATGTTTTAATAGAGATTCCTTAAAAATGGAAAATTTAGTCAGCTTGAAGAAAAGAAAAATAAAATATAAAAAGCATTCAAAGTTGATAAAGGAAAAGTTCACTCCTGAACGAAAAGAAACTCTTCTATTTTGAATGCTTTTTATTTTTTATTTTTTCCTTCAAGCTGACTACAATTTTCCTTACTTTCCACTTTTTAAGACTCCTTTACAAAAACGTTCTGTTGTAAAATATTTTCCTACTTTTCTTTGTTTTTTTTTGTTTATTAATCTTGTGTGAGTCATTCAAATGCATTTTTAAAACATTCATTCTCATTTTCATGACGAAATTACAATATATCAAATAACTAGTATGTTGTGGCAACAACATGAAGAATGCAGACAATTTTTATCTCACATAATTATAACGCTAAAGGAAGAAAGAAAGTCAATTTTGTACCAACATCAGAAGAAAAGCGATTTTTTTTTTTTTTTTTTTCCAGATTTATGGTTCAACCACTTGTTTTAAAGATATTGAGGACTTCTTTCGAAAGACATCTTTATTGAAAAATTACAAATCTTGGAGTGGTACTTTTCCCGATGGGGGAAGCAATACTCCTACAAGCACATTCCCCCCCCCCTAGTTTACTGCTACTTTCAGCAGTAATTCATATACATTTTACTATCACACGTTGAAAATAACTCTCATTATATACATTTGCACGAAATTTTGTCCTATACTGGTATGTTAAAAATTTAGAAAAAAAAAAAAAGAAAAATGGGATTACAAAGTCACCTGTTGAACTATTGATCTTCAAATCTAATCAGCACCAGTTTGGATCAGGTCCAACTAAATACCAAGTTTAGTTAAATTTCGTTCATTGTTTCGTGAGATACAGCGTCCACAAAATTTTACACACTCAGACACACTGATATTTTCTAAAAACTGACAAATCTTGTTCAGAACATCTCAAAACGTGTAAATACATCGAAAACTAGAGATTAAAAATTTTCACGAAACCAATACTTTTTTCTTTTACATATATAGAAGAAAGTAAAAATTTAAGATAAATAAATAAATAAAACATGTGAAAATATATAATGTCTCTCTCTGTCATAATACAAGCAACCCTTTTAACTTCCTAAATGTCACGTTCAAATATTATTTCAAAATGTTTAGTTCACGTTCCATGAAATATATACTAGATTGAAATTCTTTCAAAAAATTTTCTTAAAATTTATATACGTTGGCAAATAATTCGTAACTTTATAAAAAAGGAGAGAAACATAAATATATCCTAGACATAATTTACGACTGAAATGTGAATGCCGATTGTAAAAGGATGCTTTATCGGAAATTACAAGAAAAGTTTGAAATAAAAGAAACAGCATATATCTTCCAGTGACATGTATCAATTTATATTTCGAGTTTGCTTTTGAATAACTTTTTGTATTGTTATTACTGAAATGTAATATTTTTCTTAGTCGATAAACTTGATTTAATTATTTTTATATACTAAAATAAAAGATTATTTTATTGTTATTACCAATTTTTTTTTTTTTTTTTTTTTTTTTTACATATATTTATGTTTCAATTGTTTCAATTTATTAATTTTTACTTTCTTCTATATGTAATATAGAGAAAGTATTGGATTCGCGAAAATTTTCGACCTCCGTTTTTTGACGGATCTACACGTTTTGGGATGTCCTGAACACGAATTGATAGTTTTTAAAAAATGTCTGCCTGTGTGTCTGTCTGTCTGTGTGTCTGTATCATTTTTTTGTGGACGCTGTATCTCACGAACCAATGAATGAAATTTAACCAAACTTGGTATTTAGTTGCACCCTGACATGAACTGGTGCCCATTAGATTTGGGGATCAATAGCTCAACAGGTGGCGCTGTGATCGCATTTTATAGGACAAAATTCCGTATAAATGGGCATAATGAGAGTTATTTTAAACTTGTGATTGTAAAATTAATATGAATTATTGATAATAGTAGTAGTTAACTAGGAAAAAAAATTGTGCATGGGGGGGCATCGGTTCCCCCCCTGGGGGGGAAGTACTCCCCCGGGGGGGTTAAATTTTGAAGATGGGTATCATTCGAAAGATCTCGTCAATACCTTTAAAACGAATGGTTGAACCATAAATCTATGATAATTTAAAACAAAGTTATCGATTTTTTTTACTTTTAACAAAAAAAAACTTAGAAAAAAAAATCGTTTTTTTTTTTTTTTTTTTTTTTTTTTTTAATATTGTTACTGATTGAATATGTATAGGAAAATATAGAAGAAAGTCTTGTGGTGGCCACAACATACTAGTTATATTTATATTTATATTTTTAGTTTTTTTAAATAAATATCTATAAATATCAAATATGTACGGATGATTAGCATTTTTGTAAAGCAACTACCATAAATTGCAGTTTATTCTGTACAGTCAAGAGTTGTTGGCCTATCAATGCATATTTTGTAATATATCGTGATATAGGAAATCATTTCATGATTTATGAGTAATACATAATTGTTTTTACTATAACACGGATTCATTTTACAAATCACTATATACACATGATTGAGTTTTTTTTTTTTTTTTAAGGGGAATTACCACCTTTGATGGCAAGTAGGTTTCATATTAAAGCTTATATTTGAATATAGTATTTATAAATTGAACTGTAATAGGTTTTTCAAATAAATTTATATATTCAGGCAATAATTCTTATGTTATTTTTTTATATATTTTTTACAGATTTGAATTCTTTAAATTCAGTTATCTCAGTTTGCATTGTTTTATGAATTCGTGTTCCTCAAAATGTTAAAACTTCTATAGACATTTAAGAAAAGATTTAATATATTTTTTAGATCTTTAAGTTTAATGGAACCTATTTAAAAGAATTAGAGATGGATTTTAAAATTCATTAATAAATTTTTGAGAAAAAAATTAAATGGTGTATGATGTCTAGGTAAACATTTAGAAAATAATAATAATAATAACAATAATATGGTTTTTGTTATATTTTTATATTTTTTCCTTTAAAGATATTGCAAAACTCATCTCCAATTCTTTTAAATAGGTTCTATTAAAAATCCAAAAATTATTTAGCTTTTTCTTAATTATCTGCAGAAATTTCAGTATTTTGAAGATCACGAATTCTTTTTAAAAAATGCAAACTAAGAAAATGCAATAAAAGAATTTCATTTCTGTAAAAAATGTATCAAAATCTATTTGAATTGTTGTCTGGATATGTATTTTACTGAATACACTAAATATAATTCAATTTATAAATATTAAATGGAAGTATAAGCTTTTATATGAAACCTGATTCAGAGGTACTGACAAAGGTACGAAGTCATCTTAAATGTTTAAGAATTCCAATTATAACTATACTCTATTGTATTGAAAAAGATTTATCTTTTTATTTTCCAAGTAGCCTACCGAAATTTTTGACGTAAGTTTGAACATATGAACGACTGAAAGTCGATGTATATCTAAAATGGATATTACTAATTTAATTAAATATTTTCATTTTCTGAAAGAGGTAGCCGGAGAAAACTAATTACTTTTCATTCACTTGTGAAATACAGCTAAAAATGTACAAAAATTATTTTCAAACATTTAATTAGTGCGAATGCAAAAAACTCTCTTGTTTTTAAAGTAGTCCATCAGTTTCAATTATAACTATATTTCAAAATATGGGAAAAAGTTTTGCCTTTTTATTTTCCAAATAGTCTACCGAAAGTTGGACGTAAGTTTGAACGTATGAACGACTGAATTTCGATGGATATCTAAAATGCATATTAGGAATTTAGGTCAATATTTTTAATTTCTGAAAAAAGATAACCAGAGAAAACTAATTATTTTTCATTCTCTTGTGGAAGACACTTAAAAAAAGTGCAAAAATTATTTTGAAACGTTTAATTAGTGCGAATGCGGAAATTGCTCCAGTTTTAAAAGTATGAAATCTAGCTAAATTAATATTTTGCTTTTAGCCTCAAGCAATTTCATGGGATTTAAATGTATATCAAATTAGCACATAGACATTACAGTGTATAAATTGAGAATTAGCATTATTTTAAACATATTTAATAGTAACTTTATTAACAATTATTAGTGCTAGAGGCCTATTTCAGTCGGTACAGTTGTCGAATTTTTATAGGTCACTCTTAATTAGTGCTAGAGGCCTATTTCAGTCGGTTTATTGAATGGGGATTTATTGAATGAAGTCCCCCCAAGGCACAACTTTGACATGAGTCCCCCCCAGGCCTAACTTTAACATGAGTCCCCCCCAAGGTACCCCTATTTCAGTCGGTACAGCGTTGTCGAATTTTTATAATACACTCTTAATAGTGCTAAGGGCCTATTTCAGTTGGTTTATTGAATGGGGATTTATTGAATGAAGTCCCCCCAAGGCACAACTTTGACATGAGTCCCCCCCAAGGTACCCCTATTTCAGTCGGTACAGCGTTGTCGAATTTTTATAATACACTCTTAATAGTGCTAAGGGCCTATTTCAGTCGGTTTATTGAATGGGGATTTATTGAATGAAGTCCCCCCAAGGCACAACTTTGACATGAGTCCCCCCCAGGCCCAACTTTGACATGAGTCCCCCCCAAGGTACCCCTATTTCAGTCGGTACAGCATTGTCGAATTTTTATAATACACTCTTAATAGTGCTAAGGGCCTATTTCAGTCGGTTTATTGAATGGGGATTTATTGAATGAAGTCCCCCCCAAGGCACAACTTTGACATGAGTCCCCCCCAGGCACAACTTTGACATGAGTCCTCCCCAAGGTACAACTTTGACATGAGTACCCCCAAGGCCCAACTTTGACATGAGTCCCCCCAGGTCCAACTTTGACATGAGTCCCCCCAAGGCCCAACTTTGACATGAGTCCCCCCCAAGGCACACCTTTGACATAAGTCCCCCCCAAGGCACACCTATGACATGAGTCCCCCCCAAGGCACACCTCCCCCTCATTGGAAAAAAGAGAAAAAACGTTGTTTTGCGGCTATAAGACAGTTTGGACTTCCAACGTTATTTGTTACAATATTTGCAGCTGAAACACATTGGTTTGATTTAATGAAAACTTTATCATGGAATTTAGATCGTCACGAATTAACTAAAGAAGAATTTGTCGATAATAACAAGTTTAGCAGTAGGCCTCTGGCACAAAATTAAAATCTGTCAATGTCAGATTTTCATGTTTTAAATAATGAAATAATGTCGTGTCTGTATAATTTTATTTTGAAATAAGTTTAAGCGGGAAACATTCTAAAAACGAATGAAAGAAATGTGTTCTGATATTTTTAAAACACACAACAATCTATTAGCATACATTTGTTACTCTTTATTCGTTTTAAGTATTTTGAAAGTGTAAAAATTCTCACCAGCAAGTTAAATATTTGAATACGTTGAATAGGAAACTGTTTCTTATTTGCAAAAATATTTTCAGAGAATAAATAAATACTTAGAAAATATTTTATAAGTTATTATACGGATTTTTAATATTTAGAATGTGTTTCTATTTTAAATAATAAATGTGTGTGAGCAATGTATAAAAATACGTTAAGATTTTTCGATTTTCTTTTTAGTTACGCATAACTATTAAATGTTTCTATCATGTTTATTTTCTGGGATGTTTTATAAAAGTATTTTTAAAAATTATTCACATCATGACATAAAATTCAGCCTATCATAAAGGAGATATTAGAATGGAAAAAAATTTAATTTGCATGTTTATATCCCAGACTCTCATCCATTTTTAAATGCATATTTTTCATGCATTTTACATGAGACGTGCATGTAAAAGCACACGAATAAAGAATTAAACTGTATCATAAAAGGCACAGAAAGAAAGAAAAGAAATAAAATAAAATAAATTAGTTTTGTGTCTAATAATGATGGTAGTGGTAATAATAAAAGTAAATTATTTTGAGTAATAATAATAAATTATTTGATGAACAAACAGATAAATTAAATGTTTCAACATGAATGATCATTACAAATGGATAGTAATAATAAATAGGATTGATACAAAAGAAAGATATATAAAAGTAAATGAAAAATAAATATAAATATAAATCACTAAATTAAAAATATCATAATGTTAAATGTAAAAATAAGTTTAATTATCATAAATAAAACGTTTATACACGTTTGTTTCCTAATCAAGCAATAAAATGAAGAGATTTAATTGATAATCGCAGTACACTAATAACAGGATTCGTACTCTCTGCCTTTTATCCAGAACACTCTCATGAATGAGAAATTTTCAAATGTATTACAACCACAATTTTTATAAAATAATCTCTACCCAGTATAATCATAGCACATTACTTTAAATATTTTAGAAGTATTTCGGCATAAAATTAGCGGTGGCAAAGAAGGTGTAAAATTACCTCCGAGAGTGTCCTGAAAAAAAGTCGGAGAATACGACCTTTGTAATAAGGGTCGTTTTATTCGTACGTAATATTCTTTAATGATGATGTGTGATATGTCATTTAGAGCTGCTAATCCTAATCCGGAGGACTGTTAGAACCACCTCTTTTTCCACACCAATTACTTTTTGCAGTAATTCTCTTCAAATGCATTTACGATGAATTAAGAAGAAAAGTACTCTAAAAAAACTGGTGTGGGAAAAGGGGCGGTACTAATAATCCTCCAGAATAAATTGGCAGCTCTGATCATTGTAAAGCTGAGAATAAACGGATAATGATTACGTAAAAAAAGTAACAGGAACGAGTGTTTCAGCTGCGATATGAAAGGTAAAGTTCGAAATAAGGGAGAAATACAATTATGTCATGAAATGTAAATAACTTCAGATAAAGTGATTAACCTTTATAATTAAAAACCGTGCTAATCTCTTTTTTTACATGAAGAAACGGAATGAGGCAATAGAACCATTGCGACCGAATGTAAATAAACAAATCGTAAGATTACGAGATATCGTTTATGTGGTAACTTAAGTTTTGAATAGGTTAGAAATATCGGTTTTCTTTCATCAAAAGAACTCAAGAGTAACCATCCTCCCCAGTAACTACGTTTCACATATTTGTTATCTATGTGCTTATAGTTTTCGAAAGATATATTGCATGCACCGGATGCTAAAACTAGTATTTCTCTTATAAGTTGCACCGAAATATAATGCACGTAAAAAGATGTGTAACAAAAATTTAATTCGAAAGTAACACACGATGGCTGAAATAGTGGCTACCGCTTAATAATCTACGGACTAGTTAGGTACATGCGACAACCTCAAGGCAAAAAAAATGCCGCTAGTATGTATAGGAGACCAACAAATACAGTACAAGCAAAATTTATATGGGCCAACGTTGAAACATTTTTTTTTCGTTTGGCTATTTGTAGACAAATGGTTGGTTATAAATGAACGAGGCAGGATGGATATCCGACTATTTGTTGTGACCCATATTCAGCATTTTGCATTGGCGATTACAGTTTGGTATCTATGAAGTACCATTTTTACACATTCACGCGAAAATTACCTCAATGCAATGTCCTCAAAGTTTTTTAAATGTGTGTATTAAAATTTATTTTCTCATTGTAGTTACGTAAAGATTTGAAGTGAGACATTAATAAATCAATTCATATTGGACTTATAACATTGTTTTTTATGGTGGGTCAACCATAGCTACCTAAGAAATAAAATGCCGACGTCCGGGACAAAAACTGTGCCTTTGGGACAACGGCATTTTTTCAAATAACCTACACTATAAAAATTTCTCTTAAAGTGTGTTGGTAAGTATTGACTACTCACTGTGCTGTATTTTTACAGTGTACAATAAAATAAATTTGTTGTAATTTTTACTCACGAGTGCTGTAATTTTAAGATTGCTACAAAAAACATTTCCCGTGGTTAATACATATGCTGCAATATTCAATCAATAACAGTACACACTTTTTTTTCTTTTTTCTTTTTTTCTTTTTTTTTCTTTTTTTTTTTTTACGCATATGAGAAGCAAAGATCCATATGCTTTGTCCAGGATTTGAACTCGCAATATTCAGCTTTAGAAGGTAGTACTCAGCCAACCAAGCCAGTGGGCTCACAACCATGTGATAAAAACTAAAAGGCTTCTAGAAAATCTTCCTTACCGATTTACAGCATATTGTGATGTATTCAGTACTCAGTTGTTTTTACAGAACTATCTGTAAAAATTTAAATATACCTGTGCTGCATTTTTACTAAGAACGTTTTTTTTTTTTTTTTTTTTTTTTTTAACAGACATTTTTACATTGAAAAACATCTAAAAAAACATTTTTTATAAGAAATCCCTTATGAATTTACAAATCTTAATGAATAAATAAACTTATGCTTCAACTATAAGTTCATAAGAGTTTTCTAGCAAAAAAGAATTTTTGCAGTGTGACTGAAATAATTGATTTTCCAAATTAAACTCGTGGCACGTAACAAAAACCCTATAAAATTTCAATTTTTAAAAATATCTAAAATCTCGTTTTTTCTTTTCCTGATAATTTGCTTGATTTTTACTATGTTCCAATGCCCTTTTGACATAAGATGCTCAACATATGAAGCTTTCAAACTATGTAATTTTAAACTGCTATATTTTGTGCAGTAAAAACATTATTTACTACAAATACTCATACCTCAACGAAAATAAATCGTGTGCATTTTACATCTCAGAATAATGTTTTGCCAAATTTTCTATAAATTTTCTAAAAATTTGATGAAATCCATTCTTGTTATGAGCTATTATATAAGCTTGTTATATACTTGTCAAAGAATTAATGATTAAGAAAAAAAAAAATGTCTAACAAGGAAACATTCAAAAGGTGTCGTCTTCAAAAAATATTGAAAAAAATATATGTGATTCTGCTCTTCATAAAACACCAGAAAATGAAAAACAAAAAAATATCGGCTGAAATGAATTACAGTGACCACAAAAAATTATCGAAATTAAGCATTTTTGGCGATTTTGCGATATTAAGCGATAAGTTCACTAGCACAGAGATTACCGTGTAGGAACAAAACCGTGTTTTGCTTCTCCGCCAAGTATTCAAAATCAATCGTCTAACAGTGTGAAATCGTCAAATATGCTTAATTTTGATAATTTTTTGTGGTCGCTGTAATTCATTTCAGCCAATATTTTTTTCACTTTCTGGTGTTCTATAAAGAGTAGAATCACACATTTTTTTTTTTTCAATATTTTTTTAAGACGACACCTTTTGAATGTTTCCCTGTAAATAATCATGCGAATCTCACAACAAAGCATACAAATATTTTACCATAACCTCCTAAACTAGATGCCTTCCGTGTGGCTCGGAAACTTGGCGGTAGACAGCGCCATCTGGTACAGATTACACGGCTTTTTTATTCAAACAGCCACCAAACATTTTTTGAAGTGGGATTTGATATACATAAAAGGCGAATATAATCGAAGAAACGTCGATTATATATATCACAGGGATGGAACACGGGCGCAGAATTCGTACCACTATCAATATAAGAAAATTTTTTACTTCTTAAATCCCCGATATCATAGGTAGAGAAATTTCTTAAACAGATTCCGGTATGAATTCTGCGCCCGTGTTCCATCCCTGATATCATATATCACTTCTTAAAATTATTAGTGCCAGTTGAATAAAAAAGTCACGCAATCTGTACCAGGTGGCGCTGTCTACCACTTGAACGGTTGCCAAGTTTCCGAGCTACGCGGAATGCATCTAGTTTAGGAGGCTATGGTTGTACACAGTAAGTTAAATCACGTATTAAAGTTACAAATCATTTGTAGATTTTTATTATACAGGGTTATCGAAAATATTTGTCTTTTCTTCAATTTCTGGTTAGTCCACTAATGGTACTCATGATGAGATCTATACTGAAAAGTGTGTGAGTTTATAAATATTATTTGCAAGTCTGAAATGTAAGGGCATATCGTTCAGTTTTTTTTTTTTTTTTTTTTTTTGGGGGGGGGGGGGGGAGGGGGGAGGGGGGGTGTGATAGAAATATATAAATATGTATATATATATTGACATTTTATACAAAGTTATTTGGCTAAAGAGTCAATAAATTCATGCTGCAGTTTAAGTAAATATTGACCTATTCTTGCTTGTTCCCTTATATTTAATTCATTTTGATAGTTAGATTTAATTTTGTTTTTTTTTGCTAAACTATCTGCTTGGGAGGAAAGTTTGGATTATATAAAAGCATGCTGTAACCCCGCACGCATGTTTCAAGCCATACGGAGCATTTTTGGCGTTTTAGTTCATTTTCTCTATGTTTTTAGATTAAGTTTACTTTAGTTTGTTCTACAATTTTTGGCTTTCATGTAAGTTTATTATAAGTTAATTTTGCTTCATAATTTTAATATATTGTATGATTAAAAACATATTTTGATATCTTATATATATATATATATACATATATATATATATATAAATATTCTAATAATTTGATAATCCACTGTAATTAAATAAATAATTAACAGTTACTAAGTAAAATAATTGCACAACTTTAGTCAATATGAAATTACCATGTGTATTTTGTTAGGACTAATTGTACCAAATTAGCCTAATCTGAAATTGTTATTTTTGTTCTGAATTATCTAAACTTTTCTACAGAAAATAAAAGAAAAGTTCCTAAATATATAATTGCACAAAATCAGTCTATTCTGAAGCTTTTATAAGTCTTTAATTCTCGATTTCAGAAAAGTTTCTGTATAAGTTAAAAAGCAATTATTTAGTAAGTAATTGTACAAAATTAGTCTAATATAATATTTTTATGTGTCTACTGTTCTATATTTTTTAAAAGTTTTTAAACAAAACATATAAGAACCGTTTCTAAATAAATAATTATACAAAATCGACCTAATCTGAAGCTTTTATGTGTCTTTTGTTCTGGATTTCAGAAAAGTTTTTACAAAACAGGAAAGAACAATTAATTAATAAGTGATTTTACAAAATAAGTCTTATTTGAAAGTTTCACGTGTCTATTGTTCTAGATTTTCAAAATTCTTCAGCAAAACAAAAAAGAATTAAGTAGGAAGTGATTCTCTGCTGTATGATAAAACTGTTCTATTTAACTTTTTTTTTCTCATTAAAACTGTTGTATTTAACTTTTACTAATTGTTTATCAAAAATGGTGAAAAAGTTTCCATGTTGTTTCTACATGCAAATCAGAAGTATGCAAGAGAATTAAAAGATTGTTTTTATTTATTTTTATAAGAGAGTTTCAGTACGTGTAAATAACTTTGTAAAAAAGAAAATATATCATACATAACTATCAAATATTTTCAACTCAATAAATTAATAGTTTTTTATTTCTTTTCTTAACATTAGATAAAATTAGTATTTGGTACTTTAAAAGTAATATTTGATATAGAGGTTGGTGAGTAAAATCATACAAATAGTTCAAATAAGAATCAGTGGTAGATATTTAATTTCAGAGCTGCCAACCTAATCCGGTAAATTGTTAGTACCGCCCCTTTTTCTACACCACTTAATTTTTAGAGTTATTGTCTTGAAATTTATCTACGATGAATTAAGAAGAAAAATATTCTAAAAATTAAGTGTTGTAGAAAAAGGGGTGGTACTAACAATTTGCCGGATTAGGTTGGCAGCTCTGTAATTAAAAAAAAAAAAGTTAGTAACGCATTTTTATATTGGGGAAGGTAGCTTAAAATGACCCTAGCGGGCAAAATGATCCACATATGTTTTCTTTCAGACAGATAGCACTATCTACGTGGTAACACATTATTTAGTTGTACCATGTCAAGAAGAAGCAATGGTGGTATTCAAACGATCGCAGTATTACGCATCTGAATAAAATTCTTTGAAAAAGTGTGTTTTATAACATCTGTCGTAAGGTTAGCACAAATTTTCCGATTTATTTAGATATACAGTCTTCCACGTGCAGAAATATTACCAGTTTTACTTATTTTATTTCATTGTGTAATGTCATATGTCGTTTATTTTGCCGATAAAAAACAATTGACACTTATTTGTAAATGGAGGATCGTTTTGTCCTTTGGTAAGTGTTAAATGCGTACTTGCCAGCATACTAATTAATATTCCGTAGTATTGTTAGTCACGCCTTCTTTTTCACACCAGTATCTTTTTAGAGTATCTTTCTTCTTATTTAATCGTAAATGCATCTGGAGATTATTACTCTAAAAATTTACTGATGTGAAAAAAGGGCGGGACTAACAACACTACGGAACATTAATTAGGATGTTGGCAAATGTGAAAAAGGTCCTTTGGGCACTTTTCCAAAATCTGTTTATTTTTCATTGCTCTATTTGTGTTTAAAGTATTATTAAAGTATATTTATAACGCTAAATATAGTGTAAAACATACCAGAAAATGGACAAAGTTTTATTTTATAAGTCACGTTATTTTACACAAGTTTTTTTCCTTAAGAGGATCATTTTAATCGCCACCTTCCCCTAAAGACAAAATTCCTTTTCTTCCAGTAGATGTAGGGTAATGTCAATTCTTATTTAAACGGCTAATTTATCAGTAAAATACTTCAATCCGAAATATTTGTTTTGTTTTAAATTAAATATCCATCTCTCTTTTATATTAAGCGAACTTTTTTAAACTTTGTCACTCATACTAAACTTGCATTTTAAAGAAAAGAAAATAATTTAAAATAATAATTTATTATCATCAAAATGCACACAAATCTAAAATTATATGTTTTTGTACAGTAATATAAAAAACAATTAAATACCACATAATAGTTTACATAAACTACAAAAAAAAAAAAAAAAAAAAAAAAAAAAAAGAAGAAGAAAAGGTCTAGGAGTAAAAATATTTTAAAAATATAAATTTTTATTTTTATTATTGCTGAAACCGGATGCATAATTAGTATATTTTAACTTTTATTTAGTTTTCATATAAACTCATGTGAATCCGTTATTTCTGCTACTTTGACTATATTGTTTTCGTTTATCTTTTCATTTTTCTTTCAACGGAAAAGAAAACAAAGGAAAGCTCGGACGCTGTGCAAATTTCATTACTATTCTGTTGGTTATAATTACTCTTTTTCACTTTAGCTTTCTAGCTATAAATTTATATGTCATGAATGATGAACAACTCTTTTTATTTTACATCATATAAATTATTTTTAAAAGGGCGTACATTTTTATTTGTGTTAGTTTTTTTTTTTTTTTTCCTCTCTTAAAGAAGTTGTGAATTCCTTTTTTAAATTTCAATATAAATTATTTTAATGTAGTGTTGAAACAGAAAACATACCAAACTACTTAAGTTACTGTCGAATATAAGGAGTTGAACCATATGCAATCAAATTAAACAAAATACTTTCCTTGATTATACTTTCTAAAAAGTATTTCGTAATATGTAATGTATTATAAGAATAGTACCTCCATTTACTTAAAATAAATATCTGTATTTCTTATTAAACAAAAAAAAAAAAAAAAAAAAAAAAAATCGCGATGAGGATTTCTAAAAAATAAATTCTGTCAAAGAGAGAATTTAGTTTGGTACGGAGGACTATTAATTTCAATCGCTAAAATTTTTATTTTTTTTTATTTTTATTTGTTTTGTTATCTCATTTTTTCACCGTAAAACTTGGCAACGTACTTTTTAAAATGACTGAAATGAATTAAAATTAAGTGTTGCGACATAAATTGCGTACTTTAGTTAATTTTAAAAAGGTTTAATTGGTGTGTCGAAAAACTGTTTGCACCTCTGGATTCCGAAAAATAATTCCCCTTTCATTTGGTACCGAATTTGCAACGATAGAATTGATATTTTTAATTCATTTTGGTGTTACACAAAACTGGTCTACAAAAACTGGAGACGACGTTTTTACTAAGATTGAAATTAATAGTCTTCCTAGGCTTTAAAAAAAAAAAAATTAAATTAAATCTTTTATATTTTTTCTGGGCGTTTTTCTCACACTACACGACAATATTTAAGATAATGACGATATTAGCAAGAGTAATCGGCAATAATGAGATTTAAAGTAGTTGTGCCTACATATAAGGGGCGCATTCGAAAGTATTTCCCAGTCACTTCCCGAAATGGGAAATAACGTCACGTGGGAAGTTCGGGAAATTAGAACTACCATACAGGAGCCATGTTTGTTTATATAGTTGTTTCCCGAGAAGATGAGATGTGTACGGAAGTAGTTATATCTCGGTCAGTTTTCGTAAGGCTACTATATGGTAGTTCTAATTTCCCGAACATCCCGCGTGACGTCATTTCCCAACTCAGGAAGTGACCGGGAAATACTTTCGAATGCGCCCAAGGTAATTCCATAAAAATGTAAACCGCAGAGTAGATAGTAAAAATGTAAACCAATGAGTTAAAAATGCAGACCGTAGAGTAGATAGTAAAAATGTAAACTAACGAGTTAAAAATGTGAACCGTAGAGAAGATAATAAAAATGTAAATCTCAGAGAAGGTAGAGTTTATATGAAATTGTAAGAGCTATAAGTTTTTTTTTTTTTTTTTCAAAAGATAGACTCTACTTTTAAAAGGGAGGCGATAGCCCTATATCTCAGTTTGCTATATCCCAGTTTCTATTGTATATTACTGCAAATAACTTTGTATATGACAGGGCCATTGTGAAACATTATGTGGAATCAGTTTGAGTGCATATAACCAGATAGATGACGCTCCTGTGCTTCAATTTTTTCCGAGAACGGGAAGGCTATACATCAGATTCTATCGTATATAACTGCATAAAACTTGGTGTATGAGAGGGCCATTTTAAAACTATATACTCATTCAATTTAGGTGCATTTGAGCCAATAGGTGGGGCTGCTGTTCAGAAATTTACTTCTTGAATAGGAAGACAACTTCTATTGAGAGGCCACTTCACTGAGAGCATATTTTTTATAGCTCAATCGATGGTCCCCTTAGTGAAATTTGACTGTATATATACCTGGGATCTACGGATACGAAGATTAATTTGTCTTAAGAATTTTCCTTCAGGCATTCCGTAAATATTTTTTTCTTTAGAAAGAACACAGTATACTCTCAGAGAATGGCATGATGATCTGCAAAACCACAAAGAGTATTAACAAGTGATATGGTACGTATATTAACATTGTTAACAATGTTGAAGTTTTGGTGAATAGTCACATAATAAACTCTCTCTATATAGTGCTCCCCTGTCGGGGAATTTCTGGTGCCACTACTGTTTGCAAGAAAAGAAAAAAAGCATTGGTTCTGTAAAAAACGATTAACATACAGTTAGAGGTTTATCCAGTGCCCTGTTTACAGGGCACTTATGACTTAAAACTATTAAAGGATATTCAAGCATTCCTTTGTGTAGCTATTTACTAGACCTTAATAAAAAATATACCACATTGCAAACGGATTTCTAATAAAATGAAAGTTTTTGATAAAAATGAGTTAAGAAGTGCAGACATGTCCTCCTTGAACATATATTGAAGACGATTTTTTTCAGATTTTTTAGGTTTCTTACCAAAAATATAAAACTCAACGCTCAGTATATGTTTGATCATAGCCTCCTAAACTAGATGCCTTCCACGTAGCTCGGAAACTTGGTAACAGTTGAAACGGTAGACAGCGCCACCTGGTACAGATTGCGCGACTTTTTTATTCAACAGCCACCAAAAAATTTTAAAAGTCGGATTTGATATACATAAAAGGCGAATAGAATCGAAGAAGCGTCGATTATATATATCATATATCACTTCTAAAGATTATTGGTGACAGTTGAATTAAAAAGTCTCGCAATCTGTACCAGGTGGCGCTGTCTATCGCTTGAACTGTTGCGAAGTTTCCGAGCCACGTGGAAGGCATTTAGTTTAGGAGGCTATGGTTCGATTCATCATAGACAAGGTTGAAAAGTTATTTTACTGAGAAATTGTACATATCTCCTTGAAGCTGATTGTTCCTAAAATTTTATTTAATTAAATAACATTTTTTGTATATATAACTTTCTTCTTTCCATGAAAAATTTACAAAATAAATAGTCACTGTTCAAAAAACTATATTTATTGAGTGTCAAACTGTATAAATTACATTCAATTGTACGTCTATCTGTCTGTTAAATCAAAAATACTCTCATTGTCTCAGATTACAGTCAAAATAATCTCACTTTCCTATCAAAGTAATCTATTTCCATAATATATCTAGACTATTATTATTATTCCTGACACACTTTGAGGAGAGCTTTATAGTTTCAATTTTATGATATACTCGTGGCCTTGAGTACTATTATGTAATTCGGAAAAAGTACTTCTGAAAATTTGCCAGAATACTTCGCGTGATTTCTATATACATAATGAAAATAGGCGTATACATGGAAAACATTAATCAAAAGTATTCAGTCCCTGGTAAATATCTATATATATTGAGAAATGATGTTACTTTTTACTTTTAGAATATATATTATCGGAGAAAACGTTGTAATCATTACAAAATCCTATTATAAGTATTTTGTGTTGCTTTATGTTTTGAAAGAAACTGAATTTATTTTCGCTATTTTTACGGAGATATACAGGGTAAGTCAAAATGAATATAGCAATTACAAACGGCTGTAACTATTTAATGAAAAAGAATTTATCGATAAGATTAACACAGAATGTAGAAAGAACTTCAAAATTTTGTATACATACATCATAAATGTTTTATGCGACTTCCCTTGGTCACACGTACAACATCTAGGCGTCCATTTCACGCCATACATTCTGAAGCATTTGTTCAGTCACCGACGCAAGTGCATTACAAATGCGTACTTTGAGTTCTTCAATTGTTTTGGGCATGGGAAGCACATACACCCGTCTTTCACATAAACCCATAGATAAAAATCGCAGTGTCTCAAAGTACGCATTTGTAATGCGCTTGCGTCGATGATTGCAGACATGCTTCAGAACTTATGGCGTGAAATGGACAACCGTCTAGATGTTGTCCGTGTGACCAAGGGAAGTCACAAAGAACATCTATGACGTATGTATACAAAATTTTGGAGTTCCGTCTACATTCTGTGTTAATCTTATCGATAAATTCTTTTCCATTAAATAGTTATAGCCGTTTGTAATCGCTATATTCATTTTGACTTACCCTGTATTTATTTGCGCATGTATAGGTGTGTGTTAGTGTAAAGATGAATAAGATAGCCGCTAAACTAAACATTCTAATGAGCGAATCTAGTAAGTAGGTTCACCATCACGCAAACTGAACTACATTTTCAGTGTGAAACTTATGGGTAGTTTAGACAAATAAAAAAAGGAATTCTTATAAATTATAACATATGGAGTAAAAAAATTTGAAGTACGCTAGTGTATTAACTGCGTATTAAATAAAGATCTAATTGGTAGCCGCAGGATCTGACTAACACTGAGGCGGGTTGGGGACAAAATATCGCGGGACAAAATCTCGTGTGGACAAAATATCGCCTACATAAATGAATGGAAAGCAAAATAATATGAGTGATGATTGTGCTTGATACAAATAAAACAACACATTTTTCAATATTTTATTTGAATAAGTTGGTAATTAGATATTAGTAATGTTATATAAAATTTCATGGCAATTCATGCCTATTTTCAAATCCATCACAATTTTTTTTTAAATGAATTTTTGTTTAAAAGAGTTTAAAAACAGTGTTTATTAACTTTTATTAATATTAGTCATAATGAATTCAATCGTACTTATTAATTTCATAATTCAAAGTTTAGATTTGTGAACAGTGTTCAGCTTTGTCAGAAGTGATGTACTACAATAATTTTAAAATGTATTTTGAATGGTGAAAAGCAAATGATAAAATACCTTAAAATTAAATATAGATGAAATAAGGAAATTGCACTCTATGATATATATATATATATATATATATATAAGGCCCTATGGCCACCGCCAGAGATCACACATAAACTAGATCAAATTATTATTATTATTATTATTTTAATGGATGCGATATTTTGTCTCGCGATATTATGACCAGATCCCCACTGAAATGCACTCTCACCATTATTTTTTAACTGTTATTTCTTCTTATATTGAACATAAATTCCCTGTTAAACCAAGCTAAGAAAAATCTGCAGGAAATCTATTAAAAAAAATACCGACAATTTGAAGGTATTTGGAACAAAAATCATAAAATCTGCAGAACAACTGCAGTTTGGCAGTCAAAAAATTGCAGACATTTTTTTTTTTCTCCCTTAAACTTATTATTGTTCCAAATACCTTCAATTTATCTGCAGTTTTTCTTAATTTTTTATAGTTTTTTTTTTTTTTTTTTTTTTCAAGATTATTTTTAGTTGAGAATAAGAAAACGATTATTTTTAAAGAGTAGTAATATCTAGCTGATGATGCGTAAACTCGATTCTCCTTCACAATTAATTTCTTAAATAAACAAATTCCTAATGAATATTCTTGGATTTCTATCGTAAATAGGTAAGAAAATATAGTCAAAATATAGTCAAATATAGTCTCACTGTCAAAATTAAATGACTAAATTTCACCAGAAAAATGGTTCCAGTTAGCTGCAGTAAATATTCTGGTGCAAAGTTTCTCTATTTAAGTGGTACTTACTACTGAAATGGCACTATTAAAATCATGAAACATTGCACCAAAAAATTGGGTGCAGCCAACTGGAACCTTTTTTCTGTTGAAATATAGCATTTTATTCTTAACAGTGCTTAATCAGGCTCTGGGTATGTATTTAATAAGTCACTGTTGTCAAAACTGTACACATTTTCCACAGTATAGAACATGTAGTTCTTTTTACTTTAGGGTAAAACAGAATTAACATTGTGGTCTGTAGATTAAACTTTTTTAAAGATGGTTCAAACAACATTGATTTTTTTTTAACCTGATATATGCTACACTCCTTTGCAAAATTAGGATAATTACTTGCAATTATGTGCGTATGACTAATGCTTCTGTTATAGAAAAGAATGAAAAAATTTAAACACATTACGTCTTGTGAGGACTAATTATCCGAAATCCGTTAAATACTTTAAAAAATAATGAAACTGCTATATGTTTTAGAACTTTCACACAGCATGCTCGTTTCTGGAAATTGCGTCTTTATCATTTATAGGTCTTTTACAGGGATGCACAAAAAATTCAAATACATTAACGTCAATTATACAAATAAGCAAATTTAGAGAGAACTATTCAAACACCTGTTTTTTCTTTGCTTTAAGTTTATTTAAATATCTGTTAACCTTTTCAGGGGCAAGCAAATTTTCTTCATTTAAAATCAACAGCCACCATAAATCACCAACAATATTAAAAGACAAGAAATAAAGGAAGTTATTCATCTGTGTTATAAAAGAAAAATCTTATTAAAAAAAAAAATTCCAGTGGCAATTTTTGCACTTTTGATTAGAAAGTTGCGGTTCTACTATAAAACCACCGCCCCTGAATGGGTTAATTATGAAATATTTGGAAAGAAACATGTGAAGTCTTTCTAGATTGTCATACTTAGCATTAACTTTTTATTTAATTCGTTTATAACTAATAGAAGATTCCATAATAATAATAATAATAACCTTCATTTATTTGTTTTCAATCTATACTTAAACCAACACAGAATCACACTTCTCTTAATTATTGCCCATTAAAAGATTATTTCACACATAATGTTTTCATATATCCGGCATATTAATTGCAAATTATTTTTTTATGATTTGAATGAAAATCCTTATATATTATAAATGCAATTTATACATTTTGTAAACTACATGGTACTGTTCCAGAAGAATATTCATGGGTGCTAGTAGTGAAGGAAAATAGATGAAAATTTCGTAATCTAACGCAGTAATTTAGGAAAATACTCAACATTTGGTTTGGGTTGAAGTTACGCATGGCTCATTATCAAAAAATAAAAACGTGCTCGAGTTTAGCCTGAAATTAGCTTTACATATTTTCCTTTATCTCTATAACATTATATAAAAACAAAGCAACTGACTGCAACAAAATGGTTAGGCCTCATTAAAAAAAAAATCTGGAGTGACTCCACTCGACTTTCCGAACATTGAGTAATTAACAGTTTTGTAGATAAAGCAAAGAAAGAGTAGTTGTTAAACAAACAAAAGAGAGAAAACCATAATAGAGTGTTTGAGTATTTTTCTCCATCTATTACACGTTGTTTTATTTAACGCTACTGAACTTTGAGCCCATAGATCATAATGATAAAGAAATTTTCGTTGTGTCCCTGTAAAAACCTATAAATGCTAGATTCACCAAAATGCTTATAGTTAGTGCAACAGTGATTTATAATACTCATATAAATTTTCAGCTGAATTCAATAAGGCGTTTAGATGCTATCGTACTTTTTAAAATTTAGTCCCATAGGCCATAATGATAAAGAATTTTTCTTTGTGTCCCTGTAAAAAAACTGTAAGTGCTAGATTCACCAAAATCTATACAGTTAGTTCAACTGTGATCTATAACATGTGTACAAATTTTTTGCTCAGATTAATAAGGCGTTTAGACGCTATCACATTTTTAAAAAATTGGCCCCATAGGCATAATGATGAAGAATTTTTCTTTGTGTCCCTGTAAAAAAACTATAAGTGCTAGATTCTCCAAAATCTATACAGATTGAGTATTTGTGATCGATAATATGTGTATAAAATTTTTGCTCAATTGAATAAGGCGTTTAGACGCTATCGCACTTTTAAAAATTTGGCCCCATAGGCCATAATGATAAAGAATTTTTCCTGGCGCCCCTGTAAAAAAACTATAAGTGCTAGATTCACCAAAATCTATAGGGTTCGTACTATGGTGACTTACAATATGCGTACCAACTTTCAGGTTAATCGAACAAAGCGTTTAGACGCTAGCGTGTTCACTCACAGACATACACACATACACACATACACATACATACATCAGGGCCCGAAATTTCAACTCAGATTACACTCGCCGAAAAAAAAGTTTTACTCGCCACAAAATAGAGTAGTCATTTTTTTTTTTGCGCACTTTTTTTTTCCTTGACTATTTTAAATGCTTTTACAAATATTCTTAAAATTATGTATATTAAAAGTGCGTCGTTTATCATCATGTCTCATAGTTATCTATAATTAAAAATCATTATAAAGTATTGTATTTGAAATTTCAAAAAGATTAAAATGCCTAATAACATAAATGCAAAGAGTCCTTAAAGAAAAAAAGAAGAAGAAAAAAAAAACTCTTTGTTTAAACAATATCCTGTGAAAATCTTTTTATTATGAAAGATTAAGCTTCCTTATTTACCGATTTATTTATTTAACTTTTTACATCAGAAATGTCTTTTTCGTCCATTTTATGTTTGTAATCAGACGGAATGTCGATGTGTATAACTTGCTCATTCTTGTCATTTGAAATAGCCATTTCGGAATAATTTTTTCGATAAAATCGTGGCTTACATGCCTACAAATCATTACTAGCACAAATCCTTGGAGTTTCAGAAAAAAAACTGGAAAATGTGAACTGTTTTTTTTATCATTATTCAACAAGATAAACATAGGCAGTATCTTTAAAAGGGCTCGGGTTCATTTTCATGCGCCAATATCGCATAGGCAAACTTCCACATTTTTCTTCTCTCGGATAGTAGGCGACGGGCAAAGAGGTTCTCTGTTCGTCTATTCTCACTCTGCTTAGAGAAATCACAATGGGAGAAACGAAACTGCCGAAGAGATTAAAACTTTTATGCATGCACTAAGCATTTTTCCTTTCCCAGGCTGGGATTAAATATGAGGTTATAAGATGGCAAGATTTTGCCATATTTAAATCTATATAAAGAATGTTTTCTGTCACCATATACTGTAAGAATTCTATCTATAACTATAGACCAAATTTTTACTCGCCACAGCAAAAATTTCACTCGCCAATGGCGAGCTGGCGAGCGAAAATTTCGCGCCCTGCATACATCATCGTAAAAATAGTGAAAACGGACTCAGGGGACCTCAAAACGTATAGAAACATCAAAATCTCGAATTCGGATTTTTGACATGATTACAATACTTTCCTCACTATAGTGTTCGGAAAGTAATAAATTATCATCTTTTATAAGTTATCATTATTTCCAGGAAGCACATCTTTCCATTAACAGATTTCTCGTACGATTTGCAGACGATTTGCAGATATAATTCAAAATAATTAGCCAACCGATATATTTAAAATTTAGTGGTGACTATTGATTAAAAAAGTCGCAAAATTTTGCAACACTGAAGGGTACATGCATACGTGCATGTGCATTATACAAGATTTCCACGTACTTGCCTTATTTCAAGAACAAATTAGACAGAACAGATAGGACAGTGATGCTAAAAAAGTGAACTGAATCGGTAGTAAATAGGACTACTAGAGGCAACCAGCAAAAAGGAACAAAAAACTTACGCATGCTTTATTTATATGTATAGTTTAAATAAATAGCATCTTTGATCGAAATATTGACTTTTTTTTTTTTTTTTTTTTTTTTTTTGCAAGTAGTAATAGGTTAGTAAATAAAGTGTTTCTTTTCCCTAGCTTTTTAAAATTTCTTGTATTTATAAAAGCATATTTAAATTATCCAGAGCTATTTATTTCTTAAGAAATCAAATTTAATTTTTTAATGTCTAACAATATTTTGTGAAGCACATTCTTGCTCGAACAAGAACTACAGTCTGCTATTTTGATGTAAGTTTTCAAAATGTGCATGTTTAATATTTAATATTATCTCTTTGAACAAATATAACTTAATGTTTAAATTTATTAACTGTAACAAAGCTCTGATAATGTCAAACGAAAAGATAGATGCAATAATATAAAGATGATTAGTATCATGATGAGCTCGACACGCTTACAATCATTGCCCATAACCTGCCAGCATCCTAATTAATATTCCGTAGTGTTGTTACTCACGCCCTTTTTCTCACACCAGTAAATTTTTAAAATAAATAAGAAGAAAAATAAGAAGAAAAAATATTGGTGCGAAAAATTAGGCTGAGCTAACAACACTACGAAATATTAATTAGTATGTTGGCCAGTATGCCCATAGGGTCACTTTAATCGCATTCTGGTTATCATAGAGCTTATGAAAGTGCTACTTATTTCACTGTGGGGCAGAGTTCCAAACTTCTGTAATTTATTCACAACCATTTTTAGCCCCGCCTTCTTTTTGCACCAGAGATTTAGTAGCTCATTTTTCTTTAATATGTGACAGTGATTAAATAAGAAGAAAATCATTATTCAAAATTTCCGGTGTGAAAAAGAGGCGGGACTAAAAACGATTGTGAATAAATTATAAAAGCTGGGAACGCTGCTGTGTGGAGTAATATCCGACTTTAAGGACTATTCTACCACTATTTTTTTAAATAAAATTTTTAAATACATAAGTTTATTCTGTGACAAAAGTGTATTTTTCAGCGAGTACTGCATTGTTATCCTTAACCTTCCTTATTTTTTGTTATCGTGTTTCAAATTCTAGTAAATTCTAATAATAACATTTTTGTTACTTTCTGTCTATAGTATGTACTGATGCTATATTTCATTGTTTTTATTATTCCAATTCTGGTAAGCTCATTTCATGATGCAGGGGAAGGTGTGTGGAATTACCTGTAGGTGTTTCTAAGCTTCAAACGTTTCAAAGCAATTTTTTAATAACAATTGCTGTTTAAAACTAGTAGCATACAAAATTAAAGACCGTGGAAGCCCTATTATACACTTGCCAACATATTAATTAATATTCCTTAGTACAGTTAGCCCCGCCTTCTTTTTCACACCAGTATCTTTTTAGAGTATTTTTCTTCTTATTTAAACGTAACTGCATTTAGAGACTATTACTCAAAACATTTACTAGTGTGAAAAAAAGGGCGGGACTAACAACACTACGGAATATTAATAAGGATGTTGGCAAGTATGTCCTATAACATTTGTAGTATGAATATTCATACAATTATTCTATACTTAAGATAATTTATTTTACGACAGACATGACGCATCACAAACTTGACGCATCAATTTTAAATTCTAAATAATAATTTATCCTAATAAATTTTGGTGTCCCGATATATTTATATGTCTTGTCTATAAATAGCAAGACAATATACAAAACGTTTTGCCTAAATTAAAAAATAAAAAAAAGAAAGAAAGAAAGAAATATTTAATAAGGTAAAAATATGTGTCCGACATGACAAAAAACAGACATATTTTCAGTGATTCGGGTTTTTCAACAAATTGCTCTATATTGAGACATTATCCGAAGTCTAGAAATAATTATTTATACAAACAGGACTTTTATATTGATTTTTTTTTTAATCTAAAATTTAAATAAATAAATAAGTAAAAAGTTATTTAATTGCGCGACAGACATGTGTGAAAAATTAGATTATTATATTTTTGTTACTTCTTAATAAATTGAAATTTTCTTTTTTATTTAATGATATAATTTTATTATTTATAAAGTTCTATATTATTTGATAAGTTTCATATATTTTCTATCAAGAAAAATTAAAAATGATTGAGTTAGTTGAAAATTAAGAAATAGGTGGTCTTTATATCCACTTTTATGTGAAATAACCTTAAATTTTGTTGGTTTTAAAAAAAATTACACGACCTTTCATAATACATCATAATTTAGTACATCTCGATTAAAAAGTCATATTATCTTTATTTTAGTTGGAGTGAATAATCAGATAATAAAAATTCTAACCGACATCGATTTAGCTTTGAACTTACCGTAATCTGACACATCTGCAGATAAATGTGCTTAACAGTTTCAGATTTATGATTTACTGCAAGATTCGATTACGACGGTAATTTTGAAAATATACTTCTAATATATATGTGCCAGATTATGCTCTATTATTTCAGTATAAATAATGGAAATGGGCGTTTGTGTAAAACATTTATCAAAGTCTCCAATTTGAAACACTTTACATTATTTGGTTTTCGAGATGTATAGATATTTTATCTTTTTAACTAAAATTTTGTGTTTTGTATATAATACACTAATCGTGTGATTAAGAGGTTTTAAACATTTTAACAATTTGTACTAGGGGCAAAATTTAAGCTTTTTTTTCTTTTTTTTTAATAATCACAAGTTTTTTTTTTTTTTTTGCTTTTATTACAATTGCATCATAGCCTCGTAAACTAGATGCCTGTCGCGTTACTCGGAAACTTGGCAAATATTCAAACGGTAGACAGCGCCACCTGGTACAGATTGAGCGACTTTTTTATTCAACTGTCACCAATAATTTTAAGAAGTGATATATGATATGTATAATCGACGTTTCTTCGATTATACTCGATTTTTATATATACTACTGGCCATTAAAATTGCTACACCAAGAAGGAATAATAATAATGGAATGAAATTTGTTGGACACATACATTATAGTAGGAAGAACAATTGATTAAAATTTCAGGAAATTTGGAGTAATATGTACTGAGAAAACAGTACATAAAGCAGCGACCTCTGTGAGCAGTAACAGCACTTATCTGCCTAGGCATTGAATCGAACAGCGATTGAATGACGTGTACGGGTAGAGCACTTCGTGAAGTTTTAACACGATGCCACAATTCATCGATCGAAGTTATTGGTGAGTGGTGGGGGGCAAGTCGCTTTTCAACGATTAAACAGTCATTTTCATTGGTGCGAGATCAGGAGAACGCGCTGGCCAGAGCAACAGTCGAACACATTCGGCATCAATGAAGGTCTAGACAATATGGACAACTTGCGGTCGTGCATTGTCCTGCTTAAATGTTGCGCTTCGGAGGCCTTGAATATAGAGCAGAGCGATGGGCCTTAACTCGTCAGAAATGTAAAGGCTGGTATTCAGAGTGGCGGGAATGAAAACAAGAGGTGACCGGGACGTGTATCCAATGGTACCACGTACCATCAATCCAGGTGGTGACTCAGTATGAGGCTACCAAAATTCTGATTACCCTCAAAACTGCATCACTGATATGGGCGCCCTTAATTTTTGATCAACGATGAACCTGGAAGCAGGAATGACGTGAAGTCCCTTTTCAGACAAATCACAATTCTGTTTACAGCATCAATATTGCCTTATCCGTATTTAACGGCATTATGAATAATGCACATTGCCAGCTGGGATTCGACATCATCATACTGTTCATCATTCGCAATGATGTTATGGGTTCCCATTGGATACACGTCTAGATTACTTCATGTTCGTATTCCTGGCACTCTGAACAGCGGCCATTAAATTTCTGATAAGTTAAGGCCCGCTCCTCTGTTCCTGTATTCGAGGCCTGCGTAACGCAAAATTTAAGCAAGATAATGCACGACCGCAAGTTGTTTGTATTGTCCGGGCCTTCTTTGAAACAGAATATGTTCGACTGTTGCTCTGACCAGCGCGTTCTCCTGATCTCGCACCAATGAAAATGACTGTTTAATCGTTGAAAAGCGACTGCCCCCCCCACCACTCACCAGAAACTTCAATCGATGAATTGTTGCATCGTGTTAAAACTTCATGAAGTGCTCTACCCGTACATGTCATCCAATTGCTGTTCGATTCAATGCCTAGGCAGATAAGTGCTGCTATTGCTCACAGAGGTCGCTGCTTTATGTACTGTTTTCTCAGTACATATTACTCCAAATTTCCTGAAAGTTTAATCGATTGTTCTTCCTACTATAATGTATGTGTCCAACAAATTTCATTCCTTTATTATTATTCCTTCTTGGTGTAGCAATTTTAATGGCCAGTAGTGTATATCAAATTCCACTTTTAAAAATTTTTGGTGACTGTTGGATAAGAAAGTTGCGCGATCTGTACCAGGTGGCGCTGTCTACCGCTTGAACTGTTGCTAAGCTTCCGAGCTACGCGACAAGCATCTAGTTTAGGAGGCTGCTATGGTTGCACAAACATTTATATGATGTTTAAGACTTGTTTAGGTTTTTGGAAAATCATTAAATTATTCCTGTTAATTTTTAACAGTTAAACATGTTGCACTAACAGCACATCTTCTCCAAACGACATCCTCAGGATGTCCTATGGATGAAAAGACATCTTGTGGAGATCTTCAGTATGTATTATGGACAAGTATGTTGTTAGGGAAGTATTAATGCAGCAACAATTTCTAGTGTTATTGCACTGTTAATAAGATAAACTGACTTAGAGTTTGCATATTAACATACCAATTTGTATTAAAATGCTCCCATAAAATGAATTAATATATTTGAGATAATTAAATATAACAAATATTTTAATAATTAATTATTTAAAAAATTCATAAACTTCTGAATTACAAAAAAATGCGTGTCATTTTAAAATATTTTATTCCAAGGGCTTTACTCTATCATTAATCATTCAATAGAATGCGGTTTTGAATTAATAAGATGTAACTTACACATAATTACTTACTATTATTTAGTTAGTAAAATCTTACTGTTTATCAATATTTTCTGCATTACGAAATAATATATTATTTTGCAAGTGATTATATTCTTTATAAGCTTTTACTTGATAATATTGAATATAGTTTGTTTTTCCAATGAAAATATATTATAGTAAATATTATTGTTATTTTCATATCTATATTAAATTTATAATAGTCAAATTATTCTTTTTTTTTAATTTTTTAATACTACGTTTATTATTATTATTTTTTTACTATAGTTGTTTAATAATCTATTTAGGGACTTGTGTATGTGTTTTGTTTATGACTTCTATTTCTGTTTCTGTTGTTGTTATCTGTATATTAAATACACTGATTGTTACTATTAATCATCAGTGCTATCACTTCATTGGGGAAGAAAAATAAAAGACTGACATGTGTGTGTGTGTATATATATATATACCCTAACAGCACAGTTAGGCTTAACTTATCCACAGTACATCTTAAGGACGTTTCTGGGATGTCTTTTCATCCAGAAGACATCTTGAAGATATCCTGGGGAAGCGATGTGCTGTCTGGGTATATGTATATATATTGTACATATTCAGAAAGAAATATACTTGAAATGATAAGTCGAGGTTGATATATTTTATAATTTTATATGTAGGTACCAAGTTTTATACATTTAAGCTATCAGAAATGTTTAATAACAATCTTTTATATATTTCTGTAAGAGTTTTAATTGATTGTTGTTATTATTATTTCTTTAATATTAAAGTGGTATTATAAAATATTAAAAATCTACAGTTGTGTAATTTTACGCTTTTAAATAGAATTAAGAATTTTATTTATTTATTTATTTATTTTTTATTGCTTCTCTCGCACTGGTGCACAATTAGGTATTGATAACCAAATAGGAATTTTTAAGCGTACAAGCAGAGCCTGATTAAGGGGGAAGCACACATTATCTCCGCTCTCACCGGAATATTTTTACAATTATTTTTTACTTCATGTCATAGAAATTCCATGCTTTGACGAGGAAATATTTTTTATAAGAAATGAACGGTGTAAAACAATCCAATTTACTCACCGTTATTAGCCAGCAGAATTCTTTTAAAATAATTTTTAATGAGAATTTTCTGTTTATTATAGGAGGAAAGTATTTGTTAAAAAATAACGGTATAAGTATAAATAATGTGTGCTTCCCCCTTAATCAGGCTCTGCGTACAAGAAAATGACAATATGAGAACAAATTGCAATATCTTCATTTTTATTGTATCTAAATGTATCTTGTTTTTAAAAAAAATGTTAAAAATCTTTTTTTTTTCTTTAATTTTATATTTATGGGGTGTATATACAGTACAGTAAATTGAACATTGCAGAAGATTCCGTAATAAAGAAGATTCGAATAATAGTTTAGCAAAACAATATCTAGTTATAGTATATATATATATATCATACTCTTCAGCATACTAATTAATATTCCGTAGTATTGTTAGCCCCGCCTTCTTTTTTACACCAGTATATTTTTAGAGTATTTTTCTTCTTATTTAATCGCAATTGTAATTGGAGAATATTACTCTAAAAATTTATTGGTGGGAGAAAAAGGGCGGGACTAACAATACTACGGAATATTAATTAGGATATAGGAGGGTATGATATATATATATATATATATATATACATGTGTGTGTGTGTTTTTTTTTTTTTTTTTTTTTTTTTTTTTTTTTGTGTGTGTGTGCACATACATATATATTTGCTTGAAAACCATTTAATGTAATTGTTGAAAGAAGTTATTACATTTTGAACAATGTTAAATAAATAAATAAAAAAATCATATTTATTTTTTAGTCCTGAAGTATCACATGAATCATGTGCAATCAAAATTTATATATTTTGAAAGGTGTACAAAATGAGATTTCTACAAAAATAGTCATATAACAGGTAATTTTATATTTGAATTTCTATAACGCGAATCTTTTAAACTGGTATTTGGTATCTATAAAGATAAAAAACGTTATATGTTTCAAATTTTATTGGCTATTTTTGTTCTATGTTTTCAGTTACAACTTTGATATATTGACTTTCAGCTCAATGACGTAATTTAGAATAAGACACTTCTGAATACGTGCCAAAGATACTTCCCGTGATTTCGATATAAATAATGAAAATGGGCGTGTTTGTAGAAAATCAATCAAATTTACAAGTACAAGCTGACATAGTCATTTTGATGTTTTGTATCATGTTTTCGTTCTTTATGCAGTGTAATATAATGTAATGAAGAGAATAACTGTCATGCGTACGCATAATAGTTACAAGTTTCTATAGCTGACAAAAAGAAAAAATAATAATATATTAGACAATTTTTTTTAAACTTTGCATGCCATGTGGCTTCTATAAAAAAAAATTGCTATGTAGAAAATAAATAATGAAGGATGGGTGAAATAATTACCCTAATTTCCTGCAGGTAAAATTAACCCATCTTACACTAGAAATTTTAACACTTTCGCTACCGCATGTTTTTGTCTTTTTGACAGTAAGCTCTGCCTTTGGGCGTTATTCTTTTACATTACATTACTTTAACCCTTTGCGCTCGGCATATTTTCCTATTTTAAACAGTAAGACACGCCTTTTGGCATTCCTTTAAAACGCCACACGTATAGTTTCCAACTTACTACCTTTTGGCTACCGAAAAATTGTAATAATTTGTTTTATTTTACGAACAGCAGACGAACACCTTAAGGTGTGGCTCTATTTTTTAATGTCCCCTTAGAAGGGACACACGAGCGATAAGGGTTAAAGATTTTTTTTTTTTTTTTTTTTTTTAACTTTGCATGCCATGTGGCTTCTATAAAATAAAATTGCTATGTAGAAAATAAATAATGAAGGATGGGTGAAATAATTACCCTAATTTCCTGCAGGTAAAATTAACCCATCTTACACTAGAAATTTTAACACTTACGCGACCGCATGTTTTTGTCTTTTTGACAGTAAGCTCCGCCTTTAGGTGTTATTCTTTTACATTACATTAGTTTAAATGAATATTTTCAGTATTCAAATTTATAATATAAATGAACATTCGTTACAATTATACTCTTTCTAATTAGAGTATTTGTATTCATAGTGCATTGATTGCACAACTGTCAATATTAAGTATATTGTCCAGAAATAATGCAACCTATGTAACCTAAAGAACCGTCCACTGGCGGAGTTACAAATTTTCAAATGACGTGAATTCACGTCCGCGGTCGCAAAAGTGTTAATCAACAAACAAACGAATGTGTGTTTTAAGTTTGGCTCGCAAGTTTCACAGCTCGAGAGCACTTGTGGCCAACGCCACGCATATTCCTTTGAATAATATCACTGGCAATCATTCTGAGAAAAAAAAAAAAAAAAAAAAAAAACAGCATTACATTTCATTAAATTAACCCTTTGTGCTCGGCATATTTTCCGTAAGACACGCCTTTTGGCGTTCCTTTAAAGCGTCACACGTATAGTTTCCAACCTTTTGGCTACCGAAAAATTGTAATACTTTGTTTTATTTTACTTCATCATTAAATAAAATAAATCTTTCTGCTAAAATTTTCCGGTAGCTGAAAGATAGGCTATATTTGCACGTTTAGAAAAATAACATTTCATTTGCAGAGGAACACCTTAAGGCGTGGCTTGATTTTTTAATGTCCCCTCAGAAAGGACGTACGAGCGATAAGGGTTAATTTTTTAAAAAAGAAAGAAAGAAAAAACTGGTATAAAAAAGTTTTATCTGATCTTTGATTATACTTTGGAAATTATGGCATTTGTTTTGAATCTATGAATATTTAATATTTTCAGAACACTTGCCATTTCTTATATTTTTCGACAAACGGATTATATTTTTCGGTAATTGTTAAGTAAGTTAAATATTTGAAATAATGGCATTAAATTACTTAAGAAAAGGAAATATCGACAGAAAAATCTTAATTTGCGTAAAATACAATATAATATCTGTTTAAAATAGCAAATATTGTTGAAAATGTTAAATGTAACATTTATCATACAAAAATAAAATAAAATAAAATAAATAAATAAATAAATAATAATAATAAACAGATGAATAAATCATGAAAGTAGGACAAAATATATTTCTATAGCATATTATTCTAGACTACTAATTAGTTTGATTATAACTGATCTCCTTAAACCCTTGCTTAATTTTCGCATTTTTATTATGCTGGACGTCTAAAAATTGTCTGACTAAAATGTAAATGCAGGTCTAGGAGACCTAATCATACTTGCCAACCATCTCATTATGAACCGTACAATTTTTCGTACCCGCTTTTTTTTTTTTTTTTTTTTTTCACACCAATAATTTTTTAGAGTAATTTTATTCGTATTTAACCGTAACAACATTTGGAGAGAATAACTCTAAAAATATAGTGGTGTGAGAAAAGGGGCGTTTTTTCAGGGGGCGTTAACAATTGTACGGTTATTATTGAGTTGTTTGGCAAGTATGCCTAATTAAGCAGATTTAATGTAAGAATGTAGATACAGTGCAGCCACATATCCGAAAACTAGCAGTGAGGACGCGTCCAAAATGTTGGAGGGATGCCAGCTTGTCCGACAGTTTAAAATTTGGAATACATCTGGTATTTCCGCACTCTGTTATTACTCATTTTCCCTGAGTCAGATGACTGTCACCCCTATTTTAGCATTGGACTCGATGAGTTAGCACTTGCGCAGATGCTTCCATGGTTTCATCAAATGTGGTCGAAGAATAAAAAAAAAATCATGTAAGAACTAGGACATGAAAGAAATTAACAGCAGATAAATAAAAAAGACATGCAAAGCCAAAGGACTCCGAAATTTTTATTATAAATTTTAGAAAGAGAAGCCGCCTTCAGTGGTAGATGATTTGCAGAGATGGCGCATTGATTGGCTTACATTAGTCAAATTGTCGGGTATATCACGTGCATTTTTAGCTAAAACTGATCATCAGACTCAATGAACATTTTTAGATCATGTTCTTAATACAGAAATCGTAGCCCTCTATATTTTTTTAGACAACTTTATTAAAATTAATTTTCATTTTATGTAATTCCAAATATTTGACAAAAATTAACCCTTTGCGCTCGGCACATTTTCCGTAAGATACGCCTTTTGGCGTTCCTTTAAAACGTCACACTTATAGTTTCCAACTTACTACCTTTTGGCTACCAAAAAATTGTAATAATTTGTTTTATTTTACTTCATCATTAACACGTTAACTGCCGTGTCACCCGTATTCGGGTGACAGCAAAAGTTCTCATCAGGCCACGTCACCCGTATTCGGGTGACAGCAAGAGTTCTCATCAGGCCACGTCGGGTGACTCCTTCCAAAGGATTTCCGAACATATTTAGATAAATATATGACAGGAGATAATAATACTGTTGAATTTTTTATTATGAAACTAGAATGTATTTGGCAGATTCTGAAAGTGATTGCGATCACTAGACTCTTTTGGTTGCTTTGGAATCGGATTTTGAAAAAAATTCAGTGAAACTCAAAAAAGGTTTGGGGGCGGAGTAACAGCAGGCGAAGGTCTTCACGAAAAAGGCCCCTGGACAAATGGTTCAACGTGCAAATTTCCCGATTGTTTTATTATGAAATTAGAATGTATTTGGCAGATTCAGAAAGTGATTGCGATCACTAGACTCTTTTGGTTGCTTTGGAATCGGATTTTGAATAAAATTCAGTGAAACTCAAAAAAGGTTTGGGGGCGGAGTAACAGCTGGCGGAGTAACAGTGGCACGGGTGGCCTGACGGGGATTTTGTTGTAAACACGCGTGGCAGTCAACGTGTTAAATAAAAAAAAAATCTTTCTGTTAAAATTTTCCGGTAGCCGAAAGGTAGCCTATAGTTACACGTTTTAGAAAAATAACATTTCATTTGCAGAGGAACACCTTAAGGCGTGGCTCGATTTTTTAATGTCCCCTGAGAAGGGACATACGAGCGATAAAGGTTAAATCAAACTTCTTTATTAAAAAATAATGGCATTCAAAATATAGGATATTTCGATCTCTATTTATCTAATCTCAGAAGAAGAAAAAAAAAAACGGTGCGACAGTGTTTTCTGAAGGTAATGACAATTACAGTCATAGAAAAGTGTTTATCTATAAATCTAAATTTGCTCTTTTTAATCCTCTTGACATGCCTTTACATTTTAACCAGATACTTTTAAAACATCATGTATAACAAATTCAGTAATACTATAAGTAAAACTATGAGAATGGTAAATTTATGAAATTGTATAAAATTGGGTTATATATATATATATATATATATATATATATACATATAATTTATATAATGTCACAAGTTATCATCTGATTAACATTTACACATATTGTCGAATTCTATTCATATCTGTCGTGCTTTTGCTTAAATGTCAACGTTACTACGTACGTTTCAGCATAAACCAACAACCAAACTCAATGAATTTTTGTAGCCTATGCCCTTAACGTGATTTCAAAAAAATACTATGTAATATTACAGTCTGTTTTAAATTCGTACGGTCATTAATGTGAGGCTCATAGAAAAACTTTCATGTTCCGATTTTAATTTGCATATTTTAGTTCTTTTTACATAGTTTTACATTTTGATTTTTGATACATACAGGGATGGAACACGGGCGCAGAATTCATACCGGAATGTGTTTAAGAAATTTCTCTGCCTATAATATCGTCGATTTAAGAGGTAGAAAATTTTCTTACATTGATAGTGGTATGAATTCTGCGCCCGTGTTCCATCCCTGTACATATTTTTTAAACACCATTTATAACTATTTCATTAATAGTAAATTTCATTGTAATAGAATAGCACTCGCATAGTTGGCAAGTGTTCCAAATTTTAGATGCTAGTATTTTATATAGAAATGTTCACCATATTTAATCAGGGAAAATTTATCTAATAACGCAAATTATCATTTTATTATCGCCTACTAACTGAGCTATTAACTTTTTAATTTATACCGTAGCTTTGTTAGTACTTCCTCTTTTCTCAATGGCACTTTGTTTATTCTTACTGAACCGTTTAAATATATATATATATATATATGAAAATTATTCTACAAAGAAAGTGGTGTGAAAAGAAGGCAAATACTAACAATATTACGGAATAAATAAAAAAGTTGGTAGCTATGCCTGTATACATCGTTGATATTATTTTTAAAACTGTACGTCGATTTTACGAAAATATACATTTTTTTTTTTTTTTTTTGGCCATTGTAAACAAATACATAACATATTATTTTATTTTTTTATTACATATTGGTTGTTAACATGAGTCTACTAAAACAAAATAATAAAACTTTCCACATAAAATACTAAGACAGACTTCCAGGTGCAAGTTCTTTATAGATTTAATTTCATGATATAATGTTGTCCTTGAGCACAGCGATGTAATCCAGAAAACAGATATGTATTTCTGAAAATGTGCCAGGACACATCCCGTGATTTCGATATAAGTAATGTAAATGGGCGTGTTTTCAAAGCATTTATCAAAATTTTTGAATATAAGATAACTAAGTTATTTGTTTTCGGTAATTTTGTTAATCTTTAGGAAAGCTTTCTCTATTGTAATTTGATGCACTAACACAAATATTTAGGAAGGAGATAATGTTGAATTAATAGCTGTCTCTTGAACGTTAATATGATATATTTGCTGTATATATATATAATGTAGGAGTGGAAAACTGGCACAGAATTCATACCACAATAAATATAACAGCATTTTTTTCTTCTTAAACCAACAATACTAAAAGCAGAAAAATATTTTAACGAATACTGGTATGAGTTCTGCACCAATTTTTCTGGCCCATAGATATAGTAATATATATAGATCTATCATCTCCATGTTATTGAACAAAAAATTTTGATGCCTAAAAAAAGTTCTAAAATCAGCCATTAGAGAGTATTTAAAAAAAAGAATAAAAAGAAAAATGAATTTGAAACTGTATCTGGAGTTTTTCATTCACCTTTAGTAAAACAATTATTCATAAATTTTATTTACTGAATTATCCGTGTGTATTCCTGTGTGTGATTTACTCGGCGAAAGGCAGCCATTAGAGTGACTTTTTCCGAAAAAAAAAAAAAAAGTATCACTTTTTCCCTCTCGCTGATCAATCTATGTCTTATTACTATGTTCTGGCCCTGTACAATGTATTAAAAAAAAAGGTGAATATCTTAAATAAAAGTGATGTAAAAAAAAAAAAAAAAAAAGCATGTACAAATGATTGTTGATGAAATGTTGGTATACCTGTTTAATTAGTATGACGCGGAATTTTTAAATTACTAAAACTGTATCGCAGACATGTCAACATTTCATTTTATACCGAAGCACTGTCAATGGCCGCTTTTCGCTGTTTTTTTTTTTTTTTTTTTAACACCAATTTATTTGAAATAAAATTATCTCCAAAATTATACACATACTAGGCGAGATGTATTAATCCTGGTCGTTATATTTAGCGCCCCATCCCGCTCTTTGATGTCTTTTTCTAATCAATTTTGTCCTTTTATTACTTCCGGTGTCAGCCTTTTTTTTTTTAACAAACTTGACATTGTGAGTTTTTTTGGTTTTCTTCCCCTGCTATTTCTATGGGTTTTTAGCTTTTTTCCTCCCTCTTTTTCTACATTCTAAGGTGCGGTGCGACACATACTAGGCGAGGCGTATTAGTCTTGGTCGTTATATTTAACGCCCCAGCCCGCCCGTTCCCGCTCTTCGATGTCTTTTTCTAGTCAAGTTTGTCCTTTTATTACTTACGGTGTGAGCCTTTTTTTTTTTTTTTTTTTTTTTTTTTTTTTAACACACTTGACATTGTGAGTTTTTTTGTTTTTCTTCCCATGCTATTTCTATGGGTTTTTAGCTTTTTTCCTCCCTCTTTTTCTACATTCTGAGGTGCAGTGAGACACATACTAGGCGAGACGTATTAATCCTGGTCGTTATATTTAACACCCCAACCCACCCGTTTCCGCTCTTCGATGTCTTTTTCTAGTCAATTTTGTCCTTTTATTACTTACGGTGTGAGCCTTTTTTTTTTAAATAAAAAAACACACTTGACATTGTGAGTTTTTTTGGTTTTCTTCCCATGCTATGTCTGTGGGTTTTTAGCTTTTTTACTCTCTCTTTTTCTACATTCTGAGGTGCAGTGAGACACATACTAGGCGAGGCGTATTAATCCTGGTTGTTATATTTAACACCCCCAACCCACCCGTTCCCGCTCTTCGATGTCTTTTTCCAGTCAATTTTGTCCTTTTATTACTTCCGGTACCGCTCTTCAATGTCTTTTTCTAGTCAATTTTGTCCTTTTATTACTTCCGGTGTGAGCTTTTTTTTTTTTAACACACTTGACATTGTGAGTTTTTTTGGTTTTCTTCCCATGCTATTTCTATGGGTTTTTAGCTCCCCCCCCCCTTTTTCTACATTCTAAAGTGCGCCTGGCACGATTATATAGGAAGGAAAATACCCTACAAAAAAAGGGGTGCTGACAGTGTTCCAGAATAAACTGAGATATTGGCGTGTCTGATACCGTTACCAAAAGAAAAAAAAAAGTTGAAATTATAGGACTGCAGCAATTGAGTGTGTTTTAAATTTTTGTTAATTTTTATATTTATTAGGTTTAGTTTTTTTTCTTTAATTCTCTCTCTCTCTGTCTCTCTGTCATTTTTTTTTTTTTTTAATCTATAAAATTTTTATTTTTTAGATAAGATTTTGTTCTGTTAACCCTTTGCGGCGCAAGACAATTCGGATCATTTAAATTATACTGCCACCGGAATTCATGAACTAAATTAATCTAATAGAATATTTAAATTTTAAGGTTAAAAAAAACCGGCCTTTTCTGCTATGTTATAAACGTAAACTTTTGCTAAAAAATTTCCGGGAAGAATTTTTGCTGCTGGATCTTAAATCTTGCGTCCTCGCAGCGAGGACAGCGCGCGTTCAGGGGTTAAGCATAGTTGCCAACTTTTACAATTTTAAAATAAGAATAATCACCACTAAATTTTTAGAAGAACTTCTTATATTAATTTTCAGATATTTAAGACCTCGAAATTCTCTATCATAAAATTCTGGTGTAAAATCTTCAAGAAAACTGGCAAAATTTGGCAGCCATGTCTTAACCTATTCTACAGATGTAAAATATTGAAATAATAATAATAATAATAGTAATAGTAAATAATAAAATATATTAAAAAGCTATCTTATAAATTACATTCCCCTCTTTTTATGTATTAATCTACTAAAAATAATATTCATTTTGCCTTTTCTCAGAAACGACATCCCTTAAAATACATTTAAAACATGCTCTACTATTCTTAATGCATAAACATTCTAACTTCTCTATGAGCCTTTTGATACACTTTAGCCAAATCTCCTTTCTTTAAGCATCATTCACACGTGGGATAAAACCACTTGAAAGAGAAACTGGTCTTCATTATCGGGAGAATGCAACATTCTCTCATGGGTCAGGTCGATTGTTTAGAGAGCGCTCTGGTCGCGCCGCAAGCATCACCTACATCCTCCACAGGTGATGGCGAAATCTGGGCCGGGGCCAAAATGATGAGCTTGTATAGAAAGCCTCCCCTCCAGCTGCGGAATGAGGCTCAGCGGAAAGACCGCATTAATCTAACGGAGGGGTTATGACCAATAACCTATACATCTTGTGAAATATGACAGAAAAAAAGGGCCAAAATATTATAAATAGTTTTTTTTTGAAAATTTTAACGTATGTTTAAGTGTGTGTATGTGTGTATTTTCCTCATTTGTAAAATAAACTAGCTAAACAAAATTAAACAGATATTAATTTTTAATTTTATAAAATTATGAAAATACTTAATATATATATATATATATATATATATATATATATATATATATATATATATATATATATATATTCTTATTTCCAAAATTTAGATGAAAAAAAGTGAAATTCTCACCACACAGCGCAAACCTAAATGAGAAAAAGCAAACCATTTTACATGCACGTATATTTATTATATCTCAAAAATACTCGCACATCTCATCTGAGAAATCTATTATCTCTCTCACATATGTTATCTTCCTGGATTAAAATTAGAATAGTTCACATATATATATATATTAATGATTAGCTGCGAAATTTACATACATACTTTTACGTGTATGTATACAATTATCTAACTATCTACATTAATCTAACGGAGGGGTGATGACCAATAACCTATACATCCTGTGAAATATGACAGAAAAAAAGGGCCAAAATATTATAAATAGTTTTCTTGAAAATTTTAACGTATGTTTAAGAGTATGTGTGTATTTTTCTCTTTTGTAAAGTAAACTATTAAAACAAAACTAGAAACATATTAATTTTTAATTTTATAAAATTATGAAAATACTTAATATATATATATATATATATTCTTATTTCCAAAATTTAGATGAAAAAAAGTGAAATTCTCACCACACAGCGCAAACCTAAATGAGAAAAAGCAAACCATTTTACATGCACGTATATTTATTATATCTCAAAAATACTCGCACATCTCATCTGAGAAATCTATTATCTCTCTCACATATGTTATCTTCCTGGATTAAAATTAGAATAGTTCATATATATATATATATATATTAATGATTAGCTGCGAAATTTACATACATACTTTTACGTGTATGTATACAATTATCTAACTATCTACATTAATCTAACGGAGGGGTGATGACCAATAACCTATACATCCTGTGAAATATGACAGAAAAAAAAGGGCCAAAATATTATAAATAGTTTTTTGAAAATTTTAATGTATGTTTAAGTGTGTGTATGTGTGTATTTTCCTCATTTGTAAAGTAAACTATTCAAAAAAAAAACTAGAAACATATTAATTTTTAAGTTTATAAAATTATGAAAATACATAATATATTAGGGGGACCGGAAAATAATATCGTTTTGAATTAATAAAATGAAACCGGAAATTTTTGCTTAACAGTGTTTACGTGGTACTTTACAAATAACCATCTTATAAGTTACATAAGAATATCTTACATTTTATCCAGGATAAATTTCCGATGTCACTATTTTAATTCAAAACGACATTATTTTTCCGGTCTCCCTAATACATATATATATATATATATTCTTATTTCTAAAATTTAGATGAAAAAAGTGAAATTCTCACCACACAGAGCAAACCTAAAGGAGAAAAAACAAACCACTTTACATGCACGTATATTTACTATATCTCAAAAATACTCGCATATCTCATCTGAGAAATCTATTAGGTATATCTCTCACATATGTTATCTTCCACGATTGAAATTAGAATAGTTCACACATTTTTTTTTTTTTTTTAATGATTAGCTGTGAAATTTACATACATACATTTACGTGTATGCATACAATTATCTATAGCAACCATGTTTCTCAAATTCAAAAATCAAGGCCTAATCAAGCCTGGGGCACAAATTATTTATACTTACACCATTATTTTTTAACAAATACTTTCCTCTTATAATAATTTCCTCATATAATTACAATACTTTCCTCTTATAGAAAATTCTCCTAAAAAATTAATTTTAAAGAATCCTGGTGTCTAATAACGATGGATAAATTCGATTGCTTTACACCGTTCATTTTTTATAAAAATAATTTCCTAGCCAAAGTGTGGAATTTCTATGATGTGCAGTAAAAAGTAATTGGAAAAATATTCCGGTGAGAGAGTGCCTCTTAATCAGGCTCTGTCTAAAATTTACCAAAATATCCCCATATAATTAAATATGTTTTTATTTATTTATAATTTAATTATTTATATATATGTATATATGTATATTACTTATTTTTTATTTTCATTTATTTTATTTATTAGTTTATTTTATTTTCATTTTCATTTTACTTTATTTTATTTTCTATTTATTTTATTTATTTATTTATTTGAACAAACATAGAAATTCTTCTCAACACAAATTTTCATTTACTGCAAAGTTTTTTTTTTTTTTACTTTCTTCTATATGTAATATAGAGAAAGTATTGGATTCGCGAAAATTTTCGAAGTCCACTTTTTGATGGATTTACATGTTTTGGGATATGGAGAACACGAATTAATAGTTTTTAGAAAATGTCTGTCTGTCTGTCTGTCTGTCTGTCTGTATCATTTTTTTGTGGACGCTGTATCTCACGAACCAATGAATGAAATTTAACCAAACTTGGTATTTAGTTGCACCCTGACATAAACTGGTGCTGATTAGATTTTGGGATCAATCGCTCAATAGGTGGCGTTGTGATCGTATTTTATGCAAATTTTGAACATGGCAGCATAGGACAAAATTCCGTATAAATGGGCATAAAGAGAGTTATTTTACACTTGTGATTCTAAAATTAATATGAATTATTGATAATAGTAGTAGTTAGCTAGGAAAAAAATTTTGTGCATGGGGGGGGCATCGGTTCCCCCCCCGGGGAAGTAAATTTTCAAGATGGGTATCTTTCGAAAGGTCTCGTTGATAATAGTAATAGTTAACTTGGAAAAAATTTTTGTGCATGTGAGGGCATCGGTTGCCCCCCCCCCCCCCGAAGTTCCCACCCGGGGGGGGCAAAGTTTCAAGATGGGTATCTTTCGAAAGATCTCGTCAATACCTTTAAAACGAATGGTTGAACGATAAATCTGTGATAATTTAAACCAAAGTTATCGATTTTTTTTACTTTTAACAAAAAAAAAAACAGAAAAACCGCAATTTTTTTTTTTTTAACGAAATTTAACCAAACTTGGTATTTAGTTGGTCCCCGACATAAACTGGTGCTGATTATGTTTGGGGATCAATAGCTCAACAGGTGGCGCTGTGATAGCATTTTATCTAAATTTTTAACATGGCAGCATAGGACAAAAATTCGTATAAATGTGCATAATTAGAGTTGTTTTAAACTTGTGATTGTAAAATTAATATGAATTATTGATAATAGTAGTATGTAACTAGGAAAAAAATTTTCTGCATGGGGGGGCATCGCTTCCCCCCCCCCCTGGGGGGAAGTACCCCCCCGGGGGGGATAAATTTTCAAGATGGGTATCTTTCGAAAGGTCTCGTCAATACCTTTAAAACGAATGGTTGAACTATAAATCTGTGATAGTTTAAAACAAAGTTATCGATTTTTTTCACTTTTAACAAAAAAAAAAAAAAAAAAAACTTAGAAAAAAAAAATCGTACATTTTTTTTTTTTTTTAAATATTGTTACTGATTGAATATGTATAGGTAAATATAGAAGAAAGTCTTGTGGTGGCCACAACATACTAGTTTTTAATAAAACGCACACATTTATGTGTCGTCAAAAATACAATGATAATTGTTACTTTTTTTTTTTATTATTGTAAGAAATTTTGGAAAATGGTATTAAAAAAAAAAAAAAAAAAAAAAAAAAAAGCTATTACAAATAGTATGTTGTGGCCACCACAAGACTTTCTTCTATATTTTCCTATACAAATTCACTCATAAACAATTAAAAAGAAAAAGAAAAAAAAAGGAAGAAAAAAAAAAGATTTTTTCTCTTAAGGTTTTTTTTTTATTATTAAAAGTAAAAAAAAAAAAAAAAAATCGATAACTTTGTTTTAAATTATCACATACTTATAGTTCAACCATTCGTTTTAAAGGTATTGATGAGACCTTTCGTAAGATACTCATCTTGAAAATTTACATCAATAATTCATATTTATTTTACAATCACAGGTTAAGAATTACTCTCATTATGTACATTTATACGAAATTTTGTCCTATACTCTCATGTTAAAAATTTAGAAAAAATACGATCACAGCGCCACCTGTTGAGCGATTGATCTCCAAATCTAATCAGCACCAGTTTATGTCAGGAGCCAACTAAATACCAAGTTTGGTTAAAATTCATTAAAAGAAAAAAAATTTTAATTACGAATTTTTTTCTGTTTTTTTTTTTTTTCTTTAAAAGTAAAAAACATCGATAACTTTGTTTTAAATTACCCCAGATTTATAGTTAAACCATTCATTTTAAAGGTATTGACGAGACCTTCCGAAAGATACCCATCTTGAAAATTTACCCCCCCGGGGGGGGGGAATTCCCCCCAGGAGGGAACCGATGCCCCCACATGCACAATTTTTTTTTCCTAGTTAACTACAACTATTATCAATAATTCATATTAATTTTTCAATCGCAAGTTTAAAATAACTCTCATTATGCACATTTATACGAAATTTTGTCCTATATTGCCATGTTAAAAGTTTACAAAAAATGCGATCACAGCGCCACCTGTTGAGCGATTGATCCCCAAATCTAATCAGCACCCGTTTATGTGAGGGTGCAACTAAATACCAAGTTTGGTTAAATTTCACTTATTGGTTCGTGAGGTACAGTGTCCACAAAAATCGTGATAGACACAGACAGACACACAGACATACAGACATTTTCTAAAAACTAAAAATTCGTGTTCGGGACATCCCAAAACGTGTAAATCCATCAAAACACGGAGGTCGAAAATTTTCACGAATCCAATTCTTTCTCTATATTACATATAGAAAAAAGTAAAAATGTACTTTTTATGATTTCTGTATTTTTAATAAGGACCATAAGTAATTCATCTGTATTTTTTTTTTTTTTTTTTTTTTTTAAGAAAAAACATCAAATAACATACGTATAACAGGAAAAATAATTATTCACACTAAAATTAAATATATATATATTTTTTTTATCATAAAGAATTATTATTATTATTTTTTTTTTTTTCAATTTAAGATAAACATTAAAATTTAATAAAAGCTATGATTTTTATATAAAAGTAGGTTCTTATTTAAAAGGGGGATTAAGGATGGCAGCACCTTTTACCTCCCCTCACACAGAATTATTTGTTATATAAAATTATTCCTAAATAATTAAATTTTTTTTTAACGTAGGTTTATATACAGTACTGCTTATTTGTATAGAAGAGTTTAAGTACAGAAATCACACGTAAAATTTAACCGTTGAATTATGAAACATATAATTAAGCTAATAAAGATCTATAATTCAATTTTTTATAAGAAATAAAACATCAAATATCATGTAAGAAAAATTATTATAAACATTAAAATCAGGTTTTTTTTATCATAAAGAATTATTATTGAGTATTTTTTTTTAATATGATAGATTACACATAAAATTAAACTATGAATTTCGTAGCATATAATTAAACTAATCAACTTTCTATCTGCTTTTCAGTGGAACCTCCCTCAAAATAATAATAATAGTAATAATGATGAATTGCATTATCATTTCACTTTCCATTTTCAAATTGTAATGACTCTGATAAAACACTAAGATAAGATATAAAACTAACTGTATCTGAGATTATTTTATATGATTGGTGTTTTATGAGATAGTTGCTCTTTCAGTAAAGCAATTGATGAAATCGTTGTCTCTAAAATGGGGATTACGTAAATTTTTATAAAATATCCAATATTCCAATTTATAATCAAATTGCATTAAATCATGATCAAATTTGAGGGTTTTTTTCCTTTCTTTTCCCGTTAAAAGGAAAAAGTATTAAATAACCTTTAAAAACGTACTTTTAAAGCAATCCCTTTCTGAATAGTAAAAGATGGAGGATCAGAGAAGAATTTCAACTGAATTACTGTACTAAGAATACATTTTCGTATTATTATTTAAAAAATATTTGAAACTATTCTTTCTTAGAATCAAATAAAATACAACTTGTTTTCTTCTTAACATTTTCCAAAGAAATGTAAAAATGTATGATTTCCTTTCGTCTATCTGTCTGTCTATCTGTACGTCAGTGCTCTCATTTGAGGATTCTTTGGTCAGAGCTGCCAACCTCAGAGCTGCGAACCTAATCCGGCAAATTGTTAGTACCGCCCCTTTTTCTACACCACTTAAATTCTAAAATAATTTTCTTCAAATATATTCGAGATGAATTAAGAAGAAAAAACTCTAAGAAATGAGTGGTGTAGAAAAAGGGGCGGAACTAACGATTTGCCGGATTAGGTTGGCAGCTCTGCAACCTAATCCGGCAGATTGTTAGTACCGCCCCTTTATCTACACCACTTAATTTCTAGAGTATTATTCTTCTTAATTCATCGTAGATACATTTCAAGAAAATTACTCTAAAAATTAAGTGGTGTAGAAAAAGGGGCGGTACTAACAATTTGCCGGATTAGGTTGGCAGCTCTATTTGGTGCAGTTACACAAAACATTGTTTAGATGAAAATCTATGAGAAATGTTTATTTAAAAGGTGTTTTAATTTATTTATTTAATACTTTATCACTTTTAGAAGCAAATAAATAAACTACTGGTTTGCGCAAAGTCAGAATATTTTGGTACAGTTGCAAAATCGTTGTGTACAGGACAATGTATTCGAAGTGCTTATTTTAAGAATGGTTTAATTTATTATTTTTCATATACTTTATTAAATTGTAAATGAAATAAATAACACTGTTTATTTTTACACAGTAATAATTCTTCCGTACACTTGAAAAACATTGTCTGCGTGATAATATATGAGAAGTGCTTAATAAAAAAGGATTTTATTAAGCACATTAAGTATTAATTTATTTATTTAATACTTTATCACTTTTAGAAGCAAATAAATAAACTACTGGTTTGCGCAAAGTCAGAATATTTTGGTACAGTTGCAAAATCGTTGTGTACAGGACAATGTATTCGAAGTGCTTATTTTAAGAATGGTTTAATTTATTATTTTTCATATACTTTATTAAATTGTAAATGAAATAAATAACACTGTTTATTTTTACACAGTAATAATTCTTCCGTACACTTGAAAAACATTGTCTGCGTGATAATATATGAGAAGTGCTTAAAAAAAAGCATTTTAATTAATTAGTTTAATACTTCATAATATTTAAAATTAAATAAATAACACTATCGATTTGTGCGCTGTCAGAATTTTTCGGTGCGCTGGCAAAATGTTGTTTAACGTTGTAAATATGATAATCTATGAGAAGAATTCATGTTAAGGATTTTTTTTAATTTATTTAATTATGTATCGAATTGAAAGTGGAATAAATAACACTACTGGTTTGTGCACATTCCGAATTCTGTAGTACACGTATAAAAACGTTGTGTAAAGTTGTATCTTACTCTATGAGAAAAATGTATTTAAAGACTGTTTTAATTTACTTATTTAATAATTTATCATATTGAAAATGAAGAAAATAACACCACCGGTTTATGCTCCGAATTTTACAGCACACTTGCAAAATATTGTGTAACGTTCTATACATGATATGCTATGAGAAATAAAGGTTAAAGAATGTTTTAAGTTTCTTTATATATATATATATATATATATATATATATATTATCATACTGAAAATAAAATATAGTACACCACTGGTTTATGCGGAGCAAGGATTATATACTACAGTTACAAAAACGTTCTGCACATGATAATCTATAATAAGTACCGTAATTTCTGGTAGATAACCCGCAGGTAAGATCTGTCATTTCTCCACCAGAAATTTTATTTAATAGAGAAATCTATACTTTTTCGAAGGAAGAGCTCGTACAAATATAAATTTATTTATCAATTGAAATTTCTGGTGCGAAACTGGATTATATAAACTGCGGGGTATCTACCAGAAATTACGGAGTTTAATAAAATGATGTTTTAAGTTATTTATTTAATACTTTATCATACTAGAAATGAGATATATAAATTTCTGGTTTACGCACAGTCAGAATTCTTTGATACATTTACAAAACACTGCACACATGATAATATATGAAATGTGCTTATTGAAATGGTGCTTAATTAATTAATTCAATACTTTATCACATTTAAAATTAAGTATGTAACTCTACTGGTTTGTGCAGTGTCAGAAATTTTCAGTACGCTTGCAAAACTCTTTGTAACGCTAGTTAGATGATAATGTATGAGAAGAATTTATTTAAAGAATGATTTAACTTATTTGTTGGGTGAGTGCAAAAGTTTTACCCGTTTTTGGATATTCAAATTTGCAATGTAATTGACGTCACACATTGTCGGCCAATCAAGCGTGTGGATGCCTCACATATGAATGCATTGTGTCTCACAAAGTTAATCATCTCAAAAAAAAAAAAATCTGGAGTGACTCCACTCGACTTTCCGAACATTGAGTAACTAACAGTTTTGTAGATAAAATAAAGAAAGAGGAGTTGCTAAACAAACAAAAAAGAGAAAACAATAACAGAGTGTTTGAGTATTTTTCTCCAGATATCACACGAGGTTTTATTTAACGCTACTGAACTTTGAGCCCTTAGATCATAATGATAAAGAATTTTTCGTTGTGTCCCTGTAAAAATCTATAAATGCTAGATTCACCAAAATGCTTATAGTTAGTGCAACAGTGATTTATAATATTCATACAAATTTTCAGCTCAATTGAATAAGGCGTTTAGATGCTATCGCTGGTCTCATAGGCCATAAAGATAAAGAATTTTTCTTTGTGTCCCTGTAAAAAAACTGTAAGTGCGAGATTCACCAAAATCTATACAGTTGGTTCAAATATGACCTATAACATGTGTACAAATTATTTGCTGAGATTAATAAGGCGTTTAGACGCTATCACACTTTTAAAAATTTGGCAAAGAATTTTTCTTTGCGTCCCTGTAAAAAAACTATAAGTGCTAGATTCTCCAAAATCAATACAGATTGAGTATCTGTGACCTATAATATGTGTATAAAGTTTTTGCTCAATTGAATAAGGCGTTTAGATGCTATCGCACTTTTAAGATTTTGGTCCCTTGGCCATAATGATAAAGAATTTTTCTTTGTGTCCCTGTAAAAAAACTATAAGTGCTAGATTCACCAAAATCTATAGGGTTCGTACTATGGTGACTTACAATATACGTACCAACTTTCAGCTTATTCGAACAAAGCGTTTAGACGCTAGCGTGTTCACTCACAGACATACACACATACATACACACATACATACACACACACATACATACATCATCGTAAAAATAGTGAAAACGGACTCGTTGGACCTCGAAACGTATAGAAACATCGAAATCTCGAATTCGGATTTTTGACATGATTACAATTCTTTCCTCACTATAGTGTTCGGAAAGTAAAAAAAAAAAAAAATATATATATATATATATATATATATATATATATATATGTGTGTGTCAGAGGGTGTAACATGGAAAGCGAGAAGGAGCATATACGATATTGTTTATTGAAAGAGTTCGATAAAAATAGCGCGGCAATTTAGGGAATTATTGATTATGATTCTCGTACAGGGACACCCCAAAAAATTTCTTATCATAACGGCTTATGAGCAAAATTTAAACACATTTCAGCAGGGTTATAGCTCATTCAACAAAATGAAATTAACATACATTACTGAGATAGTTAAAATATTTTTTCGTTAGAAAAATGTGCTCTTAGACATAATAATTAATCTATAAGGCCTTATAAAAGTGTATCGGCAGACTTCTGCAGATAATCCATTATAATAGTTTCCTTTAATCATCTAAGATATTTTAATGTGAATGTAAGACCTCGGCAAATCCTTTTAGATAAAATGTTTATATTATACAAAATGCATTAGATAAAATAAATAGCATTTATTACAACTTATTCTTTATTTATATTTTGAATTTCTTTCTTTCTTTCTTTTTCTTTCTTTCTTCTTTTAAATGACATTTTTCATTTCTTCTTTTTTAAATCATAAAGTAGCTTTTGATATTAAACGAAATATTTCTCCGAATATACTTCCACTAAATAAGATATATAGAAAAATTATTCATCAGAATAGCGCAGACAATAAATAAATTTATTTGTATCTAAAGTGTTTTATTATACAGAAATGAAATTCCCTTTAAATCATGTGAAAATAGAATAGTTTCTGTAGTACCAAAAAAAAAAAAAAAATTAACACAATTTCTAAAAGAATAAATTTTAGAAAAATGAATTATTGTTTATATTTTTTGATTATTTTTTTTTTTTTAATTTCTTCATTAGAAACTTCTTAGAAATTTTATAAAATCTCGTAATGTATTTTTGTTGAAAATTATCTGGTGTGGCACACACAACTTTCTCTTGCCTTGCATTTCAATGTTGTAAAGGGAGACTGCAGAATAAATGGTAAGATTGTAAGGTAGGAGTCACGTCAGCATAGCGCTGCAGCAAAGAAAACAAGTTGCGAAGCGCGTGTGAATACGGAGAGGTTAGAGTTGTTAAATGAAGTGAGTGGATTTGATGAAGATTAATTATAAATATGAATCAGTATGGTAAAGAAGTGTGTGGTAGTGGCGGTGATGTAGAATGTGAAATAGAACAGAATTGTTCTTGAGTGATTAAGTTCTTAGTTCGATAAATGTTGTGGTGATTTTGGAGGTGTTAATTTATAGTATAGAGTTAGGCGGATTCAGGGAATCCTTTTTCGCCTTTAGCCTACATTAGAAAGTGACGTAGATCAGCAAGAGAAATCACTTTACTACGTTATCTACTGTGGGTGAGATTTCATCTGAATTTATTTAAGTTGTTTATTGAAGCTATCTTTTTGAAAGTATTTAATATTTGATATTGAATTTGGTTCTAGTACCCTCCCTGCATTTAAGTTCTAATAAAACTTTATTTGTATTTAACTTAGAGTGTCTGTGCTAATTCCATATTTAATACTTAAGTAATTAAGTTAATCATTGAGGAATGGAGACCACAAATTTTCTCACAAGATGAGAAATACTGTATATAAACTAGTTTAGAGACAGTTTAATTTGACAAATAATTCTATGTAATGGGTATTACCTCCCCCCTCCAAAACGCCTGGTTTGAATGTAGTACCTAAATTTATATAGAATTCAAGACTGTTATTAAATTAAAAAGAAATATATTCAAAATTATTCAGACAACTTTCCCCAACACCACTTGTTGAAACCTATCAACCTTAATCAAACTTTTAAAACTTTTGATCAAACTTTAAACGAATGGTTAATGATTTTCATACCATATTCTACAAGAAACATGTTTTTGTGCACATAAAAAATATATATTCATTTCAGTTTGTTTATTGTAGACTATAGATGTTAAATTGTACCTACCGAATATTTTACCCATATACTTAATGTATTTGAGTTTTTTTGGACGTTCCTGAACACAATCTATTTACTTGATCTCAACAGAAAGTTTAGAGTAGCATCCCTATATAGTACATATTTAGCTTACCGAGTTTCTGGTACTATATTTCGTGATATGCTGATAACACTGCGCCGCAAAAAAAAAAAAAAAAAAAGAACAAGACCCCTGATACTATTCTTGCTGATTGGTATGTAAAATGACCTTCTGAATCCGAATATGACTGTCATTTTGTCCTGTCACCCTCTGTTTTCTCGGGACACCAACCCCTCCCCCAATTTTTATCACTGTTCGGTAATTTTATGGCCATGAATTTAATTTGGAGAATGAAAAAGAATTGTTTTATCACTAATCTGTGTCTCCTAATCTGGTCTTGGCAGGCTGGAGGAGTGTTGCCGGCGTAAAACTAGTTTAACGCCACGGGCAAGTCATTGTTTTTTTTCCTGGATTTCGATTTAGTTTGAGTTTTTCTGTTGGGATTTGGTTGAGTTGATTTGTTGTATCATATGTTTTGCGGGCTGTTAAAAAATTAAATTTGGTTTCTTTAAATATGTGTATTTCATCACCTGATGATTTTTTTTTTCACCTTTCTGAACTTTTCCTACATAGAGAAATCGTACATTTTTATTGGTCTTTGTGGTTTTGGTGATCTTGTGTCTGTTGCTTGGGTCCTACTGCACTTAATGGGTCATTATTGTTCATTAGATGGTTCTCTTTTTTCACCTTGAAATATTGTCCTAGAGTCAACCTTCTTTTCATCAGACTCTAATTACACGGTCCTATTTCAATTTTCAACAGGTATTGTTGTACAGTGGAATGGCGTCAGTGCTATTGTTGAACTTGATAATTGAATCAATTTGAAAAATCTTGTTGCTTTGTTTGGCGTGTGTATGTCTCTTTGGTGAATTGTTTGACTAACTATTATTCGTTCTCATTCTTTGCTTCTACTATCAAAATGATTATATATATATAACGTTTAATAAATAACATTAATAATAGCTTAAAAAATATAAGAAATGTAATGTCAGTGGTAAATCCCCCCTAAATATTCTTCTTGCCGCAAATGTTGATGTTTTAGAATATTTCAACTCTATAGCCCCTTAGAAGATAATTAACAGGTAAAATAACCCCCCACCCTAAAAATCAAATTTATAGCCATAAAATTGCCAAAATGTGATAAAAATAGGGGACCGTCTCTAAAACATGGTGAGTGAAAGGGCAAAATGCACATCAGATTCGGATTCAGGAGGTCATTTTACATAAGAATTTGCCAAAATGGTGTCGGGGAGCAATTTTCATGCCGAACAGTGTAACAGACAGAAACACATTCCGACCTTTGCCAAAAAACCAGATTTTCGGATTCAGACGACCTTAAAACTTGTAAGTATAACAATCACTCAGTTTAAAAAATTTGACCCAAAAGCCATATATTTCTACCATATATAGGCGTAAAACAATGTAAAAATAGATGTAATACCTATACATAAAAAGTAATAAGTATTTTAATATTTTTAACAATAATAAACAATTTATAACATAATGAATAATTTAATTCTATATTTGAAGGTTCAGTTACATTAATTTAAGTCACAAATCACGATTACAAAGAGGCATTACTATTTAAAAACTTTATTCAGTCATAAAAAATATTGAAAATATCGTTGAAACACTATTATATTGGTTATTAAACCATATCCAACAAAATATAAATTTGATGGCATAGCCGTAAAGTTAAAATGGAATATTCTATAATTTTTATTTAAATTTATAGGTAAAGGGAAATATCCTGTTGCAAATTACTTTAAGTATAGTCTATAGCGTGTTTCTTTAGTTATCTATAAGAAATTTATATAAAATTAGATCACATATAGAGACATCATAACACGCGTATTTGTAGAAAACCACAATTTTTATAAAACAATTCACTGTAAAACACGTATAAAACAATACATTTAATTAAAATAATTAAAATTACATCGTGTCAAGGCCTTTCGCCCTGAACATCAGGCCATCATCAGGACAGAGCCATTTTTAACAAGAAGTACAGTAACATTTGATTTATATATACAAAAGAACCATATTACGGTTACAGTTATTATACATGAAATAGATGAAACAGTTGAACACAGATTAATCACAAATGAAACAGTCTGAAAGCGTAGAGTCGAGCTTCACTTGGTTTACTATGGAGACATTTTTCTTGTGCAACAGTTGAGGCCTTCTTAAATATAGTTGAATTCTATTATGCTTCTATGGAGCAGCTTATACTTTATGGAGAATTCTTTGGGTAGAAGAGTAGAGGAAAACTTGCAATAACTGTAGGAGTTTTTGGACCATTTTCATTAAGGAGAGGCTGGACTAGCATTAAGAATAAAAAATGTAGATTAAAAGAAATTTAGTCCAGAAATTAAATAATTTGCACACAAATGCTTTGTATAAAATATACATCTTTATACATTAAACTAAATAAAATGGATTCTTTGATATTTCTTCCTTATTTATATTTTGAACCCCATTTCTTTCTGCCTTTAAATGAGATGTTTCATATCTTCATTTCGAAATCATGAAGTGGATTTTGATATTAAATGAAATATTTCCTCTGAGTTACTTTCGTTGATTGGGATGTATGGAAAAATAATTCAGCATGATAACATAGACGAAAAATATATTTATTTTTATTCTAAAGTATTTTAGCTAAAGGAAGTTATTTTAAGTATAATCTATAGCGTGTTTCCTTAGTTATCTATAAGAAATTTAGTCTGGAAATTAAATAATTTGCACACAAATGCTTTGTATAAAATATACTTCTTTATACATTAAACTAAATAAGAAGGATTCTTTGATATTTCATCCTTATTCATATTTTGAACCCCATTTCTTTCTGCCTTTAAATGAGATTTTTTATATCTTCATTCCGAAGTCATGAAGTGGATTTTAATATTAAATGAAATATTTCCTCTGAGTTACTTTCGTTGATTGGGATATATGGAAAAATTATTCAGCATGATAACATAGACGAAAAATATATTTATTTTTATTCTAAAGTATTTTAACTAAAGGAAGTTGTTTTAAGTATAATCTATAGCGTGTTTCCTCAGTTATCTATAAGAAATTTAGTCTAGAAATTAAATAATTTGCACACAAATGCTTTATATAAAATATACTTCTTTATAGATTAAACTAAATAAAAAGGATTCTTTGATATTTCTTCCATATTTATATTTTGAATCCCATTTCTTTCTGCCTTTAAATGAGATTTTTCATATCTTCATTTCGAAATCATGAAGTGGATTTTGATATTAAATGAAATATTTCCTCTGACTTACTTTCGTTGATTGGGGTGTATGGAAAAATTATTCAGCATGATAACATTATTTTTATTCTAAAGTATTTTAACTAAAGGAAGTTGTTTTAAGTATAATCTATAGCGTGTTTCCTTAGTTATCTATAAGAAATTTAGTCTAGAAATTAAATAATTTGCACACAAATGCTTTGTATAAAATATACTTCTTTATATATTAAACTAAATAAAAAGGATTCTTTGATATTTCTTCCATATTTATATTTTGAATCCCATTTCTTTCTGCCTTTAAATGAGATTTTTCATATCTTCATTTCGAAATCATGAAGTGGATTTTGATATTAAATGAAATATTTCCTCTGACTTACTTTCGTTGATTGGGGTGTATGGAAAAATTATTCAGCATGATAATATAGACGAAAAATATATTTATTTTTATTCTAAAGTATTTTAGCTAAAGGAAGCTATTTTAAGTATAATCTATAGCGTGTTTCCTTAGTTATCTATAAGAAATTTTGTCTGGAAATTAAATAATTTGCACACAAATGCTTTGTATAAAATATACTTCTTTATACATTAAACTAAATAAGAAGGATTCTTTGATATTTCATCCTTATTCATATTTTGAACCCCATTTCTTTCTGCCTTTAAATGAGATTTTTTATATCTTCATTCTGAAGTCATGAAGTGGATTTTAATATTAAATGAAATATTTCCTCTGAGTTACTTTCGTTGATTGGGATATATGGAAAAATTATTCAGCATGATAACATAGACGAAAAATATATTTATTTTTATTCTAAAGTAATTTAACTAAAGGAAGTTGTTTTAAGTATAATCTATAGCGTGTTTCCTTAGTTATCTATAAGAAATTTAGTCTAGAAATTAAATAATTTGCACACAAATGCTTTGTATAAAATATACTTCTTTATATATTAAACTAAATAAAAAGGATTCTTTGATATTTCTTCCATATTTATATTTTGAACCCCATTTCTTTCTGCCTTTAAATGAGATTTTTCATATCTTCATTTCGAAATCATGAAGTGGATTTTGATATTAAATGAAATATTTCCTCTGACTTACTTTCGTTGATTGGGGTGTATGGAAAAATTATTCAGCATGATAACATAGACGAAAAACATATTTTTTTTTATTCTAAAGTATTTTAACTAAAGGAAGTTATTTTAAGTATAATCTATAGCGTGTTCCCTTAGTTATCTATAAGAAATTTTGTCTGGAAATTAAATAATTTGCACACAAATGCTTTGTATAAAATATACTTCTTTATACATTAAACTAAATAAGAAGGATTCTTTGATATTTCATCCTTATTCATATTTTGAACCCCATTTCTTTCTGCCTTTAAATGAGATTTTTTATATCTTCATTCTGAAGTCATGAAGTGGATTTTAATATTAAATGAAATATTTCCTCTGAGTTACTTTCGTTGATTGGGATATATGGAAAAATTATTCAGCATGATAACATAGACGAAAAATATATTTATTTTTATTCTAAAGTAATTTAACTAAAGGAAGTTGTTTTAAGTATAATCTATAGCGTGTTTCCTTAGTTATCTATAAGAAATTTAGTCTAGAAATTAAATAATTTGCACACAAATGCTTTGTATAAAATATACTTCTTTATATATTAAACTAAATAAAAAGGATTCTTTGATATTTCTTCCATATTTATATTTTGAACCCCATTTCTTTCTGCCTTTAAATGAGATTTTTCATATCTTCATTTCGAAATCATGAAGAGGATTTTGATATTAAATGAAATATTTCCTCTGACTTACTTTCGTTGATTGGGGTGTATGGAAAAATTATTCAGCATGATAACATAGACGAAAAACATATTTTTTTTTATTCTAAAGTATTTTAACTAAAGGAAGTTATTTTAAGTATAATCTATAGCGTGTTTCCTTAGTTATCTATAAGAAATTTTGTCTGGAAATTAAATAATTTGCACACAAATGCTTTGTATAAAATATACTTCTTTATACATTAAACTAAATAAGAAGGATTCTTTGATATTTCATCCTTATTCATATTTTGAACCCCATTTCTTTCTGCCTTTAAATGAGATTTTTTATATCTTCATTCTGAAGTCATGAAGTGGATTTTAATATTAAATGAAATATTTCCTCTGAGTTACTTTCGTTGATTGGGATATATGGAAAAATTATTCAGCATGATAACATAGACGAAAAATATATTTATTTTTATTCTAAAGTAATTTAACTAAAGGAAGTTGTTTTAAGTATAATCTATAGCGTGTTTCCTTAGTTATCTATAAGAAATTTAGTCTAGAAATTAAATAATTTGCACACAAATGCTTTGTATAAAATATACTTCTTTATATATTAAACTAAATAAAAAGGATTCTTTGATATTTCTTCCATATTTATATTTTGAACCCCATTTCTTTCTGCCTTTAAATGAGATTTTTCATATCTTCATTTCGAAATCATGAAGTGGATTTTGATATTAAATGAAATATTTCCTCTGACTTACTTTCGTTGATTGGGGTGTATGGAAAAATTATTCAGCATGATAACATAGACGAAAAACATATTTTTTTTTTATTCTAAAGTATTTTAACTAAAGGAAGTTATTTTAAGTATAATCTATAGCGTGTTTCCTTAGTTATCTATAAGAAATTTAGTCTAGAAATTAAATAATTTGCACACAAGTGCTTTGTATAAAATATACTTCTTTATACATTAAACTAAATAAGAAGGATTCTTTGATATTTCATCCTTATTCATATTTTGAACCCCATTTATTTCTGCCTTTAAATGAGATTTTTCATAACTTCATTTCGAAATCATGAAGTGTATTTTGATATTAAATGAATTATTTCCTCTGAGTTACTTTCGTTGATTGGGATGTATGGAAAAATTATTCAGCATGATAACATAGACGAAAAATATATTTATTTTTATTCTAAAGTATTTTAGCTAAAGGAAGTTATTTCTCTTAAAATCATAGTACTTTACAAATGGTATTATATGAAATTAAAATATATTAAGGAGTATATCAACTCAATTTTTCCTAGCCATAACTTTAGTAAAAAATAATTACACTACTCTGCAGAAAATCTTCCCAATCACCATTTTTACAGATGATTATGTCAAATAACCTCCTAAATCCGAATATGATGCACATTTTGCCCTATCACCCACCCTATTGCGCCCCCACCCCTATTTTTATCACTTTTCGGTAATTTTATGGCTATAAATTTGATTTGTATGTGGATAAAGGTTAAATTGTTAAATGTCTTCTGGGGGGCTACAGATGTGGAAAAATCTAAAACATGAACATTTGCCGCCATAGATATAGTAATATATATAGATCTATCATCCCCATGTTAGCGAGCAAAAAATTTTGAGGCCGAAAAAAAGTTCTAAAATCAGCCATTAAAGAGTATTTAAAAAATAATAATAAAAGGAAAAAGGAATTTGAAACTGTATCTGGATTTTTTCATTCACCTTTAGTAAATAATTATTCATAAATTTTATATACTAAATTATCCGTGTATATTCCTGTGTGTGATTTACTCGGGGAAAGGCAGCATTAGAGTGACTTTTCCCGAAAAAAAAAGGCCTCACTTTTTCCCTCTCGCTGATCAATCTATGTCTTATTACTATATCTATGTTTGCCGCAAGGGGAAATTTTAAGAGGCGATTTGTCACTGAAATTATAAATTATATTTATTATATTTTATTAATCAATTATTATTATTATTTATTATACATTATCTTTTTTGTTTGTTTGTTTTTAAGTGTTAAAATAATTATTTTCCTTTCTCTAAATCAAATTCATGACGATAAAATTACCGAACAGTGATAAAAATTGGGGAGGAGGTGGCATTAGCATCCCGAGAAAACGATGGGCGATTGGGCAATATAAGGGACAGTTCGGATTTTTACATAAGAATCAACAAAAATAATATCGGAACTCGATTTTTTTTTTTCTTTCTTTCTTTTTTTCTTTTTTTCTTCTTTTTTTTTCAGCACAGCGTTATAATTGCTACTTTTAGTTAATTATTTTTAAAGGGCTTTTGTAGTGAGACTCGTTTAAATAATCTGGTGTGTCACTCACACGACTTTCTCTTACCCTTAAATTTAATTCTATAAATACAGGTTGGAGATTATGGAGTAAGATAACGAGTACTGATATACTAAATCTATTTTAAAACAATAAAAATTAGGCTTCGGAGCAGCTTTATTTAACAAGTAATTCTGTGTGACGGGAGCTACTGCCCCCCTTAACCCCCCGTTTTATTAGTGTATCTACATTTATGTAGAATTCGAATCTGTTATTAAATTTAAAAGTTCATTTAAAATTATTGAAACAACTTTCACACCAACATTCCTTGAAAATTATCAATCTTGATGAAACTTTTCTAGTAACAAACACATTAACTTCAAAGTACAACATTTGGATCGACATAAATTATTTGTTTTTAATTTATTCTAACAGGCACAGACAAAGGTCAAACGTTAAAAACTTGACTGGTATTCAGGAAGCCTCAAAACGTCTAAATGTACATAATCCAAGCGATGAATATTTAGCTTAAAAAATACATTATTTACCATATGTCTATGAGGAATTAATTTCCATTCCTGAGCAGCTTTCCTGGACATAATAAAATATTGCAGTAAAGCACTTTCACTAACAATAAAAAAGAATGTTATGGCTTCAATATTGGCAGCCCTGTAGATCTTCTAAAAGTTATGTACACATCACGTGGAGGACATAAATACAATCTTATATTAATAACACACGGCACAACCTGAAGTACACTTCCATCAATTTTTAAGTATTGTCGTACTATAATATAATTCTTTTGTGTAGCCATGTAAATTGCCTTTCATTCAGAGACAATTCACGAACCCCAAGTACACAACAATCTATGTAATATTTCTCTAACATGGACCAGTTACAATTAATTTTTGTCAAAATGATACGATTGTGGTTTAATTAATAAAATACGCGAGGATAAAAATAATATTTAAAAATAAACAATATTTAAGCACACTGACTCAGCTCAATCATCTAATAAGAAAAAATGACGACATTTGTCTGATGACATTATTTTGCGGAAAAATGTATTTTTAAAAGTTGCTTCTTCAGAATCTTTGCAAGCGTCGTTTTAAAACAGCAATACTTTAAAGATATATAGAGAATATGAATTATTATCATAAATTGGTTAAAAACACAATCATAAAAAATATAAACAAAATTGGAATTAGTTTTTTTAAAAACAAAAAGATTATACAAAATTAATAAAACGTTATCGCCAAAAATGGCGGCAAAAATTTGAAAGGGGTCGTAGAAGTCCTATACTAAAACTATACTGTCTGTGAAAGTAATGAAATCTGGGTCGGGAAACATGAGTTTTATTTTGAAACCTTTCTTTGAATGATTTTGGTTTCACTATTGTACAATATTAATTTTGTTCTAATAATAATTTGTTTTCTGGTTAATTAAATTTTAATTAGTTGGTGAAATTGGTATAATATTTATGAGTTTCAAATTTTAAAGGTAAATAAGAAAAGAAATAAAGAGCGAAAATTTCGCACGAGTTTGCTAGTATATATTAAATCATCTTTTCATTTCCGTAAAACTTGTGTGTTTTGTAAAGTTTGTAAAGACAATACGCACGCATAAATCATAAACTGCATAGAATAATTTACGGGAAATTAAAATCAATTTTGACATTTTTTTTCCCTAACATTTGAATAAGTGAAATATTTCAATGTATACGATTTTGAATAAAACTCATGATAAACTCCTATAACATATTATAAATTTATAATTCTATAAAATTCAGTGATTTAAAAAAAATATTGCTCAGCCAATAAATATATAACCATCTTTTTTTATTTTCGTAAAAGTTATGTATTTTGAAAAATTTGTAAGAGAAAATGTACGCGTAAATTATAAATCTGATAGAAAAAGTATGGAAAATTAAATTCGAATTTTACATACTTTTTTTTCCTCTTCCCCCCCCCCCCCTCCTATTAACATTTGAAAAAAAACGGTTTTCCACTAAGAGTGATACAATAAAAAAAAAAAAAACATAAATTATTCAGTGAGACACGATCTTTTTTTTTTTTTTTTTTTTTTTTTTTTTTTAAGCTGACATTATGCCATTCAATATGAAAATAATATCATTCATGTGAGCACCACGACTTCTCTGTACATACCGCATTCTGTCAACCCAATTTTCCATCACTCTTTCACATAAATTTGGTGTTATTTCACGAATAACACGTTCAATGTTGTTTTTTAATTGCTCAATTGTTATTGGATTATCCGCATAAACTTGTGACTTAACATGTCCCCAAAGAAAAAATTCACAATCGATCGAGTCGATTAACTGAATAATGTCGTCCATAAATTCTTTTCAAACTTCTCTCAGTATTCACATATGAACACTGATTTTGATAAAATAATAATAATAATAATAATAATAATAATAATAATAATAATAATTTCGAAACGTTGTTCAAGCGTGTATCGCTGCATGATTAAATGGAATAGCATACTAAACACAAATGACACAAGAAATATCAAAAAATAATACGCAGTGTTGCCATTCTAACCATTTAAAATTGTATCATCCCTATTAGAAAACCCTTTATCAATGCGTAAGTTTTCGAATACAACTCATAATCTTTTAAATAATCTACAAGAAAGTTTCTCTAGAATTTAAATTCTCTGCAAACTCTTCACTCATAATGTGTTTATGCTCAAAATACATTCGATCAAATAAAATAGGATTCATTGATATTTCTTTTTCATTTATATTTTGAAGCGCTTTTCTTTCTCCTTTAAATGAGATTTTTCATATCTTCATTTCGAAATAGTGAAGTGGCTATTGAGATTGAATGAAGTATTTCCCTTGATTTACTTTAGCTTATTGAGATATATGGAAAAAATGTTCACCATTGTAACACAGACGAAAAATATATTTATTTTTAGTCTAAAGTATTTTATCTAGCTGTTTCACTTAAAATTATATAGTATAGTAAGAATAAGATATTTTGAAAATAAAATAGTTAAGGGCATCGTAATTCAGTTTTCATTGGTTTAAATTAAAATAATACTATTAGTAATTTTATTGTTATTAGCATGTTTTTATTAACTCGCTTTCTTGTTTATCTGTCCAGTACAAATCTTGCAATCGATTTTTAACTAACTTCCCGACTAGCCAGATATTTGAAACTTTCAGAATAGCTCAGAACACAATGACAGTGCATTCTTTTAATACTTTCAGCCACATGTAAGGATGGATGGTTGGGTTTTACTTCGCACTAGTGCTGCTCAGATGGGCAATTGGCAACGGTCTGGGACACACCCCTAAAGGTGGTCCGGAAACATGCCATCACAATTTTGTTCCTCCGCGGAAGAATGGACCCCCCAGAGGTATAATTTTTGATGGGAACATGGAGGACATTGCGGCCACGACAGATTTTACGTGCACCAGCCACCATTAGTGTACACGACGGTCTTTGGCCGGCTCGAGTACCGAAACCACAATCTTCCAATTACGAGGCCGGCGCTCTACCGACTGGGCTACCGCGGCCCACCATATATAAGGAGAATTGAATTCATTTTTAATAAATTTTAAAAAATCCGCAAGGTGACACTTCGATCAAATTCAGTGCTTGCACTTTTGCTTAACGGCGTCTGACGATTTTGAAAACAGAATACATGTAAATTTAGTTTGTTTTCAAAAATATTGTGCGAAAAATTAAAAAAATATATATATAAAGTTTATAAAATCTGTGGATAGCGGAAACGACTAAAAAGTGATTAAAATTAAAGAAACGGAAAATTTAAAAACTTGGTATATAAAAAGTTCTTTTTATCTTGTAAATATTTATTTTTTCCGTCTTTTATTCCCAATAAAATTTGAATGAATTTCTCCAGAAAAAATGATATAAATCACTAATATATTCATTAAATAACATCTATATTAATTAATAAAAATTATACTACCCATAAAAAAAATCTATAAAATTGATTTTTTAATCATCGTTTACTGTCCTGAAATTTTACATAAGATTTCGAATAATTTGTAGTAATTACCAGGTTTTTATTAACTTCTATTCTTGTTTGTTTGCGTGATTGTCCGGTACAAATCTTGCAATCTGTTTTTAACTAACTTCCCTACTAGCTAGACATTTGAAACTTTCACAATAGCTCAGAACACGGTGACAACACAATATTTCGTAGTCAGGTTTTTGAATTTTCGAATAGTTTTCTTTTAATTAATTAAAATATGAAAATAATAAGCTCCTAATAGCAATAAAAATAGTCATTAAAATATTAGCTAAAATTTAATTATTGCACAAATCATAAATTTGATAGAAAAAATATGAAAAATTAAATTAGAATTTTACATACTTTTTTCCCCTCTTTTTTCCACCTCTATTAACATTTGAAAAAAGAAAAGGGGCGGGGGGGTTCCATTAAGAGTGATACAATAATAATAATAAAAAAAAAAAAATACGCAGTGAGACACGATATATATATATATATATATATATTTTTTTTTTTTTTTTTTTTTTTTAAAGCTTACATTATGCCATTAAGTATGAAAATAATATCATTCATGTGAGCACCACGACTTCTCTGTACATACCGCATTCTGTCAACCCAATTTTCCATCACTCTTTCACATAAATTTGGCGTTATTTCATGAATAACACGTTCAATGTTGGTTTTTAATTGCTCAATTGTTATTGGATTATCAGCATAAACGTGTGACTTAACATATCCCAAAAGAAAAATATCACAATCGATCGAGTCGATTAACTGAATAATGTCGTCCATGAATTCTTCTCAAACTTCTTCTCACAGTATTCCACATATGAACACTGATTTTGATTTTAAAAAAATAATAATAATAATTTCGGAACGTTGTTCAAGCGTGTATATCTGCATGATTAAATGGCATAGCATACTAAACACAAATGACACAAGAAATGTCAAAAAATAATACACAGTGTTGCCATTCTAACCATTTAAAATTGTATCATCCCTATTGGAAAACCCTTTATCAATGCGTAAGTTTTCGAATACAACTCATAATAAGCCTTTTAAATAATCTACAAGAAAGTTTCTCTAGAATTTAAATTCTCTGCAAACTCTTCACTCATAATGTGTTTATGCTCAAAATACATTCGATCAAATAAAATAGGATTCATTGATATTTCTTTTTCATTTATATTTTGAAGCGCTTTTCTTTCTGCCTTTAAATGAGATTTTTCATATCTTCATTTCGAAATAGTGAAGTGGCTGTTGAGAGTAAATGAAGTATTTCCCTTGAGTTACTTTAGCTTATTGAGATATATGGAAAAAATGTTCACCATTGTAACACAGACGAAAAATATATTTATTTTTAGTCTAAAGTATTTTATCTAGCTGTATCACTTAAAATTGGTTAAAGTTAAACTTTAATTTAAAACCAATTTACTTGTTTATTAACATTATTTAATAATTTTTCTTGTTGTTTATTACATTTCACTTTCATGTCATCACTTATCATTATTTAAATATATCATTGTTTTTGCATACAATTTTGTGCTGCTTTGAGCGCCTTTTTTTATACAAATTAATTTTTGTCATTTATATTGAATTTAATATATCTATATATATAAAATCGTTCTTCCTGACTGAGTGAGTAAGTGAGTGAGGGTGTGAAACAAATGGCAATTGCTATGGGCAAAAACAAATAGAAATACAGTTAAGCCGTTCAAAATTGGTACAGATAGGTTTTAGAGGCCTGCAAGTCGAATGGGGATATTTTCGAAAGTGTAGAGTTATTGGGGGGGGGGGCGGAGGGGCAAAAAATATAAAATAGAATTAGATCATCCAAAATTGGTACATAGACGTTTTCGATACCTACAAATCGATTGCGGATATTTTCGAATTTTTAAAATTATTGGGAGGGGCGGGAAGGAGGGGGGTGCGGAGGGTCAAAAAATCAAAAATAAAGATAGATCATTCAAAACTGGTGCATAGAGGTTTTTGATACTTACAAATCGATTGCGGATATTTTAGAATTTGTAAAATTATTAGGATAGATGAAAGAGGGGGGCGAAGGGGGAAAATAAAAAGAAATAAGAGTTAGAGCATTTTGGGAATTTTTTCCGAAGGCAGTGAGAACCCGGTGCGACATTTTTCCTAATCACAGGGATGGAACACGGGCGCAGAATTCATACCGGAATGTGTTTAAGAAATTTCTCTACCTATAATATCGTCGATTTAAGAGGTAGAAAATTTTCTTACATTGATAGTGGTATGAATTCTGCGCCCGTGTTCCATCCCTGTAATCAGATTTTGTTTCTCTTTTTTTCATTCACATGATAAAAATTAATGCAATTTTGAGAATTCAGTAATTATAGTGATTCTTTTAAAAATAGGGACCAGCGAAGCGGGCGTTGCCTGCTAGTATATATATATATATATATATATATATATACATGGGGAAAGTGTGGATGCGTGCTTCAATAATTTTGTAACTGACTGTACATTATTGATAATAACAATTAATGATTCAGTAACTTTTATGTCCTAAGTTTAAAATTTCATCTTATATATATTATAAATGTGAATGTCCGTTTATTTGACTGAGTTTCACGCTAAAACTGCTCGATGGATTTCGATAAAATTTGTTATGGAGATAGCTTATACCCTAACTTAAAAAGTTGGCTACCTTTTATTCCGAAAAAAAAATTGTTTTTGCGATTTTTATGCATAAAAGAGCAATTTTGTAAGCTAATAATAGCAAAAAATTAGCCATTTAAATTTATCCATAATTTAATTGTTGCCAAAAAAAAAAAAAAAAAAAAAAAAAAAAAAAAACGAATTTATTTATTTTTTTCAACAGGAAAATAAATACATTTATCTAAACGTGAACGATAAAAAATTATAAAAAAAAATTATGCATCTCACAAAAACTGACGTCATTTTTAATTAAAAATTTCTTTTACACATTGATAAAGTGCTAATACGCAAGCGAAGTGATGACGTCACTGGCCGTTCATGGATGCAAGAAAAATATTTCCTATGTTAAACGTCCATTGGATTTTTTTGTAAAAAATTATTAAAAATCGAGGAAAATTATTTCCCGATTTTAATCCCCATATTTAGGTATAGGTATGTATTAATTATTATGTCCATGCGTTAGATTAAGTTATTTTTGTTGTAAAATTGACAAAATTTGAATTTTTAATTTCAAAACTCTAGGAATAAAAAAAAAAATGGCAAATTTCCATATTCGATTGAAAACACAAACATTTCATTTCAAAAGATGATATTTACACAATAAATATCCAACTAATATACTAATTAAAAGGAAAATGATATATATTCTATCATAGTTTGAAGTAAAATTTGTTTTCAAATGTCTAAATAAAGTATCTGATATAAGATACTAATATGTTGCAGCGGAATAGATTTGATATCGGTCATCCTTAGCAGAAAAAAAAAAAAATATTGACGAATTATTTGGCGAACATAATTTAATTCCTTTCAAAAATCATGGTTATTTTAACAACTTATATTAAGAGAGTAATGAATAATATGAAACAATATTTCGTACAATGCATATTACGAAAATATACATCTGGCATGCATATTTTCGTATTATGTTTTTGATCACTAAATACAATAAGCGCCAAGAACGACAGAGTTTTGAAATTTAAAATTAAAATTTTGTCAATTTGACAGCAAAATAACTCAATCTAACACATGCGCATGATAACTAATCTATACTAATATTATAAATGCGAAAGTTTGGATGGATGTTTGTTACTCAATCACGCCACAACGGCTAAACGGATCTGGATGAAATTTTGTACAGAGATAGATAATAGTCTGGAATAAGACATAGGCTTCTATTTATACCGGAAAAAATGTAAACTTTTAATTAATCTTCTATATACAAGGATGGAACACGGGCGCAGAATTCATACAACTATCAATGTACGAAAACTTTCTACTTCTTAAATCAACGATATCATAAGTAGAGAAATTCCTTAAACAGATTCCGATATGAATTCTGCGCCCGTGTTCCATCCCTGTATATAATATAAATATTTCTTCTATAATAAAATTTTAAAATAATTTATTTTAATTTTTAATTGTTGCCAAAGAATATTTCACGCGAATAATAATAAAAAAAATAATAAATATTAAATTTGCTTAGGCACATGACAACATAACGTCATTATCAAAATTAAATAATAAGAAAATGAAAGCTAATTCAGATATCTATTAAAGAGCTTTATTAGTTGATAATCCTGGGTATATTTTTAATTTTAATACTGAAGTAGATAGGACATTTTTCGCCAAGGACTCTATTTTTGTGACAGCAACCTTAAGCCAAGTAGTCCATAAAAATATAAACAAATCTGTACATATAAAAGAGTAAACTCAATGATTCACTGACTCAACACTGCCATGACGATTCTGTGGGAAAGAGGGTCACAAATTTTAGTGACCAGGTTGGTTTTCGGAGCCTGACCCCCAACTAAGACGGAATTTTACAAAATACCCCCCCCCCTGTCTCCCTTGGGGGGCAGAAGGCTTATCTCGGCTCCAAATTACTTAACGGTGAAGAAATTGCAGATGGAAAGACCAGACTTGAGTACAAAAAAATCACTTTCTGCGATTTTGGATTTTTAAGGGGGAGGGGGGGGGGGAAGGGAAAAGGTTTTGGAAGAAGGGTACTCAACACACGGGGAAATCGAACTGAACACACACTACAAAGGGATTTTATGAAATTCCACCCTACCGCCCTTTGGAGAATGGGGGGCAAAAACATGTATTCATGCGTAACGCTGCACTAAATTATATAAGGTTAGACATTTTTTATGTAAGGGACGATTATATGTATCTAACTCATAGTATGAAGAGATTTTGCGAAATTCCCTCCTTTAAGAACGGGGGGAGAGATTAAAAAAAAAAAAGTTTTAAAGCATAACTCAGCTTTAAATAATTTCATGATCTCAATTTTTTGATGTGTCGGTTAGGTATGTGTATGCAACATGCAATATGAAGTAATTTTGGAAATTTACCCCCCCCCCTTCCTCTTGGGGCCGGCGGGGCAAAAACCACATTTTGAAGCTTAAATCCGTCCAAATTACCTAAGAATGGCGAATTTTGGTGTGTGGGTGTTAATTAAGTGTGCGAAATATGCACTTTGATGAGATTTTGTAAAACATTCAACTGTAACCGCGAGGGAGGGGGAGTAAGAAGCAGGTAAGGGACTGCCGAAGGCATTGGGCAACTTAAAATTAGATTTTGACGGATTTCAATGATTTTTTTTTTTTTTATTATTAAGATATTTTATTATTATTAATGACATGCTGTTTTGGGGATTCATTTCAATATAATGACCAGCGAAGCGGGCAAAGCCTGCTAGTAAAATATAATACATTTTTGAAACTTTGTTGAGCCTAAAAAATATCGATTTTTTTTTTTTCCCGAAAAAACTTAATATTTTGTAAAGTTTTTAATGACTAATGTACGAACAAATTAAATTTTCAATAGAATAACATGCATAATAGAAGAAAATTTGCATATGCTTTGTTCTTTTTAAAAAATTTAATGTGGGGGAAATACCTTATTGCGTACAATTTTGCCTAAAATTCATAGTTTCCTTTGATTATCTATATGAAATTTGCTCTAGAAATCAAATATTCGCTAAATATATATTTAACGTACGCACTTTTATTGAAAATACATTCGATAAAAAAAAAAAAAAAAAAAAAAAATAGTATTCATTGAAATTTCTTCATTTATCATTTAGAATCTCTTTTCTTTCTGATTTTAAAAGACATTTTTTTAAATTTATTCATTTCTAAATCATAACGTGGTTTTTGAGCTTAAATGAAATATTTTCTGGGTTATTTTTGCTCATTGAAATATGTAGAAAAAATCAATCAGCATGATAGTAGATGAAAAAATATATTTATTTTTTATGTAAGGTAATTTAGCTAGAATTTTTTTTTTTCTTTTAAAGCCATAGCACATTATCAATGAGATCGCATTAAAATAGAATAAAGAAAGATTAAGAACATCGTAGTTCAAAATTTATCGGCACAAACTTTCATAAGAAACTTATTGTTATTTTTAGTTTATTATTTTTCAGTGGGATTTCTGCAACTTAAATAATTAATAATAAGAATAATAAGAAAAAAATTATATATCTTGAAAAAACTTGTACAACACTTATCATTTATGGATGTTTTAATTATTTTTAAACATTAGTATTATACAATGTGCAACATATTATTACATTAGAAATTATTACAATTAAAAATATGATAAAACAAATTCGTATTCTAAATTTATAAATGCGAAATGTGTATTTTATTTGTACAATTTTGTTAAGTTGCACAATCTGTGTAAGATCATATTCCGATCTTTATTGCACTCTTACCATAAAATCCCGAAAGTAACCCCTCCCCCACCCCCATCGAATATAACCCCTCCCCCTTTTCTTGCTGAAAGTGAAATGTCTCCGTTATCCTGAAAGTAACCCCGACCCCCTTTTTTTTTCTCCATCCAACAAAGCTACATAAAATCTTCGGGCGCACTTACGGTACGTCGGCATTGCAAGTTAAGTTTGGCATTGAATTAAGTTTTAATTTTTATATATTATTTCTAATGTAACTAATTTTTCATAAAGTGTCGGATTCACGTTATCAATGGAATCATTACACAGTTTTTTTTTTTTTTTTTGCCTTTAATGTAAGAAATGATAGCCTTTAATATTTCCTTAAGTAAGTACCGTAAAATCCTGAAAGTACCCCCTCCATCGAATATAACCTCCCCTCCCTTTTCTTCATTTTTTTTTTTTTTTTTTTTTTTTTTAAGAATCTTGATTATAACCCCCTCACCTGAAATTTATCCGTTTTGCTTTTCTAAATGGGGGGTGGGGTTACTTTCGGGATTTTACGGTATATTTCAGAAAGTTTATAAAAGCATATCTTTTTTTCTTATTGACACTCTTACGTTTTAGAAAATTTTTAAAAGCATAGCACAGAATTTTTAAGTTTGATAGAATAACATACGTGAAATTAAAACCGGATTTTGTATATTGTATTTTACTTCTTTAAAGTATAATAAAATATATTTATATATACACTCTCAGAAATAATATACTCAATTTTGATGATTTAGACATCCTCGGGCTTAATTTCGTTGTTTTTGACAACCATTTCGTCAAGCGATCACGTGATTTTTGAGGAAACGTGAACTCTCAAATATTTGACGAAACTGTTTACTCACAATAGCATGTGCTAGCTTTCATTACCGCCATATTGTTTTTTTTTTTTCCTGTGTTGTTTCGACTTTACGTTACAATGACTTTTATTTGCCGGCCTGGTGGTTCGGTCGGTCGGGCGCTGCCTTCTGGATTCCCAGGTCTCGGTTTCGAATCCAAGTGCGGGAATAGATGTTTGTGATGTCCTATGTCTACAAAATATTGTGTGCGCTTGTTTCGGAGAATTTCTATAAAAATATGGACCAACTGAGACATAAGTCATTGTATAGTGTAACCACGTTTCCTACGCCTAGCAGTGAGGACGAGTCGAAAATCTTGGAGGGTTTCCAAGTTGACCAACAGGTTTGAATTTAGTAAAGATCCAGTCATTCGGTATTCCCTTATCGCTTATTTTCTCTCAACGAGAAGCTTGTCTCCCCTATTTTACTAGTGGACTCGTTGAATTCGCACTTGCGCAGAGGCTTCCATGGTCGCAAAAAATGTAGTTAAAGAGTAACTATAGGTGTCAAATAAATGTCAAAATGACTTTTATTTGTTTGTTCTGTTTTATTTACATTTTCATTAAATATAATTAGGATTTAATGTCTAAAGCAACGAACTTGCAGGTAATTTTATAATTCTATAATTTATATTTTATTTTGTATCACGAAACTAGGATGAAAAAAATGTATCTTTACTTTTGACGAAATTCGTATGTTCGAACAAGTGACGAAAGTAATTTTCTCAATTCAACGAAATATTCGCTCGGAGTATTTCCCTGGTAACGGTTTCGTGAAAATTAAAGAGAATTTCGTGAAATTTGAGTATCCATTTCTGAGAGTGTATATGTTTTAAATAAGCTTTTTCGCATAATCCATTGTTCTTTCCTTTAATGACCTATAAGAAACTTTTTCTAGATTTCAAGTTGTTTGCATAAAATAAACTTTATTCAAAATATATTAGATGTAATAAAATATAAGAAGAAATTATTACAATTATATACTTCTTTACTTATATTTTGAATCTCATTTCACTCTGACTTTAAATGAGATTTTCCATATCTTCCTTTTGAAATCACGAAGAGGCTTTTGAGATTAAACGAAATATTTCCACTGAGTTACTTTTGCTGATTGAGATATATGGAAAAATTATTCAGCATAATTCCACAGGCAAAGAATTTTTTTTTTTTTTTTTTTTTTTGTTAAAAATACTTTAGCTGACAAATTTGATTTCTTTTGAAACCATAGTATATTAACAATTATATTATGTTAAATTAATACACATTAAAGGGTATTAAAAAAAACAATAAATTTTGTAAGATAATAATTGTTATTGTTATTTTTAGTCAATTATTACTTTTTTCTGTATCACATAAAAAAGGGTATTGGATTCATAAAAATTTTCGATTTTCGGGTAGATTCACAGATTTTGAGATGTCCAGAACAAGATTTGACCTTTATTTAGAAAATATTTGACAGTCCGTCTGTCTGTTTGTGTGTGTGTGACTAAAGTTTTGTGACAAGTGTATCTCAAAAATTACTGTACAGATAATAATTATATATAACATCATATAAATTTATATGTAGTTGTACCTTAACATATATTAGTACTTATCAATTCTTGGGGCAAATCGCTCTACACGTGATGCTACTATACTCCGATTTCTTTTTTTAAGGGAAGGCAATATCTCGGGTTCTATTGTGTATAGTGGAACAAAAGGTGATATGTAAGAGGCTCATTTTAAAAAGTAGGTGATTCAATTTACGTGTATATCGACTAATAGGTAGCGCTACTATGCTGCAATTTTCTCTGTCAATGGCATAAAATTTTTTATATGAAAAGACCATTGTTAAACACCATGCTTATTCAATTTTGGTGCATATTGGCCTACAGGTGGCGCTGTTATTCTTTGATTTGTTAGTGAGGCTAAATATAAACTTTTATATAAATGCACCAAACTTGATATGTGACATTAACATTACTGAAAACGAATGCTGGTTTAATTTGGTTGCATATCAGTCGACAAGTAGTACTGCTATTTGGTCACTTTCTGGGATACATAAGGCTATATCTCAGCACCTGTCGACTAAATCTGCAGCAAACTCCACATGTAAAATCTTTATTATGAAAATCTATGATTAAACTTTTGTGTATGTAAAGCAGTAAGTGGCGCTGTTATATAAAATGATTTAGAAGAAAGTTATGTGGTGGTAATAACATGCTGGTTCTTAATAGAATTCTTACAACAGGAATCAATTATAAAAAAAGTAATAAAACGTGACACTTACCCTAACATCACACCTTCACCTAAGGGTGTCTTCAGGATATCACGAGAATAAAAGTACATTCCATGAACCTCCTAAGGATGTACTTGGGATAAGTGTATTTTTAGAGTATATATATCCTTTGAAAAAATGTATATAATACCTATTTCTCGAATTTTCAATAACTTTTAAAGAGTAATTATAACATACTTATACATTATTCATTATAATAATTAAATATATTAAGTTAAAAAAATGACTATTAAATAATCACAGATACATGGTTCAACTATTCGTTTTAAATATAATAAGGTGTTCGTTCAAAAGATTTTTGGAGGGGGATGGGGGGCCGAGAGAAACGATATTCGTATATTCAAAACTTTTATCCTGTTTACTATTATTATATTTTAAATATATATATATATATATATATATATATATATATATATATATATTAAGTTATCCAAACATCGGGTTTAAAAAAAAAAAAAAAAAAAAAAAAAAAAAAGAAGATTACATTTATCAGAAATTTTATCTTATACTCCCATATTAAAAGTTATTTTAAAAAAAAACAAAAAACATTGGAATTACTGCATCACTCATTGAAGAATATACTCTAAATGTTGATAGACACTAATTTATATCAAGTTTTAAAAAATATACATAACTTTTGATGAAATTCTCAATATTAGTTCTTGACCTACAGCTGCCGATAAACATATTTTCCAATTTTTACGCTTTTTGGCTACCGGGAAATCTTAATATATATATAACTGTTGTTTAAAAAAAAAAAAAAAAAAAAAAAAAAACACTATTTAAAAAAAAAAAAAAAATTCTATTATTTTTCTTCAGTAGCCTAAAAGTGTAAATGTTAGTAACTATGCAAATTTTTTTGCCACACTTACATAAATAAGACAAAAACTTTCTAAAAATAATCCTAAATCGTATTTTGAACCCCTCAAAATATGCAAATTCATCTAAAACAGGAAGTCATAAGTTTTTAAGAATCCAATACCTTCTTCTATTGAATGAAGAAAAGTGCCCTCCTGGTGAGTTTTTCTACATTGAGAAAAAATTCTGTAACTGACATCTAGAATCTAAATAGTTTTATGTCATCGTTATAAATTCTAGTCCCCTTAGAAAGCGAGTTCTAAAATACCTTTTTAGAATTCTAGAGCGTTTGCCTATATTAGTGAGGGTAAAGTTATTTAAAGATCTCTGCAAATAAATGAGATTACAAAAGGCGGGTCGGGTTTCAGCAACTATAATCTTGGTTTATTACCCAATTCGAGAAAACCAAGCGAGAATTTCTCGCAATACAAAAGATTCAGAATATTCGAAATATTTAGAATATTGTTTAACCATCTAGACTTGTGTAAACTAGGACTTCTCGATCATTTCGTCTATTCAGTTTATTGACGTGTCTTACGCGCATAGCTTGGAAATCTACATTTCTAGTTAAGAGATTTAGTGAATGGCCATTTATTTATTCTAGAGAAAGGCGGTATTTTTTTTTCCTCAGTGTAAGAGGTCATATCCTGTATTTACTCAAGTTTTGGAGAAAACTAGGGAAAACTCCGAACGGCTAGGTCCACAAACGCGACATGGGATCGAACGCGGCACCTAACGTCTATCAGCTTAGAGGACAGTATCTCTCGGCCCCTATATAAGTATGAGGAAGCATTTTATTAAAAAAATATAAAAAAATTGTTGTGCTGCAAAAGCTATAGAAAATTACACATGTCTACAAAAACAGTGTTGGCAAAATTAGATGTGATAATTTTAGCTGCTACTACTCCGATTCAAAAAATTAGAATAATGTAAAAAAGAATGAGTTTGATGTTGCTAACGCGTCAATTTGCATACTGCGTCCAGGAAAAAATATATTAAAAGTATCTAATTATCTTCAGAGCATTTATAAATATAACATAAATATTTATTTTTATCTGATATATTAATAATTAACTATTTAAAAAATATTAGAATAATTCAAAGAAATAGAATACCTCGATAGCATGGTTCAAAAAATTAGAATATTCAAATTTTTCTTATAAGTTGAGAGAACGGCTGCGGGATTAACATCTGTGGGACTATAAAATGTGCTCCGTTGAAAATGAAAAGTCGTTTGGCATTTGATTGTAGCGTAGTATTTGCTTAATATGGGACGAAAGAGCGATTTATCTGAGGCTGTGAAATATCGTATTGTGTACTTGCACGAAATAGGAAAAACACAACTTTTTATAGCAAAAGAAGTGAAATGCTCTCAAGCAAGTGTGAGTAGAGTTTTGAGAGAATATTCTAATAATAAGTGTTTTCAAAATAAACACTTTAAAAGTGGTCGAAAGCCAGTAACTTCAAGAAGAGATGAAAGGCAATTGAAAAAGATTGTGAAGAAACATCGTTTTCGGAGTGTGAGATATGTGCATAGAAAATGGAAAGAAATGGGTATAAATGTCTCCAAATCTACAACACTACGACGACTTCGCAAATTAGGTTTTAGATCACGTGTGCCTAAGATAAAGCCATTCTTATCATCTAAGCAAAGGGCTGCTAGAGTTAAATGGTGTAAACAAAGGCTATTTTGGGATCACGACGATTGGAAAAAGATACTTTTCAGCGATGAAAGTGTGTTTTGTGTGTCTCACGGAAATCAAGGTATACGTGTCTGGAGACTCAAACATGAAGCTTATAAGAAAGAATGTTTAAAACGTTCGTTTAAATTTGCGACCTCTGTTATGTTATGGGGCTGCATGACTGCTGAAGGCCCAGGCAGGTTGTGTATTGTTTCCACAACAGTCAATTCAGAAGTCTATCAAGAAATTCTTGAACATTTCATGATTCCTTCAGCTGAGGATTTATGTGATGACGATTTCTTGTTTCAGCAAGATTCAGCTTCTCCCCACACTTCCAAATCAACAACTAAATGGCTCAAAGAGAAGGACATACCTGTACTCCCTTGGCCTGCAAACTCACCCGATCTAAATCCTATCGAGAATTTGTGGGGAATTATGAAGAAACGACTTCAAGAAGTTGCGCCTAGAGACAAAAAAGAACTTATTTCTAGTATAAAGAGCATATGGGCGAATTTGGATAAAAAAGATTGTGAACCTTTAGTTAAAAACATGCCAAAACGTTTAAGAGCTGTCATTAAAGCTAAGGGTGATGCAACAAAGTACTGATTAGCAAGTAAAAATACTTAGAGTTTAAATTATGTTCAATATATTTTCATTATTCTAATTTTTTGAACCATGTTAGAAAGTATTCTAATATTTTGAATTTTTTGTTGTTAGCTGATTTAAATATATTTTCTATTTCATTGTAATGTGTTTACATTTTTATAAACTGCAAAATATGCAGATTCATATTATAGTACTTTATATTTGATATTGTTGATTATTTATTTGATAAATTCGATTTTCATTTCCCTTGACCATATTTCTTTTCATTATTCTAATTTTTTGAATCGGAGTAGTACATATTGTTGCGTATTTGGAGTTTCGTTAATTGTCTCTAAATGAAAGGCGAATCTTGCAGAGGTTTAAAAGTGTATTTACAGAAAATTCTAAATGATTACATGTCCGTAAACCAAGGATCAACTACAGTTTCACCAGAAATCGCAGCTCAAATAACAACAGGCAACATCAAATTCACAGCATAAACTGCAGCATAGCATTAACGCACAACAATAGGCTGTAATCAAAGAGGTTTTGTAAGGAGCTCTATACATAGTAATGCCCTGGCGAAAACTGACTCACTTGGTTTTACCTTGGTGAAGCTTTTTAACGGGTTTTTAAAAGAAAATGAACTGTTGTAGCGCAAAATCAAGCTAGAAATGCAGAAAATTATCATTTTTTACCCTGAAAAGCCTCTTTGAAGGAATTACATAAAAATAACTACTAGTATTTACAAATTCGTAACAATATGTTTTTAGGTTTGTGAAACCGAAAATGGAGCCAGTTTGTCTCTATCACGTGCAGATTTTCACCAATACAGGGTGTCTACCGAAGCGGTTTTTTCATTTTCAGTAGTTTCCAGTATATTTCAAGACTAATTATAATTAATCATAAAAACATACTATAAAAGATTACCATATATTATTGTTTAGAATAATAATATATAATTATTTAAATTAAGTTTGAAATAATAAAGTATTATTATTCAAAAGTTACGATGTATAAAAGTTACCATATATTATATATCACATACTGTATAATATTGAGGGAAGAGACGCGAAAAAAATTATGTCGGTACTCATCCTTTATTGACAAAAATCTATACATGATAGAAAAATATAGCTTCAGTTTCAGTTTCAGAACACCAAAAAACATAAAGATCAACATACAGTCGGCTGCAAAATTATTCGAGTACTAGCCAATAATTCCTATATTTAAAAAGTACACTTAAGACTGTTTTGCTAAGTAAATCCTTGTCGAATCATGTTCTTAGACTGATTAAGAACATGACTCGACAAGGATTTATTTAACAAAGCTGTATTAAGTGTACTTTTTTTTGGCAAGGATTATTGCTAGTGCTCGAATAATTTTGCAGCCGACTGTAATTATCAAATCAACATTTTACATGTAGATCTTTGTAATATTTTTGTCTTCATTAAGCTCGTGTATCTTAGAAAGATTATAAAAACAAGTCATAAAAATTATATATTTGAAAGAATAAAGTACATGAAATCGGAATTTGATTCCGTATGTTTTCTTTCTCTTTTTCTTCTTTAACATTTAATAAAAAGGAAGTATCTTATTGTATAAGTTTTCTTACACAATACATAATATTTTCCCTAATTCACCTTCGAGAAATTATGTCTAGAACTTGTTTATCCGAAAACTCTTTATATAAAACATACTTAATTCAAAATGCATTAGACCAAATAAAATGGGATTCATTTCAATTCCGTTATTTATATTTTGAAACCCATTTCTTTCTCCCTTTAAATGAGATATTTCATATCTTCATTTCGAAATCATGAAGTGGCTTTTAAGATTAAATGAAATATTTCCTCTGGGATACTTTCGCTGATTGAGATATATGGGAAAACTATTATGGAGAATATGCTTATTTTTAATCTAAAATATTGTAGCTAGAGAAATTTATTTCTTTTAAAATCATAAAACATTATGTAGAAAATCATAAAAAAATAAAATAGATTAAAAGGCATAGTGACTCAATCTTTATAGGTGTCAATTTTGTGAAAATAAGTTAGATATGAAAACGTAATAAAAATTCTATTGTATTAGCATAAAGATACATTGGTGATCTTTTAAAAATATACCATAATTAGAAAATTCAGAGGTATTTAAAAAATATATATATATATAATAACAAATTATATATTCAGCATACAAAATGGACATGGTTATATTATATTCTTTCATAAATTTGAACCATTACCTTTAAATACATAATTTTTTAATTTTGACAGAAAAAAAAATCTGTATATAATTTCTAAATCTATATCTATCTATCTATCTATCTATCTATCTCTGTATATATATATATATACAGAGTGATTACGAGGTCATGGTACAAACATAGAGAGGAGGTAGAGAACATCATAAAAATTCAGAATTGTACAGGAACCTATGTCCTGAAACGTCCTTTTAACCCTTTAAGAACCCGGTGATTTTACGTGGATATGGGCGTGGCTCTCCAATGTTGCATTTTCTTTAAAAAGAGTTTTTATATGTTAATGTTTATATAAATAAACAAATTCTGTTTTTATCGGTGTATTTCTCGCAGTCATTGCAATAATACGAACGTTGTGTATGATTTTGCGAAATAATGAAGCATGTAATTTTTTTTAATTTACACAGTAGGCGGAGTTAGTAGTATACATTCGTCAAAAATATCCAGTTCTTAAAGGTTTAAAATGGCGGTTGGAGACATGGGTTTCTATACAATTCTGAATCCTTATGATGTTTTCTATTTCCCTCCAAGTTTGTCCCATGACCTAGTTATCACACACATATATAGATATATGTGTATGTGTGTGTGTATACATATGTACATATACATACATACACACACACACATATATATATATATATATATATATATATATATATATATAAACTAATATGTACGTTTAAATCTAGGTTTATTTTATTTTGAAAAAGGAAGCGTTTCAAAATTGATACACCATGCAGTAAAAACATAAATAATGTCGTTTAATTGTTAAAATAAGAGAGTATCTATATATATATATTCGTTTATTATTATGAAATAAAGAAAAACGGCTTGAACTTTTGAAATTACTTGAATTTATTAAGTCTCCAAAAATTTAATTTTACTGTCACTCCTAACTTTCCCGAAATTTTTCCGTCGCTCCAAAACAATTCGTCAATCTAAATGTCACATTCAAAAACAATTTACTTTTTATTTGCCATACTCTCTCGAGTGGACGAAAATAATATGGCATACACCAAAGAGCTAAATTATGCTTTCATTTGAAGAAATTTAGGACAAAATTGTAAATTCGAGGACATTTGTCCTCAAATGATTTTCAAATTGCTAGAGGACATAGGTCGAAATTCGAGGACTGTCCTCATCATTCGGGGATGTTTGGTCACCTTACTCTATGGAAAAACCAGAAAATCCAATGGTTGTAAATCGAATGGAATCGAACAGGGAAACTTTAGGGAAAATTATGTTTACGAGAGCAGGGATTTTTCTTTCGTTTTCTTTTCAGATTCCGCTTTTAAAGATTAGTGGCATGTGTTTGAATGGTGACTAGTTTTGTCAAAGCATATAGCAAGCATCTCAGTAACCGATTTGTTTTTACACGAAACTTTATGGTACGAAAAGGTTAGAAATGAGCCATTGTATGTAAATTTAACACTTCGATTACTGTTGGACTCATGACACTGCTTTTTATAATGGGTCATAGTAGCTACCCAAGACCCAACTAATAAAATGCCGAGGAAGGGAAGAAAAAATGTGCTCTTGGGTCCCACAGCGACCCATCTTTGTTGAGAAACGTTTGCAAGGATATCACAACATATGGAAAATGAAATGCATTATGTTTAGTTTAAAAATATATCAAGTGAAAATGTCACTACGCTTAATACTTTATTTAGGAGTTAAACTACGAAGTATCATTCCCCCTCTTGCAACCCTTACTAACTGCAAATTTAAAAAATGTTATTTCTGAGTGAAATACTTATATTTTTCTTACCTGACTCTTGACTTTTAAAATAAACAATTAAATTACAATTTCCGAAACAGAAATTATTATTTTTATTCGCCTAAGTATTTATTTTTTATTTGGAAAAAATGCTCGCAATTCGTATTTACAATCATTACATTATTCATTGTAATTCAAGACTTGGAGGAATGGTACATCAGGAGTAAACATACGGTGTATAAGCATGCATAGCAGATGAAGTTAACTGCTATCCATTCAAGACGGCTGCTGCCATCACTGAGCTGAAGAACAACTGGAGCAAATGCTTCCAATACTTTTACACAGTGTTCGTGCGTGCCAGTTTTTCTGCAATCGTTCGCTTGCCTTGCATGGCAAGCACCATTTGTCGGGTCATTTATTACTATTATAATCTTTAAAGAATTAACATTTAAAATTGTAATGTCATGTTTAGCATATGGTTGTTCGAACAGACAACCTTTACACAATTTTACTTTGAAATATAAATATATCAAATGCTTTTTGCCATGCGACGCTCGGAACACAAACCTTCAAAAGACGGCATGCGAAAACCGGTCTAGCATTTCCTCCAGTTATTCTTCAGCTCAGTGGCTGCCATAGCAGCTAAGGCTACCGGAGGAGCCATATTGGGTCTACCAAAACACTGGCTAATACTATATTATTTTATTTATTTGACAACTTTGAAACCTATAGTTACAACGATTATCATCTCGAGTTATCTATATTATATAATTGCACAATAACAAAGCAGAATTTCTTATATAAATATATTACTTAATGACTTGTGTGGTTACGATTTTGACTTCATGTTTTTTCGGACATATCACTTTCTTTTATAGCGTTATAGGCATGTCATTTCCTTTCATAACGTTTTAGGAGAAGAAATTCTATCAATTAAATAAAAATATATAAAAATCTTAACTTTACTTCATGCATGTTGTTAGATTTTTCAGCTGGGCGCCCAGCTCTCATCAGACGACGACTTCTGTGGAGATCTTGAATGACGATGTTGAGTATCCTTAGCTGTCGGGTGCCACTACGCCGCTGTCGTTACATGCCTCCTGATTGGTGGCGATACTCAACATCGTCATTCAAGATCTCCACAGAAGTCGTCCTCTGAAGAGAGCTGGGCGCCCAGCTGAAAAATTTAACGACATGCACGAAGTAAGTTAGGTAAGTTAAGGTTTTTATATTTTTTTATTTAATTGGTAGCTTATGCTTCGTTTTTAAGCTATTGCATAGCTTTTATCGCGGGCTTTGAGCGCGGCGACCGAATCGAAAAATTCCGTAACGAAAAAAAACCTAACACAGTTCGGTAGACTTCGTCTGTACGAAGCTCGCACACATCGAGACGAGCTGCTCCGAAATCGGACGAATACATAAGCAGCTGTTTGTGAGAAAGTATATAGGTGTATAGGTATCTATCATCTATGTACAACAGTGAATAGCTGTACGCGTAAAATTTGTGAATAAAGTAGATCAGATAAAACTTGAATATCTCCATTCCACTTGCAGGCCTTTAAAACCTATTAAATACCTTTTCTCTATTAAAATTTGTTTTCTTATCATTATTGTTATCTTATCATTATTGTTATCTTATTCATTAATATCAAAGAAAAACCTTGAATATCCCCATTCGACTTGCAGGCATTTAAAACCTATTAAATACCTTTTCTCTATTAAAATTTGTTTTATATATGGGTCACCACGCTCAAAAAGTGTAACTTGAATTAATATCAAAGAAAAAACTTGAATATCCCCATTCGACTTGCAAGCCTTTAAAACCTATTAAATACCTTTTCTCTATTAAAATTTGTTTTCTTATCGGTCACCACGCTCAAAAAGTGTAACTTAAATTAATATCAAAGAAAAAACTTGAATATCCCCATTCGACTTGCAGGCCTTTAAAACCTATTAAATACCTTTTCTCTATTAAAATTTGTTTTCTTATCGGTCGCCACGCTCAAAAAGTGTAACTTGAATTAATATCAAAGAAAAAACTTGAATATCCCCATTCGACTTGCAGGCCTTTAAAACCTATTAAATAACTTTTCTCTGTTAAAATTCGTTTTCTTATCGGTCACCACGATCAAAAAATGTAACTTGAATTAATATCAAAGAAAAAGAATATCCCCATTCGACTTGCAGGCCTCTAAAACCTATTAAATACGTTTTCTCTATTAAAATTTATTTTCTTATCGGTCACCACGCTCAAAAAGTGTAACTTGAATCAATATCAAATTAAAAACTTGAATATCCCCATTCGACTTGCAGGTCTTTAAAATCTATTAAATACCTTTTCTCTATTAAAATTTGTTTTCTTATCAGTCACCACGCTCAAAACGTGTAACTTGAATTAATTTCAAAGAAAAAAATTGAATATCCCCATTCGACTTACAGGCCTTTAAAACCTATTAAAATACCGTTTCTCTATTAAAATTTGTTTTCTTATCATTATTGTTATCTTATCATTATTGTTATCTTATTCATTAATATCAAAGAAAAACCTTGAATATCCCCATTCGACTTGCAGGCCTTTAAAACCTATTAAATACCTTTTCTCTATTAAAATTTGTTTTATATCGGTCACCACGCTCAAACAGTGTAACTTGAATTAATATCAAAGAAAAAACTTGAATATCACTATTCGACTTACAGACCTTTAAAACCTATTAAATACCTTTTCTCTATTAAAATTTGTTTTCTTATCGGTCACCACGCTCTAAAAGTGTAACTTGAATTAATATCAAAGAAAAAAATTGAATATCCCCATTCGACTTGCAGGCCTTTAAAACCTATTAAAATACCTTTTCTCTATTAAAATTTGTTTTCTTATCATTATTGTTATCTTATCATTATTGTTATCTTATTCATTAATATCAAAGAAAAAACTTGAATGTTACCATTCGACTTGCAGGCCTTTAAAACCTATTAAATACCTTTTCTCTATTAAAATTTGCTTTCTTATCGGTCATCACGCTCAAAGAGTGTAACTTGAATTAATATCAAAGAAAAAACTTGAATATCCCCATTCGACTTGCAGGCCATTAAAGCCTATTAAATACCTTTTCTCTATTAAAATTTGTTTTCCTATCGGTCACCACGCTCAAAAAGTGTAACTTGAATTAATATCAAAGAAAAAACTTGAATATCCCCATTCGACATGCAGGCCTTTAAAACCTATTAAAATACCTTTTCTCTATTAAAATTTGTTTTCTTATTATTGTTATCTTATTCATTAATATCAAAGAAAAAACTTGAATATCCCCATTCGACTTGCAGGCCTTTAAAACCTATTAAAATACATTTTCTCTATTAAAATTTGTTTTCTTATCATTATTGTTATCTTATCATTATTGTTATCTTATTCATTAATATCAAAGAAAAACCTTGAATATCTCCATTCGACTTGCAGGCCTTTAAAACCTATTAAATACCTTTTCTCTATTAAAATTTGTTTTATATCGGTCACCACGCTCAAACAGTGTAACTTGAATTAATATCAAAGAAAAAACTTGAATATCACTATTCGACTTGCAGGCCTTTAAAACCTATTAAATACCTTTTCTCTATTAAAATTTGTTTTCTTATCGGTCGGCACGCTCAAAAAGTGTAACTTGAATTAATATCAAAGAAAAAAATTGAATATCCCCATTCGACTTGCAGGCCTTTAAAACCTATTAAATACCTTTTCTCTATTAAAATTTGTTTTCTTATCGGTCACCACGCTCAAAAAGTGTAACTTGAATTAATATCAAAGAAAAAAATTGAATATCCCCATTCGACTTGCAGGCCTTTAAAACCTATTAAAATACCTTTTCTCTATTAAAATTTGTTTTCTTATCATTATTGTTATCTTATCATTATTGTTATCTTATTCATTAATATCAAAGAAAAAACTTGAATGTTCCCATTCGACTTGCAGGCCTTTAAAACCTATTAAATACCTTTTCTCTATTAAAATTTGCTTTCTTATCGGTCATCACGCTCAAAAAGTGTAACTTGAATTAATATCAAAGAAAAAACTTGAATATCCCCATGCGACTTGCAGGCCTTTAAAACCTATTAAATACCTCTTCTCTATTAAAATTTGTTTTCTTATCGGTCGGCACGCTCAAAAAGTGTAACTTGAATTAATATCAAAGAAAAAAATTGAATATCCCCATTCGACTTGCAGGCCTTTAAAACCTATTAAAATACCTTTTCTCTATTAAAATTTGTTTTCTTATCATTATTGTTATCTTATTTATTAATATCAAAGAAAAAACTTGAATGTTCCCATTCGACTTGCAGGCCTTTAAAACCTATTAAATACTTTTTCTCTATTAAAATTTGCTTTCTTATCGGTCATCACGCTCAAAAAGTGTAACTTGAATTAATATCAAAGAAAAAACTTGAATATACCCATTCGACTTGCAGGCCATTAAAGCCTATTAAATAACTTTTCTCTATTAAAATTTGTTTTCTTATCGGTCACCACGCTCAAAAAGTGTAACTTGAATTAATATCAAAGAAAAAACTTGAATATACCCATTCGACTTGCAGGCCTTTAAAACCTATTAAAATACCTTTTCTCTATTAAAATTTGTTTTCTTATTATTGTTACCTTATTCATTAATATCAAAGAAAAAACTTGAATATCCCCATTCGACTTGCAGGCCTTTAAAACCTATTAAAATACCTTTTCTCTATTAAAATTTGTTTTCTTATCATTATTGTTATCTTATCATTATTGTTATCTTATTCATTAATATCAAAGAAAAACCTTGAATATCTCCATTCGACTTGCAGGCCTTTAAAACCTATTAAATACCTTTTCTCTATTAAAATTTGTTTTATATCGGTCACCACGCTCAAACAGTGTAACTTGAATTAATATCAAAGAAAAAACTTGAATATCACTATTCGACTTGCAGGCCTTTAAAACCTATTAAATACCTTTTCTCTATTAAAATTTGTTTTCTTATCGGTCACCACGCTCAAAAAGTGTAACTTGAATTAATATCAAAGAAAAAACTTGAATATCCCCATTCGACTTGCACGCCTTTAAACCTATTAAATAACTTTTCTCTATTAAAATTTGTTTTCTTATCGGTCACCACGCTCAAAAAGTGTAACTTGAATTAATATCAAAGAAAAAAATTGAATATCCCCATTCGACTTGCAGGCCATTAAAACCTATTAAAATACCTTTTCTCTATTAAAATTTGTTTTCTTATCATTATTGTTATCTTATCATTATTGTTATCTTATTCATTAATATCAAAGAAAAAACTTGAATGTTCCCATTCGACTTGCAGGCCTTTAAAACCTATTAAATACCTTTTCTCTATTAAAATTTGTTTTCTTATCGGTCACCACGCTCAAAAAGTGTAACTTGAATTAATATCAAAGAAAAAACTTGAATATCCCCATTCGACTTGCAGGCCTTTAAAACCTATTAAAATACCTTTTCTCTATTAAAATTTGTTTTCTTATTATTGTTATCTTATTCTTTAATATCAAAGAAAAAACTTGAATATCCCCATTCGACTTGCAGGCCTTTAAAACCTTTTAAAATACCTTTTCTCTATTAAAATTTGTTTTCTTATCATTATTGTTATCTTATCATTATTGTTATCTTATTCATTAATATCAAAGAAAAACCTTGAATATCCCCATTCGACTTGCAGGCCTTTAAAACCTATTAAATACCTTTTCTCTATTAAAATTTGTTTTATATCGGTCACCACGCTCAAACAGTGTAACTTGAATTAATATCAAAGAAAAAACTTGAATATCACTATTCGACTTGCAGACCTTTAAAACCTATTAAATACTTTTTCTCTATTAAAATTTGTTTTCTTATCGGTCACCACGCTCAAAAAGTGTAACTTGAATTAATATCAAAGAAAAAACTTGAATATCTCCATTCGACTTGCAGGCCTTTAAAACCTATTAAATACCTTTTCTCTATTAAAATTTGTTTTCTTATCGGTCACCACGCTCAAAAAGTGTAACTTGAATTAATATCAAAGAAAAAACTTGAATGTTCCCATTCGACTTGCAGGCCTTTAAAACCTATTAAAATACCTTTTGTCTATTAAAATTTGTTTTCTTATTATTGTTATCTTATTCATTAATATCAAAGAAAAAACTTGAATATCCCCATTCGACTTGCAGGCCTTTAAAACCTATTAAAATACCTTTTCTCTATTAAAATTTGTTTTCTTATCATTATTGTTATCTTATCATTATTGTTATCTTATCATTATTGTTATCTTATTAATATCAAAGAAAAACCTTGAATATCTCCATTCGACTTGCAGGCCTTTAAAACCTATTAAATACCTTTTCTCTATTAAAATTTGTTTTCTTATCGGTCACCACGCTCAAAAAGTGTAACTTGAATTAATATCAAAGAAAAAACTTGAATATCCCCATTCGACTTGCAGGCCTTTAAAACCTATTAAATACCTTTTCTCTATTAAAATTTGTTTTCTTATCGGTCACCACGCTCAAAAAGTGTAACTTGAATTAATATCAAAGAAAAAAATTGAATATCCCCATTCGACTTGCAGGCCTTTAAAACCTATTAAAATACCTTTTCTCTGTTAAAATTTGTTTTCTTATCATTATTGTTATCTTATCATTATTGTTATCTTATTCATTAATATCAAAGAAAAAACTTGAATGTTCCCATTCGACTTGCAGGCCTTTAAAACCTATTAAATACCTTTTCTCTATTAAAATTTGTTTTCTTATCGGTCACCACGCTCAAAAAGTGTAACTTGAATTAATATCAAAGAAAAAACTTGAATATCCCCATTCGACTTGCAGGCCTTTAAAACCTATTAAAATACCTTTTCTCTATTAAAATTTGTTTTCTTATTATTGTTATCTTATTCTTTAATATCAAAGAAAAAACTTGAATATCCCCATTCGACTTGCAGGCCTTTAAAACCTTTTAAAATACCTTTTCTCTATTAAAATTTGTTTTCTTATCATTATTGTTATCTTATCATTATTGTTATCTTATTCATTAATATCAAAGAAAAACCTTGAATATCCCCATTCGACTTGCAGGCCTTTAAAACCTATTAAATACCTTTTCTCTATTAAAATTTGTTTTATATCGGTCACCACGCTCAAACAGTGTAACTTGAATTAATATCAAAAAAAAAACTTGAATATCACTATTCGACTTGCAGACCTTTAAAACCTATTAAATACTTTTTCTCTATTAAAATTTGTTTTCTTATCGGTCACCACGCTCAAAAAGTGTAACTTGAATTAATATCAAAGAAAAAACTTGAATATCTCCATTCGACTTGCAGGCCTTTAAAACCTATTAAATACCTTTTCTCTATTAAAATTTGTTTTCTTATCGGTCACCACGCTCAAAAAGTGTAACTTGAATTAATATCAAAGAAAAAACTTGAATGTTCCCATTCGACTTGCAGGCCTTTAAAACCTATTAAAATACCTTTTGTCTATTAAAATTTGTTTTCTTATTATTGTTATCTTATTCATTAATATCAAAGAAAAAACTTGAATATCCCCATTCGACTTGCAGGCCTTTAAAACCTATTAAAATACCTTTTCTCTATTAAAATTTGTTTTCTTATCATTATTGTTATCTTATCATTATTGTTATCTTATCATTATTGTTATCTTATTAATATCAAAGAAAAACCTTGAATATCTCCATTCGACTTGCAGGCCTTTAAAACCTATTAAATACCTTTTCTCTATTAAAATTTGTTTTCTTATCGGTCACCACGCTCAAAAAGTGTAACTTGAATTAATATCAAAGAAAAAACTTGAATATCCCCATTCGACTTGCAGGCCTTTAAAACCTATTAAATACCTTTTCTCTATTAAAATTTGTTTTCTTATCGGTCACCACGCTCAAAAAGTGTAACTTGAATTAATATCAAAGAAAAAAATTGAATATCCCCATTCGACTTGCAGGCCTTTAAAACCTATTAAAATACCTTTTCTCTATTAAAATTTGTTTTCTTATCATTATTGTTATCTTATCATTATTGTTATCTTATTCATTAATATCAAAGAAAAAACTTGAATGTTCCCATTCGACTTGCAGGCCTTTAAAACCTATTAAATACCTTTTCTCTATTAAAATTTGCTTTCTTATCGGTCATCACGCTCAAAAAGTGTAACTTGAATTAATATCAAAGAAAAAACTTGAATATCCCCATTCGACTTGCAGGCCATTAAAGCCTATTAAATACCTTTTCTCTATTAAAATTTGTTTTCTTATCGGTCACCACGCTCAAAAAGTGTAACTTGAATTAATATCAAAGAAAAAACTTGAATATCCCCATTCGACTTGCAGGCCTTTAAAACCTATTAAAATACCTTTTCTCTATTAAAATTTGTTTTCTTATTATTGTTATCTTATTCATTAATATCAAAGAAAAAACTTGAATATCCCCATTCGACTTGCAGGCGTTTAAAACCTATTAAATACCTTTTCTCGATTAAAATTTGTTTTCTTATCGGTCACCACGCTCAAAAAGTGTAACTTGAAATTATATCAAAGAAAAAACTTGAATATCCCCATTCGACTTGCAGGCCTTTAAAAACCTATTAAAATACTTTTTTCAAAAAATAGAGTTAGATCATTGAAATTTGGTACATCGAGGTTTTCGATACCTACAAACCGATTGCGGATATTTTTGATATATTCTCATTGCGGATATATTCTCATTTATTCAATAAAAGAAAAAAAAATTGTTTTCTTATCGGTCACCACGCTCAAAAAGTGTAACTTTAATTAATATCAAAGAAAAAACTTGAATATCCCCATTCGACTTGCAGGCCTTTAAAACCTATTAAATACCTTTTCTCTATTAAAATTTGTTTTCTTATCGGTCACCACGCTCAAAAAGTGTAACTTGTATTAATATCAAAGAAAAAACTTGAATATCCCCATTCGACTTGCAGGCCTTTAAAACCTATTAAATAGCTTTTCTCTATTAAAATTTGTTTTCTTATCGGTCACCACGCTCAAAAAGTGTAACTTGAATTAATATCAAAGAAAAAACTTGAATATCCCCATTCGACTTGCAGGCCTTTAAAACCTATTAAATACCTTTTCTCTAATAAAATTTGTTTTCTTATCGTTCACCACGCTCAAAAAGTGTAACTTGAATTAATATCAAAGAAAAAACTTGAATATCCCCATTCGACTTGCAGGCCTTTAAAACCTATTAAAATACCTTTTGTCTATTAAAATTTGTTTTCTTATTATTGTTATCTTATTCATTAATATCAAAGAAAAAACTAGAATATACCCATTCGACTTGCAGGCCTTTAAAACCTATTAAAATACCTTTTCTCTATTAAAATTTGTTTTCTTATCATTATTGTTATCTTATCATTATTGTTATCTTATTAATATCAAAGAAAAACCTTGAATATCTCCATTCGACTTGCAAGCCTTTAAAACCTATTAAATACCTTTTCTCTATTAAAATTTGTTTTCTTATCGGTCACCACGCTCAAAAAGTGTAACTTGAATTAATATCAAAGAAAAAACTTGAATATCCCCATTCGACTTGCAGGCCTTTAAAACCTATTAAATACCTTTTCTCTATGTTTTCTTATCGGTCACCACGCTCAAAAAGTGTAACTTGAATTAATATCAAAGAAAAAAATTGAATATCCCCATTCGACTTGCAGGCCTTTAAAACCTATTAAAATACCTTTTCTCTATTAAAATTTGTTTTCTTATCATTATTGTTATCTTATCATTATTGTTATCTTATTCATTAATATCAAAGAAAAAACTTGAATGTTCCCATTCGACTTGCAGGCCTTTAAAACCTATTAAATACCTTTTCTCTATTAAAATTTGCTTTCTTATCGGTCATCACGCTCAAAAAGTGTAACTTGAATTAATATCAAAGAAAAAACTTGAATATCCCCATTCGACTTGCAGGCCATTAAAGCCTATTAAATACCTTTTCTCTATTAAAATTTGTTTTCTTATCGGTCACCACGCTCAAAAAGTGTAACTTGAATTAATATCAAAGAAAAAACTTGAATATCCCCATTCGACTTGCAGGCCTTTAAAACCTATTAAAATACCTTTTCTCTATTAAAATTTGTTTTCTTATTATTGTTATCTTATTCATTAATATCAAAGAAAAAACTTGAATATCCCCATTCGACTTGCAGGCCTTTAAAACCTATTAAATACCTTTTCTCTATTAAAATTTGTTTTCTTATCGGTCACCACGCTCAAAAAGTGTAACTTGAAATTATATCAAAGAAAAAACTTGAATATCCCCATTCGACTTGCAGGCCTTTAAAAACCTATTAAAATACTTTTTTTCAAAAAATAGAGTTAGATCATTGAAATTTGGTACATCGAGGTTTTCGATACCTACAAACCGATTGCGGATATTTTTGATATATTCTCATTGCGGATATATTTTCATTTATTCAATAAAAGAAAAAAATTGTTTTCTTATCGGTCACCACGCTCAAAAAGTGTAACTTGAATTAATATCAAAGAAAAAACTTGAATATCCCCATTCGACTTGCAGGCTTTTAAAACCTATTAAATACCTTTTCTCTATTAAAATTTGTTTTCTTATCGGTCACCACGCTCAAAAAGTGTAACTTGAATTAATATCAAAGAAAAAACTTGAATATCCCCATTCGACTTGCAGGCCTTTAAAACCTATTAAATACCTTTTCTCTATTAAAATTTGTTTTCTTATCGGTCACCACGCTCAAAAAGTGTAACTTGTATTAATATCAAAGAAAAAACTTGAATATCCCCATTCAACTTGCAGGCCTTTAAAACCTATTAAATACCTTTTCTCTATTAAAATTTGTTTTCTTATCGGTCACCACGCTCAAAAAGTGTAACTTGAATTAATATCAAAGAAAAAACTTGAATATCCCCATTCGACTTGCAGGCCTTTAAAACCTATTAAATACCTTTTCTCTATTAAAATTTGTTTTCTTATCGGTTATCACGCTCAAAAAGTGTAACTTGAAATTATATCAAAAAAAAACTTGAATATCCCCATTCGACTTGCAGGCCTTTAAAAACCTATTAAAATACCTTTTCTCAAAAAATAGAGTTAGATCATTCAAATTTGGTACATCGAGGTTTTCGATACCTACAAATCGATTGCGGATATTTTTGATATATTCTCATTGCGGATATATTCTCATTTATTCAATAAAAGAAAAAAGTTTGTTTTCTTATCGGTCACCACGCTCAAAAAGTGTAACTTGAATTAATATCAAAGAAAAAATTTGAATTAATATTAAAGAAAAAAAAATACTGCATAAATAAAATAAATAAATAATTATAATTGCATAAGTTGATAAAAAATGCTATGCAATAGCTTTACCGCGGCAGTCCTCGAGTGCCACACGTATTTTTATGTATTTTCGTTTGAAGAAATTCTAGTTAAATATAATCCGTTTGCAACGATCTAAATATACTTAGAAATAGGATGGAAAAGCCGCTTGCAACGTTCTAGTGACAGGAAAAAGAATCGGAAAAAGCCGTTTCCAACGGTTATAGAGTTAATGACTTCTGCGGTTACGACTTTAGCTTCATGTTTTTCTGAACATGTTATCTCCTCTTATATTACTACTCCAAGACTCAATATTTTACAGGTAGAAACAGTGCATATACTGGAACCGACTAACAAATTTTGTACTCAGGGCGCTTTCAATTTTGCCTGCCGCCTTATAAAGGAGAAAATGTACAAAACTATCAGGAGCATAGCGAGCTGGGTGTAAAGAAGGCAAAGTGCCCCACCCTATAACTCAAATTGGAGATAAATACTTAAGTCGATTTGTTGATCAAAACAAACAAACAAACAATTTTTTTTCCCTCGGTATCTATTCTGATACAATTTCTTTTTAACAAACAGACCTACTCAAATAAGTATTTGGATGAGATCGTTCTATTTTAGGCCAAAATAAAATTAGGCCTAACTGGATAAATAAAATTACTCCAGCTTAAGGAAAGATACTTTATTTTACTTTATTTTTTATTCTATTATTATTATCCTTTACATGAAACCAAACACAGCCGAATTAGAGGAATAAAAAGGGATATTTATACCGACATATTTAACTATCTGTAAAGTTTTATGTCCCTTAGAATTTTCGTGCCCAAGAACTGGCACCAAGCCCAATTCGATAGACAGTCAAGACATATCATATTTTAGAACAGTGAGTTTGAATTTACTCCTAATATTTGCTTTGAGATATGCTAATAATAGACACACAGGTACACACACACGTATACACGAATTATACATTCAATGACTTAAAAACGTGTGATAGTAGAATTTTACTCATTTTCGAAAATTCTACCCAAAAACCAATACTTTCTTAACATATATGGGTAACTGAAAGTTAAAAATAAATAAATAAATGAGGAATATTGTGAAGAATACATACGCCACTTTACAGTATGAAAAAGCATTTTTTTTTTTTTTTTTTTTTTTTTTTTTTTTATTGTTTCATCATATGAATTTAATAACAAATTGTATAGTGATATTTTCTTTTGTCAGTATACGCATATTCCTCTTTAAAAACGCAGTATTTTTTGTACATGATTACAATCATCATTTTTCTTTAAACTAAAGGAGGCATATATAATGTTAAAGTATCATATCCTAATAAATGCACGTATAAAAAAACAAATAGCATATCAAATATCTATATTTTATTTTAATATATTTCGTAACTGGATTCTATGAGATTCTATGCTCAAGATGATTTTAGGAAAAAAAAAACTCATGTTTGAGAATGTTAAGTCATCCATTTTAAGGAAATATGAAACGTCTTATAAAACATATATATTATAAAATTTATACTACATTCTTCTAGATAATACACGTATTAACAAATGATAATTAAAGACATTAATTTTGAATTAAATGTAGTTAAATTGCATGATATTTTGTTCATGTCATAAATAATAGCTTAGTTATTATGATGATAAAACCCATTCACTTTTTGTAGTAAAATTTAAAATATAGACAACACAATTTAAAAAAAAAAACAATGAAGGAAAATACAGGTCATGAAATAAAATGACTAACTTAATGAAATATTTTCTAAAAATAACTTTCTTATTCTAGTAAATTACATGTACTTTTTGAGTCTAAACGAAATTACTACCTTTAAGGTCGATTATGTAGAACGAGAAAGAAAGGTTTTGTCATAGAGCCAAATCGAGCCTGGTATTATGTTAGAAATATGAAAAAAGATGTAATAACAGTAAGCACGTATGCGAAGAAAGGGAAAATGAACACTATGTCACACAAATGGTGCATAATTATAAAGACAAATTATGGTGAAATGTTTCTTTAGAAAATAGCAATGAAAACACTAATGGTTATTAATATTATAAAAATTAAATGTCAGGGGAAAGTTGCCTTATATTTATGAATGATAATTCAATAAATTTTGGATATTTTAAAAATAAATAACTCGCATTATCGCAGTAAATTACATTTCATAAGAAAACAATTTAACTCTTCATCTACCGAATTGTCCGATTGTACTTTAAAGTGCCTATTAAATTAAAAAGTGTATAAAATAAATGTTATGGAATTAGTGTCAGAAATACTTACGCAGAGAAAAAAAAAAAAAAAAAAATGTTAGAACAAACAACAAAAATTTTGTGAAATCAAGATTTTATTTTTTACTTATTTATTTATTTTATTTATTTATTTATTTATTTATTTTACTGTAGCCTTTACAAGAATTTTGTTGCGAGAATTGAAAGATGTATCATTGGTTGTTTACACAGTGATCTATGACGTAGCTTATCAAACAATCCCGTGACTAGAGCTCCTATAATAATATACGCCGACGCATCAACCGTCAACTTTTTGCCTCGGAAGATTTCAGCTTTCAAACTTGGCGCATTTATCGCCAAAATCTTCATCTTGTAGGATCTGAGAAAAATACAAAACACTTTGTGTCTTTTATAGCAAATTATTGCTGAACAAAACTTTCATGTCACATTTTGTTGTGCTAAAATCACAAAAAACAACAAAAGGTAACTGAAAAGTAACGCATGATGACCTAAACAATGGCTACCTCTTGATAACCTACGGACTCATTGGGTATATGTGACAACCCTAAGCCCCCCCTCCCCCCCCCAAAAAAAAAAGAAAATGACGGATGCGCCAGTTTGTATATATAGGAGCCTTACCGGTGACAGCATTTCTTCTTTCAACCATATTCTTTTGGTCAATCAAAGCAAACTGTTTTGGTCAAATGTACGAAATTATTATTATCAGTTAATAAAATAAATTTGATTTTCCAAGAAAACATTTTTTCGCTGTATCGAGCGTATTTAATTTTAATCCCACTCTATGGCGCTAGACGCTACATGAAGAAGTTTATTTTCAAGAAAGTATTTTATATCGTGCTGTCACTATTTATAATTGACTTCGTTCATTATCTACTCTGCGTTAAAATTAATTTATATATCACCTCGTCAATCCACCACCTATCTTAGAAAAAATAATTTTTTTTTTTTTTACATTTATTTTCAAGTATTTGATATTTATCCGACATCTACGTACCAATGGTAAATTAATGTACGACATCATTAAATCCTCATTAGTTAATATAATGGGGTGGTGTTCTTAACTTTTATTGCTTACACCTTTTCAAAATTTGTTTTCATGTAACTTAAAAAATATATTTGAAACAAGGAGGCTTTGCCTGTTTCCCTAATTACTATATTTAAAGAAATTTAAAATAATAATAATAATAATAATAATCACTATATTTTAAATCAGATTATTAAAAAAAAAACGTTGAAATTATTTAAAATTGCGCTTCGTGTCCCTGCTGCCTTCGTCAGTACCTTCCCCGCATGCGTTATACCAGTTCCGGGTCTGCTCTGCTTGCATTCGCCCTTTAACCAGGCATTTAAGTTTAGGTGCTAACTGGACGATATGTGGCGATGGTATTATTCAATAACTATAAATGTTTTAAAATGTTTGTGTGCTTAAATAATTGAACTGAAATAAATGTTTGTGTTCAAACTTGCAAACAACTCAGATGTGTTTGTGAAAATATCTATAATTCGTGTTGTCGTAAAGGTACACTGTAAAAAATAGGTTCTTAAAAATCAGTATATATTGTCTCAAAATAGCCCCGAAACAATATATACTTAAATTTGAAAATCCATGTACTCAATTTTGAGTATACTGAGATGCTCAAAAATGGGGTTGACCAATAAGAATCCTAATATCCCCATGTTTGACATGTCAATGTACTCAAAAAAGAGTACATGGGTTTTCAAATTTAAATATATATTGTTTCGAGGTTATTTTGAGATAATATGTACTTATTTTTAAGTACCTATTTTTTTACAGTGTAGAGCTCTTTAAATTTTTTTCAACTGGAAACTTCTGCAAAGATACGGTGAAAAGTTTCAAAAACTTCGACACCCCCTAGCGGTTGAATTTTGGTAGACCCTCACATTTCATCTTAATTAGGACTTAAAAGAAGGCATTTTGCTTAATTCTAAGCTTCTATTAGAAACCACTGCAGAGATACGATGAAAGGGCTCAAAAACTTCGACGCACTTTTCAACCCCTTAAGGGTTAAATTTCGTTAAATCCATTTTTGGTGAGCTGCTATGTCATAAAAAGAAACAACTGTCTAAATGTCCTGTTTTTAGCTTAAGCAGTTGGGAATCGGCCTAATAGATGAATAAATCAACGAATATGTGATATTTCAATTCATAGGGTGTATCATAATGAATGGGACAAAAAAGGAGAGCATTATACAAATTCTGTGCTTGATTTATTTAGTCGAAACAAATTAATTCTGAAACTGCAAATATAAAAATTTCCTCTGGCAACCGCGAAAAATCTTCCGGTTACGAAATCGTTGCTAAGAGTCACTATTAATCAAAATGACGACATCAATTGCATAGAACTGGATCAATTGTCCGTGCTGGATCAAACGATATGTCACTGCTTTGTTGGCCCCCGAGATTCCCCGATCTAACACTTTAAGATTTCTCTTATGGAGTCATGTTAAAGACAAAATATTTGTGCCTCCATTTCTCCAGGATTTACAGCGACTGATGCAGTGAATAACTGAAGTGTTCAAACAAATCAAGGATATTTTATCACAAGTGTGGAAGAAACTGGAATATCGCATTGGTATTCTCGATCTCACCGGAGGGGCACCTATAGAAAGAACATCTATGGAAACCTGGATATCTATAATTTCACTGTAAATTTCAATAACTAAAATAAAGTAATTATAGTGTTCACGGGAATGCTGTCTGTTTGTCACATCCAATATTAAACACTCTGTAAATAAATATATCTCAAATTTAGATTTTAGATTCAAAACTTTTTTTTTTTTTTTTTTTTTTTTAGTCGTATCATTTTTTATTTAGCTTCGAAGTTATTTTAACTTAAGCACTTAAAATAATAATAATAATAATAATAATAATAATAATAAAACTAGAATGTTGTGGCCACCACATGACTTTCTTCTATATTTTCCGATGCAAATTCACTCAGTAAAAATAATTTATTAAAATCATTATTTAATAAAATTATCTTCCATGCTAATGCAGTACGATTTCCATATTAGAGAAGTAGTATAACACTAAATACTTAAAAAAAAAAAAAAAAAAAAAAAAGTTCATTTTATTCTCGATATTACATTAAAAAAAATCGATAACTTTTTTTTTTAATTATTGCAGATCGATGATTTAGCCATTCATTTTAAAGGTATTGTCGAGTTCTTTTGAAAGATACCCATCATGAAAATTTATTCCCCTCGAGGGGTAACTTCCCCCCAGGGGGTGAGAGTATGCTCCTACATATACAAAAAAAAAAAAAAAAAAAATTCGAGTGACTATCTCCATTATAAATAATTCTTGTAAATTTCATAATGATTATTAAAAAATAATTCTATTTAAGCACATTTATACAAAATTTTGTCCTATACCACCATGTTAAAAATTTAGAAAAAGCTGGATGGCTGTTAGACAATTTTTACCAAAAGCTGATTGGCACTAATTTATGTCATGGTGTAACTACATACCAATGAGTAGAAAATTCTGTGCGGTTGTTCCTGAGATACAGTTGCCACAAAATTTTGAAAAATGGTTTCGATTCGTGTTCTACAGCTCTCAAAACGTGTAAATCCATCAAAAACCCGTGGATGAAAATATTTACGAATCCAATATACTTTTTTCTATTGAATATAGAAGAAAGTAAAAATACATTGAATGAATTATCATTTTTTAAAAGAAAATTCTAATTTTATAATAGATTACATATTGCACCCAAAACTAATTATTTTTGGCAGCAAAATGCTACCTTTTCTACTATTTTTTCTCCACTATTAAATCAGACTAGTTAATAAATTAAACTTGAAAGTTCTCTCGAATAAAGTAAATGTAGCTTTACGTGTTTCGAATACTAATACATGATAAAATTTATTTTGAGCTTTATTTATTTTTTTCCCTACTCTTCTTTATGTAAATTTTATGCCTGGATAGCTTTCTGTATAATTGAAAGAGATGTTATGCTTCCAGATCACTGAGATCTTTTTCCCACATATATTCTGCCAGAATTTAATTTCTGTTTTCCATGCCATCTAATATTGAATATACAGTTGAATTTGTAATGTGCATTACACTAATAAAAGTTTTAAATTTTACTTTCTAATAAGCACTTCAAATTTTCTGGCTTGTTGTAAACTGTACATCATACATAATCATTAGGGATCAGTTTTTATGCGTAATTTATTTGCTCAAAAGAATTATTTTAACTTTCCGAACATACATATGTAAGAAAAGTATTGTTATTATGACAAAAATTCGACTTTGAGGTTTTGGTGTATTTACGGTAATGTATGTATGTATGTGTGTATGTATATGAATTAACGCGATAGTGTCTAAACGCTTTGTTCGAATAAGTTGAAAGTTGGTATGCATGTTATAGGTCACCGTAGCACAACCCTGCTGATTTTGTTGAATCTAGCACTTATATATTTTTTTTTTCACAGGGACACAAAGAAAAATTCTTTTTCATTTTGACCTACGGGATCAAATTATTTATAGTGCGATAGCCTCTAAATGCTTTATTGGAATGAGCTGAAAATTTTTATACATTTTATGGCCTACCGTCGCTCAAACTGTATAAACTTTAGTGAATCTAGCACTTATAATTTTTTTACAGGGACCCAAAGAAAATTTCTTTATGGGTTTGTTACGGGCCTATGGATTCAAATTATTTAAAGTGTGATAGCGTCTACACTGAGAAAAAATTCTGTAACTGACATCTAGAATCTAAATTGTGACTCTAGAAAAAATAGTTCCATGTCATCTTTATATATTCTAGTCCCATTTGAAAGCGAATTCTAGAAACCCCTATTAGAATTCTAGAGCGTTTGTCTATATATTATCGAGGTCAAATCTATTTGAAAATATCTCCAAATAAATACAAACACAAGAAGCGGGTTTCAGCAATTGTAATCGTGGTTTATGACCTAAATCTGGATAATCAAGCGAGAATTTTTTGCCATACAAAAGATTCAGGATATTCAGAATATTGTTTCACCATTTAGAAATATGTAGACTAGAAATTCTCAATCATTTCGTCTGTTCAGCTTATTGACGCGTCTTATACGCATAGGTCGGAAATCTATATATCTAGTTAAAGGATTTAGAAAATGGCCACTTATTCATTCTAGACAAGGCGGTAACTTATTTTTTTCCCAGTGTAAATACTTTATTCGAATGAACAGAAAATTTATATACAAATTATAGATCACCATTACACAAACTGTATAGATTTTAGTGGCTATAGCACTAACAGCTTTTTACAGGAACATAATGAAAAATACTTTATCAATATGACTTATGTGCTCAAATTATTTATAGAGCAATGGCGTGTAAATGCCTTATCCGATTGAGCTGAAAATTTATATTCATGTTATAGGTCCCCGTCGCACGACCTGTACAGATTTGGATGAATCTACCACTTATAGATTTTTACACGGACACTACAAAAGTTCTTTATCATTATGATCTATAGTCTCAAATTATTTGAAGTGCAATACCATTAAATTAAATAACATACTACACGGAAAAAATACTTAAGCCCCTTATTATAATTTTCTCTTTTGCTTATTTGACAACTTCTCTTACTTTAGTTTATTGATACAGCCGTTAATTGCTCAATGTCCGGAAAGTCGAGTGGAGTCACTCCAGATTTTGTTTTTCTTTTTAATGTAAAAGATTTTTTTTAACATACTTTGAATAGATTGAATCTTTTACAATTCAATTTCGAATATAAGTTTTAAATTTCATTTTATTTTACAAGAAAGTACGCTAACATTATTTATCGCCTGGACTAAAACTTCGAAATTTTAGCAAAATCTAACTAAAAATCTAAATTTTTGTAAAAAAAAAAAAAAAAAAAAAAATAGATATATAGAATTTTTTCAAAGGTAAAATGCAATTAAATGACAACAATACAGGGTGCTCAAAAAAGCCTGGACAAAATTTAAAGAGGGGTAGAAGAGAGTAAAATGAGCATTTTTCTGCAAAAATGGCTCATTTAATCGCTTTTGATGGCGCAGGTTATGGCATTCGATATAATACGGGAGCATAGGTTCCACAATGAGGAAAAAAAATATACCGCCTTCATCTAGAAAAGAAAAAAGTCGTTAATAACCACTCTAAAAGTCGTTAACAACCACACGGCTTCCATTACCCTTTCCTATACATATTGCATATTCTTTTAGAAAATAGTGTGATCAGGAAACATAAAACTGTCTTAACAAATCAGGCACCTAACATTTTTCCTATAAGTAATTTCATACGTCGTAAAACATATAAAACAGAAAAAAAAATCGTTATAGCTCTTTTTGAAATGTCCATTCTCGAGATCTAAAACTTCATAATAAAGACTACTTACCTAATAAAGACTCGTGTGAATTTTCCTGAGTAACCAAGTAAAATACATGCGGATGGATATCTAAATATGTGTTTATATATCAAATTTGAAAAAAAATCGTTTGAACCATTTTTGAGATAGAGACTTTTGGTCCCACTTACTATTTTCACTAAAAACTGGCAAACTCATCTGTTCATCGGAGATAATAGAGCGAGTTTGAAGAAAATTCGTAGAACTGTTTTTAAACGAGAGCAGTTGGGAGACCTAAAATTGTCCTACTTATACAAGACGCGTACCAATTTTCTTAACCAAGTAATACCTACGAAAGACTATCTAAAAGCGAATTATATAGCAACTTTGAAGAAAATCGTTGGAGTCTTTTATGAGATACAGACTTATGGTCCCACTTCTGGTTTTCTGATTTCCGCCAAACGCTAGTAGAACCATTTGTATATCGAACCTGTCTTAATTCTGAAGTTTCGTTTTTCTATGTCTATTAGTTTAAGAGATATAATAGTTACGAAGGTCTCTCTCCCCCCCCCCCCCCCACACACACACACATGCACTCTGATCAATTGCCAAAAGCCCAGTTTTTGGACTCAGGAGACTTTAAAACATGTAAATCCGGTAAAATCTCCTTGTCAAAGTTTTTGACCGAATGGAATACTTACATTGCCTATTGTTATCGTGTAAAGAAAGTAAAAAATTATTATTAGTAGTAGTATTTAACCCGCTTTATTTATGCATATATGGATGACCATTATATAAAATTTCTAGAAGTTTTATAACGTATAAAATGTAAAAGTAACACACATGAGTGGATTTATACATTTAATAACATTCATCCACCGACAGCAGTGGTCGAAATGGAAAAAGTATTTTGTTTTCAAAATATAAATGTGAATCAGCAATCGTAGAACGCAAGAGGCTAGAGCCCCTAAATAAAATAATAGGCCGGCGCATCACCACCATTTTTTGCCTCCGAAGAGGACAGCATTCCCGCTTGGCGTCCTTATCGCTTCCCTAATGATTTTGAGAAATCTTGATCTGTAGCTAATCCGGTCAAGATAAGAGCAATAAACAACAATAATATTCTTAAAAACACATTTTTTTCACCGTACATTCTCAGGATGTCATTTTATTCTGAGGATATCCTATGGATGTACTGGAGTAAGATGTGTTGTTAGGGCGGTTTCTGTTTCTTTCACAAAATGTCGCCAAAACTCAAATACACAGTCTGCGAACACTTTATATTTACTTCATGAATGATTATAGCAGTTTATCGCTAAACAAACTTCCATATCATAGTTTACTTAGCTAAAATTATGAAATATAATAAAACAAGTTATCTTAAAGTAATGACGTAAGACGATAAAAAAAATGTTTGTCCTTTGTTTATCAGAGAAACTCGCTGGGTACACGTGGCAACCCTAAGGCAACAAAATGCCTGATGAGCCAGCTCGTATATATAGGAGCCTTAAAAGAGGCTGAATCCATTAGTTTTTAATAAAGAGTAAAGATGATAATTAGTTAGAAAACATTATTTATTAATAGAAAGTTAATTACAAAATGAGTATGTTATTTACTCAAAATTTTGACGATAATATTATGAATAGAAGAAGAAGCCTTGAGTTAACTAAATCTTAGAAATTGAAAGAAAGCTTTCTAAACACTAGTTTATGAATTCTTTTATCTTAAAAAGTGATTTATAAATGTTAAAATCCATTCTATTTCAAATACCAAAACATTCTTTTAAATTTCGCGGTCTACATTTATCGTCTGCAAAAATGCAATTCACGTTTCACTTAAAAGAAATAATTAAAAGCAGAATTCTAATTAATTTTTAGTTATCTTTACAAATTATTATTCAGTATGTAAAATCATGAAATTTTCCACATGAAAGAATTTAACGTTAAAAGCTACGTTAACAAAATAAATATTTGTTCACTGAAGGAATTATTTTCAAAAAAAAAAAAAAAAAAAAAAAAAAGATTCGTTTCAAAATCATTCGAAACATTTCGAAAAATTTTCACAAATTTATCTGAAGAAAATTGGAATTAAGGTGCTTGTTTAAATACTGTTGAAGCGTGCATTTAGTTAATTTAACAGTTTCTTTTGATTTTTAACTTTCCGTTTTGCCACCTGCTGTGGAATTTTTAGATTATATCAGGAATTTATTCTTAAAATTAAGTCATGGTTGAGAAAACTAAGCGAAAACATTTGCAAAACGATTATAATTTCGGAAATTATTTAGGAAAATAAGTTCTTGAAAAATTACATTCTTTTGACATCTGGTTTTATAAAGATAATTTTTTACTTTCTTCTGCATTCAGAGAAGATTTCATAAAAACTTTCAACTTCTCATTTTCGATGAATGTACACGTTTTGAGACATCCTGAATACAATTAAAGGGTTGACACCACTGTAACGGCCTTAAAAAAGAAATGAAAGAAAAAAAAGCGTTTTTCTTCTTCTTCTTTTTTTTTTTTTTTTTAGTACGACAGGACTATTTCTTTCAATCTGCCATTTTGCGTCGTTACCAATTTATAGAGTTCCACTTCGAAAATGCCTGCCAATAACCAAATTTACCATTTAATTTCTTACTCTATCTTAAAATATTTTGTGAAATCCGTAAAAACTTTTATATTTACCTTTTTTCACTTCCATTCGATGAGGATAGAACTCACAATTTTCGATTTCGTAGTTGTGCACTCTGACCACAGAGCCAACGGGTCTTGACTGTATGTTTTCTGATTGTTTAAACTGTTTTCAGATATTTTTAGACTAAAACTGTTTTTTTATTTATAAGATGAATATATGGATAATAATTATGTTTTTGAGAAATTAATGGATTAATATTAATTAATCTCTGATGAATTTTGAGTATAATTTAAATATCGAATAACTAGTATAAAGTTTTTTTTAATATTATGTTTTCTTCTGTAGAAATTAAAACTGTTAACTATTAATAATAAATACGAAATTGTTATTAAGATTATTTTTCTAATTAAAATATTTAGTAAATGAGTATTAAGCAATTAGGGGAAGATACTATACAATTAACGCATTCAAATTTTATTAATTTATTTGGAATTAAAAATCAATACGTTATTTGAATATGTGTTTAAAAATTTTACTGAGCACCCTCTAATATTATTTTTAATATTATTATTATTATTATTTTAAAGGGTGTTAAAATACAAATATCCTATCATACTAAATTAAATTCTGTCATAGACAGAATTCCACTCATGGTTTTTTTTTTTTTTTTTTTTGGAGGGGGGGGGGATAATTTTTTTGGCCAGTAAGAAAAGTGATAGAGAAATAATGCTTGGGACAGTTAGTGAATGAGCATGTATTTAAGTATGTTACAAAAAAAAATTTCTCGGAAAATATTACAAAACGGCGACACCAGCAATTCTCCCGAGGCATGCGGAAATTGAGGCGATCTGCAGCACGCACTACAACTGGTACGAATTTGAATCTGGGATACAAGAAAAACAATTTGTGTAATCTACATGAGTGTAGCTAGTGAACCACTGTTTAGAGTATTTTTAAATTTTTGAATTTTGGGTAATTGGCGAGTGTTTGAATAAAATCGTTCAATTTTCACGGGAAAAAAAAAAAAAAAAAAAAACAGTCATTTGTTATTAAATATTGTTCAAGAGGTCTCTCCACTGATCGTCCCCAAAAGCCAGAGCCAAAATTATTCTGTGGAGAATTTCGCCCCACTATAACTTATTAACTAATATATATTTTTAAATTCCGTTTTCATATTCAGAAACTTTACAACTATTACATAATTCATCGTTTTCTGAAAATTATTTTTTAAAGTTTTTAATATTTTATTTTGAGGTTGTAAAATGCGAATTTTCACAATGTGAAATTTTTCATTTTTGAGCTTAAAAATGAAATCTTAATAATAATAATAATAATAATAATAATAATAATCGATTTTTAGAAAGCGATAAGTTGTTTAATAGTTGTGAATTTTCGGAAAGGGAAAACGGAATTTAAAAATATGTATTAGTTAACGAATTATAATGGGGCAAAATTTCCCATAGAATAACATTGACTTCGGCTTTCGGAGATGATAGGTAGAGAGTCCCCTACAATTAACTAAACGAACATCCCCTACACGGTTCCCTTTGAAATGTTATGTAGTTCAAATTTCAAATAAAAAGATTGAAAATTGTTGGAGTTATGCTGCGTACCGTTTTGAAAAATCATATTTCGAGAAAAACGCGTTTGAAGTGTTTAAATGTAGGGTATTGAGTTGCCGCAGGTAAGCCATTTTGGGTCATCCGAGGCGCTAGAGGAAAAGCTTGAAATTCCATGGATTTTTTTTTTTTTTTTTTTTTCGGGGATTAGATTTTTTGTCTCATATTTTAGAAGGTTCAATTAACCCGTAAACACCCGAATTAATTTTGCAAAATATTATTAGCGGATTATTTCACTTCTAAATTAATATAGACAACTGACAGTAAAATATATTAACTTAAACAATTCTTCTGATAGTTTTAAATTTAAAGCCTATCCTCATTTACTGACGTTTAGTGTTCTAGACAGAAAACTTCGACATTGAAAAAACTTTAAGATAACAGATTAATGTCCTATTATATGTTGACAAAGATCTCGAAAGTAAAGTATTATAATATATATTATTATTCAACTTGATTTAAGTTAGTATACCTGCGCAAGAAACAAATATATGTGCGACGAATGAAAAATCATAAAATGACTATCCAAATTATGAAATAACAATTAATAGTAGGCACATAAAACTTTCAGGGATCATTTAGAGTGACGCTATAAACTGTCACTAAAAAGCAGAAATCATTCCAAGAGACCACAAAAAATACATGTGCCATTTTATTAGCTGTCGTCAAACGAGGACACTGGGCGTTAACGGGTTAAGGCAATAAAATAAATAAATAATGATTTTTTGTATATTTCAGTTTCCATTGTACATAATTGTACAAAACTCGGTTTAGAGAGAACCATTGTGAAAAAGTATGCTGTTAGAAGTTGGGTGCGTATCAGTCGACAAATGAAGTTGCTATGCTTGCGTTTCACTCGGGTTCGGCCAAGTTATGTATCAGCTTCTGCAATGTACAAATACACTAAAATTGATATGTTAGATGACCATAATGAAATAGAATGCTGCTTGGATTAGACTGTATAGTGGCTGAAATGTGGGGTTGCTATATTGCAACTTTCTTCGTGTACGGAAAGTCTATAACTCAGTTTCTACAGCGTACACTGTTAAAAATTTCTGTAAATTTAATGTAAATATTTATACAGAGTCTCCGTAAATTTACAGTAACTCTTAGTTAAAAGTGAATAATCGAGATTAGCAAACTTTATTCTGTATTTTTACCAAGTTTTATTATTTAAATTTTTAATTAAAATTGAAAATGACTGTTTCTACTTTAGAAAAAGTATTCTAAGTCCGCAATATATTCTCACCAATAATTAATTAAATGAATATGAGGAGCAAACATTCAAACCGTGTTTTCTCCTTCGAATGCAATTTTTCAGAAAACACAAAAAACTGATAAATTAAAAAATAACCCTTCTTAGACCCTAATTATCATTTGTTTAGTTGTATTATTGGTTACTAGGAAGATCTGTAGGCCTACTTTACCCAATAAACTTAGAGTTAATTAGAAAAATGCATTTGAAATTTGGAGAAAGCATGTTTTGACCGAAACACAGAGGAGAAAGCATGTTTTGAATGTTTCCAATGTGGAGAAAGCATGTTTTGACCGAAACACAGAGGAGAAAACATGTTTTGAATGTTTCCAATGTGGACAAAACATTTTTTTAATGAAAAAGTATGTAGCTGGAATATTGATGAAATAACATTCTGAATGTAATAAAGTAATTAACAGAACAGATTTTGTTATGTAATTATAAAATTAAATTAAATATTTACGCTTGAAAAATCATCATGCAACTTGTAGGGAAGAACTAAAATTTTTAAGCCAATTTGAAATTTAAATTTTTAAACCAATATCTTCACTTAAGCAATTTTATGCTTCCTCTGTTTCTTCATATTCTACATGAAAGTTATTAGTAATGATATCTTTATACCATTTAAAATCAGGCTGATTTTTTCACTCTTCACCATACAGTAATTGTAAAAGTTTGTCTACGTCATTCTGATGCATTTAAGTTTGAGATGAATTCTCTTACGTTGTTTTTTTTTATTAATGCTTAAGTGGCTTTTTCTATCACCTCCTCTCTTTTCCTCAATAGGTTCACCAACATGTACCTTAGTAACAATATCGGCTAGCATTGTACGACCTATTTTAGTTATAGCCATACAATTGTTTTTACACACAGGAATTCTCCTACCACTGCTACTAGTAATAAAATAAGAAGCAGAAAATGCATGCTGTAAGCCAGATGATTGCGATTTATTTTGGGTTGGGTTATTAGGTCTACGTCGAGTTACATTTTTTGTAACAACCAATGAGGCTATAATAGAATCTTGTCGCTGTTTGTCCGGAATTTCGTAAAGTCTATCCCGAAACTTCTTAACGGTCTAACATCAGTGCATGAAAAAGTATTAATAGAATGTTTGCATGGAGCATAAATGTTGTTATCTAAAGGTGCTGAATATCGTTTCTTTTTCGCTTCTTTTCTTTTTCCACCAATTCTCTGTCTTTTTCTAGTTCCATAATTAGAAGTACTCACTAATATACCATCTATTAATTCTTCCATTTGAAAAAAAAAATAAAATAAAATAAAATAAATAAATAATAATAATAAAGTACACTCCTCTAAAATGAAGAAAACAAGATAGAACTAACGAAAAAACAAACATAAAAAGCTGGTACATGTACGAGTCACGCGACCAGAAAGAGCAGTACTGACTGGTTGGCTGGAGAAATCACAGTTTGACTGAAAACAGGCTCTGGAGGAAACACTGTTTGATTGGAACCCTAACTTTCTAAGAGCATTTATAATGTGATAAAAATTATTTTGGTTTAAAATAATAGTATAATTTTGTGCTATTTAATGTTGAGTTCACAGAAAAATCACTAACTCATTTTTTTTTATTTTTGGAGAAAACACGGTTTGAATGTTTGCTCCTCATATTAGTTATTAAAATGAATGTAAAAATAAGTTTTTTAACATCTCCGTTTATTTTTCTCTGTAATTTTACGTAAGACTTAAGATAATAGATTACACAGAGTTTTCTGTTAAAATTTTTAACAGTGTATAAATGCCAAGGTGCACAATCACACTTGATATGTGAAAAAGCCATTGTGAAAAATAATTCTAAGAATCTTTCGATATATATATATATATATATATATATATATATATCGATAAGTGGTACTGCTATTACTCTGCCTTCTGTGATTTTTCATGTTCTACATCTCAGCATTTATGGGTTAAAATTGCAACCAAAGTACATAGATAAAATCTTCATTATGTGTTAATTTTTTATTTATATTAAACAGAGCTTGGACTGTTATACAGAATAATACAGAAAAACTTTTTGTCACAGTATTAGTTTTAAGTAGTATATTTAAAACTAGTATATATTTTTTTAAATTTTTACCATTATATTTTATTTTATTAATACTTTTCATCGAAAGAACTTAGGTTAATATTAAAAATATTTATAAGGAAGTTACTACAATTTCTTTTCAGGCAAACTGGAATTAAGTTGCTGATTATGAAATGTAGAAAAAGATATTAACTGGTATTTTTACTTTCGTCTATATGCAGACGGTAACAAAAGTATCCGAACTCTAGCAAATATTCCTATATAAAAAAAAAAAAAGTAGAGTTAATACTGTTTTGTTAAATAAATCCTTGTCGAATCATGTTCTTAGACTGACTAAGAATAGGATTCGACAAGGATTTATTTAACAAAACAGTATTAACTCTACTTTTTTTATATAGGAATTTTTGCTAGTGTTCGGATACTTTTGTTACCGACTGTACATATAAAGTAAGAAAGTTTTGAATTCGTATTAATTTTCAACTTCCAGTTTTTGATGGATTTTCCCTTTTAGGATGTCATGAACAGGATTTGGCCATTTTAAGAAAATGTCTGCCGCTGTGTATCACAAATTTTGCGGATTATATATCTCATAAACTAATGAAAGAAAAAAAAATATGATGTTCAGAAGGTGATATTTAGATTTATCGCTCATTATGCGGTAGATCTTGTTTCGATCCTGATTGGTCAAACTGGTGAATCCCCTCCCTCCCTTTTTTTTTAAAGTGTGGCATACGAAAAAAAAAAAAAAAAAAAAATCTATGTACGAATCATTTCTGTATTGTTCTGTTACTGCAAAATTTTGTCAGCGTGTTTTTTTTTTTTTTGTTTTTTTTCCCCAAGCATACGGCTATTTTTTTTAGAAATTCCGTTGCCAGATATTTTCTCTAATATAACAGAATTATTATTATTATTATTATTAACAGTGTACCATACGGGGAAAAAAAATCTGTTGTTTACGAATATTTTCTGTATTGTTCTGTTACAGGATTTTTTTTTTTCTCTGTACGGACATTTTATTGCAACTTTGCTGCCAGATATATTCTTTAAAATAATTTTTTTTTCCCTTTTCTTTTGACAATGTACCCTACCTAAAAAAAACTATGCACAAACATTGTCTATATTTTTCTGTTACAGGAAAAAAAAATTTCAACGCGTTTTTTTTCCGTATAGTCGATAACAAAAGTGTCCGAACAGTAGCAAAATTTCCTATGTAAAAAAAGTACACTTCATACGGTTTTGTTAAATAAATCCTTGTCGAATCCTGTTCTTAGTCTGTGTAAAAACATGATTCGATAAGGATTTATTTAACAAAACCGTATGAAGTGTACTTTTTTTACATAGGAATTTTTGCTAGTGTTCGGACACTTTTGTTATCGACTGTAGCATACAGACATTTTATTGCAACTTTGCTGCCAGATATTTTCTGTAATATAATAGTTCTTTTCTTTTTCCCCCCCTTTACGGTGTTGAATAGAGTTGTAGCTGCAACTCGTGGAAAGGGAAAACGAAAAATTCAATTTACGTAAGTACAGTTGGTAACAAAAGTGTCCGAACACTAGCAAAAATTCCTATATGAAAAAAGTACACTTCATACGGTTCTGTTAAATAAATCCTTATCGAATCATATTATTAGACTGACTAAGGGTGACATACAAACGGAACGATTTCAACTTCGATGACGTAAATTTTGCAAGTTTTTTGCAAATACAGTCGGCAGCAAAAGTATCCGAGCATTAGCAAAAATTCCTATGTAAAAAAAGTACACTTAACGAAGTTTTGTTAAATAAATCTTTGTCGAATCCTGTTCTTAGTCAGCCTAAGAACATGATTCGACAAGGATTTATTCAACAAACCAGTATTAACTCTACTTTTTTTATATAGGAACTTTTGATAGTGGTCGGATACTTTAGCTGCAGACAGTAGTCATACTTTTGGAACGCTTGCAAATGGCTTTGCAACCGGAAGTGTTTCATTTGTATGTACCCCTAAGAAGAGGATTCGACAAGGATTTATTTAACAAAACCGTATGAAGTGTACTATATTTTTTTTTCATAGGAATTTTTGCTAGTGTTCGGACATTTTTGCTACCGACTGTATATTTACACGTACATAAGTCAATTTCGTACAATAGTAAAATCAAGCATGTATCATTCATACGTAATGAAACATTTTCACTTTTTATGGAATAATGCATGGTAAACGTGAGAATTATTCAGAGAAAGAATATCATTAAAATGTAATTATTATTTTTATTGTTGTTATTATTATTATTATTTAAATTAAAGAATAGTAATATAACATGAAATTAAAATTATGCATCATGCATAAATAACGAAAGCCTTTCAAACATTACCTGATGTAATATAATAAAATAAATTCTGCTTAAAAAAAAAAAGAAAGAAAAAGAAAAAAGAAAAAAAGAACAAGAAAGTAAAATTTGACATTGCCTCATAAATAATGTAACACTTTCCATATTTTTTGCAAATAAATACCCATAGTGAATAAAACTAATAAAATTCGTGGGTTTCGAATTTACAATTGAATTTTATATTTAAAATCGCAATAGATATCTTTTTTACATATATTTGTGGTAAGCTTTTTTTTTTTTTTTTTAATTTAATCATTAACGTAATTTGTGTGTGTGTGTGTTTATTTTTTTTTTCCCTAAAAAAGAAAGTAATAAAAAACAGAATATTATAATTCTATTCTTGAAATTAAGGGATTAAGGTTTTAAAAAATGTCTTTCTCTTTCCATCAAATAAATTTAATTTGGGAATATTCATTTTAAAGACATTTACTATAGTTTTTGCAATTTCATTCGAAACAAAATAAGATTAATTTCGCGTGTAAGAAAAATATAAAAGACATTAACTTGCATCTTCTTTCAAGAAAACGTTCTTTTCATCTTGCCACCATTTTTATATTTTTAGATTATATTATGAATTTATTCTTATAATTATGTCACAGTTGAAAAAATATATGCAAAAGCAGTTACAAAATGATGATAATTTTTAACATATGAGAAACGGTCTAGGAAAGTTAACTGCAACAGAATGACATTGTTTTTATTTTTAGTTTTTATAGTGATAAATGTTTAAATTGTATTTTCGCTCGAAAATTAATTTTATATTCATGAAAGGTATACGCAAAAGTAGTTACAAAATGATAATAATTTTTAGCATATGCGAAACAGTCTAGGAAAGTTAATTGCAATAGAATGGCATTATTTTTAGATTTAGTTTTTATAGTGATAAAAGTTTAAACTGTATTTTCGCTCGAAAATTAATTTGGTATTCACACAGCTGATAAAGAAAATAACTTGTAGTTTATTCTTCATTTTTGAGAAGAAAAAAAAATTAACTTTTTAATTTTTTCGTTATTTAAAAGAGGATTAAAAAAAAAAAAAAAAGATTAACTTTTTAATATTTTTGTTATTTAAAAAAGGATTAAACAAAAAAGAAAAAAAAATAACTAAAATTTTTAGAAATTCATTCGAGTGAACTGGAATGAATTTTCTACTCAAGTGATTGAAAAGAAATGTTTGTATTTTATACCTTATTTTTCGGAATTATTTTTTATGATGCCATTGGTAACAATACACCAGAAATAGCTGATAAGGTTGCAAGACGAAAGATGCCGGGTTCGAACCTCAGTTGTTCTCGTCAGTGTCTGAATTTTCCATGAAATTCTCCAAAACTTGCATGTATATGTGCTAGAAATTTTCAAGAAATGCTCTAATGGAGTGTACCGCCTCTAGGCTTAGGCCACTCTCTTAAACAACATACCTTAATTCCTACGATACAGCGTATTAAAGACATTTGTCAATTATATCAATAGTTTATTTTTAAAATTGTCACACTTCAAAAACATATGTGAATAAAGTAGAACTTTTTTTTTAACCTTTATGTTTGCTTCAGTTTTTTTTTTTTTTTTTTTTTCCCCTTTATATATACATAATTGTTTTTAAACTTTATTTTAGTATGTAAATGCATATGTATAGCTAGTGTAGTTTAATATTTCGAGTTTTTGATTACATATTTTGTTAATGCCTACTTTTTGTTTCATATTAGCACCGACCATTTCCATTACAGATTGCTGTCAATTTTTTGACATTTTGTGTCTTCTGTAATTTTTCGTTTTCTTTTAAATTTGAATTTGTCATTATTATTATCAAACGTATGTGTAATGTGTTATTTAACAAATAAAATTAATTTTCAACGTTTTAATTACTATATAAAGAAATAAATTCTATTTTAGTATGTAAATGCCTATGTATAGCTAGTGTATTTCAATATTTCGAGTTTTTGATTACATATTTTGTTAATGCCTACTTTTTGTTTCATATTAGCACCGACCATTTCCATTACAGATTGCTGTCAATTTTTTTGACATTTTGTGTCTTCTGTAATTTTTCGTTTTCTTTTAAATTTGAATTTGTCATTATTATTATCAAACGTATGTGTAATGTGTTATTTAACAAATAAAATTAGTTTTCAACGTTTTCATTACTATATACAGAAATAAATTCTATTTTAGTATGTAAATGCCTATGTATAGCTAGTGTAGTTTAATATTTCGAGTTTTTGATTACATATTTTGTTAATGTCTACTTTTTGTTTCATATTAGCACCGACCATTTCCATTACAGATTGCTGTTAATTTTTTTGACATTTTGTGTCTTCTGTAATTTTTCGTTTTCTTTTAAATTTGAATTTGTCATTATTATTATCAAACGTATGTGTAATGTGTTATTTAACAAATAAAATTAATTTTCAACGTTTTAATTACTATATAAAGAAATAAATTCTATTTTAGTATGTAAATGCCTATGTATAGCTAGTGTAGTTTAATATTTCGAGTTTTTGATTACATATTTTGTTAATGTCTACTTTTTGTTCCATATAAGCACCTACCATTTCCATTGAAGATTGCTGTCATTTTTTTTTTTTTTTTTTTTTTTGACATTTTGTGTCTTCTATAATTTTTCATTCTCTCTTAAATTTGAATTTGTCATTATTATTATCAAACGTATGTGTAATGTGTTATTTAACAAATAAAGTTCATTTTCAACCATTTAATTACTACATAAAGAAATAAATTTTATTTTAGTATGTAGATGCCTATGTATGGCTAGTGTATTTTAATATTTCGAGTTTTTGATTACAGACTTTGTTAATGTCTACTTTTTGTTCCATATAAGCACCTATCATTTCCATTACAGATTGCTGTTAATTTTTTTTACATTTTGTGTCGTCTATAATTGTTCGTTTTCTTTTAAATTTGAATTTGTCATTATTATTATCAAACGTACGTGTAATGTGTTATTTAACAAATAAAATTCATTTTCAACCCTTTAATTACTACATAAAGAAATAAACAAAAATGTATTTCAAAGAGGGTAACTGTATCAGTAGTCGGCATTTTTAAATTTAAACACTGAAAGCAAATTTGCTAATTTGGTTAGAATAGCGTTCTTGCTCTTGGTTTGTGTTATTTTACAACCATTCAGTATTAATGTCCTGAACTACATATAGCTTGGTCGGTAGAGCGCCGAACTCAAAACTGGAAGGTTTCGAGTTCGATATCCAAGCAGGCCGAAGACCGTCGTGTACACCAGTGGTAGTTGGTGCACATTAAATCCATCGTGGCCGCAATGCTCTCCATGTTCATATTCAAATTATTCTTCTCTAGAGGGTCACCGAAGCGGTGGAGCCCTCCGTGGAGGATCAAAATTGTGAAGTCATGTCTCCGGACCATCCTTAGGGGTGAGTCTCAGACCGTCACGAATTGAGCATTGTGTAGCACTAGCGCGAAGTAAAACCCCTCAACCTGAACTACAAACTTTTCCAGAATTACTTTTCAAATTTCTTTCTAAGGGGTCTTAGCCCTTATTTTTGCAAGTTTCGGAGAAAAACATGGAAAACTTCGAACGGCTAGGCTGACGAGCACGACTTGGGATCGAACCTGGCACCTCTTTATTAATGAAGATTTAGTAAAGTGGTGCTAAGGTACCATTTGCATATAGAAACCGGGGAAAATATAGGCTTCATAATGTGTCTAGCGCCATGTAGTGAGACTAGAGTAAAGGGGTATGTCTGATCTTTATTTTAACATTTTTACTATAAATTCTATATGATTTTTATTCTAATGGAACTCTAAAGTATCATCGTCGGTAGGCAATGTGCATATTTTCAAAAGGTGCATATTTTCAAAAAAACATAATTTAAAAATTACTAATTTTTAAATGTTTTTTATGTTTTTTAATTTCACTATGTAGACACGATAGTGTGTATGATAGTGTAGTGTATATACTACAAACAAGTGTAATAATTAGAAAAACTGAAAATTTATTCAAGCTCAATCCCAAATACTTCACTTAGCCTATACAGTTTTACATTAAAAATGCATTTTTCTCAATATTTTTACTTTAAAATTCCAGTTACATTTTTCCAGTTTTCCTGAAATTATTATTTATATATCCATAAAAATTTTATGATATATCCATTTTATTACTTATAATTTACTTTAATTGAATTTTTTTTGTGTTACGGTTATGTTTCTCAACTACTTATTTTGTTTAAATTTCGCACATTTTTTCCCGTGGTTAACAGCATTACATAGTCGTTTTTTATTATACGAAATAGTCTAATTTTTTATCCCGATAGCGCCTACTGTCCTCATTTGAGGACAGCTAATAAAATGGCACGTATATTTTTTGTGGTTTCTTGGAATGATTTCTGCTTTTTAGTGACAGTTTATAGCGTCACTTAAATGATCCTTAAAAGTTTTATGGGCCTACTATTAATTATTATTTCATAATTTGGTTAGTCATTTTATGATTTTTCATTCGTCGCATATATATTTGCTTTTTGCGCAGATATACTAACTTAAATCAAGTTGAATAATAATATATTATAATACTTTACTTTCGCGATGTTTGTCAACATATAATAAGAAATTAATCTGTTATCTCAAAGTTTTTCTATCTCGAAGTTTTCTCGCTAGAACACTAAACCTCAATAAATGAGGATAGACTTTAAATTTAAAACTATCAGAAGAATTGTTTAAGTTAATATATTTTACTGTCGATTGTCTGTATTAATTTAGAAGTGAAATAATCAGATAATAATGTTTTCTAAATTAATTCGGGCGTTAACGGGTTAATACAATTTTCTTCAAAAAACTAATTTTAACAAATATTAATGTATTCCATTATATAGGGCAGACCTTACTAAATTGAGTTTTGATTTTTCCTATAATGCTGTTGAATATTATTTATATTTATTTCAGTTTATTTAAATTTAGTTTAATTGTTTGTATGCTATTATTATTACTACTATAATTATTTTATTTATATGTATATTTATTTTAATTATTAATATTATTATTATTGGATTAACTGCATAACATTTTTGTTTTTCAGCATGCACATTCGAATAAAATAAATAAATAAATAGAAATAAAAATCCAAACTTTTAAGCTTATTTTCCCATTTTACTTTTGCTTTAGTTTATTTAAATTTAGTTTATCTTTTGTTGTTGTTTATTATTATTGTTATTATTATTGGATTAACTGCATAACATTTTCGTTTTTCAGCATATATATTCGAATAAAATAAATAAATAAATAAATAAAAACAAAAATTCAAACCTTTTAAGTTTATTTTCCAACATGGACAAACTCACCAGCAGCCGAGCTGTTCTGCACTCAAAGCTGGTAGTTTTGAAGTGCCTGGGTTAGGTCGCGCTAAATCGACCGAGCTGTTCAGAGAATTTCGTAGTTTTTCCTTTAGTCGCGTAAATACGGGCTACCCCCCCCCCCCTCCCTAGAATGACCCTCCATAAAGGGCATTCCACTCGTATTCCTAGAACCCTAGCCTAATCAATCGGCTGTAAATCCTCCAACCAACATGGCCAACATTATTTATCATATAAGACATTTCAAAAATCTAAAAAAATATTTTATTACAATACTGTATAAGGTTGCAGTTAAAATAATAATAATAATAATAATAATAATATTTTTAAATCCTATTTTAAACTAGTTTTAATATTTGTTTGTAGCATATTTTCAAATTTTCAGTCTATTGTAAAGAGAGAAAGGGACAGATATAAGGTTTTCTATTTAGAGATTAAAAACAAAAGCAAAAAGGAAATAGTTAATTGAAATTTAACGACTAAAATTTTTAAATAGTTTTATTGCTATAAAAATTTTACATCTTAAACTTTAACATTTATAACATAATATAAAATCAATAATATTTCATTACTTTAATTTAGAACTAATTAACCTTTATAAAATTTTATAGGACTCAGAAAAAAAAAAAAAAAAAATGTTTGCTTGTAAAAATAAATAAATAAATAAATAATAATATTTCTATATATATAAGAATATATAATAATGATCAAAAATAAATTTTAATGAAAGCATAAATAAATACTTTATATATATATATATATATATATATATATATATAAACATTCTGAGAAGTTTAATAATTTAAAAAATCAAAAAATTTTTTTTTAACAATCAATACAATTTCAGTAAAATTTAAATTTAACTAGATGAAAATAAAAATATGTAAATAAAAAATTTAATTCATATCTTTTCACATTAAAAGAAATAATATAAACAAATAAAACTAAAAGGTAAGATTAAAATATTTCCTCATCTATAATTTTTTATCTAAATTTGAGAATAAGTTTTAAAGATAAATTTCATAATTATTCTGTTACGTGTAATCAATCGGGTTTCAAAAATTTTAATGTAGTTTAAAGATAAATTTTTAAATACAATTTAAAGATGAATTTCCTAATTATTCGGTTAGGCATAATCAACCTCTTTCTTTTTAGTTTATTTATTTTTATTTATTCATTATTATTATTATTTATTTATTTTTTTTTTTTTTTTCAAGAATTTTGAATATTTGAAGAAATTGTTTTTTTTTATTCTTATTTATGAAAAATTAAAATATTAATAATAATTTTTTATAGTTATGATTATGTGGATGGGTTAAAGCCCATTGGCTATACTCGGAGCCTAGACCAATGGGTGGAATGCTCTCCGCAAGGAATATCCCTAAGGGGTCCCAGCCAGTATTTACATGAAATAATTTCTTTATTCAGTCTCCTTTTTTGGTTTTGACACCCATGGACCGGCACTTACCCTCTAACCCAGGACCCTACACTCTAGTTCAGTCAATTGGCCTTGATCCTAACACCACACCTTTCTTGGTCTTTATACATTGACTACCAACATAGTTGTAATTATACATGAATAATTTAGTTAACATACAGCTTGAGTTTTGTAAAAATCTTCAGTCTTTGTCAGATATGAATTCTGATGTGCTTTGTTAGTTATGAAAAGGTTTTCCTTTTAATATATACATTTTGAACTCCTTTTTATATCCTCTGATCCATTAAAATATAACATACATATGATAATCATGCATCATATGCAATTCATCATTCTTTAATTTAAGTGGAAGAACCTAATATAACAAACACATGTACATATATATATATATTTTAAGTGAACAAAGATAAGTGAAATTTTTTTTCTAATTTAACAACAATTTTAATTAATTTTACTTATTTTATTTATTTATTTACTTATTATTGTAGTTGTTGTTGTTGTTGTAAAGAAAGTGAATCATTCGAAATTGTGAAAATGAGCTTGATACAATTACTTCTTATAAGACACAATAGATGGCACCACCAAAATTCTGTTTTTCTTTTTTACAAACTTGAAGAAAATTTACACTCGGAAAGAAAACTAATACTTATCATAAGTAAATATTGATATTTAAAAACAAATTTGAATATAACTGAAAATCCATTAAGTGTCCAGAAAAATTTAATTTTATAAATTCTAATTACTGATATATATATTTTTAATTAATATATAGAATAAATATATATAACTTCTGTAGACACTTCAGTTTCAGTTTGAAAAGTAGCACTGAACAACTCAACCGTATGTGTTGTGTTTTCTTCGTGAAAAAAAAAAAAAAAAAAATTAATACTTTTTTTTATTGTCGTACTTAAAATCAGCTGTATCTTTAGTTTTATTTTAAGGGTCAACATCAACAATATGTAATTTTAATTAATCGAAATTATTATCATTTTTTTATTATCATTTGTATTATGTAGTTTTATTTACTATCAAAGTGATTAGTTATTTATGGTAAACTCAGTTTTTATTTGACACAGCAAAAGTAAAGTTTTGTTATGATGTCCCAAGACAATAATTTAATTCCAGATCGGACATCTTTTGAAAATTATCGTGATCCAAAAATTAGTAGTCGAAAAAGTTATAAAGTGAAAAATGTTTTGAAAAACGATGCTTATCATGTAAATGTAAGTTTTAAGTTTGATATATATATATATTTATATATTTTAAGTCGTATGCTAGTTTTTTACTTAAATGAAATTTGAATTATTTTTATAATTTAATATATTTACAGTAATTTCTGCAGATAAATGAGCTGTTATTTAATTTATATCACTTATTTATTTTGGTGAAGCTTGTTTTGCTAGCGTCAGAAGTTTCGCATTCCAATATTTAGTAGGTGGCTTGTTTCGATATAGGCACTTAAATGTTTATGAATTTTTAATTTATTTTTTGAGAAAAACATTAAAGAACTCCCCTTTTTCTCTTCTAATTGATTAACAATGTATAATGCAGTTCATTACCAATATATAAGTAAATCCAGGTCATTCTGATGACAGTTATAACTTATAAATTTGAACTTTTTTTTTATGTTATTCTTGAACACTGATTTTTATAAAATCACAAAAAATGTATTACTTTTGTTGGTTGTTTTTCCTTTTTTTTTTTTTTTTTTTAAATAGCTGTAACAATTCTAGTGTAATTATGGACCAGGCAAATTATTGGTTACACAATTATGATAGCTTGAAATGATAATCTTATTTATCCCCTTTTTCATTCAGACTAGCTTGTTTATAGCATTACTGTTTTTATTTTTTTCCTATAAATAAAACTCATGTTCATTCATATTATTGTTATAACAAAGTTACTTGTATCATATGTAAATTTATTTAAAAAGAAAGAATTACTAAATGGAAGTTTTACAATAAGTAAAACTATTTCAGAGTTCAAGATCTACATTTATAAAGGTCTCTAACAATACTATCAATTTATCTATAATAAATTATGTACCTGTCCTATTTCAAGTAAAATAATGTAATGTGTCATTTTTGGTAAAACTTTACAATCCATTGTGTAAATAGCATTTGTTCACTCATTTTTTTCAATGTAAACAACATCGACTCACTGGATTGTAAAGTTTAGCTTAATGAAAATATTAGACAGTAGTCAAAAGCAATTTTTTTTATTTTTTTATTTTATTATTATTGATTAAATTGCACATTCAGTAAATAAATGGGTCAAGATATTTAGTAAGTAAATATAATATCTTTTGTAGTAGGACATTTTTCAATTTATTTTAAACAGATAAGGAAAAAATATATACAGTTGAACCTTGTTAATGTGAACACTGTTAACATGAATTACTTTTAACATGAACTATTTCCACAATCCCCATCAAAATGCAGGCTAGTTTAGTGATATATAGATTAATTACTGATAGTATGAACTACTGATAACATGAACAAATTTTTTATCCCCCTTGAGCAGGGGTCGATCCAGGTTTTAATTTTTGGGTCCCTTTTTTGTGAAAAACAAATTATTTTTGTGAAAAAGTAAAATATTGTGTAAAATCTTCAGTTTTTACAATCACTTTATGTAATGTTTAATATCAAGTTAATAGTTTCGTTGAGCCAAATTAAGGCATAAATTAAAAATAATACTGAAAATATGAAAACATTTAATAAAAGGATCATTTTTATAAAACAAAATCTTGTGAAGGGACTCATTTTATAAATTTGAATTTTGTGAAGGGTCCCTTTTTATGAATTTGAATTTTGTGAAGGGTCCCTTTTCACTATGTGGAATTTTGTGAAGGGGCCGCAAAAGGGACCCAAATTTTGCCTGGATCGACCCCTGCCCTTGAGATTCACGTTAACGAGGTTCGACTATATATATAGATATATATATACACATATGTAAAACTATTTTTATTTTGTTGATCATCTAATAATTAAATTTCTATTTAAATTAAAATTTAAAACATACATCTTTAATTCTTCATGTTAACTTGCCGACTAGTTTTGCATGGAGCACCCCAACTTGTTCTCCAGGAATATAGTGTTCGAAGTTTGATTAAACTGACATTTCTCTTTACCTTCTCCACTTTTAAAGACTCGGCGCCACTGATGGTCAAGTAGTGCCCCATCGTTGCCATTGCAATTATTAAAATGATATAAAATTTCAACAGATTCCCTAACTGCGGCATAATTGTGGTTTTGATAATTAGCTATTTTTCATTTTCTTACATGCTCAAATTTAATATTAATATTTTTGTCTCTATTTACTTGCGCTAAAGCAGTGGTTATTTTTCCGGTTGCAATGTCATGACTATGTTCTTTTATGCGTGTTTTAATTTTTCTTTTAGTTTTGCCAATATTACACATTTCTTTACCTTGGCTGTCATTATAAGGGATTTTATATATACCGGCCATTTCCAATGGGTTAATATGGTCTTTGTCACTTCTAATCAGCTGGAAGATGTTCAGATTTGGCTTGATGTGTATATTTATACTACGTTTAGCTGCAACTTTTTTTATTTTGTTTGAAACTCCGCAATCATATTGAATTAAAATGGTGAATTTGAGTGACGATTTTTGAAAATTGTTAATTGAATTTAAACATTTTCTATATAAATTATCTATTAATTTATCGGAATATCCAGTTTTTTTGGCAAACTTTTTAATATTTTTTAATTCATTTTTAAGGATTTTTACAAATTATAATAGCGCGATTAATATAGGCCTGGTTTGTGTTAATTTTATACTTGAAAGGTGTTTTACTGTTTTTATGAATTATCTTGTTATTACTATTAGGTTTTCATGAAAACAGTAAAATACCTTTCAATAGTTTGACTTTTGAAAGCATGCACATTATCATCTATCTCTAATACATCCTTAATACTATTTTTCATTGTTTTCTTTTCTAAAATTGTTGAAAATTTTAATTTTTTCCAAAACTTATTTTTTAGAAAAATTGAATAATTACTTATAAGTTCAAAAATTATTACTTTTCTAAAATTATATAAAATTTGATTAATGATATAATAACAAACATGTCATACAAATTTTGTGTTTATTTGTTTAAAAATTATGTGCAAAAGAAGAAAATGAGAAAACAGGTTGTTGCTTTAATTTTGAACACCAGTGTATTTAAAAATTACTTACTTTTGTACATTTACCTTACAAACATTTACAAGCATTATGCCTTTATTTTTAAAATAGTATTTATTTTAACAGCCTTGCTTTTTCACGTACTTTCTTTACTGTATGGTTATCATTATTTAACTTTTACTTTATATAGTTTGTGATTATTATTATTTGCTTTAAAGTTTGTTTTAGAATTAAATACAATCCATTCAAAGAATTTTTTTTCTTTTTGTGTGTGCATGTGTACTTTAATTTTACAAAATTTTGCTTATGCCGTAGGCGTTAACAACTTAAAAAATGTGCTTGGTCGCCAGCTAAATTTTTTGGTACAGGGTTCCCAGCAGCAACTAAAAAGCAACTATTTGCTACTATGGCAACTATTTTTGTGTAAAAGTGGCTTAAAATCTACTATTTTCAGGTTAGTTAGAACTATTTTCAGGAAAATGGAGACTATTTTCAACAAAAAATTGTTCCCTGCTATTTTTTTCTGCACTTTCTCTGCATTTTTACTTCCATTATCCGACTACTGTAGGTAATGGGAATAATTATTGTATTCAGTCAAAAAAATCAATTTCAAGTTTTAATCTGATTTACATGTTTTAAGGTTTCCTGTGCCCAAAACTGGTTTTGGCAATTCGTGTGTGTATGGTGGGAAAGAGAGAGAGATCTTTTGACTATTACATCTCCTGAAAATAAATATAGAACGATGAAACTTCAAAATTGAGGCAAATATGGTGTACAGAGGATTTTTTAAACTTCTAGTGGAAGATGGATTAACCAAAAGTGGGACATTGGAAACCAAAATTGGGACCATAAAACTGTATCTAAACACCTTCTTCGATGTCCTTTCATATGCATATTAGTTGGTTAGTTTAGAAAAATTGATATGCTTTCTGTTTCTGTATAAGTCGGTCAATTTGAGGTTCTCGTAAAATGGCTGCACAATTTTTTTTTCAACTCTCCATATTAATTCCCTATTAGACAGGGGTGCAGAATATGTCTGAACGCCCGAACAAGGTTCGGGAGAAATTTAAACTGACTGGGGAAATTTTGAATATTTTTTAAAGAGAAAATAAAAATGTAAATCAAAAATAACAATTTGCTACTTTGAAGTGCTTATACACTAACAGCGATATTTTTATGTTACACTGTGTACTTATTCTCTTAAAGATTTATTACATAGAACAAACTTTGTACAGCAAAGTAGATTTTTGCATTATTGAGGGAAATTTATACTGTGTTTGGGGGAAATTTCCGAGGTTTGAACATTTTCTGCACCCCTGGTATTAGATATCCTTTCATTTGTAATTGTTGTTTTCCAGTCAACAATTGAGTTTGCCATGTTTTGATGTAACCCAAAAACAGCTCTAATAATTTTCCTGGAAATTGCTATATAAATTCCTCTTTAGATATCTTTTTTGTATCAAATTATAATTGTTAATTTTCCATTGTTGTTATAAAAAAAAATAACAATTATCCTGATTAAGTAGGTCAGTTTTAGATCTCGGAAATTGGTGTCTCAAAAAAGGCTCTAATTTTTTTTTTTTTTTTTTTTAAATCTTGCTATGTAAATTCTGTTTTATATGCCTTTACACATATATCAGTTTTCTTTTACTAAAAAGGTACTATCTAATTTCTTAGGCCAATTTTATGTATTTTGACCACATTATCTCCCCAAAACTGCTTAAATATTTATATATTTTTTTTCTAATTCAAGACTACTATTTGGATCAGTGTGGCTACTATTTTGGCTGCTATTTCATACATTAAAGGCAACTAAAGCAACTATTTTTGAGTATCTTTCATACTGGGAACCCTGCAAGTAGCATTTTTTTAAAGGTTTATTCTATTCATATTACATAAACTTTAAAAGATTATTTACCATATAGCTTTGAGGAATTAATTTCAATTCTTGTGCAGCTTCCCTGGACATGGTAAAATATTATGTGATATAGTATATTATAGTAAAGCACTTCCACTAACAAATAAAAAAGAATGTTATGGCTTAAATATTGGCAGCCTTGTATATATTCTGAAAGTTATGTACACATCACATGAGGCACATAAATATAATTCTATATTAATAACACACGGCACAACCTAAAATACACTTCCATCAAATTTAAAGTATTGTCGCATTATAATCGAGTTCTTTTGTGTAGCCCTGTAAACGAACAGTGAATAATTTCTATACCATATTCTACATTAAACATGTTTTTACGCATATAAAAAATATATATTCATTTCATTTGGTATAGATGTTAAACTCTACTTACTTGCAATTTCCCCCATAGACACAATGTATTTGAATTCTCTTGGGTGTCCCTGTACACGAACCATTTGTTTGATCTCAATGAAAAGTGTAGTGTAGCATCCCTATATGATACACATTTAGAATACCAAGTTTGAACTTTTTGCTGTAATTTGTTTTTGAGATATGCTGATAACAGACACACACACACACAGTCTAACCGCTAAAAACATGATTTTTAGATTAAGGGTATCTTATAAACGTGTAAATATAATAAAAACTCAATTTCGAAAATTTGACCCCAAAACAATACTTTCTCTAACTTATGGATAGGAGAAAGTAAAAATACAAATGAGGTCATATAAATCAAAAATTTATGGTTTAACCCTTTCATTCCCCATGATGCCAATTGGAATCATAATATTTTAGATTTTCTTTCTTACCATCTAACACTTCCACTGATTCAAAATGAACAATATTAAAATCTATATACATTTTTCCACCGAAAAAAAAATTATTTTAGATGATTTCACAATCGTTGTTGATAAATGAAAGTATGTTTTACTTTATTCTGATAATAATATTGGAATCAGTTTCCTGTTTTGGGCAATTTAAGTAAATTAACTGTTTGGAAAAAATTTTATTTTATTTTTTAATGTCTGTAATTTGTATTTTAACTAATTGCAATATGTAGTTCTTCCAAAATTTTGATATTTTTATTTATTGAAAAGTTATGATTTTAAATGACATCAGTGGTTATATTAAACATAAATAAACACCTCTCAGTTACTTTGCTAGCTATATTAATTCGTACTCTGCTGTTACTTCTATTTAAAAAAAATATATTTATATATATTACTTTTGAAATGAATTTATGACTAAATATAAGATTTATTGTTTTAAGGATGGAAAAAATTGGGACTGAAAGGATTAATAAATGAGCTCACATATTTACCATAGAGTATTAAAAATTAAAAGTTTTTAAAAAAAAGTTAATAATGTAAAATTAAATGAAACATCATAGAGAATAAGTAGTAATATTGACAATTATAATGAAACATTTATTATTAACGTACTACAATTCTAAGACAGATTTTAAGGAAATGTTTGAGAAAAGTAAAAAATAAAAAATTTGAATAACTTTACTGGTGTGGTGGAGTACTAGAATTTATATTTCATTGTTCCATTGAATATTTTTGTGGTCCCAGACCAATTGACCACTGTTAATTTCGAGCTCTGAATATACTGTAGTGCAAAGGGATTTCGTTAGTATTAATGATGTGGAATAAAAGAAATTTTGATATTAATCCATTAAAATGTCTATATGCAATCTAATAGGAAATGACTATCAATAATAAATTTATAATATGTCAAGGCCGTAGCCAGAAAAAAATTTTAGGCTGTACATCAGTCAGATAGCTCCCTTTCTCCCTTCCCATGTTATCCAATGGGATTTTCGTTGCTTCGTTTTATAAAAATATCTGATTCAAAAATGAAGTTTTTCGAATTCTGTTTTTTGAATATTACTCTTTGAACAGGTCGCCTTTTAGCTTAGTGAGCAATGTTTTGAAAAAATTAATTTAAATATTTTATTTCAATAAGTAAATTATGGATTCTAAGTTTGGATCTCTAAGTAAAAATTTAAATTTATTTTCTCGAAAAGTTGTTCACTAAGCTAAAAGAAGACCTGTTCAAAGAGTAATATTCAAAAAACAGAATTCGAAAAACTTAATTTTTGAATGAGATATTTTTATAAAACGAAGCAACGAAAATCCCATTTGATAACATGGGAAGGGAGAAAGGGAGCTATCTGACTGATGTACAGCCTATAGCTCTGTGCAAAATACCATAAATTCAAACTTTGTTTTTGAATGTCGAGACCATAATTTACACCTCAAGTGTATCATTAAGGTGTAAAATTATGTTAAAATAAATAATTTTAATGTTTGGTAAGTTTCAGAATGATATAATATATATATATATCCGGGGTCTGTCCAGACTTTTCACACGGGGTCCTGTTTTTCTGAAATTGTGAAAAATTCTACACACAATTTTGTGAATCTAAATTTAGTGTGAAAACAAAGTTCTTTCGAAATTTTCGGCTAGGGTCCTCTTTTTGTGAAATTGTGAAAAATGTAATTTTGCAAAATAAAATTACAATTAAGATTTTATTTTAGACAATGACAGTTAAGTTTTCTAGAACTAAACTCACACATATGCATAGAAACCCTTTATAAATTAGAAATTAAATATCAGCTTTTCGGGAGAAATACAACAAACACGTCCGATTATTCAGGCAGTCTGTTCGTTCTATTGAAGATTAGTTTTGAAAATGAAAGAGATTTATCGAAGGTCTGTTTTAAGGAGGAGAATTTTGTGAAGGGTCTTTTTTTAGGATAAAAAAGTTTTGTGAAGGGTCCTGTTTCAGGATAAATAATTTCGTGAAGGGTCCTGTTTTAGGATAAATAATTTTGTGAAGGGTACTGTTTTAGGATAAATAATTTTATGAAGGGTACTGTTTTAGGATAAATAATTTTGTGAAGGGTCCTGTTTTAAGATATAAAATTTTGTGAAGGGTCTTTTAACAGACCCAGGTTTACCTCTGGACAGACCCCTGTATATGAACCCATTAAAATGAGTATATGTAGTGCTGACTCTAGAGAAAAAAAAGCTACCCAGGGGACAGGAGGAACTTAATAAAAAGGTCAACCTGTTTTCAAAAAAGGCATTATTTGTCTAATTTGCCGCCTGTCTGATTGTGATTTTATACATGATAAAAGTAAATTCTTACTCTTTATTGTATATATATCCACTACATGCAGATTGTTGTTCAAAACTGCTCTAAAACTATCCGCAGAAAGCTGCATATAAGAAAAAGAAGTATTTAAAAGCATCAAGGCATTTAAAAAATTGGAGTAAGCTACTGGGTGTTAAAATAAGTTGAAAGAAGGATCGCCAAGTGTTAAAAAGAGCCACTGGGAGCTGCAGATTGGTAAATTAGTCTAGAGTCAGTACAGATATGGAATGTGATGGTAACTTTAATGAGTTTATTAAAGACTTTTTCTTAGCTTAGGTCATAAACCGTCTGCTGATTTCTACCGAATCTGGATTGTTTCTCCTTGACTGCACCATAACACATTCGGCTTAAGAGAATTCTTTTTTAAAATCAGACCATGAAAATATGGCATATTCATACTAGTGCTCTGGGTTTCCAAGCCAAAGATACTGGGTTGTATGCCCTACCAGATGCGAAGCATTTTTTTTTTTTTTTTTTTTTGTGTGTGTGTGTAATTTAAACATAAAAATTCGGCGATCATTATGATATTTGATCATAACAAATTCAGTGAATACTGAAGCTGAAATAATAAAAATATGCAGGTGAATGCTGAAGCTTGAATAATCTTAGTTATAAAAAAAATCACTTTACAACACAGATAAAATGGTACATTCAATTAAAGTTATCAATTAAAATTACAATTTGTCAAAACCTTTCGCCCTGACCATCAGGGCATCATCAGGACAAAGCCGTTTTTTGTTATGAGTACAGCAACATTTGAATTATATATACAAAAAACATTCATAGTACAGTTACAGTTATTATAGATGAAACAGATGAACCATAGATGAAACAGTCTGAGAAACTGAATTTAGTTGAGCTTCGATTGGTTACCATGGAGGCACTTGTAGCCAATCGAAGCTTGACTAAATTCAGTTTTTCAGACTGTTTCATCTATGGTTCATCTGTTTTCAACTGTTTCATTTGTTTTAACTGTTTCATCTGTTTTAACTGGAACTGTACTATGAATCTTTTTTGTATATATAATTCAAATGTTGTACTCATAACAAAAAATGACTGTATCTTGATGATGCCCTAATGGTCAGGTCGAAAGGCCTTGACAAGTTGTAATTTTAATTGATAATTTTAATTAAATGTACCATTTTATACGTTTTGTAAAATGAATTTTTTTATAAAGTTTAAGGTTTTTCTACAATGACACGTGTGTTTATAATATCTCTATGTGAGATAAGATTTTATATAATCTTAATTATATTAGACATTTAAAAAAAAAAAAAAAAATAGATTAAATTTATGACAAAATGTTTAATAATAAAAGTTTTTTTTTTTTTTTTTTTTTTCTTGTTGTTTCCTATTAAATTTAAACATTTTTTTTTTCTGTTTTTTTTTTTTTTTTTTTAATGTTTATTATATATATGTATATATATAAATTTTTTATGTAATTAAATAAAAAGAAAAGTTATGAATAACTTTTTAAAAGGTAGTTGTCAAAGTTTTGGGAAAGCATGTTTTTTTTTTTTTTCAAGACTAAGATCATCTAACGTAAGTATATTTTGCAAACCTGTATGAAATGTTTTGCTGTAATATACTAATTCATGATGTTTTTAATGCTAAAACTAAATTACACTTCAAGCCAATCATCAAACTTTTATTTTGATCTTGATAAAGTTAATAGTAAAATAAATAATTTGGGTGCTTAATCCTATTTTCTTTCTTTCTTTTTTTGCAGTGTATTACATTTGTTTGAATGTGCATTATTTATTTATGTATGTTGTTTATTTTTCTAGGTGCGAAGATTGAGGAAAATAACCTATTCCAAGCACTACCAAAAATTTAAAAGAGTGCCTCATTGTGATTTTCCAACTTCACCTAGAATAAAGCGAACTTATTTTCATTATGATCATTCTCTTGCTGCCAACTCTAAATTCAAAAAACGAGAAATAACTACTATTCATGAAGAAATAGTACTTTATAAAACTAAATCGCATTCCTCGCATAAAAAGAAAAAAGCTTATACAGATAAAGTTGCATCTTTAAAAAATATTGTACGACGTCTCAGAGAAATGGGAGTTGCTAAGACTGAAGTACAGCAAAACAAACTTCCTGAAGATGTCACTGAACAGTTTTCTTGCATTCAACTTTAGTAATTTTTTAACTTAGGAATCTGTTTGAATTAACTTAGGAATTGGTTTCATATTATTTTTGGTTGTGTGTTGTGTTAAATTTTTCCTTTGCGTTAATTATGTTTTTGTTGTAGTTAAAATATATATATATATATTTTTTTTTTTTTTTTTCCAAGGTTTGTGTGTAATTTGTTGTATATACAAGACATCTTACTTTTCCATTGTTTTTTTTTTTTTTTTTTTTTTTCTTTTTTTAAATAAGTGTGTTTTGATATTCTAACTTAAAAAGTTAGAAGCAAAAAAATAAATTTGGTGTATCACAAATTATATCAGTATATATTTATTAACAAATTATAACAATTCCATAATTCCTAAATGAATGAAAATATGCTAATGTCATAGAATTTATAAATGTCTTTTTTTTTTTTTTTTTTTTTTTTTTTTTTTTTTGTAATTTTCGAATATCATTACATTTTCAAAATAATATTTTACGAAATTTTAACTGAACTATTTTAAAAAAGTAATTTAGTATTTGCATGACTGCTTTTTAGAAATATCAGATTACTCCTTTAGTAAGGTATATTTTATTATATTAAATATTTCTTACTATGAACTTTATGTTATGATATATATCAGGGTTCATATTTCTGAAATAAATTAAAAATAAATAATAATTATAAATAAAAAGGTAAAAACTGTGTATAAAACCATTATAAGATGGGAGAGCAAGTGCTGCAGTATTAAAGAATTAGGTAGGTAAATTATAAATTCAAATCTTAGTCCTTGTCCTTACTCTTCAACAAAGAAAAAAGAAAACTTGGAATTTGTGTTTGTACAAAAGAAACTGACAAAGTTTAAAAAACAACAAATATGTAAAATGCATCAAAGGACAAGAGAAAAATAACAAATAAAACATTTAAATTCAATTGAACTTCAGAAATAATAATATAACAAATAATATATAAATAATCAATAAAAATGAATAAGTTCATTTGATTTTACAAACATAAATGTTTACTAATGTAAGTGCTTATTTTTAGCCATTTTTAAACATAATTTTTAAATATTAATCAAGAAAATTTATTGGTTTAAAAAAAGCATGCAGAATATTTTTTTCAGACACATAAAAATAAAAGACATAAAATTTAACCTAAAAATATACAAAATATGAATTAAAATATTCATGGTTAAAATTTTGAGGAATATTTCTGAATTTTAATGCTTAAAATATTCTTTTGGCAGAGTTAAAAATATCTCTGCTTATAATATAAATTAACAACTATGATTTTATGTTTACTAATTCTTGTAAACATTTATTACATAGAATAAATGACTTTGTATAACAAAATAGATTTTTGTACTATTCAAAGAAATTCAGGGTGTGCTTGGGGGAAATATCAGAGGTCTGAACATTTGGCCATGTAGATTACCTGTTTAACACCATTAATAAATTTAAGATTAGTTCGATATATCTAAATTTATGTGCAAATAGAAAGTGTACATGAAGTATAATTTTTAAATATGTTCTAAAAATGAATGTTAATTTAAGAATATATTTTAAATTACCATAGTTTCTCCTGAGTTTAAAACTGGGCAGGGCACTGCTTATAAAAAAAAAAAAAAAAAAAAAAAACACTAAGTTTTTAACCCTACGTCAGGCGCGCCCGTAGGGCGAACAAAATCGGCTGCACCCTGCCTGAGAGGCCAGGTAAATACTTTATTGTTAAAATACTTGTACTACAATCAATAAATTCATACTTATGCTTCAAATTTTTGTTTATTACTTTCTATTCACTCCTAATAAGGTCACCATATGGGTGTTTTTGAATTAAAAATCATGTGTAGGATATTTAGAGAATAAAAACCACAACAGGCCTCTCAGGCAGGGTGCGCCCGATGGAAGTTAAAGGCAGTCTGGTATTCTTAGGCCATATTTAACTTTTAAAATCACTCATTTCAAAATTCTATTACAAGTATGCATAGTATAATAAATACTTTTTTAATTTTAACTTTGTTTACTTTTGCTTGTTTCTAATAAATAATCGTTGAAGGTCACATACAGTAGTTTTGTTTATATATATATTTATCTTCAGTATATCATTATTCATCTGTTTGTAGGTTGTTTTCTTCTAAATTTGTGCTCTAATACGAAGAGGCAATAAGAGTGCAATATTTTTTTTTAGATAAGGGGCAAGAAGGGTGCTATTTTTCAAACCTAAAGGCCGATTTCCACTACTGGTTGGTTGGAGCGGTACTATTCAGAATCTTTTGATGTGGTCAACCGGGCTCAAAACCCTCGAACTGGTTGAAAGTCTAGAGATCTCCTTGACACTAACCCCCCCTGCTGAGATAATTGAGGGGCCAGAGGCTTTGTCAATTTTGCATGCTTTCCTTTGAAGTAACTGCTCAATCTGATAAAAGAAGGTTACAACTGATGACAAGACATTTGACTCTTTGTGTCAGAAGCGTGATTAATGGTTTTTTGAGCCTCAAAGTTTCAACCCTAGTGGAAACCAGCCTTAGGGGCAAGCAGGATGCAACAGGCAACACCATAGATCTTACATAGATAGACCATGCATCCCCCCTCATTATCTGTCCGCGACATGAGCTAGCTTCCCCAGCTAAATTATCATGTGATCCGGACCTGGAGAGAGAGACAAGAATGAATATTATGTTATTTTTCCATTGGAAAGAAAGTAGTTTTGGATTTTTAAATTTCTGTATTGTGCACATACTTTTCATTTAAGCCTTTAGATTTACGCATCATTGGAAAGCTAAAATGTCATAGATTAATTATAAAAAAGTTTCTTTTGTGAGAAACCATTTTGAAGAGGAGAATTTTTTGTTTGAATTCTTACAAAAATAAGTGCTTTCTTATGGAAGAATCTCTCTCAGGTCCCTAGCACGTGAGATACAGCACTGACCGCAAAGGATGAAGGTATCAGATTACACCCTTATGTTGAAGACATTCAGTATAATGGGAAGTCCTATTTGTGGCGTTGTCTATCTATATAAGGTCTATGGGCAACACCCTCCTGAAACTGTCTGGGGGGAGACTCTGAAGTTACCACTAATATTTCTAGAAATAACCTACACAATTATGAAAAATTGTTTATTTGTGTAGCTGGAGTGATTTAGTCAGCATACGTGAGTGCTACCAGTTAAAAAAGTAAATTTAATGGACTTTTCATTGAAATTACTGAAATTTATTGAAATAATTGTACTCTATACCATTCTTGTTTATAAAATTCACACTTTATTAAGAACCACACTTTAAAATTAAGATTCACACTTTATTATATTAAACATTTCTTTTTTCTTGTTATTATTATTTTTTTTAAATTGATAATCATCGTAAGCTATAAAATGTGGAAATTATTGTGCATTCCATAGTCTTTGTGGATGTTTTATTATTATTATTGTTGTTGTTGTTGTTGTTTATGTATTGTACATTTATTCCATTTTTATTTTTTGATAATGTGTCATGTTTTTGTATGTATTTACCTAATAATTTTCTGCCGATTTGTTTACATTTAACTGTGGTATATATATACATATTTGGCAATTTTACTGCATTTGTTATTTTATACATAAAATTAATAGTAATAAATAAAAGAAATCATGCAATAAAACTTTTGTGTGTTGAAATGCAATGTTTTAAAAATATATTTTTGAATTTTTTTTTCCCCCTAAGTAATAAAATATTTATTATTATCATCATCATTTTTCTGCATTTAGATTTTTTTATTACCGATATTATCTTGCACAAACTTCGATTTATGTGTAAAATTAAAAAAATTTATGTAAACTTATAAAATAATTTTATGTACAAACAGTCCTTGATTATCGTGTATAATTTGTTCCTGAAAAAGTGTGCAAATGTTGAATGAAAAAAAAAAAAAAAGTTAAAAATCATATTTTTAAATAAATACTGACAGGGTTGTAATTTTGACCGGTCAAAACTGATTTTGACCAGGACGCTGGTCAAAAATGGTTTTAACCGTCCAAAAATGGTCAAAAGTGGTAAAAAATAATCAGCACTGTTAAAAATGGATTTAAACAGCTTTAATTTTAATAATAATTGTTTTTGCAATTAAAAATAACTTAATAAGTAATAAAAACAACAATTCATTAAAAATAATGATACTAATATAATAATAATGTTACCATATCCGAAATCCTTTTTTTTCTGAAAGCGTAAAAAATACACTTGGACCTGATGTCTGGTGGGCAGCAATGAAGAAGATAAAAGGCATTGATGTAAAATTTGTTGATTTCGCAATACATCTAATGAACTGTTGTGCCAGTTTGTCTTCAATAGAAAGACTATTTTGAAAGTTTGGACTTATTCAAAACAATTTACGAAACCGTCTAACAAGGAGAGGTCACGACATGGAAAATTCAGATCGGGACGAAATTGCGCAGGATTGTAGTATACTATGAGGGTAACAACATATTAAAGCAGTAGGACCCACTATCCACAAAATTTCGAGAAAAAAGTATTTAAAGTTTCAGTAATCTTTACATACAAGTTATTTCGTAAGCAAGCAAGCGCCCCAGTGTTGTGATCCTAAAGCGCGAATCTGCTAGCCAGACGACTTGGGTTCAAGGCTACCTGGAGACAACTTCTTTTTTTTTTTTTTTTTTTTTTCTTTCTTCTTTAACTTTTTATGTAATCTAAACTTTTTATTTATTTTTACTTTATTTTACAATTCAATTCAAAATTTGAAAAATTTAATAAATTATTTAATTTTCTTGAGTATAAAATAACCTTTTCTATTTTTAATATTTATAACTTAAAAATACAATAAATTTCTATAACTTAAAAAATTAATTTTAGTTTTATTTTGACTGTAAAATAAGGTAAAACTAAAGAAACTGTTTTTGATTATTTATCGAAATACATTTTATTTTATTTTAGGTATGCTTGAAACAATAGTACATTTTGTTTTTTAAATTTAAAAAAATAATAATAATACAGAGAAATGATCATTTTAATTTCATATATAATTACTATCCAAATTAAATAATTACTTCCCCAACCAATACAGTTTCTTGAAAAATTATAGTATAGGATTACGATGCTATTAAATTAGTATTACAGGTAATGAAATGTTATCTTTAAATGTAGATTTTAAAGGTTAATGAACATAGTTTCTTTTTCGATAAAGACTTTTTTTTTTTTTATCCTTCCTTGCACAAAATAAAATTCCACCTGTTCTTTATTATTAACAAGCTAGAAACGTTTACGTAATTTATACACATTCAAACAAAATCAGGAAGCTCAAACCAAGATTTGGATAACACCTGCTAACTATTTTACACTTTGTTTGCAGCTTTCTTATTTTTTAATTATTTAAATATTTGTCTGTTTTCTTTATGTTTTTTATTTAGGGTTTTGTAAAACTAAACTTTATTTTTTAAGCTATAGAAATTTATTGTATTTTTAAGTTATAAATATTAAAAATAGAAAAGGTTATTTTATACTCAAGAAAATTAAATAATTTATTAAAATTTTCAAATTTTGAATTGAATTGTAAAATAAAGTAAAAATAAATAAAAAGTTTAGATTACATAAAAAGTTAAAGAAGAAAGAAAAAAAAAAAGAAGTTGTCTCCAGGTAGCCTCGAACCCAAGCCGTCTGGCTAGCAGACTCACGCTTTAAGAGCACACCACTGGGGCGCTTGCTCGCTGACGAAATAACTTGTATTTAAAGATTACTGAAACTTTAAATGCTTTTTTCTCGAAATTTTGTGAATAGTGGGTCCTACTGCTTTAATATGTTGTTACCCTCATAGTATACTACAATCCTGCGCAATTTCGTCCCGATCTGAATTTTCCATGTCGTGACCTCTCCTTGTAAGTTTAGAGACATTTGCAAAACTTGCGACTTGTAAACATTTTTTAAATTCAATATAAATTCCAAAAAAGAGTTTGTGTAAAAATTAATTAAAACAATTGTGTTGTTTCTTGGTGATATTATTTGTGTTACGGCATTCCTATGTTATGACATTTTTAACAAATGTTTACTTAGTTTTAACATATGATACTAAGATATATTTCATTGGTAACAGATTCTAATTTCTGACCTTGATTGGTAGTAAATAAATTCAATAACGAATTTCAGTGGTCAAAACTGATATCGACCAGGACGGTTAAAACCACTGGTTAAAACCCCTATGGTTAAAACCGATACAACCCTGAATACTGATCAACAATTATTTATCATTGAAATAATTAAACTGATAAGACATGTTAAAATACTTGAAATTTTTTTTTTTTTTTTCCTCCCTTGTCAAGAGTTAGTTACATTCTAGGCTTTAGGCTTTAATTTCTTTGCTTGATAAAAACAGAGTTTCGACAATCAGAGAACTGTATCAGTCTGAAAATATCAGGGAATATCTTAAAAATTCACAAAAGTTCTGGAATGTTTAATTTTTCCCTTACAAATATGACTGAAAGATCACCTACAGGTGACATCTTAGCCATGATTGCACAGGATTCACAGCTTTTTAATTGAATCCTGCCAAATTAACATAAAAAAAATTCCTGTTTACTTTTATTATTATTAGGACAAAGGACTATTATTATTAGTTTCAGTTGAGTTTTTATAGACCAGTTTTGTGTAACACCAAAATAAATTTAAAATATCACTCCTATTGTTACAAATTCAGTACCAAATGAAAGGGGCGATTTTTCTGAATCGATGGGTGCAAAACAGTTTTTTGACTTGACAATTTGATTTTTTAAAATTAACTAAAGTGTGAAATTTAGATGGCAACACTTAATTTTAATTCATTTCAGTCATTTTAAAAAGTATGTGGCCCAGTTTTACTGTCAAAAAATGAGATTTAAAAAAAAATAATAATAATTTTACAGGTTGAAATTAATAGTCCTCCGTACTAAACTAAATTCTGTCTTTGACAGAATTTTTTATTTTTAATGCAACAACTTGGAGATTAATTTAATGTTCTGATGTTAATAAGTTCTGCTAGAGGTCTGCACGGGCCGGAATTTCGAGGCCTGGGCCCAGCCTGTATGAAGGCTTTGCTTACCTGGCCCGGCCCGTTATGAAGTAAGAAAATGCGGCCCGGCCAGATTCAAAAATATGTAAAATAACAAAAAAAAAAAAAAAAAAATGAATGCCTTTCTATGAAAAAGATTTTGATTATGTGTTTTGCAGAGGTTTTATATAACCAAACAATAGTACGTTCTTTAACAAAACTGCTGAACTTTTACTAAATTATTATATATAAACAGAAATTCATTATTATAGACAAGGCACGAAAGCAAACAGAAAGTCAAATAAAAAATATTAGCATTCATCAAACAATATAGGAAGGTATTTAAAATGGTTAATACTACTAAAAATGCACTTTCAACCATTTCCTCTTATATACCGTAATGTATCCGAATCTTTCATGTGCTCCGGTAAACAAAACTTTAATGTTAATTCAACCACAATTAAATTGAAGTTACATTTTTTAACGAAATAGAACTTTATGTGACATAAAAGCCTGTAAAGTAAATGACTGAAGAAATATTTTATAATTTCCCTTTTTTGTTGATTAACGAGGAAACCAGAAAAAGATTCGGGCTAACACGGCCCGGAGAAAATTTCCTTCAGGCCCGGGCCAAATATACACAAAAAAAACTGAGCTCGAGTCCGGCCCGGCCCGAGCCTGAAAAAAAATTTTAAGCCCAAGCCTGGCCCGTGCAGACCTCTATGTTGTGCAATAAAAAAATATTTAAATTTTTATGTTTTGTCAATTTCTCCTTTTTTTTTTTTTTTTTTTCTCTTGCTACCCTGAAAAAATTCTAGAGCATGTTATATCTTTGCAATCTCCATATGCATGTTATTACTTTTTGTTTTGGGTCATATTCTTTCATGATAGTAAAAAAAAAAAAAAAAAACTAGAACTAGTAAACTCTATTATATTTTTGACTGTTATATTATTGGTGATTTTATCACCACCTTCCATATTTTAATTGTGTATTTTATTCAACTCTTATTGCTAAATTAAATTCTATTCCATCCTGTTCCCACCTGATAACTAAATATTTAGCACTCTAAATTTGAACTGAATTTTAATCCTGGTTCAGATACGGATGTTCCTAGTTGTTTGGAATTGATAAGTCCTATTGATAAGTTTAATTGATAAGTCCTATCACTAGTCCTAGTGTGCAAAATATAACATTAAGAGCAACCGATTAAACAAAACCAAACCTATTTCATCCAGGGCTTAATTTGCATGGCAATTCAGTTTCCATACTTTCTTTCATTTTAGTTAATTTTTACTTGTTAGACGAAATGCATGGGAACACATTAATATTGCATACTGGAACTCGCCAGTGCATCAGTTCTTAAAATCCAAAGTTGGTAATTTGTTATTATTTCTCCTGTACAATCGTTCCTATTCTTTTCTTATTAAATATACCGACATATCTATGATCGAACCTGACAATCTTTTTTTTTCTTTTATCAACTAGTGGTTTTTCTCTCAATGTATGTGCAACAGGGACCAGTAGTTGTTAGAATTAACCGAAAATAAAAAGTTTATGTTTTATCTCTTACTGAGCAGTAAAATCAGTGTTAGAAATAAGAATTTTGAAACTAGGCGTCAAAATGACGCCTGGATTAAATTTTTTGGGCATCAAAATGAAAAATCTAGGTGCCATCTATAATTAAATATGTATATAATAATAATAAAGCATCAACTTATAAAAAATATATGCAAAATTATATAAAACATATTCATGTAATGAATGTAATTACATTGACAATATTAAATGTACATATTTAAAATTGCAAATTTATTCTACGCCCAGAAGATACATCATTCCACCACAATTTAATATCATTTTCCGGGCAGAAATCTTCCAGTTTAGGGCTGTTTAATTTAATCATTAACAAATCGTCAGCTACTTTCATAGAGATATGATTTCCTAAATCAGTTTTTATCAGGTTCATTTGACTGAAATAGACTTGTTTACAGTCTGATGGGATTGGGAAAATTATTAGGTATGATGAGGAAAAACATCCAGGCGTCAAATATGGCACCTGTGATTGAAATTCTAGGCATCAAAATGAAAAAACTGGTCGCAAAATGCGACTAACGACCGCTTATTTCTAACCCTGAGTAAAATGCAACCACAATTTCAAGTTACATGTATTGAAATAAAATATCAAAATTAGAAGTAAAGAGTAATTTGTTTCTAATAAAGAATATAATGTGTTTAATAATAAATTTAAAAAATTAATAAGAATTAATAAAAATGAGACTGCTGAATAAGATTTTTCTAAATTTTGTAAGATTTGATTCACAACTTCAAAAATAACTTTAAAAAATTCACCGACAGACTCATAAAATGAGAGATATGTGAACATAAGTTCTGGGAAACATCAGCATTCCCACACTTATTTTGTTAGAAATAAAGCCCTAATTCCACCCTGCCATTGTGCTTGAAACAGGGTTGGAAAAAACCTGGGTTTTATCAGAGTTTTCAGGAATATTTTCATTCTTCCTTTTTTTAAACATTAAATATATCATTCATAATAAGATAATTTAAAACCAAGACTCCCTCCCCCCCGTCTTTTATGCTAGAAAATGTCTGCCTTTGAAAGTGTATTACTCACTAGATGGCACTTGGAGTGTGGGATAGAATTTCTTATATGCCCATTGAATAACATGGTATTGTAGACAAAATTGTAAGAGCTGTTTTTTAAATACTACATAAGTATTCCATTAAAAAAAATTTACCTCCCACAATAATCAACTAATCTTTCGAAATTCTAGAAAAAATGAAAGATTTAATCATAAAATAAAATATAAATTGCGTTTAAAAAGAGACTCACAAATCCCTACAGTGTTGCCAACTATAAGAATTTTCCCTAGGCATAGGGACTTTTAGCAATATTTTCAGGATGTAGCAATGCGTTTTATCTTTGTAGGGACTTTTGTGTGGTTGTTTTGTAAGAAATTTCATATGATTCTGCATGGATTAAGCTAATTTTTCCACTTTTATTCACAAATTTCCCTAACGTAGGGATATTCATCGTCAGTATAGGGATATTTTGTAAACAGTATCCCTAAAAGACCTGGCTGGTAGCGCCATCTATCACAATTCATCGTGGACAAGGGAAAATCAGCGAATGGGTAGCCTGTATTATATAGGAAGCCTTGTTTAAAACATTAAGTTGTAATTTATTCATTAAAATTATTATTATTTTTTTTTAATTTCTAATGTCTTTTTATGATTAAGTTATAAAGAAATATTAAATAATTGTATTTTAAATATTCTAAAATTCTTTTTACCTGCCCTTTACAACAAAAAGTTGGATTTTAATAATTATTTCATGTTGCTTTATTGAACTTTTCGTAGTCAATAAATTTTCATAAAACATTTTTAATTATTCCCCCTCTACATTACATAACAGTGTTGCACCGTTAAAGTTTTCAGAAATTTTTTAAAAATTTATATTTATTTATATTTTACACTCTTCGAGTCCTACAGTTTTCTTTATATTGAAAAATATCTCTGTTTTTTCTTGTGTTTATTTTTTCATATAATTTTTTATTCTGTTTTAATAAGATAATTATACATTTCTTTTCATGGTGAATTTTTCAGGATTTATTTTTTCTATACAGCAGTTTGAGCATCTCCAATATTTCTGAAAATTCTTTGTTCATGTTCTAATAATGTATATAATATTTGTTTTATATTTGTATGTTTATTGTAAGTTTGACATAAGTGCAATTTTAAATAAGGATTTTGAAAAAAATTCACTTGGGCTGTTTCAAGTGCTTTTTATTGAAACGGGTCGGGCAAAATCTAGCCAACCCTGGCTTGAAATCAATATGACGTCATAGCATTTCAGAAAAATTTGCATCTCTAGGAAGCAATGCATAAATAACCGCGAGCAATGATGCATTATGTTGACGGAAGTAATTTTAGCGACATCAAGAAAAATCTTTAAAAAATTGTGTTTTTAAAATGTGCAAGAATAGCAAATTGTACAAAAGTTGAGGGCTGTCTGTAATTGAACATTTCATATCATTGTTTGTTATTGTGTGGTGTCGGTGTAATGCTGAATGTAATTCTATGAACAGTTTTTTTTTTCTTGACTGAAAATTAAGGATTATACATTTAAATGTTTATACATCTCAATCTTTTTTTTTTTTTTGGAAAAATATTTTTTGTACTATTTTATTTGATGTGAAATTTTTGTTTAATTTCTTTTACATATCATCAGGTTTTGGTGTTATTGTGATTTTTGTATTTTTAAAATAAACTATTTCATATTTATGTCTGTAATTCTTTTACTTATTCTATTATTATTATTTTTTTTTTTCAGTCTACCTCGTTTAAATAACATTATATTAATATTACTTATTTGCTAACATAAATAAATTTTAACTAATAATTAAGAAAAACAACCTTTTACAACTCCATGCTTTTCATGTCCAGAACGTTTTCACTCGGGTACCCCAACTTTCTCAACAGCACGTTGGTGCTTAAAAGTTTCTAAAATTTTTGCCTGCTACGTTTCAGAAACTTCAAGTACCAATGTGCCGTTGAGAAAGCTGAGGTACCTCGTTGAAATTGTTCCAGACATGAAAAGCATGGAGTCGTAAAAGATTGTTTTTCTTAATTATTAGTTAATTTGCGTACTTCATGAAAGATATCTTTGGATAATAAATAAATTTTCTTGAAAAATTAATGGATAATTCATTATTTTTAATGGATTTATTTAACCCTCTGATTGGCAGTGACACATTTTTTAATTTCCCAAAGCTATCTTAAGTTGGCTAAGCAAATATATTTTTAGTAAAATTACTTTTTAAATATGGAAATTAAAGAGCTATAAAGGCTCAATTTGGCTTAGTAGCTGGTAGAAAAAAATTGTATTTGAATAGTATAACTTTTGACAAGATTTGATTTATAAATTTTCTAACATGAAAAACAAAATAAATTGACTTCGATTTAATCTTACTGAAATTTCTATAATAAAATTTTCAATAAAAATTATGATTGAGAAAAATGTTTTAAAATTTATATTCTGTTTTTATAAACAGTTGTAATGTGTTTGTATATCAATTAATTTTAAAATGATTTAATTACCAATATATTTTTAGAATTCTGAATAGTAAAATAATTTAAAACATAAAGTATTAAAAACAATGAAGGAATAGGGAATGAGACAATAAAACTGTTTAAAAGAGCCTTAAAACTATTCCTTATTTATAAAACTCTTATTTTTTTATTATTTGAGAAATTTTCTTTTGCCGAAATATTTATTTTTGAAGTAAATAACCAGATATTATCCTATTTAATAATCCTAAGAACCTCTTGTCTTTACTTCATGAAATTGTAATTGTTGAAAAATTTCAGATTTTGATTATTATCCTATTTAGTAATCTTAAGGACCTCTTGTCTTTGCTTCATGAAATTGTAACTGTTGAAAAATTTTAGATTTTGATTATTATCCTATTTAGTAATCCTAAGGACCTCTTGTCTTTGCTTCATGAAATTGTAATTGTTGAAAAATTTCAGATTTTGATTATTATCCTATTTAGTAATCCTAAGGACCTCTTGTCTTTGCTTCTTGAATGTAATTGTTGAAAAATTTCAGATTTTGATTAAATTTCTAAAAGTTGACTGTATTGTTTTACAAAGATACAAATATGTGGCAACATAAATTTTTTTTTTTTTTTTTATCTGATTTTGCGAACTGTTTCAAGATAACCAAAAAAAATAAATCATTTTTATAGTTAAATCAGCTTCTATTAATCCACAGACTTATAATCTGCAAATGCCTCTAATCCAAAATTGATTTCTTAATGTGAACAAAGAAATTTACATGTAAGATTAAAAAAAATTTGTCAACTTTTCTCACCTTTTTACCTTGATACACACACACACACCACGAAAGAAAAAAATAAAATAAACTCAAGAATCGCAGTTATAAACATAATGAGTTCTTGAAAAAATCTAGTGTGATTTACATAATTTTTTTTTTTTTTTTTTTTTTTTTTTTAATACTGCAATTTGTATAAACTAACACCAGATCAGACCAATTATAGTCGAGTAAGTATATCAAAATTTAAACAAAACACTAGTACAGTAATGTTTAACAAAACTAAAACTAATCAATGATAAATATTTATTTTTACATCTTTTTTTTTTTTTTTTTTTTTTTTTTTGTATTTTTAAAATAAATATGCATGTTTATATTCTGTTGCTATTTATTATCTGAGTATGCCTAAATCATTTACCTTCATATGATTGATTAATTTTATTAATATTAATGAAATGTTTCATTCTTAAATTTATTAGAAATCACTTTCCATTTTAATGTCCATCTATGCAGGGGTGAAACTTTTCAGGGGCTACCCCTGAATTCAGGGTTTTTGAAAATTTTGCTGTCTTTGAATTTTATATTAAATTACTTTGTTTTTACAGAAATTTTGAATGTTTAATTTGCCTTATAATGTATTACAAAGTCTATAAATGTTACTTAATATAGGTAGACACATGATATATCATTAATAAATGTCCCCTATCTGCATGTAAGGAACAGTTTTCAGGGTTTTTGCGAACTAGGTAGTTTCACCCCTGTCTATGTATTGAAGTATAATAATTCACTTTTTTATCTGCAAAAGAAAAATGTTAACAAAGACAATAACCTGTAAGCAACGCAACCTTAGGACAAAGCATTTGCTGATTAGAAGGTTTTGACTATATTTAAAGTAGATTTCTTACAGCAATAAAAATAGTAGAATTGTAGATTATTAACTTATTTAATAGTCGTGGTAACTTAAATTTTTTAATACTAGTTTAGTGATTAAAGTTTAGTAATTTAAAGTTCACGGACATGAACACATCCCTAAAATTTCAATTTCAATTTCTTTCTTTTCTTTCTCATGTAATTTTTAGTGTTATTAGGCTTTAACAAATTTTAAAGTACAGTAGAACCTCGAACCATCGTTTTTCACGAGGTGCGTGAAAAAAAAAAATGAAAGCGGGAAAACGACGAATGTGGGTTAAAGTCAAAACACAAAGAAAACAATGTTTATGAATTAATACACAGAATGTATACAGTATACTACTAATAAAAACTAATTTGTTACTTTTCAAACTGTCAAAGAAATAAATTAATGTTGTAGAACATTAAGTAAAATTTATTTTTAAAAATAAGTAATTATATGTTGTGTTTTTCATTTATTTTATAACTTAAACAGGAAATTTTCCATATTTGCGACATTTTTCTGGTTCTTTTCTGTAATTACATGTGTAAAAGTTTGGGCATTTTCAAACGCCATAATTACGTCAAACACACTTAGCACTGGCGTAGGCTCAGCCTCCTCAGCCTGAAAATCACACCGTTTCTTCGCCATTATTTTCTTTTTTAGAAATCACTCATTTTTTCTATGCTTTAGGATACCACATGTCATAACGTCTTGATTAATATAAATATTATCATTAAATTTTCTACTAGACACATCCTCTGCTACGCACAACCAATATTAATCTGCATTATCAACATCATGATCATTTTCTTGCCCTTCTGTTTGGTACTCTACATAATTTTTTCGCACTTAACTGCATTCCACAAAACAATTTTCTGGATTACTCAAAAAGTTAGTTCCTGCCATGCTGAAATTAGAAAATGGATAGTCCGGAGGCACAGCATCACAATTTTCATCCTCTATTTAAATGGAGAAAAGAGTTATTTAGGATGAAAGAAGCTATTCCAGTTTGTACGCCATATGGAACCGCTTGACCTTCAAAAGAAAATTTTTCCAGGTCTGGAGAAAGCTTTACAATGATTAATGCGGGAAAACGACTTTTTCAAGAACGATACATGCAGGTTTCGTTAACATTATTTAAATACAATTTGTGCAGGAACCATACAAATAAAACGATCAATGCGGGAACAATAGATCGAGGTTTCACTGTACTTGGTAACTAGGAGAAATGGATTTACCTAATAACCCTGTGGCAGAGTAAATTTATTCTTTCTGTGACATGTGTCATCCGTGCAAGTCTTTTCTGCAAAACATTTTTATTTAATAACATATTTTCTATTTTATATATACTACCATAAAATACTGTTTAAGGCCCCCTTCAATCTTCCAGGAAAAGAGAACCATTAACCGCTGGTGTTTTGTTCATGCAACACCAGAAATAGTTGCGATTAACAGTTAATTATAAAAGATATTTTATATTAAGTATTGTTTTTAAGTAAGAAAATAGCAGATATTTATTTTATTACAAAAAAATTTGATCTGAAAATTAATTTTATATTTAACACTAAACCTACCGATACTTCATGTATACCTATTCCTACCACAGCAGGTCAAGTGACCCATCTTTAAAATGTTACATATATTACAATGTATAGCAAAAATATATTATTTAGCACAATTTGGTACATCAAACATGGACGATGTGATAATGTTATTTGCAAGAAATTCTGACAAAAAGTTTAAAATGGGTCATTTGACCCGTCGTGGTAGGTTTAGTGTTAAAAATGAATTTCAAACTTGAAGAGCTTTTCAAACCAAAACTTGTAAAAAAAAAAATTAATAATAAAATAATTACTTTTGAAACCAACTATAGTTTTTGCTGTGTCATGCTCTCTCAAGAAAATTTCCATTAACATTTATTTGTATTTATTTTATACTCTTATTCCTCTGATGTTCAAATACAACACTCTATTTTTAGTAAGGTAAGACCAATTTTCATAATTTTATTTTAAATTATTGTTATATATGATCAAAATAAGGAGTGTTACAGTTTGTATTTAGAAAAAAATCATTATTTCTAGTTTTGGCGGTTAAGGGGTATAAAAATCATTTTAAATCAAAACATATGTTTTTTGTTTGTTTGTTTTTAAGTTGAAATTATTAAAAAAGTAAATAGATGCAATAAACTCTTAGTTAACCAATATTCAGCTATCTTGAGAAATTTTTGACACCCCCCTCCCCCCTTCCTCCTCCTAGTAAATTGTTTTTTAATATTTGCTGCTATTTTAGGAAGATTATGGTGTCCGTTTTCAAGTAATCAGTGTCCAATTTAATAAAATACAAATCAATGTTTATGTTTATAATGGCAAATGTTGTAAAATAAATAAATAATGTAAAACACTGTCTTACTTAGTCTACAGCTATGCATAAGGCACATTTATTCCTTATTTTAAGAACAAATGAAATTCGGATAAAATGCAAAGGAGGATAATTAAACGAAGGAAGATGCTTTTGTGGTATTTTATTGTGTGTATATATTTAATTATAAAGGTATTAATATTAGATTTCTTAAATATATGAAATTATCTCTATACCAACCATGGGAAAAATAGCAGAGCCGGGAATCGAACCTGGGTACCCTGCCCAATGCACGGACGCTCCACCACCGAGCCACCTCGGATGACAACCAGCCAGGCACCCCCCACATAATATCCACCAACAAGGCCACCGAGTCTGCAAATGCAGCTATATCAAGTGACAATACTTGCTGGTGTATATTATGTGGGGGGTGCTTGGCTGGTTGTCACCCGGGGCACGGCCCTATTAGATCACTCCTCGGCGCCAACGCGCCAACGTCGTAAGCGGCCATAACAAAACTGCAAAGATCAATGCATGCCGCGGAATCAAGTAGATGGCGCTCGCTGCCAATCCTGAAAATCAGTTTGTGTTATCGATTCCAATTGTAAACAAACGTGAAAATAAGCATTGTATCTTGTAAAATGGTGTACTATTGTGTACCTTGCTATTCATCAAGAAGGGGTAGGGATCTGTATCCTCTTATTATTATTTTTTTTCCTTTAAAAAAAATCTTAAGCGATTGTTTTCTTTTTTTCTTTCTAGTCCTTATTTCATTTCTTTCATGCAAAACAAAGATTTGAAGAAGAGCATATTTTATTTAGGAGAAAACAACTAATATCATTTATTATTTTTCAATAAATTGGTTTAAAATTATTGCCACAATTATTTTTATGATTCATATATTTTTGCGTATCGGAAGACTGCATTTTAAATTTAATTAAATCAATTTGAATGCTCTGCAAACGGAAAAAACTTATGCAGCTTCATGTACAAAACTAAGTTAGTTCTGCCGTGGCGGCGCTGTGCGCCAACCCTAACTTCCAATGCATTTGATTCCGGAAAAATCGTCGATTGTTATGGCCGCTTTCACGACGTTGACGTGTTGGCGCCGAGGAGTGATCTAGTAAGGCCGTGCCCAGGGTGACTCGGTGATAAGGCATTGGGCGGGGGTCTCGGGTTCGTTTCCCGGCTCTGGTATTTTTCAAGTGGTTGATATAGAGATTTGCCTTCCACTCCAAATTACCTGAAATGAATTAAGGTTGGTGAATAAAGATTTTATAAAATTAGAATTTCGTGGTTTATTGGAGTTGTGCCATGATTGGTATTGTCAATTGATATAGCTGCGTTTGCAGACTCGGTGGCCTTGCCAATGGATATTATGTGGGGGTGCCTGGCTGGCTGTCGGGGAGGGTGGTTCGATTCCCGATTCTGGTATTTTTCATATGGTTGGTATGGAGATCAGCCTTCCATTCCAAATTATCTGAAATGAATTAAGGTTGGTGAATAAAGAATTTCTAAAATTAGAATTTCGTAGTCTATTGGAGTTGTGCCACGATTGGTATTGTCACTTGATATACTCTGTCAAAAATAAGTCCTGTTTAATAGCAGGAGACTTGGCGTTGAAATATTAAAACAGGAATAAACTACTACGTCAGAAACGCCAAAGAAAAATTATTGAGGTGCATACAGCTGTTTCGGTAGCCTAAAGCGTACCGTCTTCAGTGCAAAAAGAATTCTGAATCTGGAGAAGTGCTCTTATATATAGGAGAGGGACCGGATTTAGTTCAACCAATAGGATTACGGAAGAGGTGGGGAGTGTGGCCAATAGGAATTAAGGAATGTGTAGCTGTGTAAACAGTAGAAAAATTAAGGAAATGTGGACTGAATGTAAAATTTCCAACAATCAGACAAATAGGGAACAGCGAAATCACAATTTACAAGGTTTTTAAAATTTTTATAAATATGAAAAGCTTCAAAGAAATCGAGTTCATGAATGGATTTAGGTCTGCAAATTATTTTAGCTGAATTAAATTTAAAATTATGATTTTCCTCCCAGCAATGTTTAGAAATAGCCGATTTATTGGTTTCTTGTTTGCGGACGTAATTCATGTGTTCTTTTAGACGAAATTTAAGACTGCGTTTAGTTTGGCCAATATATGATAAACCACACTGACAGGAAATACTATAAATGTCCCAAGAATTATACATATCAATAGGATCTTTTAACTGAGAAAAGGTGAGTTTATTGGAAGGCGAAAATATTATTTTAAAATCATACTGTTTGATCATAAATTTCGTCTAAAAGAACATATGAATTACGTCCGCAAACAAGAAACCAATAAATCGGCTATTTCTAAACATTGCTGGGAGGAAAATCATAATTTTAAATTTAATTCAGCTAAAATAATTTGCAGACCTAAATCCATTCATGAACTCGATTTCTTTGAAGCTTTTCATATTTATAAAAATTTTAAAAACCTTGTAAATTGTGATTTCGCTGTTCCCTATTTGTCTGATTGTTGGAAATTTTACATTCAGTCCACATTTCGTTAATTTTTCTACTGTTTACACAGCTACACATTCCTTAATTCCTATTGGCCACACTCCCCACCTCTTCCGTAATCCTATTGGTTGAACTAAATCCGGTCCCTCTCCTATATAGAGCACTTCTCCAGATTCAGAATTCTTTTTGCACTGAAGACTACCGAAGACTACTGAAGACTACTTGCTTTAGGCTACCGAAACAGCTGTATGCACCTCAATAATTTTTCTTTGGCGTTTCTGACGTAGTAGTTTATTCCTGTTTTAATAAGTCCTGTTTGCTGCCAGAAATTTTCTGTAATTGAAAAAATACGTTCTATCAACGTAATTTTTCCGTTGTTAGAACGTATTTTTCTGAATTACAGAAAATTTCTGGCTGCAAACAGGACTTGTTTACTTTCTTCTATATGCAATACAGAGAAAGTATTGGATTTGTGAAAATTTTCGAACTCCGCTTTTCGTTGGATTTACACGTTTTGGGATGTCCTGAACATGATTTGATGGTTTTTTTGAAAATGTCTGTCTCTGTGTGTGTATCACGAATATTGTGGACGTTGTATCTCACGAATCAATGAACGAAATTTAACCAAACTTGGTATTTAGTTGGATCCTGACATAAACTGGTGCTGATTAGATTTGGGGATCATTCGCTTAACAGGTGACGCTGTAATCACATCTTTTCTAAATTTTTAACGTGGCAGTATAGGACAAAATTTCGTATAAATGTACATAATGATAGTTATTTTGAACTTGTGATTGTAAAATTAATATGAATTATTGGTAATAGTAGTAGTTAACTAGTAAAAAAATTTTGTGCATGTGGGGGCATCGCTTCCCCCCTGAGGGGAAGTACCCCCCACGGGGGAGGGGGGGGTAAATTTTCAAGATGGGTATCTTTCGAAAGGTCTCATCAATACCTTTAAAACGAATGGTTGAACTATAGATCTGTGATAATTTGAAACAAAGTTATCGATTTTTTTTTACTTTTAACGAAAACTTAGAAAAAAAATCGTCTGCATTATCATGGAAGATAATATTTTTTTAAATAATAATTTTAATAAATTATTTTTACTGAGTGAATTTGTATAGGAAAATATAGAAGAAAGTTGTGTGGTGGCCACAACATACTAGTTTGACAGTGTAGCTGTGTTGCAGACTCGGTGGCCTTGCCGATGGATATTATGTGGGGGGTGCCTTTCTGGTTGTCACCTGGGGTAGCTCGGTGGTGGAGCGTCCGTGCATTGGGCGGGGGGCCAAGGTTCGATTCCCGGCTCTGGTATTTTTCACATGGTTGGTATAGAGATCAGCCTTCCACTCCAAATTATCTGAAATATATGAAATGAGTTTGTTTTCTTATGAAATCTGGGAATATCTTTATTTATAATTAGCATATCTTCCTGCTAGTGGCAATTTCTTTTCTGCGTCAATTTTGCCGTATCACCTAAATTCTGCCACCGGGCTTAGTAATGTAATACAATTTTAAAAGATTAGTTTTTTAAATTCATGAAATTTTAAGTGTATAAATTGAGAAAGAGTATAGACAAATACAGTAATAATAAACAGCACAACTTTAAATAACTTAAATTTGGGATTTAAATATTGTCTTCTTATCGTTGAAGTTATAATTCATTTGTATTTCAATTCATAATTTAACATATAAATACAATATAAACTATGTTCTGAAAAAATATTATAAAGTTTTTCAAGGATTGCCTATACCAGAGATGAAAATTTTCAGGGACTGCCCCTAAATTCAGGGTTTTTGAATTTTTTACTTCCTTTGCATTTCATATTAAATTTTATTTTATTTTTATTTATTTACATTATTTTATCTTTATTTTATTTATTTATTTTTAGAAAATTCTCATTTTGAACGTTTAATTTGCTACATAATGTACTAAGAATTTTTCAAATGTCTCTTCTTAGAATTCTCCAATTCCTCTAATATAAGTATAAATAAATGATTTAATAATAACATGGTATGTCGTTATTAAGTCTCCCTCCTCCCTTCATTCTGCATTTAAGCACAGTCTTAAAGTTTTTTGCATGTTAGGTTATTTCAGTTTCACCCTGCTATACAGGCATCAAAATGAATATAAATCAAGTTTTTCAACAGAACTTATCAAAATCAATAAATAAATCAAAATAAGAATTTTCAAGATTTTTTTTTTTTTTTCCCAGTGATTGTTCAGAAAAAAAATTGTTGGATAATGAAAATTATGGCATAGTTTTTGTAATTTATTAGTTTTTTTTTTTTTTTTTTTTTTTTTTTTTTAGCCTATATTTTATTGGTTATAATTGTTAAATATTATATACCCTGACTTTATTTTCTTTTTATATAATTTCAAGATTTTTAAAGTAGAGTCATATCAGTTCTGGTTATAACTTAATGTCTAAAAAGATTAGTAATCCTGTAATAATTCAAAAAGCTTTGTATTTTAATGCAAGGTTTGAAAAATTTCAATCACTAGGTTGCCACAGTCATTAAAAGTTCAGATCGAGTAATTGAATTTTAAGTGGATTTTTTTTTTTTTTTTTTTTTTTTTTTTAAGTTTTTTCAGCTGCAACAAGGCTATTTGTGAAGAGCACATTTTTAACTTCTGCCAAGAGTGCAAGTGATGATTTTTACCACTTTTCTATTTTTTTAGTAAAATATAATACTTTTTTTTAACTATTATAAAAATTGGGACCTTACTTGACTACTCCATTACTTGCATAAGCTGCTTTTCGCCTGAGGGCCCTCGGCGTCGTCAGTCATGGCTTGAGTGGAAAGTCACTTTCCACTCAAGCCATGACTGGCACAATCTACTTACTTTTAATTTAATCTCGATCTGTTCAGATCGCCCTCGTCGTTTTTCGTGATTTTTCTCTGAAACTCGTGTAAATACGGGATAGAAAAGGCCCTTGCGAGGACATTCCACCAAGCCGTAAGACCCAAGTGCAGTTAATAGATAACCAGCCCAACTAGTAGGCAAGATCCTGCTCTCAAAGGTGGTAGACTGAAATCGCGGTTTCGAACACAGCTAGTGCTCTTCATCCTAACCGTTCGAAGCTTGTCTTTTTTTTTTTTTTTTTTTTTAACTTGCAAGTAGACCTTAACCCGTATATCTCACATGCCACCTTCAAATTTTAAATAATCAAGTTTGGTTAAAATTCAACTTCTATCTTCCTTTTTATAAATTAATAATTAAACTAAACTCGTTATTAAAAATGTTTCTTCGGTCACATTTTATAATTAATAAGTTATTATATAATGAAATACACATGCGAGATTTTTGCGATTGTGCTAAATATTAAGTATTGAATCTTTGTAATCATCCATAGCGTGCGTGGAATAATTCTGTAATTATTTTGGATTTTTCCCTAAAAAAATTATCTTTTAGATTAAAAAATATATATATAAAAGCATACATATGATGGTGATAACATTAAGAAGTTCGCTCTCTCTCAAAAAAAAAAAAAAAAAAAATTCCTTAGAATTTTAGAAAAGGAGTTTATTTTGAACCAGGTCTCTAGCTTGGATTTCATAGTGCTGCCATCTATCGGTAAGTTATTTTTAAAAGTATACTGCCATGTTCAGTTTCGACGTTTTTAATCCCCGTGGAATTTGCTGCTTTTATTGAACTAATTTTATTATATCAGTCATAATAGCTGGCTTAAAATTGATTTAAAAGAAAAATAATTTCCAATTTAATTTAATGAAAATTAAATATCATTATAAATTTAATTTTTAAGGCTTATTTTATTTTATTTTATTTATTTATTTTGTTTCATTGATACAATTTACCTTTTTAACAGCTTTATATCTATATTTTTATTGTTATTATTACTATTTACTTCGGTATTTCTATCATTTTTGCAACATATTATACATTTTTTTTCTGTTATAATGAAAATCCAATTTAAAATTTCCAAATATAATCCGAATTTGATAAAGAAAATAATTATAATAATAATAATATTTCTTGCAACGCAAATTCCCATCTCTCTCTGATGAGGTTACAATATTAATAGGTTACATAGGTAGGTTGCATCTAAATATCTATATACTGAAATAGTACATGTTCTTTAAAGTGCAGAAAAAGCATTATGTTCGATAGACTTTAATATCTCTATAATAATATTCATAAAAGCATACTGAATTTACACCTGCTCTTATAAAGTTCATTAACTTACGTAAATTTATTATTTGCTTTTTTATTTTGAAAATAATAATAATAATAAAACCAATGTGACATTTAAAATGACTTAATGAATACAAAAATTTTTAAACTTTAAAAATACATTTTAATTAAAAACATTAAAATACACGACAGACGTTTCGGCTAGAACACTAACCCTCCTCAGTGTCAAACATACAAGCACAGCATTTACAAAAAAATCCATAACACATCATAACGAGATTGTATATTCAGGAGGAACAGCTTTAGCCTCGTTCAAGGCAGAATGTTGCATTTAAGTAAAAGCACCCTCTAGAAAAATACGGGATTCATATAAATTACGGGATTCTAATGTAAATTTATATGAATCCCGTATTTTTCTAGAGGGTGCTTTTACTAAAATGCAACATTCTGCCTTGAACGAGGCTAAAGCTGTTCCTCCTGAATATACAATCTTGTTATGATGTGTTATGATTTTTTTTTTTTTTGTAAATGTTGTGCTTGTATGTTTGACACTGAGGAAGGCTAGTGTTCTAGCCGAAACGTTTGTCGTGTATTTTAATGTTTTTAATTAAAATGTATTTTTAAAGTTTTAAAATTTTTGTATTCATTATCTCATTTTAAATGTTACATTGATTTTAATATACAACAATGAGACGTATAAATTATGTTTAATTTTAATAATAATAATAATAATAATAATAGAATTGCTAAGATACATTTCAAGCAACAACTATCCAGAAAACTATTTTGTAATTGAACTGTTTTGCATTCCTCTGTAAAATAACTGTAAAAAACAGGCGCGACAGACGTTATTCAACGGTAAATATGCTATTATGAATGTGAATAACAATCATTAATAATATTCATCTATATAAAAACAGCTTGATGTGATAATAAGGAAGTAGATTAAAGAAATACAGATATAGACTAACTAGAAAGATCCCACAAAGGGCATTTTATTCAGGCTTAGATCCCAAGAGTGGACAGTCGGCCTCAAACTCAACACTATACTGACTATAGACTGTAATGTACAAAATAATTTTTGATTCCCTCCTTACTTCCCCCCCCCTCCAAAAAAAAAAATAAATAAAACCGCGCATACTATTTTCAACATGAAACAAGTTGAAGTAAATTTTTATTGAAGTCTAAGCCTAGCTCAAGATTAAGTGTAAAGGAAAAAAAAAAGAAAAGCATTTATAAGAAAACACCATAAATTGTTAAAACACGCAGCAATTGTTTCCCATCCAATTAATTAAGACTGACTAGAATCCGATAAAAAGCTCCCCCCCCCCCTTCTCCCACGGAGGGCATTCCATCCCGGCCTAGGATCCAAGCGCAGTCATTTGGCTTTAACCTATACACTTACACACAAAAATTATTAAGCTCGACTTTTCATCTATCGAAAAATATATAGGCACAAATGCAGTGTAAAAACAGCAACTCAAAAACCTAATAGGTGGCTTTATATAAATATATATATATGTACACCACGCGACAAAAAGATAGGTCCAAAGGGTTTTTTCTTTGATTTTTCATAAAATAACATTATCTAAATTGTGCTTATCATTTATTATTGTTATAAAATAACATTATTCCCGGACTAATTTTTGTTTTAAAACTAATTTAGAAAAATTTTAAGACTAAATTTTTTCTAATTTAAGACTACATACCGCGACAAAAGCTGTTTTTTTTTTTTTTTTTTAATTTTTGAATATGATTATTTTGAATATGATTCAAATATTTAATATGTTTTTGATATGATAATATTTTGTTATGATAATAAATGATCAGCACAATTTAGGTAATGTTATTTCATGAAAAAAAAAAATAAATAAAAATAAAAATAAATAAAATAAAATAAAATAAAATAAACCCTTTGTTCCTATCTTTTTGTCGCGGAGTGTAGTCTTAAATTAAAAAAAAATTAGTCTTAAAACTTTTCTAAATTAGTCTTAAAGCAAAAATTAGTCCAGGAATAGTGTTATTTTATGATAATAATAAATGATAAGCACAATTTAGATAATGCTATTTTATGAAAAATCAAAGAAAACACCCTTTGTACCTATCTTTTTGTCTCTGGGTGTATATGTTCAGATAAAGTGAGGCCCACTAGCGGTCGAGCAGTTCTGCGCTCAAAACTGGTAGACGTGAGGTGCCGGGTTCGATCCCAGGTAGCGCTCGTTGGCCTAGCCGTTCGGAGTTTTCCGTGGTTTTCTCCAAAACTTGCGTAAACACAGACAAGGACCCCTTCGAAAGACCCCCATGGAGGTCACTACCTCTCAGGCCTAGGACCCCAGTGCAGTCAATCGGCCTTAATCCCCACAACACAACACAATAAAGTGATTTGTTTAATTATTTAGACGTGAATAAATTGTTGCAGATTTTGCAATTTATGGTGTTTGACAATAAAAGTTTGTAGTATTCTTCATTGTGTCTAAAAGTGTTAATAAAGATGATATTTTAAATTAAGAAGCTATTTTAAGCACTACATTAATTCTTCAATTGGGTAGCACATGTTACATTGTTTAAAACCTTGCATCGATAGAGTGCACGTAAGTCTATTTAATGAAACTGTTTTAATTGGTATTGTGAAAATAATCAAATATCCATTATATTTATAACATATAAAAATACAATGCGTACACTGTGGTATTTAAAATCAGTCTGCACTGGTGAATTCTCCTAATTCCGTATCACTCATTTCCTCACAAATTTTCTAATATATTTTATACCATATTCATGATAAGAGCAATGAACCCGACTGATGGCCTGTCTTGGTCGGAGACTAAAATGCCCCATCCATTACGCTACCTATTCCAAAGAACAATCAGTTCAAATGTTAAGATAAAATAATTTCATCAGTTTAAATCTAAAACTATATTTTATTTTTTTGTTAGTATATCAAGAATTTTGTACTAAATATAACTATATAGAGATCTCGGGACTATATAAAAATTTTAATTTTGTATTTTTTACATGGTATCCTTAATTTTTTATCGCTTAAAAAATTTTTGTAACTGAACATATTCTGTTGACAAATGGTTGAAAAAAAAAAAAAATTATAGCATTTTTCACCTTATATATTACCCGTATAAAATGTCGGACAGTTTCGATAGTTTACACAATTTTAATTTTGCATGCATGTATAACTCCGATAAGAGTGGGCCCTTAGAAAGACCCACACGGGAGGAATCCCCTTAGGCTTAAGTCCCAGGTATAGATAAATCGCTATAACTCGAACTGATTAGGGTAGGGGCCTAAGGGCCTGTGCCCCGAACTCCAGTTCAAAATTGTTTTTCAAATTTTCACCTACTCACTGCTATCTGATTTTGAACTGAAGTTTTGTTTACATGTACAGTAGCCACTTTTGCTGAATTTGAAGTTTTTATTGCATTTTTAAATATAAGGGTATTAAAAAATAAAAATACCTTTTTTACTTTCTCTTACCCATAAGGTAGAGAGAAAGTATTGTTTTTGGGTCAAATTTTCGAACGCGAGATTTTGTTATATTTACACGTTTTGAGGTCCCCTGAATACGAAAATCATGTTTTTAGCAAATGGTCTGTGTGTATGTCTGTATGTCTGTGTGTCTGTCTGTTATCAGCATATCTCAAAAACAAATTATGGCAGAAAGTTCAAACTTGGTATTCTAAATGTGTATCATATAGGGATGCTACAGTAAGCTTTTCGTTAAGATCAAGCTAATGGTTTGTGTACAGGGACAATCAAGAGAATTCTAATACATTACGTCTATGGGGGAAATTGCAGGAAAGTAGAGTTTAATGTCTATAGACTGCACTAAACCAAATGAAACGAATATATATATTTTGTAATAGAGATAGTTAACTGGGAAAATTTTTTTGTGTATGTTGGAGCCTCGCCTCCCCCCCTGGCGGGAAGTCCCCCCTCGAGGGGAGTAAACTTTCATGATGGGTATCTTTCAAAAGAGCTCGCCAATACCTTTAAAACGAATGGTTGGACCATCGATCTGCGATAATTTAAAACAAAGTTATCGATTTTTTTTTTTACTTTTAACGAAAAAAAAACTTAGAAAAAAAATCATTTTTTTTTTTTTTTTTTTTTGAGAATAAAATGGACTTTTTTTTTTTTTTGGATATTTGGTGTTATACTACTTCTCTAATATGGAAATCGTCTGCATTATAATAAAAGATAATTTTTTTAAATAATAATTTTAATAAATTACTTTTTAAAAACAGATTTATTTTTTAATAACCGAATTAAATTCTATATAAATGCAGGTGCATTAATGAAACGGGGGATTGAGGGGGGCGGTAGACCCCCTTACACAAAACTAATTATCATATAAAACTCTTCAGAAGCCTAATATGAATTGTTTAACATAGGTTTACACAACAGTACTCGTTATCTTCCCTATTAATCTGCAACCTGTATTTATTGTATTAAATTTCAGGGTAAGAGAAAGTCGTGTGAGTGACACACCAGAATATTTTTATTTCTTTATCAGAAAATGAAAAAACGATTGATTTGCTACGTAATAACAAAAAGTCTGGTTATTTCCTTCAGTGAAATAAACAAATAACTGAAGAACAAACACAAAACACTAAAAATCATCTGGTGTGTCACTCACACGACTTTCTCTTACCCTGCGTTTCTATACTATAAAGACAGATTTTAAAATGAATAGCGTAAGATAATAAAATTTAATGTACTTTTTAAATAATCTAAAATAGGTATAAGAACAGTTTCATTTCACATCTAATTCTGTGTGAGGGGAATTACCGCCCCCCCTCAACCCCCCCCCCCCCCCGTTCAGTTATAATGCACACAATTAAAAAAAAAGAAAAAAGGCTGTTATTAATTTGCCTTCAAACTTGCCAACCTTGATCAAATTTTTATGTGACAACTAACACGAACTTCAGCATACCAATTTGAATTTCCTACAGATATTTGTTTCTAAGTTACGCTGATAACAGATATACACTAAGCGACAAAAAAAAAAAGCCGCACTTGGATGTTTTCCTTTTCGCCTTCTACAACCGCCAATTTTATCGTTTAAAAAGCAAATTTTCGAACAGATTTTATTATGCTGTCCTCCACATACACTTTAGCTTTGAGTCCAGTGTGAAAAACAAAATGCAATTGTCAGGAAAATTGTAATTTTAGAATTTATTTCAAAAATGGTAAGAATAAGGCAGTTAACGATGCCATGAAAAGTATTAATTTTTGAATGAAAATCAAAAAATATTTTAATACGAGAGATGGCAAAATAATTAAATGTTAACGAAATATTGGTAAAAGGGTTTTCAGCAAGATATAAAAGTTTTTAGCCGTTTAAACTGGAAATTTGGTTTTAGGTGGCCACACTGCTCATCCACGCGAGATGACCGTAAGTTAAAAAGCCATTGCTTATAAAATCGGTTTGTATTACATTTAGAACATAAAAGAGCTTCAGAAAAAGTGTTTAGTAGCATAATTTCTTTAACTACAGTACAACAACTATTAAACAAAGCAGGTTTAAATGACAGAAAATTTGAAAAAATTCCATTCTTAGTGAAGAGAAGTGGGAAAGCAAGACCTCAGATGGCTAAAAAAATTAAAAAATGATTAGTTAATTATTGGGCTGAACTGGTTCTCTCTGATGAGTCAAGTTTAACTTATTTCGAGCTAAAGAAAACAAGTAGATCTGACAACGAAAATATGACCGACTTAATGAAAATCACACTTTTAAAACAGTGACACATTCTCCGTACATTATGGTACGGAGGTGCATAACTTTTCAAACACTCGGGAAAATTTTTATGCTCAAGGGATCAATTAACTCGAAATAAAACACAATATGCATAAAAGTGGTGCCTGACCGACTATTTTGGGGGTATCTTGGACATTTCCGTAAACAGCATTTGAAGATAATAAGACACCTTACTACACGGCGTCTGTGGTAAGTTTATTCACTTCAAATTGTCAAAATTTCTTATACATTCCCATGAGAACTTATAATTTTGTAAGTAATCATATCGTTTTTCTCTTTAAGTTAAATACCACAAAGGATATAGTAGAATTTCTTCTTTACCAGACATGGAAATATTCAAAATCGCGATCCGCTCGAAAACGTTTCGTTTATAAAAAGGCGGGAGAGAGGGGAGAGGATTCGAAATTTGCAGCCTATAACTCTGCCAGAACTAGAAAGAATAATTTGTGATATTTGGCACATTGAAATTTCTGAGATTTATATTAAAACACTGTATAAAACTATGCCATTGCGCATTAATGCAGTAATTCCATATAAAGGTGGAATTAACCCAATGCAAAATACATATTTTTAACAAAAAATTGCTTAGATCTAACAAATAAATAGTTTTATTTCATGTATTAAAATATAACTTGTTTATTTCACATAATAAATCATAAAAGAATGCAAAGTGTATGGTTATTGCATTATGTTCAAAAAGAAAGTTTTATGCAGATTTTTAAAAAGTATTTCGTAAAGTGCAATAAAGCGAATTATTAAATCTAAAATATACATAGGTATCATTTCATACCTTTGGTATTATGCAAACAAGACAGTTTTATTTGTTTCAAACATTAATTTTAAAGATATTACAAATAAAAAAGGTATAAGTCATTTTTTCTTCAGTGCGGCTTTTTTTTTGTCGCTTAGTGTACATACACATCAACCGCTAAAAAATGGACTTTCGTATTGAGGGCACCTCAAAACGTGATATTATATATATATATATATATAACAGGGTGGATAATAGAACTTCAAAAAATACTTTGTTTACAGTACGGGTATGAAAAACATACTTGCCAACATCCTAATTAATATTCCGTAGTCCTGTTAGTCCCGCCCTTTTTCACACAGCAATAAATTTTGAGAGTAATATTCTGCAAATGCAATTACGATTAAATAAGAGGGAAAATACTCTAAAAAGATACCGGTGTGAAAAACAAGGCGGAGCTAACAATACTACGGAATATTAATTAGTATGTTGGCAAGTATGGAAAAATTAATTTCGCTTCCTGAGCAATGATCGTCGATATAGTAAAATTGTAGCAAAGCACTTCCATCAATGATATTCAATAGAAAAGAACATTTAGATTAATTTGGGGTAGCCCTGTATATTATCTATAATCAATATGCATTATAAACAATACTGTGTACTTAAATATAGTCTTACTTTAAAGACATGTAACACAAAAAGAATTAAAATTCTAGTAATTTCCAATATAGTTCTTAATATATCCAAATACTTTGGGTAGCCCTGTAAACAAATGATAATTTCATTATATATATTATATTATTATATATATTATATTATTTTAATATATTTCCATACCACAATCTACGCAAAACATGATTTTATGCATATAATAAATTTTGTTCATTCCGTTCGTTTAAGTCAGCCTATAGATGTTACACTCTACTTACCAGAAATTTCCCTTAGACATAATGTGTTTGAATTCTCTTGGATGTCCCTGTACACGAACCGTTTGCTTGATTCTAACGAAAAATTTATTGTAGCATCCCTATATGATACACATTCAGAATACCAAGTTTGGACTTTCTGCTATTATTTGTTCTTGAAATATGCTGATAACAGACAGACACACAGATCAACCGCTATAAACATATTTTTCGGATTCAGGTTACCTCAAAACGTGTAAACATAACAAAAACTCCATTTCGAAAATTTGACCCAGAAACAATACTTTCTCTACAGTATATATAGGTAAGAGAAAGTAAAAAAAAAAAAAAATAAATAAATAAAGTTGGGAGAGAGGGCAAAAAGGAACTTTTTTCGAATGACTATTCAACTGTAAGGGCAAGAAATACATAAAATCGGAAAATGAGAGCGAGAGATATTTTTGTTTTGTATGAAACTTCAAACAGGAATAAGAAACAGGAAATAGAAAGAGATTTTTTGTACCGTGCGAACACTACTTCTTCGCAAACAAATTGTCAGAATATTCTTCCAACACTTTTTCTGTTATTTCTAAAAAACAGAATTGAAGTTTTCTTAATGATAGGTACTGAAAGAACGTAAATTGGGGGGGAAAAAAAAAAAAAAAAAGAAAAATGTATTTAAATAAGTTGAATTTGTTGAAGAAATAAGCAAATATAATTTTCGATTTTCACGTCTTTATTGAATTAAAATTCTAAAATTTGAGTTGCAGTAAAATTTTTATTCTTATGCTAAGACTTTCAAATAAAAAAGAAATTGTATGTAAATTTACACATATTAGGGAACCTTGTTAAAGTAATCTGCATAAAAGATGAAGAGATGATAATTTTTATCCAAATCGATTTAAGAACTAGTATGTTGTGGCCATTACAAAACTTTCTTCTATATTTTCTTATAAAACTTCTTACAGCGCTTTTTTTTTTTTTTTTTTTTTTTTAGGACTGAGGAATATTAGTCTCAATCTGCGGATTTTTACGATACCAGTTTTACGATAGTTGGACGTTTATCGAAATCTAAAATTTATCGAAAATATAATTCAATAATTTGAAAGCAATATTATAATTAAGGTAAAAATGATAATAATAATAATAATAATAGTTCTCCGTCTTGAACTAAATTCTGCTTTTGCCAGAATTTCATCAATATCATTTTTTTTTTCTTATCTTATTTTTTATTTATTTATTTATTTTATTTTATTTTATTTTTTTAAAGAAAAAGAAAAGAAAATTAACAATAATCATTATCGAAACAAACACTATCGAAAAATTTTTTTTTAATAATTCTGAATTAGGAAATAAAAAGCGCGCGTGCAAAATGATATAAAAAAAGAAACAAGATAATTAAATTTGAATTTGAGTTGGTAATTTAAGGATACCATTGATATAGTAACTTTTTTGTTGTAAATTGTTTTCAGTGAATTAAAATGCGGATATCATAACTGCGCTAGTAAAGACCTTTGCGAGAAACGTCCCAGTTACTTCGGTGCCAAATTTCAAATTTCGCCACAGGAGTCCTATACTAAAGCTTTTTCCTTTCTAGTTATTATTATTTTCCACGGTGAGTGTTTTGTGCATTACAGACATGTGAAAATGTTTTTTTTTTTTTTTTTTTTTTTTTTTTTAAGTATGACAGGTTTAAACTGGACTATTTTTTCAAACAGCGATTTTGCCGACTAATTTTTATCATTCACCTAGAATGAACGTGGAAACATTTTTGTTTTTATCTAAATATATAATGCTGAAAGTTTGTCGTTGTATCTGTCCTGATGTTTAGTCTGGATTATTAGATTTTACCAAACATTTTTACACTTATTAATGAGGATAAAATCTAGTTAACGCTGTATTTTTTAGTCCAATCGGATAATAGGTTCATAAGATATTAAATAAGAACCTCATTTTAACTTTAAAATTATTAAAAAGAAAAACAAATTGATGCAATAAATAAATGTATTTCGATATACATGGACATATCGAATAATAATATAAATAATATATATTGATATTAATGTAGATAATGTATGTCAATAAAAAAAAAGTAAACGTGCAGACTCTTTAAGAAAAAAAAAATAAATAAATAAAATTGAGAAAAATCATGTTAAAGAAATGGAACAGCTTTAGTATAAAACCCCTTCGCGAAATTTAAAATGTGGCCCCGATGTAGCTAGGACAGTTCATCCCCAAAATGACGATAAAAATTTAAAAACCGTTAAGTGGCTCCTATGTTAAAGCTATACCAAAGAGTTTTACGAAATGAATATAGTAACCCATAGCTGCCAACACAACTAATTTTCAAATCCGATTTGTAAACCAGCACTTTTAAAAAGGAATCAGTCTGTTACATATATTTTAGACGGATACATAAAATTATATATATATATATATATATATATATATATATATATATATATATATATATATATATATACATATATATATATAAACTTTCCGTTGTGAAGTCTCGCTTACAAATAACGGAGACTTGGCACCTATGATAACTGTTGCTGGGGGGGGGGGGATATAGTTATTGCATACCTTTATATGGAAGAATAGATTAAAATAAGTCCTGTCGTACCAAATTAAATTCTGTTTTTTGCAGAATTTCGTATCTATTACTTAGAAAACAAAAATAGGTTTAGGATTTTATTTTATTTTATTCGTTTTATTTTATTTTATTTTATTTATTTATTTATTTATTTATTTTTTATTATTATTTATTTTTTCAGGATTTATTTATTTATTGACAAAAAATTATCAACTACAAAAGTTATATATTATTTTATTTACGCTCTTTAATTTTAATTTTTGAGTACTATTACATTTATTACATTTTATTTTATTTGCATACTATAACGGCTCACCCTAATACACGTACTGCGTACTTGCCAATCTCACCCGGAAGCTTGTTAGTCCCGCCCCATTCCGCCTATTTTTTCACACCAGTCTTTTTTTAGAGTACTTTTTTTCTTCATTACTCGTAGATATATTTGAAGAGAATTACGCTAAAAATTAAGTGGTGTACAAAAAAGGGCGGAAGCTAAGAATCTCCCGGGTTAGGTTGGCAAGTATGATACTGGTATGAACAGCAAGTATTAGGACAACACTTACCAGGCGTCATTTTCAATGCATAGCCACTATAAACTGTTGCCACACACATTATATATTTTTGAATACATAAGTTTCTTTATTCAATGCTTGTTGTTCTATTATCACATCAGATGTGGAAGTTTTTTTTTTTTTTTTTTTTTTTTTTGGGGGGGGGGGGGGAGTCACCCTGTATAGTTTTAATATTATTAAACTTATATCATAGTCACGAACATTTTAATTTATTACGAAGTATTTTCAGCCCCGCATTTATTTCGAACCCTTTTATTTATAGAATAATTTTCAGCAATATATAACTATGAAAAAATAATAAAAAGTTTCTCTTAAAAAAAGTGATGTGCAATAAAGGCGGGGCTAAAAATGCTCCGGAATAAATTAAAATGTTGGCATCTTTGCTTATATTTGTTGTCCCGATTCTTACAAGATCTAAAGAATTTTATGATTTTTTAGGAAAAAGAGAATTTTTTTGATTTTATTAAGAAAATCACAGTTTTTCTTAAATGAAACAATAATAATAATAATTTTCTGCAATCATAGTCGAAAAATTAAATCATTATTATTATTCTTTAATTTTGTTAACTGCGCATTTAGAAGAAGTGGAATGAAACCTCAGCCCCATAACAAAATGTAATGGTACTAAAAACACATTTAAAGAAATAAATAAGTTTTAAATTAGATTTGTGAGCAATAATAACCAAAACACAACACTTAAAATAGTTTAAATCAATTTTCCACATAATAATGCCACATTTTCGCATTCTTAGAAAACACAATAGATAATCTTTTAACGTTAAGCACCTCCATTACCATTTAGAAACTTTTAGTAAATTAGAAAACTTTCCTTAAAATTTCTCGAGTGATACAGACTTGATTATTCAGAAATTCTATCTCTGAAAATGATCTTTTATCATTTCTTTTGTACAAGATGAGATTTTATGAATTATATGCTATTGTAAACGTGATTATAATTTGGATGTTTCAAAAGTGAGAATTTTCATCTTTCTTTCTTAGAAATCTCGTATTATTGTTTCGAATATATACCTGAGAAATTTTAAGTGAATGATGAGGAGAGACTAATTACATCGCAGCCATATTTAATCACATTGTCTAGAAGTGGTTATCCATAATCGAGTCTCACAATTTACTGTTGTAGCCATATTTGATTACATTGCGTAAAAAAAGACTACGCAGTATGTCATACAATTTACTAACCTTTTTTTTTTTAATATTCAGGGGTTGTTATCCACATTCTTTTTTCAAGAAATTTTGAGGGGGGGGGGGGATCTTTTTTTTGGTACCATTATTTTTATACAATAATCTCTATCATATTTAATCACGATACATTATAATAAAAATAAGATAAAGATTTCTGTGTGAAAATAGTGGTACCAAAAAGGTGAAAATTTCTCATCCCTGAAAGTGGCCTGCTTGATATCATGTTCACTTTTTTAAAGTTTTTAGGCATCTATTAGGGGGACCGGAAAATAATGTCGTTTTGAATTAAAATACTGACATCGGAAATTTATCCTGGATAAAATTTAAGATATTCTTAGGTAACTTATAAGATGGTTATTTGTAAAGTACCATGTAAACACTGTTAAACAAAAATTTCCGGTTTCATTTTATTAATTCAAAACGACATTATTTTCCGGTCCCCCTAATACTTAAAATGAGGAAGGTTAGAACTAGGGACCCTATATAGAGAGAGACTGGACATTGACCGAAAGTCGGCCATCTTAGTGCCAATTCGGAGCGATCACCGTAGAACGGAATGCTTTTTTCTTCGCGATTGACGCTTTACTATACAACATAAATGAAAGAAAACTGTACTAAATTTGTGCAGAAAGTAATGCAGAATATAAATATGTAATTTTTTCGTCTTAGAAAAAAAGAATTTTAAGAAAAACGAATTTTGTTTTAACCTTCGACATGATTACTTTTTCAACTCCGATAAGAAAACAGAGGAATTTTTGTTGTATATTTCTATATTAAGCAAAATACGTTGATTGTGAAAGTAGTTCTACCTTAGTGAAAGTAATTTTACCTTATTTTTTCTGAGGACATACATTCTATGTATAAAAAGTTAGAAAATTTTTTAACAAATATATGGTAATCTTAGTTTTTGTCAAGTAATTCATGAGTAAATGTAAAACTAGAAACTAGAACAGAAATTATTTTTTATTATTTTATAAAAATATTTACGTAATATTTTTACAAGCTAAAAAAATACATATTTTATTTATTTCAATTACGCATTATTAATAATAATGACTTAATTAAATATTAAAAATGAAAATTTAATCATTAATAATTTGTAAAAATATTAACTAATATCTTTAGAAATTAAAAAAATGTTTTTAATTATTTTATTTACATTTGCTTATTTCATTGATTTTTTAATTTTTAGTTTTTTTAAAATACTATGTAAATAAAAATAATAACTTATTTAAATATTATTTATAAAATTTATTATGGCAATTATTATTTAAAAGAAATTTATATTTCATATGCTAGCAAATAATATAAACGTTATTTTCTGTTTTTTTAACAATTTATTTAAGAAATCTGATACAATTTGCGTACTAGCAAATAATCAAAAAATTGCAAGCTAAAGATACATATTTTATTTATTTCAATTACGCATTATTAATAATAATGACTTAATTAAATATTAAAAATAAAAATTTAATTAATAATAATTTGTAAAAATATTAACTAATGTCTTTAGAAATTAAAAAAGAATGTTTTTATTTATTTTATTTACATTTGCTTATTTCATTGATTTTTATTTTTTTTTTTATTTTTTTATTTTTTAAAAATATTATGTAAATAAAAATAATAACTTATTCAAAAATTCTTTATAAAATTTATTATGGCAATTATTATTTTTAAAAAAATTATATTTCATATGCTAACAAATAATATACACCTTATTTTCCTTATTTTTATCAATTTATTTTAAGAAATCTGATACATTTTGTGTACTAGCAAATAATTAAAAAATATCTTTTTATATAGTTATTTTAAATATGTATTTTAAAATATATCAGAAAAATACGTTGAGATCTAACATATTAAATATATTGCAAAACAGTACTTAAAAACTAATAGCTAGAAAATAAATAATGTAATTAATCTCATATTTAGGAAATAAATACGTAAAACAGCATACAATAAGAGGATTCAAAGTAATTAAAGCATGATATAAAATAAATAATTATGCATTTTTATCTTTTAAAAGTATTCTAAAATTAAAGCAATTTATCTTCCAACAAAGTAAAAATGTAATAAATAAGTTCTTTTTCGATTATGACGTAAAATAATCGAAATTTCTTCTCAGCGTAATGATAATCAATGGAGCAACTGGCACTAAAATGGAGAATTTCGTCAAAAAGCCGGCGCGCCAATGTCCAGTCTCTCTCTATATAGGGTCCCTAGGTAATACCAAACATTTCGATTTTTAATTTAACTTTTTCTGGTCCCATTCTTACTTCCAGGATAAGACTTTTGCTGAAATATAGGATGTAAATCATGTTTTTTACACTCCCAAAGTTTCAGAATAATTCTTCAACATTTTTTTCAACTATTTGATAAAACGTCTGAAATCAGAAGTGTCGGATATTTATGATAACGTATTGCAACGTATATTTCCATAAACATCCTAGTCGCAAAATCTAGCAACCACGCCAATGTTGCTAAATATTGCGACTTTTTGTATTCAAAATCCACCACTAAATTTCAAATGTAACGGTTATTTAATAGATTTATCGTCTGTTATATATATAAAATATAACTTCAAAAAATTATTGGTGACAATTGAATAAAAATTCTAAAATCTGGCAACATTGTACTACGTTTTATCAAAATCCGATAAATCCTCACAATCTGTGCAAAAATACATACTTGCCAACACACTAATTAATATTCCGTAGTACTGTTAGTCTTACCCTTTTTCTCCCACCAATAAATTTTTAGAGTAATATTCTCGAAATGCACTTGCGATTAAAAAGAAGAAAAATACTCTAAAAATATATTGGCGTGAAAAAGAAGGCGGGGCTAACAATACTACTGAATATTAATTAGTATGTTGGAGGGTATGACAAAAATATTAGGGGAACCGGAAAATAATGTCGTTTTGAATTAATAAAATGAAACCGGAAATTTTTGTTTAATAGTGTTAACATGGTACTTTACAAATAACCATCTTATAAGTTACCTAAGAATATCTTAAATTTTATCCAGGATAAATTTCCGATGTCAGTATTTTAATTCAAAACGACATTATTTTCCGGTACCCCTAATACATCAATATGGAGTTTCATTAATATAAGATAAGTATAACATGCTCTTAGTGAGATTTAAATATAGTCACTTTAACAACTGTTACCTTATCACATACACTGGATTTATTCAATTCCCGTGATACGTTTAACAATGTTTCCAAATTTGATTAAATTTACTACAGCAGTTTTCATTTTATATGTTTTGAAACTAAATCGCTAATATTGATCATTCTACACATGCGAATAAACATGTTAAATGCTGAATAATTCCAGATAGTACGAAAAAGAAACAAATTTATTGTTATTAATGATTCTTTAAATCATAAACTTATGAATAGACTTGTAAGATTAATTGCCAGAAATCAATTTGTCTCAGACTTCAAGCGATAACATGGCATTTTATTTATAATTCTCTTGAAATATTAGATTTTACTCTTTGAAGCAGACTTTCCCACGACTTTCTCTATCATTTGTTAAATATCGAATGAATGATAGAGTTAAAGATAAATTAGATTTCTCAAGTTAATAAATTCTGTTGACATTAATGATGGTAGTATGTTTCCTTTATGCTTCTTTCTATTTGCATACAATAATTTCTGTTGTTGTTATGAATATATGTTTTATTATTATTATTATTACTGTTATTGTGTTATTAATGTAGAGAAGACAAGATTATCATCAGGACTTTTTAAAAAATAAAATTTTAAAATAAATAAATTTGAATAATTTAATAGCTCACTGTTTTTTTTTTTTTTTTTTTTTTTTTTTTTTCACATACATTAATAAATCGAATTATAAGCTAATAATTGCTCGTATGGTCCGTATCTTTTCCAGTGCTGTTTCTCTTTTAGTTATCATTATTTGTTTATAATAATATAGAAAAAGTTCTGAAAAATATATCAGTGTATATCGATCAACAGGTGGCGCTGTTATAGAGAAATTTCCCTTGTATACGAGAAAGTTATGTCTTGGATTGTATGATATAAAATACACCAATCTTGATACATGAAACTAATTTTGTGAAAAAAAAAAAAAAAAAATATATATATATATATATATACTGATTCAGTGTCAGTGCATATCGGACGATTCATGACGTTGCTATTATTCACTTTTTGCTATATTGTAGATAGCTATACCTCAACATCTGTTTCATAAAATCGCATCAAACTCCATATGTAAAACCTTTATTGTGAGAAGAAGTGTTTATTAAATTTTTGTACATTTTAACTAGTAAGGGGCGCTGTTATGTCGAATTATGTACAAAAAATGTTTTGTCATGACTCCAGCATATTAGTTTCCTTTAATTTTACATGTTAAAAAGGAACGGTTTTATTTTTAAAGCAAATTAAAATTTTGTGTTCAAATTTTATCAGTAACAGATAAACAGATTAAATAAATAAATACTTTTGTTTTCGTTATTTGATGTACAAAATATATTGTTGCGTACTCAGGACTCGTGAATAGTCTCTGAAAGAAAGGTGAATCTTGCAGAGGCTTAAAAGTTTATTCACAGAGAATTCTAGACGATTACAGATCCGTAAACCAAGTATAACTTTAGTTTCACCAGAAATCACAGCTCAAGTAACAGATCAGATTCACAGCATAAACTATATCATAGCATTAACCATAGCCTCCTAAACTAGATGCCTGTCGCTTTGCTCGGAAACTTGGCAACAGTTGAAGCGGTAGACAGCGCCACCTGGTACAAATTGCACGGCTTTTTTATTAAACTGTCACCAATAATTTTAAGAAGTGATATATGATATATATAATAGACGTTTCTTCGATTTTATTCGCCTTTTATGTATATCATATCTCACTTTAAAAAAATTTTGGTGGCTATTGAATAAAAGTGTTAAGCAATCTATACCAGGTGGCGCTGTCTACCGCTTCAACTGTTTCCAAGTTTCCGAGCCACGCGACAGGCATCTAGTTTAGGAGGCTATGCATTAGCACACAGCAATAGGCTGTAATCAAAGATATTGTTAGGAGTTCTTCACTCAGCAATGCCTTGGTAAAAACTGACTGACTTGGCTGGATTTGGCTTCCTTTAATACACTTCTATAAACCCAGAATTTTTTGGTAATTTCTGTCCTAATCCAGTTAGAACTTATATAATTAAAATGTCGATAATAAGGATTTTCTCCCCAAGGTTGCCAAAAAAGTCGCCAAGATCGCCAAAAAAGTCGATAAGGAGCAAAAACGTCACGCTCCAAGGCTATTACCCGCTTTGATGAAGCTTTTTAATGGGTTTTTAAAGGAAAATGAGTTATTTTAACTCGAAAACAACCTAAAAATACAGAAAATTAACATTTTAGACCTGCTAACTATGCTAGTTTATCCGTATTGGTATTAGGCCCCTCCTTTTTTTCACACCAGAATTGTTACAGAACAATATTCAGCAATATGCTCTCATGATTAAATAAGAAGACTATTTACAACTATTCTGGTGTGAAAAAAAGGCGGGGCTGAATACCATTACGGATAAACTAGCATAGTTAGCAGGTCTAACATTTAGTAACCTGACTAAGCCGCTTTGAATGAAATTACATAAAAATAAATACCATAATTTCTGGTAGATAACCCGCAGGTAAGATGTGTCATTTCTCCACTAGAAATTTTATTTAATAGAAAATGTATACATTTTCGAAGGAAGAGCTCGTACAAATATAAATTCATTTATCAATTGAAATTTCTGGTGCAAAACTGGATTATATAACCTGCGGGGTATCTACCAGAAATTACGGTACTACTATTTACAAATTCTTAATAATATTTTTTGCACTTCATGATAATTTTTTGCTATACTTTGCAATTGTAACCTTTTAGATATTATGTACTAACCTAAGCTAATGTTTTTTAATCATCTAAAATTCATTGAAAAATATATAGAAAAGATCCAAAATGCATTTTACCAAAGTTGCTTTTTGTCATAAAATAAATATGATGTGTGCATGCGCTTTTTGTACACCTAACTAATATGATAATAGAGTAACATAGCATTCTAGGTCGAGTTCCTTATGCATGTCATTTAGAGCATTTGTAATTCTTAGCAGCTTTTAGGTAAAATTCTATTGACTTGGCCAGGAACTATAGTTCTGTGAACAAAATTCGAAGAAATAAACTGAAAAAAAATATTTATGTTCAATCATTAGACATAGACTTTTTTTTAAATGTATATATATATATATATATACAAGAAAGTGATTATATGGAAATAATCATGTGATGTCTCATGGAAAAACTCTAATGGTTAATGGAAAAACTCTAGAATCCCCCCCTCCCCCCCCCCCAAAAAAAAAAGAGTCAGCTGACCTATGAGCTCTACCATACTGTCTCCGAAATACTATTTCAAATCTTATCAATGCAATATCAACCCCATATAGACTAGTATGCTGTGGCTATCAAAAATTTTCTTATATAACATCTTACCATCTTACATAACAGCGCCATATACCAATGAAAATGCACGAAACTTTATAGAACGTAGTTTTTCAAAACATAGGTTTTTACATAAGCAGTTTGTTCAGTTTTAACCAACAAATGCTGCGATATAGCATTATAAAAAATCGCAGTCAGTGAATGATAGCACAACCGACACACTTCACTAATATAAACTTATTTTGATTTAGTACAATTATAATAATTTTCTTCTTATATATCAAACTTTTCGCCATTTTACTAGTGCTGTTTTAGTAGTAATTACTATTTAAATCGTGAAACTTAGCACCAATATATTGGTTGCAGCTAAACTGGAACCATTTTCCCAGTGAAACGTACCATTTTATTTTTAACAGGGTAGTTTATTTTTTCCCCGTAATGACAAGTATAGTATTTATTGATTTTAATTTCACCCTTTAGAAGGATGTAAAAAAAGTTATTATATGTAACATTATACCTTTTAAGTTAAAACGAAACATAGAACTCTAATATTTGAGTTTTGTAAGGAACATCACCCAAGTGTCCGGCAGCGATTTTAATGAATTTTTAATTTCTGATAGAGGGCAAGTACCGAATATTTTTGATCATAGAAATTTTTGCTATCGTCCATGTTTTCTTATATTTATTGCATTTTAAAATGTTAAAAACCACATCAGCCACATATTAACAGTAAGCTCCGCCTTTGGGCGTGACTTAAAAATGATTTAGCAAAATGATTTTGCGCTTTCATGTTTAAGTTACAAATGAAAATTTATAGTACTGAAAATTATTTCAACTGAATTATTCATTTGAGTTTTCACTTGCTGTATAAATACAAATTTTTCGCATATTTTTGAGTAAAATTTGATAGCATATCAAATATGAAAGAAACGCCTCTATGAAAGAAACGCCTAATTTTCATTGAAATCCGAGCCGGACACTTGGGTGATGTTCCTTGTTAGTTTTTTTCCAGTGTAACTCTGTAGCTTTAGAAAATAAAAAAGTTTTATTATTAGATAAAAATTAAGACAAATTATTTATTTGTCATACACTGCTTGAATATGCTTGCTAGTTTCCGTCAACTACATTACATTAGAGCACGCAGTATTTTATCGAGTTCTCGAACGATTTGCCAAAAGTGAAAATCTGCACTTACATGATCTTGTTTAAGATATAACTACACCTGAATTTGAATGAACTTGCCAGCTACATAGAAACTCATTCACTGTCAATGTAAAATTTATTCTTATCTTTACTTGTTTAATTAGTATTTGAATGTACAAAGTTTTAAGTACAGAAAACAGAATCGGGTCATATTGACCTGAACCAGGGGTCGTAATCTCAGCCCTTTTTTTAGGACACTCTCATGAATGAGAAATTTTCCAGTTTATTGCTACCACTACTTTCATAAGGTAATATCTACCCTGTATAATCATAACACATATAACTATAAGCACACCAGAAGTATTTCTATATGAAATTAGTGGTGGCGAAAAAGACAGAAATTTCTTATCTTTGAGAGTGTTCTGATAAAAGGGCGGACAGTACGACCTCTGCCTGAATAGTATATCAGAAACAAAATAAGAAATGTTGCTTGAAAATATAAATAAACGTAAATTCTTTTAGGGGTAGATATTTATATCCTTTGCCAACAAAGTCCTGAACTTTCATAAAAATAATCTCCGTGCTAAATATATGTATATAATAAACGAATTAAAGTTTTTTTTTTTTTTTTTTTTTTTTTTTGGGGGGGGGGGGTTGAAACACACCCGAACGGAACAGCTAATTTATCGATTATTAGAGATTGAAAACATTTACGAATCCAATATGTGTTGTTATGTATATAAAATAGAATAATAAAGTCTGCTTCAAATTTGGGGCCCTTCCCCCCCCCCCTCCCTTTCGGAAACACCGAACTTCGAAATGGAAAATAAAAAATCTATGAAAAAGTCTTAATACCGAAACTAAAGCCTCCATGAAACCATTTGTTTTCACTGTTCGGTATGAATGTGATGAGCAGTAGGCAACAATGAAAGTTGCCTACTGAGCCATAAAATGCGTAAAAGTAGTACAACATGCCAAAGTAGTTACAATAAAATGCGAAAAAAAAAAAAAAAAAAACTGGTATGAATAAAAAACTTTTTAAGAAAACACCATAAGTATCAAAAACTCGTATAAAATGTTTCAGATCGAAATGATACCACAAGACTTCACCAGGCAAAAAATAAATAAATAAATAAATAAAAAATAATAATAATCCTTCGTACTGTACTGGTGTCGACTTTTTATACCTGATAAAAGATCATGCTATTTTTTTCGACCCGAAATAATTGATGAGGAATTTTGAAATTTATGGTGTTTGCTTACAAAGTATTTTTATTTATTAACAATGAAATTTGGCTACGTATTTATCATAATCAGTTTTCTGTTTTTTCTGAGTTGCTAACTTTTTCTATTTCTCTGGAACATTCATAATACTCACTAATTTATCAACAGCACTGCTTTGAAGAGTAATTTTTACTTATTTAATCGTAATTATATATTGGGGAAAATTACTAAAAAAAAAAAAAAAAAAAAAGTGGTGGTGAAAAATTAAAGTACAAATATTTTCAATGTTTTTAGTAATTATTTGTGTATTGTTGACTGAATAAAATTTGTTCTAAACATGTTTATTTCAGTTTTAAAAATAAAATCAAGAACAGATGTTATACATAATAACTGCTTTTTGCATGTAATAGAGTAAAGAAAGTGTATTGTTTTAAATTTATTTGTTTGAATAAAAAATAAGAAAAGAAAAGAAAAAGAAAATCAAGATTAGCGTCTATACACCTGTAACTTATAAGTGTTGCGGTTATTTTTCAAACACTTAGTAACTCTATTGTCATATAATAATCTTTTTTAGTATTTTTTTTTTTTTTAGATTAAATAAGTTAAAATTTACTTTTAAGAACTAAAAAAAAAAAAAAAAAAAAGAGAGAGAGAAAGAAAAAAAGAAAGAAAAAAGTCCGGTGATAATAAAATATATGTCTATTATAACCTTTACCATGTTTAAAAAAATATTAAACATATACCGTAAATAATATAGAGAAAATTGTTTAATTAAATTTGAAATGCAGTAAATACTGCTATTACATGAAAGGTCTTTAGTCAAGTTTCTAACTCGTTTGTCTAAAGCTTGTTAGAAAATGTAAAATATATTTATGTGATTGAGAGAAAATTCCAGTGGTTATTCTTTGTTCGTTCTACTTATTCCAGTGAGACAAGATTATCCCATACAATATTTACTACTTAACCCGTTAGTAGTCGCTATAGACAGCGCCACCTATTACAGATTGCACAATTTTTATTTAACTCTCACCAATAATTTTAAGAAGTGATGTGATCGACGTTCTTCGATTTTATTCGCGTTTTATGTATATCAAATGCTACCTCTGAAAATTTTTGGTGGCTATTGATAAAAAAATTCTGGCAACACTGAAGGATGGGCGGCAAATCGACCAACTAGCGACTACTAACGGGTTAATCAGTTGTTTACAAAGATACTCCAAATTATATGTACTCAAAGCTCTCCAGAGCAAGCTGTGTCACATGTTAAAAAATGTAGCAAACTAAACTCGACGGCAGAGCTCCTCGGCGTGCAGTGGCTGCGGTACCCAACTAAAAGTTGTGAAAGACTATGCCCACATGCTTCATACTTTAGAATGTTTTCTCCAAAGTAGTTAATGTAAACAAGAATTAATTCTGGCTCTACTGAATATTGTAGCTATGATTATTTACCTGAAATTAGTAGCAAACAACTGACATATTTTATATTTAATGTCAAATGTCGCTAATTTCAAGTAAATAATCACATCTACGCAGTTCATGGCAGATATAATTAAACTCGTAATCAAAACTCAATTCATGAAATTAATTCAAGAAAAAAAAATGTTTAGTTCAAAAAATGCTCACCAGGTGGTGTTTTACACAAAAAAAAAATAAATAAATAAAAAAAAAAAATATATTTCACATAAAGAATAAACCACATGGGATAAAAATCTAACAATTAATGTTCAGACTGTTAAAAAATCTACATGAGTCATTTTCGTCATTAGGTTTCCAAATTTTCTATGCAAAATGCTATCTGCAATTATTTCTGAACAAAAATTTCTTTTTTAATTTCTTGCCTGAGTTTTGTGAATTATCAGTATGCCAAAGTTTAGCGGCAATGTACTCTCAGGTTTTATCTGTAGGATATTTTTCATAGCAGAAGTTTAATTTTTTCATCCTGTAAATCTTGAAAGAACGTGTAATGTTACAGCTTTACACTGGTTTTATTTATAGTATTTGTTGAGGCAATCGAAGTGCGGGCGCCAGTACAAGAAACCAGACAGTCATGTGATGAAAGAGAACTTCTTTTTGTTATTGTTATTAGTACTTTTGCTCTCTCGGAAACATATTCGTTTTCGGGCAGTCAAGTCAAACCGTTCGGGTATTCATAATCTAATGAAATCATACCTGATAATTCTAATTTTAATTTTATTCGTTAATCATTATTATTGTTTTATGAATACATTTGTTAAATCAAGTCAAGCATTTGATTTATTCGTAGTCTATTAAAATCATGCTAAATCATGCATGATTATTCTGTATCGAACTTAATTCTCTTTTATTATGTTTTATGGATTCTATCAGTCGAAATAAAAACATTCGTAAATTATAATCGAGTAATACTGACTGAACCATGAATCTGATTCTATATGAAAAATGAACTAGTATTCTTTATTTGATATACTTCACTCGTACAGAATGTACAATATTGCTAATTCGAAAAATCTTTTAAATGTGAGTTGATTAATTCTGTGAAATAATATTATGTGTTTGTTTTCACAACTCTTCTGAATAAGTCGTCATCTGTCTTACAATTTGTGAAATCAAGAGAAAAATGTGTCTGAGATTTGTGTCGATCTCATAGTCTGATATGTTGTCTTGATATTCTGCAAGTCTGTCATTAAATTCCAGTATATAAGAAATTTAAATCTTAATCTATTTTATGTGTGTGGCCTACATTTACTTCAAGCATCCGGGAAATACAGGAGAGAGGTGAGATAGATTTAACTTAATATTGCATGCTAAATTACTTTCGTTTTAAATTCAAACTGTTTTTTATGCAGGTCAAACTTCTTTATACATAATTCGAATAACTCAACAGTATTATTTTGATTTATTATTAAGAAATTACTTCTAAAAGAACCTGATCGTTGTTATTAACTTTTTTAAATTATTGAAAATAATGATTATTTACTGCATGATTATAATCAATACAAATTAGTTGTCAACATTTGTGTAAATATTGCATTATATGTGTCGTCTGGTTGTAAAACCGCCCAACTCGTTAAATTCAGAAAATGTTTTTTCTCCCCAGTTTTTTCAGTTCTAAGTAAACGTTTCTACCCTGGGAGGGCGAAACCATGCCAAATCAGATCCATCCCTGTGTTATTTTCGTTTGAAAAATCATAATGTTTTGCAAAACCGGTCAAATCTACGGTTAGTGACTTTCAAAACAGGTCATCTCTATTTCTGCGAGATCATGATTCTGCTCCATCCGACTACAACAGCATGCTTGTTTATTAGGTTAGTGTTATCGTGTTTTCTCTCACCTGTAACTGATCTCTCTTGGTGCACATAAAATTTCGAATAACTGAATTTCGGGGTTTCTATGACTATGGAGAAGTTTGTAGAAGAAGTATTTTCTAATCAATCAAGGAAGAGGAAGAGTGACCCTAGGACGTGGAAAAGGGGCAAAGCCAAAGTTCAGAGGTAATATACTACCATTTTGTAAAAACATAACATTAATCGATAGATAACATAATAGCATCATAGTTAGCATATTGTGATTAATTAATCATATATTACTAATTTAATAACATACCTGTGATGATTCAGCAGATTAAAGTGATGAGTTTATGTAAGTTTGTTTACAATTCGAATGATTTCCAACTGTATTAAAAAATAACTCGTGGTTAGTGAGTTTGAGACCGTTTATGATAAATTTTCATGATTTTCTAGAGTTATTTTTTGTTATTGGTATCCGTTATTTATTTATTTTATTCTTTTATCAGATTTTATTTTATTTTTTATAAAATAACAGAAATCAGTTATTTTTAAATAAAATTTAATAAAAAAAATTTTTTTTGTGTATTTGCACCTCTAAAGCTCCAATATTCACATTCACACTTTCGCGACCGCTGACGTAGATTCACGTCATTTGAAAATCTGTAAATCCACCAGTGGGTGTTTCTTTTGCAATTTGTATGTCATTTATTTCTTAAAAATAAGCACAGTATTCATATTTGTACAATCAATATACTACGGATATACTTTGATTAGAAAGAGTATAATAATAATGTATAACCATTTGTAATATGAATCTGAATATAGAAAATTTTGTTTTGAAATACTGTAACTTGAGAGAATAGCGCCCACAGGCAGACTTTACTGTCAAAAAGACGAAAACATGTGGTCGCGAAAGTTTTAAATTTAGCAAAAATTGAGATCCAATTCTCTTCAATACTGCCCAACTCCAAAGTAAGTTACAAAGGTAGCTAAATCAAAAATAAAAACTTCAGAAATCCCCTCTCTGCACGTGCCCTTTTCACTTTATTTCGAGTCTTCAAATGTACTACCCTAATGACTATAAAACTAACCAGTTTTGGTTCCTACCTTATTTTGGCTAAGTATGACAAAAAAAAAAAAAAAAAAAAAAAAAAATCAGTTTTTCACAATAGTTTTATTTTTTAGAGAGGGAAAATTTTGCAACTAGATGACGTATATATTAACTTAAACCCTTTGAAGGACAAATCATAATTGCAAACATTTTAACACTTAACGGACGGCCCACGTTACGACTGCCTAAGACAGGCGACGTAGATTTACGTTTGCTGTTTTAAAGGGCGGGATATCGTGGAAAAGTTATTGACTATGTTATGCCAATTATGCAAGTTCCACTTTCAATCACTTCGCAATCCACCACTTTACAAAGAGTGGATGTTTTATAAACTATCACATTCGTAAGGACTACTAGACATGTAAATAAAAACATTATACAATTTTATTCAAAAATAGTACTTACTAGCAGGCTTTGCCCGCTTCGCTGGACACTATATTTAAATGATTTCTTTGTAACTGAATATATTTCGATTGACGACTATTTTCGTCACAGCTTTAGTATGGGACCTCCTTGGCAATATCAAACATTTTTTGAACTTCTCGAATCTGTACAACAAAACTATTATAAAAACAAATATTTTCGAAAATAGTCCAATAGCTGGTGTTAATTCTTCGAATATTCTGGAAACAGTTGAAGCTGTTACTCGTACAGTATAAGTCATTATTCGATGAATGTTCTGGGACAGTCTAAAAAATAGTCACTTGTTCCACAGGAGTAAAGCAAATAACCCACTCGCCAAGTTTGTCTCCAAGACTATGCTTTCTATTAAACATATCTTTGTTTAGTTATTTAAATATTAATTTGAATTAATCAAATATTTCTGCCCGACAGCGTGCAAGTGCAGTTACACACAGCAGCTCATTTATTTGTATGTTCAATTAGCGTAGTGATTGGTATATATAAAAAAAAAATAAATAAATAAACATTATCGTGCTACACAACTTTATTGAATCTCTCCCTTGGCGGCTTTTGAATTTTTGTCGCCATATTAGCGATTTTTTTTTTTTTTTTGTATAATTTCTTGCATAAAAATAGAAAGCGTTTTATCGGACACCTTTTCGTTAACATATAAGAACCCTTCATATTTTGTTCATTTTATTAATGGTTTTTAGGTTTAAAATAGTGCTTAATGAAATAAATTTTCTATTTTTAAAACTGCACTTTTTTTTTCTATAAAATTATCTACTCAGATAAAAATAGATCATTTATGTGACTACTATTTCAGTTTATTTTTTTTTCGTTTTGTAGTAATTTATAAATTTTACATTTTTCTTGAACTACCTAGATTAAAATTGCTGTTGCTAAATTAAACCTCTTTTATATTTTTCTTGAACTACCTAGATTAAAAAATGCTAAATTAAGCCTCTTGGCGAAAAATGTTCGGTGTACTTCAACGCAACAATTTAAAAAATCAACCAGGAGGATCTACTATAAATAAAACTGATTTTAGTAGAACACACATTAGCATCGTAAACTATATTAGCACTTTGTAAAAGAAATTTTAAATTAAAAATGACGTCAATTTTTTGAGATGCATAATTTATTTATTTATTTTTATTTTTTATTGTTCACGTTTAGATAAATGTATTTATATTCCTGTTGGAAAACTCGACAACAATTAAATTATGGATAATTAAATTTAATTTTGGCAACAATTAAATTATGGTTAAAATTTAAATGGCTAATTTTTTGCTATTATTAGCTTACAAAATTGCTATTTTATGCATAAAAATAATAAAAAAAAAGTTTTCTTCGGAATAAAAAGTAGCCAACTTTTTAAGTTAGGGTATAAGCTATCTCCATAACAAATTTTATTGAAATCCATCGAGCAGTTTTAGCGTGAAACTGACTCAAATAAACGGACATTCACATTTATAATATATATAAGATTCAAAGAAGTACAACGCCCATATATACCTATTTATTTAATCCTTTTAAAAAATTTCCGAAAACCGGGACAAACAGAGAAAATACAACCCGTCTGTTAAGTGTTAATTTATTCCGGAGCATTTTTAGCCCTACTCTTAATTCACACCACTTAATTTATACAATATTTTTCTCTAGTATGTAATTGCGATTAAATAAGAAAAAAAAATACCCTAAAAAATAAAGTGGTATGAAATAACGCCAGGGCTAAAAATGCTCCGGAATAATTTTAAATGTTGGCAACTCGGGCAAAGTAATTACGCTCATTAAATATCAATAGCCAGCAGAATTTACGACTAGAGTAAAAATAAATAAATAAAGAAAGAATAATTTTTTTCTCCGTTCAGTTTTTAATGTAAAATTTGAAAAAGAAAAGAAAAAATCCAGGATGAATTTTCGCAGTTAGGAATTGGTAAGTGCGTTTCGCTGCACGTTAAAGATCTAAACATTTTTAATAACTATAAAATATTTTAGTCGTAAAATTTGTATGTTTATTATAACAATAGAAAAACATACATTTATCCTTTAAAACGAAAAATTACAGCTAAATGCATTATATCAGGTTCTGGCCAGCCCGCGGCCCGCGACAGAATTCGGGAAATTTCTAATTAGACAACTTCGACTAAAACATCTGGAATTAATAAATTGTTTCTGACTTTTTTTAATGACTATACCGATTAAGCTAGCTAAAGAAACAAATACCGTGCTCGTTGATGTTAATAAAATATTACCAGATCAATAACTATACATATTAATGTATAATCATACGTTTCTCACTGTTCTATAGTTCATTTTATGAATAAAAATAAATTTTATATACATATTTTCCGTTTTAAATCCTCACAAGACCACCGGAAAAAGAATTATTATATGTATATGGTACATGCGTTTATACAATGCGGCCCGCCTGTGCAAAACAGATTTCCAATGCGGCCCACCTGTGTAAAATAGATTTCCAATGCGGACCGCCAAGAGTTTTGGGTTGGACGAGCCTGCATTATATATAGAACTATGTCAAAGTTTGTAGTCTCCGCCTTTTTTTTTTCCCCTTCAAGACCGGTTTATGAATGAGAAAATTCCATTCATTTTGCTATTATTATTTGTATTCAATAAGTAATATTCTATTTAATCACGACGCATTGCCATTAAAAGTACCTTAAATATTTCTGAATAATAATAATAATAGTAACAATAATAATAAACTGAAATTTTTTTTATCGCTGGAAGTATCTTGAAAACAAGAAAAAATAGCGGAGACTACGACTTCTCTTACGCATTTATACATATACATATACTTAAAGGGCTACGCTACAGTAGAATGATAAAACATCAAAACATGGAAAGTGTAAACGAAGACTATTATAAAAAAATAATACTATACACAATAAATTAAAATAAAGCAGTTAGACAACGAAACATAAAAGAAAAACAATTTTTAAAGTATAGTCACAACAATTGATCATAAAATCTGCAACTGTTTATAGGCATGGGGTTAGAAAATTCGGGAGAGTTGTCAGTTTAGGATACCATTATTACTATAACCCTACACACAAATCTTCTTTCCAGGACATTTATAGGACAGCTTGAAGGAGAAATAGACATTTTTAGGATGTAATGTGGATGAAAGTGATACCTTTAGGACTGTGGATAATTGTGTTTGTAGGGGAAATTCTTATATGCCTTGTGTTTAATGTACCACTTTTATAGTTGTCGATGTTTAATTACATATATACCACAGTGCAGTAATCTTAACTTGTCTAAAAAAAGGTAGCAACTATTAATATTTCCATGATTGGCAACAAGTCTTTCATATAAAAGAGAATGATTTGCAACTTAGCAATATTTTTCTATAGAACTTCAAAGAGAGCTTATATATAGTGAAAAAGTATTGCATGAAAATAGTATTTACTAAGGCACAAAGGAAACAAGAAAACTGCAACGGAATCATATATTAAAGATTTCAAAGATAATGAATATTAATAATCTTACCTTTAGAGATCTTTGTATTATAATTGTAATGTAACAAGACAAACAATCTTACCTGTAAAGAGAAAGAAAGGAAAGTGTTGAACAATGACAAAATATACATTATTTTGGCACTTTTTATGAAACTAGGTAATATTATATACTTTAAACATAAAACAAGAATGAAAAATCCTGCGGTTTGCATAGATTGTCAACACTTTCCAACCATACGTATTCGTTGAATCGATTAAACTTGAATGTACTTTTCTCTTATGTGATCACACAACGGAAGGCATATAAACAGAAGAACTGACAAACAGGCAAAATGCATTCATAATTTCTCGTAAACGTTGTTTTAAAGTAATAATTACGAAACTTTGAATAAACACCATAAAATGCAATAAACTCGCAACAATTGTTTCGGGTCGAAAGAACACACGACCCTCCGTCAGGCAAACAAAGTACAGTGTAAAAAATATGTCCTATTTGCTGCCAGAAATTCCCTGTAATTTGAGAAAATACGTTCTGAAAAAAGTAATTTTTTGGTAAATTACGCGCATTTTATCAAATTACAGAAAATTTCTGGCAGCAAACAGAACATATTTTTTACAGCGTAGGCACGAAAGTTGCAGTTAACGCGGCAACGCAAAAACTATTTCAGGAGAAGCGCAAAAATATATAAAGATGAATGTAAATATAAATACTAGTGTCAGCAGAATTATGAGATAAAGAAGAAAATAAATAAATAAATATGATTAAAATATTAACAAAATCTAAAAAATATCAAAATTAAACGAAAATTGAATTTATGTGAATAATTTTCTGTATCAGATGAGAGCGGAGTAGAAGAAATATCATTAACAAGAATTTTCGAATTTTTAAATATGTAAAAAGCTTCATGGATATCCAAATGGGAAGAGGAGACAGGAGATGAAATTATGTTAGTTTTTGAAAAATCAATAGAAGATTTGGAGATCTCTTCTTTACTAACATTACGACGTTGCTCATTTATTCTATATTTCAAACGCCTCCTAGTTTGACCAATATAACTTGAATTGCACGACGAACACGGGATTACCATATCGGTCTTCACTAGGAATGGGATCTTTAAGAGTAGATAATTTAATTTTGTTGACGGGTTCGTAAATGACTTTAAAACCAAACGGGGAAAGAATTTTAGAAATTTTAAAAGAAAGTGATGAATAAAAAGCTAAAACAACTGGTATCTACCCCCATTTTAATTAGGAACATCCCATAGGGACTTTGAATAACATATATATATCAGTTTCAAGATATTCCGTGAATTTTTACCGGAGTTAGAGCGCGGACAGAAAGACAGACAGATAGGCGAATTCAAATCACAAACACTCTTGAACTACGTTAGAAAGTGTTAAAAACGATTAATGCAATCGAATATGCAATTTAAGCAAATTCCAATTTTAACCTCTAATGTAACTGAATATTTTTCCGTACTATATTCTTTAGAAAGCATTTTAAGATTTATAGAAAATCTTCTCATAGAAAGTAATGCTTTGGAATTCTTTCGGGTGTATCTGTAGACAAACCAGTGGTCATATTTAACACAATTTTCAATAGAGAACATCCCATAGTGTACTTGAATAACATGTATCTTTTTCAAGAAGTTCCATGAAATTTCCGGGAGTTAGACCGCAAACAGATGGACAGACAGAAAAACTTAAGTCATAAACCCTTTTCAACTTTGTTGGAAAGTGTTAAAAAAAGTCTTTTTCACTTATAACAATTTCATTTAGCAGAAAAATAGACCCATAAAAAATGTGGTATGAAATAAAGGCAGGGCTAAAAATGCTCCGGAATAAATTAAAATGTTGTCAAATCTGGAAATATATATCTGCGAGACGAAGAGTAATTGAAAAATAAATAAATAAAAATAAGTATATGACTGCTTAGTTGTAGACATTGATTAAAGCATGTTCTCAAACGAAAAAATAACTACGATTTATTACCTTGACTTTCTTAAATGCATAGCTGCCAAGTTTTTTAATTTATTCCGGAATGTTGTTAGCCCCGCCCTTGTAATATTTGTAGAAAAATTTTCTTCAATATATAATTGTGATTAAATATGAAGAAAGTTAATAATAACAGGAGACTTGGCGTTGGAAATATTATAACTCGAATAAACTACTACGTCAGAAACGCCAATATTTTTCTTTGGCGTTTCTGACGTAGTAGTTTATTCGAGTTTTAATGAAGAAAGTTACTCTAAAATGATTACGGTGTGAAAAAAGGGCGAGGCTAATAACATTCCGGAATAAATTAAAAAACTTGGCAGATATGTAAAAGCAATCAAAAATATATTAAAAATCTGTTTGTAACAACCGCACGACTTACATTGCCCACTACTGCACATATTATATACTCGTTTAGGAGATAATGGGAGCAGAAGACATAAAATTGATTTAACAAATTAAGCTTAACAATTTTCTTGTACTATATATGTCGTTAAACTCGCTAGGAAACTCGCTTATATATATAAGAGAGTTTCATAGTGAATTTAAAAGAAAAAAAATACCGGCCCTTGGGCTGCAGGTTTGCCAGCTCTGATTTAGACTAACGTCAGTCGGTAAAATATTAACCATCACTATTTTTCTAAAAGTACTTTCCTATAGAATTAAGAATACATATAGTAATAGAAAGTAGTAGTATAGTAGTAGAAAGTTGGTAGAAAGCTCTTATTAAAAATCTCAGTACAAGATTATCGGCAATTTATCATCTGGGAAAAAACTGCAAAGTTGCAACCACGATAAAGTAATGTATCTTTTTTATCCGCTTTCTTAACTGATTTTACACATTAAAATATAGATTGCTGACATGTATAATAATTTATCTCTCTTCTCAATTATTTTAAACAAATATAATAGAAACAGAATATGAGAACTGACTGTCTTATAAATTATCCAGATTTAATATTTGTTTTCTTTCTGTGATTCATTAAGTCAGTGTGTCGGAAAATGTTTCTAGTAAAATTTGATTTGTTTAAGAAACATGTTAAGGCGGTAACAAACAAAATAAATATCAATACCACAATTTTCTGGTGAAGAATGATTCCCTTCCATTTTTATCTCAACAAATGCAGTGCTATTAAGTTATACATTTTAACTGTTTATTTAAGTAGCAAGAGTATTTTAACTAAATTTGTTAAATGAGTTATTGTCTGTTTAACTTACTGCTAACAGATAAAACTTTTGCGATTCTTCTAAAGACAGTAATAAACTTTCGTTGAGCGTTATTTTTCAAAGAGCCTTTCTAAAAGTTTTCTGTAAAAAATGCGCTAATTTGAATAATAGGCAAATTAATCTATTTAGTTATTTTTGCAAGTGATTCATTATTAAAAATTGTGTTTGTGTGATAAGATTCACCGAAAACTATAATTGCTAATTACAATGGAGTGATAAGTTTTGTTGGATGTGATCAGTTTTCATAAAAATTTGACTGAGAATACTTTATTTATAATGTTACACTGATATGCATTGATTGATTGCTTTTAACTTTATAAGCATGTTCTTTTTTTAAGCAATACTTGAATTATTGAAATCTTATATGACTTATGTTTAAGTTTAGATTTCTATACATAACTCTAATATATATAAGAAAAATCCTAAAATTCAAACTTGTTTTCCCCATTATAGCAAAATACTCTCGGTGTTACATGACCACATCTATAATCTCATGTGTAATCATTGCAGTTGTATATTAACGTCATCGTTAGTTACCAATTTTTACTTATTTTTAGACCCACTTTAATACAGAAGAAACTTTTTTTTTTTTTAATCAGTGCAATTTTTTAAAAGATTTTTATAAGAAATTTCAATTAAAATGTTCTGGTAGCTAAAAAGTATAGAACTTGGCAACTATGAACGTCGAGAAAGAATGTTGTTTTGCTCTTGTTATTAATAATGCTATGTAACATACTTTCTACGGTATCGCTTTTTTCCTGTCTCTTTAACTCCTTTACGCGCGCGGTTCTCACCAGATTTTTAAAGTTGATCCCGGAAATTTCTTAGCACACTATTTTTCCTATAACATCGTGGTAAAATGGAAAAGTAATTTATTTTTTCTACTTTAATTCTTTTCTTAAATATTGGTGGCAATCTAATTTAAAGGCGAATATTTATTATGCGTGTCAAAGGAATATCATTATATGTATATTCCATTTTTTGATAATAGTAAGTTTCCATGTTCAGTTAAGGTAAAAATTGTAATATAAATATAGTGTTGGAAGTATCAAGTAAAAAAAAAAAAAAAAAAAAAAAAAAAAAACAATAAACCTTTTATAAGCTTTAGTAGCAGTTTTTTATAAGCTTTAGCATCTCTAGAAAAGAACCTTTTTATAAATCAGGCAAAAAAAAAAAAAACCGAGACCGTGGTATGTATGATATAATAAAAGTAAAAGTTTTTTATTTTTTTATTTATTTGTCGCTTACATTTAGTAAATAAAAATAAATATCTTTCAAGTAATTGAGATATAATGTACTATTTCAAATATAAATTTAAGAGTCATGAGTTGAGTTCTGAATGCAAAAGGGAAGTAGATCTACGTCATTTTCGGGTATATTAGCGATAATAGAAATATTACTAAAAAACAACGACAAATAATGATTATTCCAACTAACATGTTTAATTTTTAACTTTTTATGTAGATTTCGGCTAAACAAGCATAGCTGCCATTATTACAATTTTCGGATGATGGTATTTTTTATTGAAATCTTCATCTTTTTTAGCCATAAAAACTGCTACTAAAGGTTATAAAAAATTCCATAATAATAATAATAATAATAATAATAATAACAGCACTGGATAATTGTAAGGTTTGTAGTTAATGACGAAATAAATCAAAGACATTACATTTTTATGAGGAGAGATTAGACGATGAAACGCAAGAAAAAGAATCTTTCAAAATGTAAATTATTTTATTTGATATATGTCACGAAAATTGATAAAAAATTATATCTTACCATGAAGCGATAGCATTTTATGCTGAGATATACGTAGCAGTAAGTGAAATGTTTTTTATATGAAATTTCAGATAATTTTAAACAACATCCATTTTAGTTACAATACTAGTTTTACCATAAACATTATACAGATTTTTGTTGAAAAAACCGAAATAATTTTAGAAGAGCTGCCAACCTAATCCGGAAGATTGTCAGTACCCGCCACTTTTTCCACATCAGTCTTTTTTTTTTTTTAGAGTACTTTTCTTCTTATTTCATCGTAAATACATTTAAAGAGAATTACTCTAAAAATTAAGTGGTGTGGGAAAAGGGGCGGTACCAAATCCTCCGGATTTGGTTAACACTTTCGGGACCGCATGATTTTGTCTTTTTGACAGTAAGATCCGCCTGTGAGCGTTGTTCTTCCAGGTTATAATATTTCAGAACAAAATTTCTGTATTCACATTTATATTAGAAATGGATATGCATTATAATTATAATCTTTCTAATCAAAGTATTTGTATCATAGTATATTGATTGTACAAATATGAATATTGCAGGGATGGAACACGAGCGCAGAATTCATACCGGAATCTGTTTTAGAAATTTCTCGACATATAATATCATTTATATAAGATGCATAGCTGCCAATATTTTTATTTATTCCGGAGTATTTTTAGCCCCGTCTTTATTTCGTACCACTTATTTTTTAAGTAACTTTTTCTTATTTTATCGAACTTATACATTGGAGAAATTTTTTCTATAATTAAAGTGGTGCGAAATAAAGGCGGAGCTAAAAGTACTCCGGAATAAATTAAAATATTGCGAGCTATGTAATATGTAGAAAATTTTCTTACATTGATAGTGGTATGAGTTCTGCGCCGTAGTTCCATCCCTGATATTGGATATATTTTTAAGAAATAAGTAACATACAAATTGCGAAAGAAACGCCCACTGGCAGAGTTACAGATTTTGAAATGACGTGAATCTACGTCTGCGGTCGCGAAAGTGATAACAGCTCTGAACAAATATGTTCTTTGGCTTTACGCATCAAAGTCCTGAAACTAGTTGATGTCTGATCGTCACTAATCGCTAACACGAAGGAAAATTTTTCTTTTTTTAAATTAATTATAATTATTATTTTTTTTAATTATTAGTACTATCCAAATTAGTCATTGCTAACAACCAACTAGTAAGTTAGATAAATTAAATAAAGCATTCTTCTGTAAATCTGCATCTTTATCTCGCAAAATGTTTTTTTATCCAACTTTCATTTGAGCGATTAGTGCTGGTCAGATATAACAGGTTAACCCGGTTGGTGAAGCGTTGATTTATTAAGCCGAAGGACTCGGGTTTGAATCCTCGCCTGGCTAATTTTCGCTCTTAGAGCAGTAAATTTGGCTTTTTCCACAAAAATCTGTTGAATATCCTATATAGGAAAGGAATTCTTATATCATAGATGCCAACTTGTACGGATTTTTAACACCAGTATTTCTTTGCAAAAAATTTTATCATGTTTAACCCTTTCAGGGGCAGGGGTATATATTTTATACCATCTAATTTCAGTTCCTAACTTCAAAAATTCATCCCAGAATTTTTTATATAAAAGTTTACATTTTTACCTTATTCCAAAATATTAATTTATTACTTTTCTTCTAATCTTGTTTTCAAACTATGGTGGAACTTGATTTCAAAATATATTAAATTGATTGCCCATGAAAGGGTTAATCACCGAAAACTGCTAAAGAATTTCTAAAATATTTCGATTAAAAATTTCCGGTAGCAGAAAAACGTATAAGTTGGCAGCTATGTTATTTTATTTTATTTTTATCTTATTAATATTAATAATATTATTATTTTTTTATAATCGATTTCGGACAGAGGTAGTCAGTAAGAAGAATATGAATGCGTAAAATTAAATACGCAAATTTATAATGTTAAAACTAATAAAAAAAAAAACGAGATTTATTCCAATAAAAGTATAATAAATATAAAAATTTCCGTAAAAGAAGCCTGAGTAAGACTGTGGTACACTAATATCACTATTGGGTCATTCCATATAAATTCAAGGAAGTGTGTTGGACTATTTTTATTTCTTTTGATAATCGTGTCCCTTATAGACACATATGGGAGATGTTCAAAGCAACTTTTATTTTTTCTCTACTATTAACCTGGGATTTTATACACGTCATCAAAAATCATTTTCCTGGTCAAAAATGGGATTAGACCTTTATATTTTGGCATAAATCTCTTCGAATTAAATTTATGAGTGCTAATTCTAAACATTAGAATCAAAGTACATAAGATAAAGGTGTTACATGCTTAGTTAAACTGCTGCAACTTAATAATTAAAATAATTACAATAGATCAAAGTTCAAAATCGAACATCAAATTTTTGTCAATTTCGATTGTGAATAACTCTTCTATGGAACAAAACCACAAATTTAAATACCACAAATATTAATCTCTGGAATCACTCTAATGAGAAAATGTAATTGTAGTTGTGTGGTTTCTAACCCTTTATAGTTCACGGGTCTCTGAAGTGTCAGAAAAATGACAAAAATGACATTTTAAGATCTCCATAAACCAAGAGGGAATGAAATTAAAAGATTAAAAAAAAAAAAAAATCTTTGCCAATTTATTAATCCATTAAAGTATTATGTATATATACTGTGTGTATTGTTTTCTGACTTTGGATTTTAAAATCTATATATATTTTTAATTACATAGTTCAGCTAATTGAGACACATTAAAATAGAAAATTAAACCATGAATTAAATAATTGCAGATTCATTTTGTTTTATTGAAATGCGCTTTATAATAATGCAAAATTACTTTAATGGAATTATGATAAAATACTAAAAATTTTGCTTTTTTTTTTTTTTTTTTTTTTTTTTTTTTGTAAATATTTAAGCATTATTTTATAAGTTTTTTTTTTTTTTTTACTCAAAATAACAAAACAATACACACAGTATGCATAATACTTTAATAGTCTTATAAAATGGCAAAGATTTTTTTTTTTTTATATTACCCCCCTTTTGGTGTATGGGGATCTTAAAGTGTCATTTTTGCGTTTTTCTGACATTTCGGGGACCTGTAAACAGTAGAGAGTTAAAACCACACAATTACAATTAAATTTTCTGATTAGTGTGATTCCAGAGATTAATTTTTGTGATATTTTATTTTGTTGTTTATTTCTCTTGAAGAGTTAATCACTATCGAAATTAACAAACGTTTTACATTTGACCTTAACATTTGACCTATTTTAATTATTTTATTTATTAAGTTACAGTAGTATAACTAAGCAAGGGACACCTTTACCTTATGTACTTTGATACTAATATTTAAAATTAGCACTCATAAATTTAGTTTAAAGAGATTTATGCTAAAATATAAAAACCTAATAATTCTATTGTTGGCCAGGAGAACAGCCAGTTGGCCCTTTTGTAACCTGTATAAAATCGTACGTTAATAGTGCATAAAAATGTAATGTTGTTTTGAACATCTTTTGTATGTGCCTGTAAGGGACAGTAGTATCAACAGAAACAAAAATAATCCAGCAACACACTTCTTTGAATTTATATTATTATTACCTTATTACCATGATTTCCGGTGTATAATCCGCAGGTAAGATATATCATTTCTTCACCAGAAATTTTATTTAACAGAAAAATCTATATTTTATCGAAGAAACAGTTCGAATAAACATAACTTTATTTATCTAATGAAATTTATGGTGCAAAACTGCCTTATCTAACATGCGGAGTATACGACGAAAATTATGGTACATAAGTTACACCAGTTACACCAATAGTCATCACAATCAGTCAACTAAAAATCAACTTAATTGAATGATGTCCGTATTCGTAAAATAAAATAACTGCAAATAGGTTAATGCATGTTTAACCTTCGAATATGATTTATTTCGAGGGATTTGGAAGACAAGTATTTAAACTAAATTTAAAAGACAAATGTTTTTTAAAAGTTCATACAACAAACTTCCTCAAATGTAACTCGTTCATTAGAATGATAAACTAACTAACTAATTTACATTTCGAAGTACTTTATCGCGGTTTTAAATTAGTTTTAACACAAAAGAATTTTTAAAACTAATACTACTTAGCTTAAAGAGAAATCCTGAGAATATACTATTCCTTAAAACTTTAATTATTTCTAAAGAAAGTTTGTATACCTTATTTATATACAGAAGTTGTAAGTTTAATTATCTAATAATAGTAATTCTTTAAAAATACGTAAGAAAGCATATTTCATAAATTCATTATTTAGAATTTGATATTTAAAAATTGATTAAGTGACATATCTTTTTTTTTTTTTTTTTTCCCAACCTTTTTTATTTCTTATTAATAAATATTAGATCTAATAATAACAGGAGACTTGGCGTTGGAATATTAAAACCCGAATAAACTACTACGTCAGAAACGCCAAAGAAAAATATTGAGATGCATACAGCTGTTTCGGTAGCATTAAGCGTACCGTCTTCAGTGCAAAAAGAGCGTCTTCTTCGTCAGTGCGTCTTCTTCTTTTTGCACTGAAGACGGTACGCTTAATGCAACCGAAAGAGCTGTATGCATCTCAATATTTTTCTTTGGCGTTCCTGACGTAGCATTTTATTCAGTTTTAAATATTAGATCTACTAAGAAAATTGTCCCTTTTGCATAAAAAATTGTACCGGGAATTTTTGTTTATCAATACTACCCTTTTCACTTACCGAACATACATATGTAAGGAAAGTATTGTAATCGTGACAAAAAATTGGCTTTAACATTTTGGTTTGTCTGTACGTTTTGAGGTCTCTTGATTTCGTTTTTGCTATTGCTATTTTTACGGTGATGTATGTATGTCTGTGTATATGTGTGTACGTGCGTGAAACTACACGGAGTCTAAACTATTTATTGAAATGAATTGAAGGTTGGTACGTGTGTTAAATGTCACAGTAGCACGAACCTTATTGATTTCGGTGAATCTAGCACTTATACTTTTTTTACAGGGTCACAAAGAAAAAGTATGTTTCCTTTTGGCCTATAGGCTCAAAATTTTTAAAATGCGGTAGCGTCTAAATGCTTTATTCAATTGAGCTGTGAATTTATATACATGTTATAGGTCACTGTCGCATGAAAAGTATAGATTTTTGCAAATCTAGCATTTATAGATCTTTATACAGACGCAACGAAAAATCTTTATCATTATGACCTATAGGTTAAAATTATTTGAAATGCAATAGCGTTAAATTAAATAACATATTATAAGGAAGGGGGGGGGGTGTACTAAAATACCCTACTATAATTTTCTCTTTATTTAACGATTTATTTTATTTCAATTTACTAAAAAATCCGTTAATTATTTAATATTCAGAAAATCAAGTACAGTCTCTACAGATTTTTTTGTTTGTTTGTTTGTTTGTTTAAGAATCTTATTTAAACATTTTATTAGTATTTAAAAAAATCTCTGCTGTTTTTTATTACTTAAAAAAATACTCAGTATGTCTCATTTTTGAACGATATATCTGTACGTTTATATACTTACAGCACAGGTGACATTAGTAGTACATTTTTAGTACACAGTATACCTAATATTAGGACTATGAAACTCTTACGATACTAAATAATAGAGTACGAAAAACGTGTCGTCAACCACGTCTGTCAAACCAATACAGTGACGTCTACTATAACATATTTAACGATATTATTATAATATATAACAAAAATATTTTAAAATATAAATTCCGACGATTTTATTTATTTTGTATTTCTATAGCTTTTTTTATATATATATATATATACATACTATTACACTAATGCATATAAAAGTTAAATCTTACTATAGGTTTATTTTATTTTAATCACATAAATGAATAACTAACAAATGTAAATTTATGGGGGGAAAAAAAGGGGTGAAAACTTATAATTATACTTAAGGAAGAAAACATTGAATATTGAACATTACATTATATGAATACATATTTTTTACAATATTGACATTTATTTACAATACTCTATTTGCATTTTAGGAAGAAATATTGAATATTGAACATAACATTTTCTATATTTTTTTTACAATATTGACATTTAGAATAACATTTCATTTCACTTACAGATATGTTACAAAATGATAATATATTTATTATACCAACAACAGCATCATTATTACTACTCAAAACACTTGCTGGTTATGGTCGCAGGGGTCATAGTTTCTTCCCTTTTTTAGGACACTTTGAAAAATGAGAAATATATGCCTTTTTCGCTACCAATATTTTTATACAATAATTTCTGTACTGTTCAATCACGGCATATTACTTTTACATACTTGCCAACACACTAGTTAATATTCCGTAGAGTTATTAACCCCGCCTTCTTTTTCACACCGGTATATTTTTAGAGTATTTTTCTTCTTACAAGGAAACATTCAAAAGGTGTCGCCTTAAAAAAATATTGAAAAAAAATATGTGTGATTCTACTCTTCCAAAAACACCAGGAAGTGCAAAAATTATCGGCTGAAATGAATTACAGCGATCACAAAAAATTATCAAAATTAAGCATTTTTGGCGATTTAGCGCTGTTAGGCATTCAGTTCGCTAGCACCGAGATTGCCGTGTACGAACAGAACCGTGTTTTGTTTCTCCGCCAAGTACTCAAAATCAATTGCCCAACAAAGTAAAATTGCCAAATATGCTTAATTTTGATAATTTTTTGTGGTCGCTGTAATTCATTTCGGCCGATAATTTTTTCACTATATGGTGTTTTAGGAAGAGTAGAATCACATATATTTTTTCAATATTTTTTGAAGACGACACCTTTTGAATGTTTCCTTGTTAGTTAATCGTAATTGCATTTGAAGAATATTACTCTAAAAATTTACTGGTGTGAAAAAAAAAAGGGGGGGGGGGGACTAACAACACTATGGAATATTAACCCATTTACCACCAAAACTAAAAATAATGAATTTTTTCTGAATACAAACAGTAATGCTAAAATGCTAATTGTTTTGATCATATATAAAATAATTTAAAATAAAATTATGAAAATTAGTCTTATCTTACTAAAAATAGAGTGTTATATTTGTACAACTTCAGTGGAATAAGAGTATATAATTAATACAAATAAATGTTTACGGAAATTTTCTTGAGGGTGCACAAAACAGAAGAAACTACAGATGACTGCGAAAGTAATTATTTTATTACGAAAACATTTTTTTAGAAGTTATGTAAACTCATTCAAATATGAAGATTTTCAAAACATTTTGTTTGAAAAGTGTCTCAAGTTTGAAATCCATTTTTAAACTTAAAACTATTTTTCAGATCAAATTCTTTTGTAATAAAATAAACATCTGTACTTTTCTTACTTAAAACAATACTTAATGTAAAATACCTTTTTAAGTTAACTGTTAAACGCGATTATTTCTGGTGTTGCGTGAACGCAAACACCAGCGGGTAATGGGTTAATTAGAATTTTGGCAAGTGTGCTTTTAAAATACAATAGAATTTCTCTAAAGAAAAAGTGGTGACGAAAGAGGCGAAATTTTCTTTTTCTGAAAAAAAAAAAAAAAGAGACTACGACCCCTGTAGTCGATTGTACAAACATACAATTGGATCAATATTACAATACAAATTAATGATGGATATTGAATATAAAAGTCCTATAAATTGGCATCACATTTCATGTCTGCAGAAAGTCATTTCATTCTAAATCTTTGATATTTTACAACGTTGTAATCGATTCCCCCCCCCCCACTCATCTATATATATAAAAATAAATGTTTGTCTCTATGTCCTTTATAAAATCGTAAACGGCTTGACCGATTTCGATCTTTCTTTTTTTGTTTTTTTTCCTTATAGGTCAGGGATGGTTTAGGAAAAAAAAAAAAAATTGAAAAAATAAAAAAATTGAAAGAAGATATTAAATAAAAACTCCATTTTAATTTTAAAATGAAAAAAAAAAAAGAAAAATAGATTTGATGCCAAAATAAACAAAATTCACGTTTATTTATTTTTTTTCCGGAAATAAAATATTTTTTATTTCGTGTGATAAATAATAAAAATTAGAAAAAAAAAAATTAATATACTATGAAAATATTCGCGTGTAAATAAAAATTTTCATAGGAATACTTGGTATTAGCTTAAAATTTTTATTTAATTGAGTAGTACTTACTTTTCTTTTCTATAGTAAAAGAAAATTCTTCGTTTTAATTGATACTTTATATGTAACCAACGAGATATATAAAGTAGAGTGATAAATGGTAACCCTTGAGAAGGTCCAAGATGAGTCATGTGACATGCTCTCCTTGCACCTGCGTATTCGATGGTTCCCTTGGTAACAGCTTACTTTCAGTAAATTTCTATGGCAACGGTTTGGAGATTGTTCTTCGCATAAGTCGTAAACGCCAATGTTTCTGTTTACTTACGTAGTTTAATATTCTTTTGTTCTAAATCATTTTGATTTTGATTTTACTTCTCTTTTATTTCGTGTAGTTGAACTTTAACCGACAAAATGCTTAAAAATAGTTGAAAAATTATTATTTGTTGATAAATTTAGCTCTTTAAAAGTTTAAATTTTCTTTTATAAACACTTTTAAACTTTGTTGGGAAACGATGAAATAAAAGGTATTTTATTATTTATTAAAATGTGAAATATGTGTAAAATTATTTAAAAAACAATTTATTTCGGTCATAGGACTGTCATGTTACCTAATAATAATGATAATTTGTCGAACTGATATTTTAAATGCCAAAATAGCGATAAAGGGCCAAACACAGCAACCTATTCGAGCATGTCACGTGATTCATCTTGAACCACGGAAAGTTAATCCTTCATCCATTGAATCAGCACTCTAATTTATATATATCGTTGTATGTAACTTATAAAGGTTCTTTTATGTTTTCACCTTGATTGTAAATAGTAATAATTTCGAATTTATTAGAATTTTTTATTTTGTATATATCATAAAAGTTTTTTTTTTTTTTTTTGGTATGGAACAGCTTTAGTTAATTTGGCACCGAAGTACCTCGGACGTTTCTCGCCAAGGTAATTTGAAAATCGGAATCTTCTTCTATCTTATCTCATGTGATGATCTTCAGCAAAGTGTTGTGCATGAGTCTACGAAGGTTTCTGAGTTGGTAAGACCAATCTTTATTCAAACGCCTTTTTCGCGAAGTTTACGTACAATTATGCCTCTAAAGCGACAAGCAATTGGCCGAACTACACCTCAAGCACGGAAGAAAAGAGCATTACGAGCTTCAGAATTAGACGAGCAACGAGCATTAAGGCTCGAAAATCTTAGAGTGCATGACGCTGAGACCCGTTCGTCTGAATCATCTGAACAACGAGAAGTGAGGTTAGAAAATGATCGAATACGTACTACTCAGGCACGTTCGTCTGAGACAACTGAACAACGGGAAAGAAAGCTGCAAAATGTTCGAATAAGCACCGCTCGATCAAGACGAACACTGCACGCTGATTTAAATCTTGGTGCATTCCATTATCTATATATATATAAATGAATGTTTGTCTGTATGTCCTTTATAAAATTGTAAACGGCTTGGCCGATTTCGATCATTCTTTTTTTGTTTTTTTCCTTATAGGTCAGGGATGGTTTAGGAAAAAAAATTGAAAAAATTCGCCCCCCAAAGGGGGGGAGGGGGCAAAACGTGAATTCAAAAAATCCTTCATATCTCAAACAAAAAAACAGATATCCGTAAAATTTTTGCGTTAAAATATAGCTAATATAAATGTCTAAAAACCAATTTCTGGAATTCTCGAAATTCGGTCCCCAAGGGGAGGCCGGGGGGGGGGGGAGGGGGGCAAAACGGGATTTAAAAAAAAAAAAAAAAACAGATATACGTGAAATTTTTGCTATAAAATATAGCTAATACAAATATCTAAAAACCAATTTCTGGAATTTTAAAAATTCAGCCCCCAGGTGGGGCAGCAGAGGGGGAAGGGCAGCAGGGGCAAAAACAATTAGAAATACAGTTAGGCCTTTCAAAATTGGTACAGATAGGTTTCAATAGCCTGCAAGTCGAATGGGGATATTTTCGAAAGTGTAAAGTTATTAGGAGGGGAGAGAAGGGGGGAGGGGAGGGGGGGGGCAAAAAAAAATAAAAATAGAGTTAGATCGTTCAAATTTGGTATGCAGAGGTTTTCGATACTTACAAATCGATTGCGGATATTTTCGAATTGGGGATATTTTCGAAAGTGTAAAGTTATTAGGAGGGGCGAGAAGGGAGGAGGGGATGGGTGGGGGGGGGGCAAAAAAATAAAAATAGAGTTAGATCGTTCAAAATTAGTACACAAATGGTTTTCGATACTTAAAATCGAATGCGGATATTTTTGAATTTGTAAAATTATTAGAAGGGGCGGTAAGGGGGGCTATGGGCAAAAACAAATAGAAATGCAGTTAGGCCGTTCAAAATTGGTACAGATTGGTTTTAGAGGCCTGCAAATCGAATGGGGATATTTTCGAAAGTGTAACGTTATTAGGAGGGACGGGGGGGGGCGAAGGGGGAAAATAACAGAAATAAGAGTTAGAGCATTTTGGGAATTTTTTCCGAAGGCAGTGAGAACCCGGTGCGATATTTTTCCTAATCAGATTTTGTTTCGCTTTTTTTTTTTCACGTGATAAAAATTAATGTAATTTTGGGAATTCAGTAATTATAGTGATTCATTTTAAAATAGGGTCCAGCGAAGCGGGCGAAGCCTGCTAGTTTCTTATATTTTCGTGATAGGAACGATAACTGCACAGCTTTTCACCACGTACCACTACAAGCAGTAGCATCTAGTAACAAGTAGCAACTTTACTAGGCTTAGATACTTTTTTATGAATAAAACTGCAGCCGTTCAGCAGCAAAAAGGGAATGAAATTCAGTAAGCATCTTGTACACACGTACAATTTATAACCGCACTTTAGGATGAAAAATACATGGGAAAAAAAAAAAAAAAAAAAAAGCTAAAAACCCATAGAAACGAGAGAAAAAAGAGTCAAAATTCCATAGAAAAAAGCATGGGACGAAAACAAAAAAAAAAAACTCACAATGTCAAGTGTAAAAAAAAAAAAAAAAAGAAAAGAAAAAAAAAGGGCTAACATCGGAAGAAATAAAAGGACAAAATTGACTAGAAAAAGCCATTGAGGAGCAGGAGTGTAGGGTTAGGCCATTAGACCTATCGTCGAGGGTTAATACGACTCGCCTAGTAACCAATTTATTTGTTATTGTATCCCATATTTTCTTTTCTTTTTTTCCCTCTGATTTTTCTTTTTCTTTTCTTTCGGTTGTAAAATTTTCACTTGACTATAATTGTAAATTTTTTAAACTTTGAAAAGCGTCATTTTTTAATATGTTTCTTCAAAAACTGTTATATAAGGTTAATGCGTACACATTTTTATTTGAATTTCAACATTGAAATTGAGTGCTTTTATTTTACAAGCATTTCTCATTTGCTTTCAAAATTATTAAAGTAACATTTACTTAATGAGTTTACTTTGTGAAGGATGTAGCGTAGAGTTGAGTATATATGTATGTATTGTTTAATTAACCCTTTGCCTGCCCTAACGCTCTTAAGCGCTGTAAACAGTGTTTTCAAATTTAAAAACTCTTTTTATTCAAATAATACCAATAGTTTTGAGGAATGATACTACATATAAATAATGGGCAAATAAGAAATAACCTTCGGAGTAATTATGCAACCGTTACTGATAAAAGTTAGTGGTGGATATTGAATAAAAAAAGTCCCTAAATTTAGAAACATTGATCAGAGGAGTGAAATTAAATAGGACTAGCAAAGTGTTAAAAATTATTATTTAGTAATTTTACAGCTCCCAGTCAGAATTTGTGCCTCTGCTGCTCCGAAACGCTGCTGTTGCCATACAGTTACGATGGCGCTTATATTGTTGTTGTCACTTAAATTAGTCAAAATAGATTTCTCAATTTTTACTGAATTAAAAGGCGATATGAATTTTAAAGCTGGCAACTTTTACGTGTTTTGACTACCAGTAGTTTTTAATAGAGTTTTTTTTTTTAAATTTCTTCAACAGTTTTTATGGATTAAATAAAATACAAATTTCTACCAATTAAAATATTGTTAAAAAAGAAAAAAAAAAAAGCTGAAAATAAGTTTTGCAATTTGTATATTTTGCGAATTCCGCCGCGGTCTATAAAAATCTATTGAGTAGGCCGCGAGTTTTCTGATTTACTCTATAAAAGGAAATCTTTAAAAACAATTAAGAAAGTACACTTTTGTACATACATACTTGTCAATATTTTAATTTGCTCATAAGCGTTTTTAATTCCGCCTTAATTTCACACCACTTTATTTTTAGAATATTTTTCTTTAATATACATAAGTACGATAAAATAAGAAAAAATTACTCTTAACACTTTCGCGACCGCTAACGTAGATTCACATCATTTGAAAATCTGTAACTCCGCCAGTGGGCGTTTCTTTTGGAATTTGTATGTTGTTTATTTCTTAAGTATATTCCAAATATTCATATTTTTTCAATGAAATATACTACGGATAGAAATATTTTTATTAGAAAGAATATAATTACAATGTATATCTATTTGCAATATAAATGTGAATACGGAAAATTTTGTTCTGAACTATTGTAACTTGGGAGAATAACGACTACAGGCGGACCTTACTATCAAAATGACAAAAACATGAGGTCGCGAAAGCGTTGAAAAAAAAAAAAAAGTGGGCAACTCTTTACATATCTTGGTCAAGAAATTGCACTGTCTTTTTAAATAAGAAGGAAATTTTTAAATGATGTTATTTTCCAGCACTGGAGAAAAAACATTACACACTCATTAAGTCGATTTACTCGATGTTTACAAACAGTGTGAGGTTGAGACTACAGAACGTCTCCACAGTTGGTTTGAAATTAAGCTGAATCCAGCAAATTATAAAGTTGGGACGGTTAAATCACTTCGTCGCCAGTGACTGGGCGAAAGTCTTGGTCAGATGAGTTTTATGTCGACATGGTGCTGCAATGAAAGAGTTAGGTTCTGAGAGTTAGATGAATGGAAAACGATTTGTAAGGTTTTGGTTGAAATGAAGAGAAAGGAAGTTGTAGAATGCAGTATAAGATGGAGATTGTTTTGGTATATAAAAAAGAGTGTTTTGGTAGTGGTAGAGAATTGTAGTAGATTAGAGTGGAAGAGGAGTGTGTGAAGAGGGGAAGTAAAGAGTGTGAAGTGGATAGTCGGAGAGTAATGTTGCTGATGATAGCTTTATGCGTGTGTTAAGCTACGGCGTTGTAGAATAAAGTAAGAGAAGAATCTGTCGTGCTAAGGAAATCCTGCCGACGGTTGTGGTGTGAGAATAGTTAAGTGGTCGACACAGAGCAGTCATCAACAATAGCAGTATTGGTGAGCTTTAATTTATAATTAATATATGAATTGTTGAAGTTATCCCCTGGGGTCAATTGAAAGTTATAACTGAGTTAGCCCAACACCCGCCTTGAAATTGGTCATTAATAAATTTTGTCATTTTGGTATCTACTTTGTCTCGATCTCTTCTTATTAGTTAATTAAGTAATTAAGTTAATCTTTAAGATTAAGATCTAAGATTGAGATATGGCTCACTCGTATTCATCACAGTGGCGCCCAATATCGTTCGACACCCCCCTCGCTCGAGTTTATTTTACTGGTTCAAATAATGTACTTAACTTTTTTGAGGAACTTGAACAATATTTTGATGTATGTAAAATTGATACTGCTGATAGATTTAATTGGTTAAAATACTCCTTAAAAGGAGAACCTAAAATGTGGTATGAACTTATTGCCTCTCATTCCTTGGGTCAAAATCCCACCTATGAAGATTTAAAAAGAAAAATTCTAAGCACGTTTTCTTCAAGTGCCGATAGAGCAAAATTAATGCAGGAACTTTATGTACGACTAAAATGTCTGTATTTGATAAGCCGACAACTTTTTTCCTGCGTAAACTTAATTTAATTAAACAACTAGAATTAAATTTATCATTTTTTGAAGTATTGGATATTATAAACCCGCTGTTCACAGTCCACATTCAAGATTACCTAGATTTAAAACCTGCCACAACTGTTGATATCTTTTTCAAATATTAGATAAATATCAAGCGCGCCATACTATAAAACCTGAAAGTCATTCTACTCACCGGCAGGAAGATGTAAATCTTCAAAATGAACAGCGCGAAACTCTCGCCCCCTCCCCTCAAAATATTAATTTCAATCATCTGCAATATACTAACTTTTCCCAGCCAAGACCCAGTCATTTAAATCAATCTGAAAATGTTGCAAGAAATCAACCGAGCTCTCATAATACCGAAGTGCAATCTATATTTCTAAATTCTCTTTCTATTTGTCCAGTAAACTTACCGCATTTAAATACTTCTCAAAACTTTTCTTACTTAAGCTCTCCATTAGCTTATAATTTAAAGGAGAATGAGATTCAATTAAACGTGACGGCTAAACCTTTCGCAAAGAAATCAAATTTTTGTTTTGAACCTGTTAAGACAACAGACTTTTCTAGTAGTTTAAATGCACCTCCTGATACATTACAGTTTAATTCTACCACTATAAAGTCGGCAGAATCTGCTATTTTTATTGATAAATCATACGCAAATGCTAAACCGGTCGATTCGGAAAGTTATCTCATGTAACAGGAAAAATTGTAGCAGAAAATTATATTAAACTTAATGTTGTTACTAAATCTTTCTTAAATGAATCAAATTCTTGTTTTCAATCTGTTCAGCCAACAGATTTAGTTATTATTTCAAATGCGAATGATGTTAAATTCCATTCTGCTACTAAATCTTTCTACGTTAGGGCATTAAATTTATCTTCTAAAACTGTCAAGTTGACAGATTCACATATTTTTCCTGATAATGATATAATTGAAAATGCAATGTTAAATAACTGTGTGTCTCAACATTTAGTGGCTAATTTATATGAAAATGTCGTGAATGAAAGTGACAGATTAAAATATTGCCACGCCAATTTTCACCCTGCTAACTTTAAACTTGAGCAACGCGTTCTGATGTTTTTTCCCGAACCATTTCTAGTAACTGTGGTTTCGATAACATAAGCGAGACTACCTCACTTCATAAGCCTTTGCACTTTAATATCATGAGATTTTTTATAGAGCCAGCTGAGCCTTCCTCTGGCACTCTTAATGTTAACAAGATGCCGGGTTCGAACCCATCTCAGCAAAGTGCCTCTCCTACGCCTGATTCCATTCTGCAAACCGCCAGCCCTCATATTTCTCCGACAACTGCACAGACCAGCCTGGCTAAGCGGTGTGATCCTACTTCCGTTACAGCGGAAACCTTACGTCAGGTGCTATCGTTCCTTATTTTATTTCTTCCAAAGTATATTTCTATCAGAGCTGTGCCAAAATGTGCGACATGTATTGAAGCCTTTTGGACTTGTGAACCTTTTCTGAAAGCAACGGACTTTCTTAAGCTAAAAACTGCAAAATTTAAATTAGTGCATGAACTTTCATATCGAAATTCATGTTTCTGCTACAATGTCAACATTTTTGTTCTCTCTTAATATCTATTTTATGTATGTACGCTAAGTTTTTTTACCTTTCAACCATCACCTGCAGAGCGGGTAATATAAAATGTTTTCTTAGCCTTTGTAAATATTCCCCCCTTTTTTTCGTATTTCTATAAATAATGTATTTGTATTTATAAAATGAAAATTTGTAAATGTAAACTTTTGTATATATTCTAAAAGTTTCTCTCTATATATGTTTTTGAGTGGGGGAATGTTTTTTTTTTGGCTATAAGCATAAATCGTGCTTAACTTTTAACTATAAAAATACTAACAATCTAGTTTTTTCATGCTATAGCCCAGGAGGGGAATAATTATTATATATAAATTATTTTATGTATTCAGAGACAATTTGTCTCGTTTATCTGTCTGCAAGACGCAGTTTAACTTCGTATATTCTTTTATACTGTTCAAGTCTTTTTATTTTAGAAACTCTCCGATTGGACAGTTCTTTCAAACTAATCTGATGTCCAAAGTGCTATTCTGATGCCTGTCGTATTCTGAATGAATTGTTCTTCAATCTGCATTCCTTGCCGCTGTTTTACCTAGCCAGCTTATTTGGAGGTCTGAAGTTACTTCAAAGGGAATTTCAAGATTTTTTTTTCTCAATAAAAATTATTTTCTTCATGTTGCTAGTTTATGTCAAAGCAACCCCCGTGTACTTTAATCCTCCTACAAATCAAGATTTTACCTTCCTGAATTAACAGGAAGATGTTTGTAATCCCCGCTGTACTCGTTAGGCTAACCTATTTGTTGAGGCGTTTTTTTCCCCGGAGTTTCTGGCCGTAAAGGGTCCCCAATTTAATTTAAAATTTAAATTTCTTTTTTCGGGGTTGGTCCGGTTTTCCGCTTAGGAATTTTTTTTACTCGCCATTGTGTTTTACGCTGTAAGCAGTTCATTGCTCAGCAAATTAAACTTTCACTTTTTTTTTCTAACTTATTCTAAAGTTAGTTTTCGAAATTGAAGTTGTGGCTGCACTCGCACCTACGAGATAAAAGATTAAAGTTAGATATACAAGTAAGAAGTTTAAAATTGCTCGGTAAAAGCCGTTGGGGATTTTCCCGACAAATTTTTTTTCTTGGAGGGGGACTGTGAGGTTGAGACTACAGAACGTCTCCACAGTTGGTTTGAAATTAAGCTGAATCCAGCAAATTATAAAGTTGGGACGGTTAAATCACTTCGTCGCCAGTGACTCGGTGAAAGTCTTGGTCGGATGAGTTTTATGTCGACATGGTGCTGCAATGAATGAATTAGGTTCTGAGAGTTAGATGAATGGAAAACGATTTGTAAGGTTTTGATTGAAATAAAGAGAAAGGAAGTTGTAGAATGTAGTATAAGATGGAGATGTTTTGGTAGATAAAAAAGAGTGAATTGGTAGTGGTAGAGAATTGTAGTGGATTAGAGTGAAAGAGGAGTGTGTGAAGAGGGGAAGTAAAGAGAGGTGTGTGTGTGAAGTGGATAGTCGGAGAGTAAAGGGTGTCCAGGAATTACTGTCTGAAAATTAAAAGGCATATGTATATATGTTTTCATAGCTAAATTTTTATTTCTATTTTCTTAAATGATAAGCGAAACATTCAAAATTAAGCTGAGAAAATATTTTGTCTCTTTAGATCGAGATGAAAACAAAAAGTAACCAAATTAAAAGAAATCAAATTATTGACTTTTTCCTGGCTCACAACTTTAACAGGAAAGTCACAAGAAATCATTTCAAAACTCAAGGATTTGGAGATCTATTCATCGATCGAGTATTGGAACAGTATACTAGGACATGCAGTGTTCAATATTCACAATCATCAGGTCGAATCCCAAAAGTGTGCATATCTCGCAATACTGCAAAGTTGAAGCGTCTTCTGATTAAAGATCTATCACTTTCAAACAGAGAAGCTTCCATGAAACTTGGAATATCAAAATCATGCGTTCATCAACTGAAGGAAAAGATGGGTATTGTAACTAGGACTAAATCTTCTGCACCTCTATATAAAAATGATCAGGCTGAAAGGGCAAAAAGGGGCTGCAAGAAACTCCACAAACAACTGGGGAAATCAGGTGATGAAAAATTTATAATAATGGATGATGAAACTTATGAGCCCTATGATTATAAACAGATTCCATGCAAAGAAATTTGGAATGTTATTCCTGGTTTGGAAATCCCAGATGATTCCAAAGTTAAAAGAAAGGAAAAGTTTCCGGGAAATTTTCTCGTCTGGCAAGCGATATCACAAGACAAATGCATTAGCAAACCATTCATTTCCAAGCAGAATTTGAATGGAGAAAGATACCTAAAGGACATCCTGCAAGATCCGTATTTGAAATTTTTTAACTCTCAGAGAGACAAAGGAAAGCTGTTGTTCTGGCCAGATTTAGCATCAAGTCATTACTGCAAAATTGTGCAGTCATATCTGAAAGACAAAAATATTGAGTATGCACCCAAGGAAGACAATCCGCCGAATGTTCCGCAATGTCGCCCTATAGAAAAATTCTGGGCACTATGCAAGTTAGAATACAAAAGAAGAAGGAAAAACCTCTCGAATTTAGCAGCTTTTAGAAAAGAATAGCTAAATATCGCGAAGTTAGTAGCAGAAAAGCATGGGAAAAACCTGTTTCGACATTTCAAGTGGAAATTGCGATTAGTTTGCGATTACGGCACCAGCGGTGTCAAATGACTATATTAATTTGTGATTAAATAAATTTATTTTCATATGCAAATAATTACTTTAATTTTTCTTTCCTTACTTTTGATATGTGTAAGTTTTAATTTTCAGACAGTAATTCCTGGACACCCTTTAATGTTGGTGATGATAGTTTTATGCGTGTGTTAAGCTACGGCGTTGTAGAATAAAGTAAGAGAAGAATCTGTCGTGCTAAGGGAATCCTGCCGACGGTTGTGATGTGAGAATAGTTAAGTGGTCGACACAGAGCAGTCATCGACAATAGCAGTATTGGTGAGCTTTAATTTATAATTAATATATGAATTGTTGAAGTTATCCCCTGGGGTCAATTGAAAGTTATAACTGAGTTAGCCCAACACCCGCCTTGAAATTGGTCATTAATAAATTTTGTCATTTTGGTATCTACTTTGTCTCGAGCTCTTCTTATTAGCTAATTAAGTAATTAAGTTAATCTTTAGGATTAAGATTGAGGAATTGAAGATTATGGAGACAACAAATTCCACACAGCAGCACAACAAAAATTAAGATGTTTGCTAAGTAGTAAAAGTAACAGAAAGTAAATAACTGGATTAGAAATTAAACATAAAAAATTTAACACAATTCAGTGGGTAAAAATACCTACCAAATTGTTTTTTAAGAAATTCATATTCATACTAAATTTTGATGAATATTACATTTAAAGGGCTGCATTTTCAATAAATAAAAGCCTTTTTTGAAGCTATTAATTTACTCTAAAATAAGATAAATATGTTGATATCTGTTATGATAGTGCATATCGGTTTTAAGAGAAATGTTTTATAATTAAAAAAGAAGAAAAATGCAAGCATAAAACAGTAATGAGAAATTATTACGTCATTAAGCTTTCAATCTATTTTCCATTGCGATATTAAGAAATATTAAAATTTTATTATAATCATTTAAATAGTATTTAAAATTTTGTACATCTTTTAAAGTTAAATATACTATTGTTTTAAAATTAAGTAAATATATATAGTACAAATGATTAATAAATAAAATTCTATAGCAAAATTTCATTTATTTTAACAGATGTTGAACCCTAATATTACAAACCGATCTAAAATAGTCCAGTTTAAGATATCGTATACATGAGTATAGACCTCTGAAACTATCACGGTTGCAACTAATGTTCGTGACATTTTTTGGCTTCTTTATAAACTTATAAAGACAGTGAATATTCTACAGGCTTCAAGTTGTCTTTTACAAAAAAGACACGAAAGATTTTCTTTTGTGAAAGGAGACACTAATGATCATACATAAAAATCAACATGAAATAGAAAGTTAAAAGTTTTCTTTCTCTATCGAGACGTTATTCCTTGTTAAATAGACATAGGAAATAAATTTATTTCTCACATTGACATGTAATGTAGCTAAAAATTATTCTTTCTTGTTCAAAAGATTTTGAACTATAAATTAATTTTATCACAAGAAAAACATGAAGAAGAATTTCAGTAGAAACGATATAAAAATAACAATTTTAACTAAAATCAAGAGATAATAATTAAAGAATATATTTGTAAAAGGAACCCCATATAATGTATTCTCACGCGTACGCAATCAACCTTTATCTCAACAAATTGTTCTTAGAAAATAATCTTTATATCGCCAATTTTTCTAGTATTCTTATTCAATAATTATCTGCTGTGAAATAAAGGTTAATGATAACCTCAACCCTCAAACCCAGGCTCTTTCTTCAGCTAACGAAATTAGCGAATTCTCTCAGATTTTTAAAGATATTGTCCATGAATTCAAAGCTAATAATTTTAACGAATTATTCACCAAACTTAAAAATACCCTAAATAAAATAAAATGTTCTAATAACTTGTTAGGAAAAACAGAAATTTTATCTAAAGATTTTGGAGGTCAGTCCGCTTTCTTACCAGAAGGTTAGAAAGCCTGTTTTTACTAGGATGTTCAAATTTACAGTCCTTTTTTTTTTTTTTTTTTTTTTGAAGATCCTAATCTGAGCTCCAGTTCCACTTAGTTTTCAGTTCGAGCTTCCGGGGTTAGATGCGTGCCTTGTTCACAGGTGCTACCCAGCAAAAAATAATCAATCCTCAGTTTAAAGTTATATCTATTAAGTCCACCGGAAAGTTCTATCCTTTTAAATCAAAATACTGACATCTGAAATTTATCCTGGATAAGATTTAAGATACTCTATGGTAATTTTTAATATGATAAATGGTAAAGTCTCATATTAATATTAAAAAAAAAAAAATCCGGTATCAATATATTAATTTAAAAAGAAAAAATTCGGTAGACCTAAATATTTTATGTATAGGGGCTTAACTTCATTATTTTATTTCGTTCCTGTGCCTGACGATTCAACTTCTGATTTCCTCACTCCGTTATTTTCTCATGCTATTATACAGAGGGAGTTGTGTGGCATTGACCATAGGTGCTTTCAAGCTCCTGGGCAGAGCCTGATTAAGGGGGAAGCACACATTATTTATACTTGCACCGTTATTTTTTAACAAATACTTTCCTCCTATAATAAACAGAAAATTCTCATTAAAAATTATTTTAAAAGAATTCTGGTGTCTAATAACGGTGAGTAAATTGGATTGTTTTACACCGTTCATTTTTTATAAAAAATATTTCCTCGTCAAAGCGTGGAATTTCTATGACATGAAGTAAAAAATAATTGTAAAAATATTCCGGTGAGAGCGGAGATAATGTGTGCTTCCCCCTTCATCAGGCTCTGCTCCTGGGAACATCCTGAATGAATTATCTAAAATAAGTGTAATGTGTATTATGCCTATACTATGGTAAGATATGGAAATGATAAACATCTGAACACATACGCATACTGTACACGAGTGTGGCGCCACCTACGAATGTTACGGTTGCACAAAAAGCTGTTTTTATGTACGGAAATTATTCTATGGTACACTATTTTATCGGTAAAAGTTTCAGTATGTCACTAGAAAAATATGGGTGCCAAATATAGTTGCCAACTGAGCACCTTTTGGCTACTGGAAAATTTCAATAAAAATTTTAATTTTACTTTATCAGTGAAAACAGTTACATACTTGCCAACCATCTCATTTTGAACCGTACAATTTTTAGTACCGCCTTTTTTTCCCGACTAGTAATTTTTTAGAGTAATTTTAATCTTATTTAATTGTAACAACATTTGCTGAGAATTACTTTAAAAATATAGTGTTGTGAGAAAAGGGGCGTTTTTTCAGGGGGCGTTAACAATTGTACGGTTATTAATGAGATTGTTGGCAAGTATGCTGTTACAGTTCACTGATTAAATAAAATAAATATTCCTACTAAATTTTTCCGGTAGCCGAAAGGTGCTAAGTGGGCAACTATGGCGCTAATCAAGCATGATTCTGAGTTTCACAGAAAAACAATCGTAATGTAGAGAGATTGCGGATTCAGTGGTGCCAGATTTTACGAGTTTTTTTATTTAATATCCACCACTAAGTTTTAAATGAATGGTTGCCTAATCAGTTCGAAGGTTAATCGACTATAACCATAGCTGCCAAGTTTTTTAATTTATTCCTGGATGTTGTTAGCCCCGCCCTTTTTTTTTCACACCGTAATCCTTTTAGAGGAATTTTCTTCATATTTAATCATAATTATGTATTGAAGTAAAATTTTCTACAAATTTTACGGTGAGAAAAAAGGGCGAGGTTAAAAACATTCCGGAATAAATTTGAAAACTTGGCAGCTATGGACTATAACATATATAAAATATAATTTCTCAGAATTATAGGAGACTATTGAACAAAAATGTAGCAAAATCGGGGAACACTGTACGGACCAATTATTCGTGAAACTGGTGCTCGTATTGGACGCAATCAAGCCACAGTAATATGCAACTAGTGACTGCTGGATCGACAGATTGCCCAAAGGAAATGATTCAGTCAGCTTTGCAGCAAAACTACATGTCACGCTATGCGCGAGGCAATATTTAAAGATGTATGTATGTATAAGGGAAAATAAGGCAAGAATTAACACAATCGACGCAAAAACATTTTTAATATCGTTTTAAAAAGAGTGATTCTGACCCCAAATTTTTCTTTGCTAAACTCTTATTATCACCTATTGGGTATTTTAATAAAACTGTAATGTCTCAATAAAGAATGTTAAAAAGGATTATTTTTGACATTATTAAATTTACTCGTTATTTTTAGTTCCCAGAACAATGGCAACGACGAAAAGTGTTTCGGGTGTCTAAAAATGTCTTCTAATGCTGCGGGAAAAAATAAAGAAAATAAAACTTTCATCATACATGACGACATTAATGATCAGATATAAAATGTCTCCAGAAAGTTTGAAGAGCAGTTGTTTTTCCCTTGAACTATTACTTTTTAACATGTTAGTGCACAGATTAACTAGAAAAGCCAATTTTTCTCTCCAGTTTAACTCATTATTTTCATGTAATTGTAATAGACATTTTCTTCGTAATACTTTTTTATATAAAAGAGTGTATTATGATTGAAATTTGATTTTGTTACAAGAAAACTTTAAAAACCACTGAACAAAAAGAATAAAATTTCATTAAATAATATTAATGTGGAATAATTATAAGGATAATAGACTTTGTAGAAGTAAAACTTTTGAAATAATGCTGAAAGATTATTATTATTATTATTATTTTACCGAAATGAAATTGAAAACTGGACTTTGTTCAAATAAAGCATTTACAGTATTCAAGCATTTTAACAATGATATTGCAAATTATGGCAAGCAGAGTATGTATCGTTTGGGTCGTCTACTGTGAAGAAAAGGGCAGTGGAACTAAATTTTAATCGCACATCTGAACTTTTATATATTTTAATATTATTACATACCCTGACGAATTGTACGTTCCTAAATAATGGGTTCCATCTGTTCTAAGATATTTTCATTTGTTTCTGTTCTAGTTTTACAAAAATTCTTCGCTTTTAGTGAAAATGCTTTATTAATTATTTATTCAAATAAGTATGTTATGGTTTTTAGTATGATTAACTGCACGAGAATTCTAGGCCTGAGGTGGTGTGCCCTTTATGCGGTCTTTCTAAGGAGTCCTAGCCCGTGTTTCCGCGAGTTTCGGAGAAAACTACAGAAAACTCAAAACAGCTAGGTCGACGAGTGTTTCCTGGGATCCAGCCCGGCACACCCATAGACCAGCTTTGAGTACAGAACTAATCGGTCACTGGTGAGGCTTATACAAAACAAATTTATGAATTTCATTCACCCACAGGTACTTTCTTTACAGCACACGGGGTTAGCCGGATTCACTGATTAATTATTTTTTTCATAAAATTTAACTAGTATTTTTTTGTATGTTATATTCATCGAAGAAATAAAGGATTCAATTAACACATTCGCTACAGCTGACGTAGATTCATGTCATTTGAAAATCTGTAACTCCTCCAGTGGGCGTTTCTTTTGCATTTTATATGTTATTTATTTCTTAATAATATACCCAATATTCATATTTGTGCAATCAATATACTATGGATACAAATACTTTGATTAGAGTGAGTACAATTATAATGTATATACATTTATAATATAAATGTGAATACAGAAAATTTTGTCCTTAAACGCGTAACTTGGCAGAATAACGCACACAGGCAATAAGACAAAAGCATGCGATCATGAAAGTGTTAAAAAAGTAGATCACAAATAACGTCCACCTCCCTGAAAAAAGTAAATAATAATAAGTAATAATTAAGTAAAACGATGTAAGACAAACACAGCTAGCTCAAAGATATTGACCAATATCAAAATATAGCATTCGAGAATATAAAATGATCCCTCCTTTAAAAAAATATTCTTTTTTCTGATATCTGGTAATTTTTTCTAATATTTCCTGAGATCAGTAAATACAATTTTTTAATGTCTTAAATGCGACGTCTGCTTAAATGACGACGTTCATTCTCTTCAAAGAGTCGAGAGATATCTCTCGATATCCAAAAAGTAATTTTGCTTTTCGGATGAGGACAGATATCGCAGAATGTTGTTAAAATAATATAATTTTTACAACATTGGCCAATATTAAAAATAAAGCATTAAAAAAAGTATATTTCAAAGAAAAATATTTTTTATAAAATTTTATTTAATGTTTTCAGATCATAATAATGATAAGTAATGAACATAATCTTTAATCACATATCTTGCGGCCATGGAAGCCCCTGCTCAAATGAGGACTCACCGAATCCACTGTTAAAAAAGGGGAGATAACCTTTTCGTTGAAAGAAAATAAGCGATAAGGGAATACCGAATGACTGGATGTTTACTAAATTCCAACCTGTCAATCAACTTGGCACCCCTCCAAAATTTTTGACTCATCCTCACTGCTAGGCGTAGGAAACGTGGTTACATTATAATTCTTTTAAATGCTTTTTTATAGTAACAATTTTAAATTATGTCTGTCAGTATTGATAAATATAAGTTTGATGTATAATTATGAGTGACGTACGAAATATCGATCACTATCTGTTCGATATTGGTCAATATTCTTGTGCTACCTGTGAAACAGAAAAAAATTAAAATCCTAATAATAATTAAAAATTTTAAGCTTTGTATGAGCATAGCTTCCTAAACTAGATGTTTTCCGAGAGGATCGTAACTTTGGGTAGACAGCGCCACCTGGTACAGATTGATCGACTTTTTTATTCAACATCCACCAAAAATTTTATAAAGTGGGATTTGATATACATAAAAGGTGAATAGAATCTTACATCTCGAAACTCTAGAGCTGATAACTGGCAAAGAAACGTAACTCTCTCCCATTGCAATCACTTCCACAGATACCATCTCACTTTACCTATATTTTTCATGCTGTCCCTAAACAACAGTTACCTTGATCGACATATAGTTTTTTATTCAACCAAACAGGATAGTTAGAGTAAAAGTTTTATAAAATAGTTTTCATTTACATTTTCCGATGTCAATCTTTTTTTTTCTTTATTTCCCATTTAAATAAAAAATTATCTCAGTTTTAAGAGACGCCAACAAACAATACCCAGGAACCCAGGAGTAGAAGTGATTGTCTAAAGCTATGCCTTCCGTCATAATTAGTACACCAGGGTTCTCACAGTTACACCGTTTCCAAAGACTTTTCCACCAGTATTATCTTAAAATAAATACCTTTTTAACTGTACAGTGCACAATTAAGAAGAAATTTAGTTTTGGATAATACTGTTGAGAGAGTACTTCAAAAAATTCAGTGACCTGGGCCTATTCAGTGTCAGTGCTAGTCTACGCATTGTTGCCAACATTTTAATTTATTCCGGAACATTTTAAGCCTTGCTTTTATTTCCCATCACTTTATTTATAAAATATTTTCTTGCTTAATTCTAATGAGATTCGAGGATTTAAATTTTAATTTACGCGTTTTACTGCACACTTATATTAATTATTAATTATCAATTTTCTTTTTAAATTTCTCAAATTGCTCAAGAAAAAACTGCATTTGAGAAAATGAAAAGGAAAATTAATGTTTTCGCTATTCAGTTAATTAGCAAATTGTCTCCTCATCGAAGTTAAAAATGTTATTTTTTAGGAGTGGACATTTCGCGTAAAACTCATACTGGAATTTGTTCAAAATTTTTCTCTACTTATAAAATCGCTGGTTTACGAAGAAGAAACTTTTATTTCATAAATACTGGCATGGATTCTGCGCCAAATTTCCACCCCTCTATTTGTAAGAAAATAGATTCTGTTTCTAAAACTGAACTACCAGGTTTTTACCAGATCCCATATAAAACAGAAGATAATAAGATTTGAAGTAAAATAAAAAGCAACAGCAGATTTGGCTAGAGCTTGTCTTAATGAAAAGATAATTTAGAAAATTAAAATAGTAAAATAATTTATGTTTCTCAAAAACACTTTCCCGCGCGTATGCGAAAACTAATGAAAATAATTTTTGAAAAAAAGTTATTTTTCCAGTCAAGCCCCGTATTTTAATAATTTATTGTCTGCAACACAGCATACTTGCCAACCATCTCATTAATAACCGTACAATTGTTAACGCTCCCTGAAAAAACGCCCCTTTTCGCACACCACTATACTTTTAGAGTTATTCTCTCCAATTGTCGTTACGATTAAAAAAGACTAAAATTACTCTAAAAAATTATTGGTGTGAAAAAAAAGGCGGTTACTAAAAATTGTACAGTTCATAATGAGATGGTTGACAAGTATGGCACAGTCAGGGATGGAACACGGGCGCAGAATTCATACCGGAATCCGTTTAAAAAAATTGATTTAAGAAGTAGAAAATTTTCTTACATTGAGTGTGGTATGAATTCTGCGCCCGTGTTCCATCCCTGCACAGTCATGTACTTACATCGTATCATGAAATATGAGTTCTTTGGAACGCACTTAGTTTATTATTCCGAATGCATACTTACCAACCATCTCATTAATAACCGTACAATTGTTAACGCCCCTTGAAAAAACGCTCCTTATTTCATACGAATTTATTTTTAGAGTAATTCTCTGCAAATGTTGTTACGATTAAATAAGAATAAAAGTACTCTAAGAAATGACTGTTGTGAAAAAAAAAGGCGAGCACTAAAAGTTGTACGGTTCATAATGAGATGGTTCGCAAGTATGCGAATGCCTAGGCTAGGTTTTCTCACTATTTATGTGGGGTAAGCGGTAGTTTGGATTACTATGGGAACTCTTTAAGTGCCCATGGTGAGGATGATAAAAGTATTTCAACAGTTCGAATATTTAAAATGAAATTTTATCGCAATTCTGTTTTTTAATGACTGTTTTAATAATGTAATTGATATAATTTGTCTGTTAATCCTTTGATGCAAAGTGTAATTATATGCTCATTTAATATCACCAGTCTCTAGAAATTACTATCAAAGTTACAGGAAAGAATGAAATAATTTTTCCCACTGAATTACTATAAAAGCAAAATATTTGTTAATTTTTTGAATGAATCTCAGCAGTTGGTTAAACCAGATGGTATAAAATATATACCACCGTGTTTAAAAAAGTTAACACATTATCATCGGGGTGTTTTCTTATTTAGAACAAAAATCCTACAAACATGAGTCGTTAATCCATCAGCAGATAATAGTTCACGCGGTTGGCACTTGGTTAGTTGGGACTAGAGTCCTGCGCGGGTCGGGTTTTACCCGACCCGAACCCGACAGATGAATTTTAAATCAACCCGAGACCCGACCCGAACCCGACAAAAAAAATTTCATCAACCCGAAACCCGACCCGAACCCGACAAAAAAAAATTCATCAACCCGAGAACCGACCCGAACCCGCAACAGAGAATTTTTTGCGACCCGAACCCGACCCGAAACCCGACTTATCTAACCCGAACCCGACCCGAAACCCGAAAAATAAATCAACATTACTTATTCATCTAAAAATCATGCAAAACAAGGTAAAATGATACAACATGATATAAAATAAAGTAAATTTTCATTGTCACACAGTTGGTAAATTATAAAAAAAACTAGTATGTTGTGGTCACCACAAGACATTCTTCTACATATTTCTATCAAATTCACTAAGTGCGAATAATTTATTAAAACTATTATTAAAAAGTTTAACGTGATGAATGCAAATAATTTTCATCTTAGGGAAATCTTACACTAAATAACCAAAGAGAGACAGTTTTATCGTCTATAAATAACTTCTTAAACAATGCGTTTTTATATTGGTTATCTCACATATCATGGTTCATACAGTTATATGGCATAGAAGTTGAGATATAGCCATCCTGTTATCGATGAAATTTGCAGTATAACAACGCCACCTATTGGCCTACAAGCATTCAAACTGAGTCAGCATAATGTCTCATAATCTCGCCTTCTCACATATTAAGTTTTGTTTGATGATACACAATAGAACATGAGATATAGCTTTCCTTGTAATTGTAGAAATCGCTGTGTAGCAGCGCCACCTGTTGAGCGGTTTACACCAAAAGTTGACAGGCGCTAAAATATATTAAATGACACCTACATACAAATTTATATGAAATTATGTGCAGTAGTTCTTGAGATATAGCCTTTCCTTAAATTGCGAAAATCGCTGTTTAGCAAGCGCCACCTGTTGGCTGATAGGCATTCAAATTGAATCAGCATAATATCTCATATTGGTCTTCCCACATATCAAGTTTTGTTGGATTATATGCAACAGAACTTGAGATATAGCCTCCCCTGAAAGTTCAGAAATAGCTGTATAGCAGTTCCACCCGTCGAGCGGCTGACACCAAAAGTTGATAGAATCTAATACTTTCTTCTACTAAATATAGAAGAAAGTAAAAAAAAAAAAAAAAAAGAAAAGAAAAAAAAAACTTGTAAACTGCAAAATCTTTTCAATTTCCAGAATGCAAATGCGAGGTTATACTGTATTTGTATTTCTTTAATTTATATATTAACAACAGTCGCGAAAGATTTATAATACTTTTCTAATTTCCATACAATTTCTACAACAGATACATATTAGTTCCGTTGAAGAAAAGAAAACAGATCCAGATACAAATACGGATCTATTTTTCTGGCGGATATCCGCGGATACGAATAGGGAGCTCCGGTACATGTCTGCCCAACAGCGGCTGAGCGGCTCTGCGCTCGAAGCTGGTAGATGGGAGGTGTCGTGTTCGATCCCAGTTCGCACTCATCGACCTAGCCGTTCGGAGTTTTCCGTGGTTTCCTCCGAAACACGCGTAAATACGGACTAGGACCCCTTAGAAAGACTCAAACGGAGGGCAATCCCTAGGACACATCTGGAGTCAATCGGCCTTAAATCCTCCAACCAACCGATACATGTCTAGTATGTGCAGAATGTTTAAATTAGTTACATAGTTGTAAACATGCCAATAAATTTATGTTTATAATTGTAAAAGTATTTTGAAAGGTGCTCTCAAGTCGACCCGACTTGTTGAAAACCAAACCCGACCCGAACCCGAACCCGACCCGCAAGGAAAAAAATTCAGTCAACCCGACCCGAACCCGACCCGCACGAAAAAAAGATCAGTCAACCCGACCCGAACCCGACCCGCAAGAGAAAAAATTCTGTCAACCCGACCCGAACCCGACCCGCGGGTCGGGTCGGGTTCGGGTAAAATCAGGTTACCCGACCCGATGCAGGACTCTAGTTGGGACTAGAGCCAGAGCCTGATTAAGGGGGAAGCACACATTATTTATACTTACACCGTTATTTTTTAACAAATACTTTCCTCCTATAATAAACAGAAAATTCTCATTAAAAATTATTTTAAAAGAATTCTGGTGTCTAATAACGGTGAGTAAATTGGATTGTTTTACACCGTTCATTTTTTATAAAAAATATTTCCTCATTAAATCGTGGAATTTCTATGACATGAAGTAAAAAATAATTGTAAAAATATTCCGGTGAGAGCGGAGATAATGTGTGCTTCCCCCTTAATCAGGCTCTGACTAGAGCCCCTTAATAAAATATATAGGCCGACGCATCGCCGCCATTTTTTTGCCTCAGTAGAGGACAGCATTCCGCTTGGCGTCCTTATCGCTATCCTGTGATTTTAAGAAATCTTGATCTGAAGCTACAATCGGTCAACAAAAGCAATAAGCAACAATAATATTCCAACAACAATATAACTACAACACATTTTTTTCACATTACATTATCAGGATATCCTGTGGATGCATTAGAAATAAGATGTTTTATTAGGACTGTTTCTGTTTCGTAGACAAAATGTCGCCAAAACTCAAATACACAGTAATAAAAGGTCTTCTTAAATCGATTTATCAATATTAATATAAATATTATGATTAGAATAACACATTTTTCTGTATTTTTACACTAACACATGCCAGAAATATAAAGAAAAATAAAAGCAATGTTGTTTGATTCTTCTTAAATTATCTTAAGGAAATCTGAACATTTTATGTTCTTTTCTTGAGTGATTGTAGCAGTTTATAGTTAAGCAAATCTCACATCGTACTTTATATAGCTAAAACTATGAAATATGATAAAAGGAGTTCGCTAAAGTAACACAAGACGATAAAAATAATGACTGCCGTTTATTTATCAATGAAACTCGCTGGGTACATGTGGCAACCCTAAGGCTACAAAATGGCTGATGCGCCAGCTCGTATATATAGGAGCCTTAGTTGGGACGGTTCCAGATGTCCCAACGTCTTTTTTTATGCCCTCCATTGGCATTTTCTTCCTTAGGGTAGCTACGGTTGGTCCACCATAAGAAAGAATGTTATAAGCCAACAGTAATAGGTGTGTTAAATTTGCATTTAACAGCTCATTTCTGACCATTGCGTAACTTCAAAGAAAAAGTATGTGTATGCGTGTAATTGTATTACACGCATTAAAATATCTTCGAAAATGTTGATTATTCACAAGGAAATATAAAAATTGTAAATAATAAATACTAAAATGTATTGTCGAAGTAAAATACACCATATAGGCCAACGGTTTTCCAGTGATTGAGCCAGCAATCTAGACAACAGCTATTTATAATCGTTGGCCATCAAAAACTCCACCGTTGTTTCAATGTTGACTTATATAAATTCTGATTGTGGTCGAATCAGGCGCATAAAGTGTTAAAAACTAATATGCAAAACCCTATTTTAAATCAAAGTATTGTTTTAGAGAAACACCTAAAGACGAGACTTCAATTGTAATCAATAAGAGGTATGGAATTTTGTCATAAAATTGTTAACATTATTTAAATATATAACAATAAGAAAAAAAAATCCTCTTCAGTATAATTGTTTATTTGAAACTTACTTCGTAACGATTTAGAACTTTTATTTTTCGTCATTCATCATTTACGCATTTCAGCGTAGAAAACTTGTACTAGAAATTCCTATTCGAAATTAAGGTTATTATATCTTTCGGGGAAAAACCAGAAAAGTTGAGAACGATGCTTTTCTTCCTAAATCGTGGATTTTGGTATCATAGATATTTTTTTTATTTATTTTTTAATACTATCACTTTAGTTGCAGCAATCGATAAGTTTAGATAATATTCTAATTTCCTTACTCTAAGAACAAGAATAATTATTGTTCAGGTCTAAAAAATAATTATTTATTTTTAAATAAAAATTTAGTAGATTAAAAAATATTCGTACACGTATATTGAGAAGAAGTTTCTTTTTCTTAATACATGCAATACTTTCCTCATTAAAAAGTATTACAAAAATTTCCATTGATAGATTTAATTTGAAATTGAACAGACTAAAAATAAAGGACTTGGATTAAAACTTTAAAAGAAAAATTAAATTGCTTCTATACAAATTTAAGAATAATTGCAAAATTATCGCCTAAATAATCATTCAATTTAAATTTTTCTTCCCCTTTCTCCCCCCCTCCCCATTTAAAATACGCTTAAAGTTCCATTTGAATTAAATACTTTGTATTGTATTAAGTGAATTCTTTTAAATTCGAAATGGAAAGCTTTCTCTGTACTTTGGGAGCTGCATTCTAAGGGATAACAATGAAATATTGATAGAAGTTGAAGTGCTTTTTAGTCTCAATTTTGTAGCTTTTACATTAATGTATTTCATACTTTTAGCATTCCTATTTCTAAAGTGTTAAAGCGATAAAATTTTGTTTTTGTGTTCATGTGGAAATTTATATTTTATAGTGTAGGCACATTTCCTATGCCTAGCATTGAGGATGATTCTAAAAACATGTAGGGGTGACAATCTGCCCAACAGGTTGGGATTTGAAAAATATCCAGTTATTCGGCGTTCCCTTATCGCTTATTCTCTCTCAACCACAAGTGTTATCATCCCTATTTTAATCATAACTGTCAATATTTTAATTTATTCCGGAGTACTTTTAGCCCCGCCTTTATTTCGCACCACTTTATTTATAGAAAAATTTTCTCCACTATATAACTTCGATAAAATAAGATAAAATTACTTTCAAAATAAAAGTGGTACGGAATAAACGGGGGGCTAAAAGTACTCCGGAATAAATTAAAATATTGGCAGGTATGTTGTAATGCTGGACTCGTTGAGTCAGCACTTCCGAGAGACTTCCATGGTCGCAAGAAACGTGGTTGAAAAATATTAGCATCTATGTTATTCTGAATATTTTATATATGCTCACATTGCGAATAATTTTTACATGTACTGTAACGCGCACGAAATGTAAAATTTACGCAGTAGGCGGAGTTTCAAATACATCGTAAAGTGTTTCTTTGCAGTAATATTGACAATAAATGCTTAAAATTGCAATCACTATCAGTATACGGTATGAAAGATAATTAAAAGGCCTTTTCGAAGATACCTATAAGTAAGAAACTGGACCATTGTTTTGTCGTATAGCGCGATTCAAAAAAAGCCAAAAAAAAAAAAAAAAAAAAAAAAATCAGAATATTTGTAGTTTTTTTATTTTTTTCTTTAAACGTTAAAAATTTTTAAATATCCGTATTTTTTAAAAAAATCGCTCGAAATGTGAAAAAACGTGCTTTCGAATGGTTTAGATGTAGTTTCTGTGTCTTTATTCGTTTACAAAAGAAATCAATTTAAAAGCCAAGCTTTTTAAAAAAGAGCTTAAAATGAGAGTTTTCGAAAAATACATGCTCGTATTTCACAAAAAAAAAAAAAAAAATCATAACTCGAGAAATTTTTGAAATTAGATTTCAGTCTTTTTAAGGTTTTTCTTTCTCTCAGCAAGAACTGGTACTAAAAAAAAAAAAAAAAAAAAAAAAAAAAGAGATATTGATTTATCTTGAAAACTTTTAGAGTCACAAATATTTTTTAAATATTTAATGTTTCTTAAATTTTAAAAATATGAATCTCAAATCCTAGGGATCGTACTCTCCGCCTTTGTATCAAGACACAGTTAGGAAAAAGAAATATTTGACTTTTTTGCCACCACTAATTTCATGTAGAAATATTCATAGCATTTTTAATGTAATGTGTCGTGAGATTATAATACAGTATTTTGTATAAAAGGTGTGGTTGCAATAGCATACTTGCTAACCATCTCATTAATAACCGTACAATTGTGAACGTCCCTTTTCGTATACCACTATATTTTTAGAGTTATTCTCTCCAAATTTTGTTACGATTAAATAAGACAAAAAATTACTCTAAAAAATTATTGGTGTAAAAAAAAAAAAAAAAAAAAAAAAGGCGGATACTAAAATTTGTACGGTTCATAATGAGATGGTTGGCATGTATGCAATAGAGACAGGAATATCTAAACCTCCAGAGTGTCCTGAAAGTAGGGCGGAGACTACGACCCCTGTAATCCGTATTTTGTTAAGAGTTTTATACGGTTGAAAAGAAGTAAGAAATTGCCTTTCTGAAAGTACCTTTCGTTATAATATTGAAAGATCAGTTTTTCGTACAGGACAATTCAAAAAGATATGATCGAAAGAAAGAAAAATTTTGGACATCTTTAAGAAAAAAAAAAAAAAAAGAATAATAATAATATAAAAATTCTGTATGCAAGTTGGCAGTTGGAGTACGTACATTTATTAACACTATGTTTTTAATTAATATCTCCGTTAATTAAGGAGACAGAAATTTCAAACCAAGCTAAATGATTTTTTTCAGATTATTTAGCAAACATCAGTAACTTTTGCGACGCTGGGGATCCTCTTGTTGGCGTGGTGATGCGATTGTAGATAAAAACAGTAACGCAAAATCCTGCAGTACGGATTAATATTAACATTTTCCAAATGTACGCAATTGTTCTATTGTATAAAATTCAATGCTCTTTACGTAAGTAATCTAACAACGGGCAGACAGTAGTTCTGAGAGGCATACAAATAGACTAATTGAATTCATAATCATTAAACATTGTTAGAAAGTGTTAAAAATTCTTAACACTGAAGAAAACGTAGGCTTTATATTTTAATTGCAGTCCATAATGTATTTGAATATTATAGTGTAGCCCTGTAAATCGGAAGGATGGCAAAATCATTTTCTATAGAAAATATTATTTTAGCATATTAAAAATAAATGTCAATTTCTTTATGATTTTTACAATAGAAAGTTCTTTAAATGTAATTTATAAAAATGTCTGTCCGAAAATGCAATGCATTGACATTTTTTTGGGTGTCCCTGTACACAAACCAGTTGCATATGATCTATTAATGCCATTTGAAATAGGGAACCTTCCATAGCTAATTTGAATAACATATATAATTTTGTAAAAATTCTGAAAATATTTATGGACGCTGGGGGCGGGCAGATGGACAGTCGGACAGATAGATACTTGGTAGAATTGAAATCATATTCCAGCTTAAAAAATGTTAAAAAGTGTTAAATAGCTTAATGTAAGCAAAAATGCAATTTCAGCAACTTTGCAATAAAAGCCTTCAATGTAGCTGAATATTTTTACGTGGCCCTGTAAATCTAATGCTAATCGTACTTCATTTTGTAGAAACATTCTTTTGTGCATATGAATAACATATTTCAGTTTTATTAAGATTTGTTCAAAGTAAAAAATTGTGTTTATAGAAATACCTCTCATAAAACGAATGCTTTGGAATACTTTCGAGTGTCCCTGTACACAAACCAGCGATGGTATGTACTCCATTTTCTGTAGCAAACGTTCAATAGTGAACTTGAATAACATATTCCAATTTCATTGAAATTTATAAAAAATAAAGGAATTAAAATATAGTTCATAAAAATGCCTCTCATAGAACATAATGCTTTGGAATAATTTTGGGTGTCTCTGTACACATACCAGTAGAGATTATCACTCCATTTTCAATAGGGAACATCTGATAGTGCACCTGAATACCATATATCTGTTACAAGAAATTTTATGAATATTTACGTGATTTAGAGCGAGGATAGACAGACAGACAGATAGACGGGCTGACAGACAGACAAACCGAAGACATTTACACTTTTCAGTCCTTATTGAAAAGTATTCAAAACATTTAGGAAACGAGAAAAACGATTAATACAAATGAAAATGCAATTCCAGCAAATTTCCAATATTACCCATTAATGTAACAGAATATTTTTGTGTGGCCCTGTAAATCTAATGCTAATCATACTGTATTCTATGGAAAGCATTCTTTTGTGCATATGGATAATACATTTTAATTTTATTAAGATATGTACAATATTCTTCAAATTTGGTTTATAGAAATACTTCTCATAGAATGTAATGCTCAGGAGTACTTTTGGGTGTCCCTGTATAAAAACCAGTGACGGTATTTACTCCATTTTTTCAATGGGGATCATCCAATAGTGGACTTGAATAACATATTTCAATTTCATTACGATTTGTGAAAAGTAACGGTATTAAAATATGGTTTATAGATATACCTCTTATAGAACGCAATGCTTAGAAGTACTTTTGGGTATCCCTGTATATAAACCAGTGACGGTATTTACTCCATTTTTTCAATGGGGAATATCCAACAGTTGACTTGAATAACTTATTTCAATTTCATTAATATTTGTGAAAAGTAACGGTATTAAAATATGGTTTATAGAAATACCTCTCACAGAACACAATGCTTTGGAATACTTTCGGGTGTCCCTGTACACAAACCAGCCGAAATATTAACTCCATTTTCAATAGGAAACATCTCAGAGTGAACATTAATAACATATATCTGTTTCAAGAATTTCCATAAATATTTACGGAAGTTAGAGCGCGAACAGACAGACAGACGGACAGTCAGACAGACAAACCGAAGACAAACACTTTTCAATCTTGCTGGAAAGTGTTAAAAATCGGACAGCGGCGGCATTAATTATTTTTTAATATCTAAAGAAAAGAATAACATAGATTTGACAAGCCTATCGATTTTAGGCGTAAGACTCCATATGAAAATTATTCTATAACAACTTTCATTTTATTTAATTGTGGAAAAATAATAAGAAATATTTCTATCAAAGGTATTCACAGCGTTGCCAAAACTCTGATGTAGGCGAGAGACTTCATACCAGAAAATTTTTAAATAAATTTCCCTTTACTGAATCGTGGAAAAAAAGGCAACAGTTGAAGCGGTAGACAGCGCCACCTGGTACAGATTGCATGACTTTTTATTCAACTGTCACCAATAATTTTAAAAAGTGATATATGATATACATAATCGACGTTTCTTCGATTCTATTGCCTTTTATGTATATCATATCCCACTTTAAAAAATTTTTGGTGGATGTTGAATAAAAAAGTCGCGCAACCTGTACTAGGTGGCGCTGTCTACCGCTTCAACTGTTGCCAAGCTTCCGAGCCACGCGACAGGCATCTAATTTAGGAGGCTATGATTTCTATCAAAAAATGCTAGCGTAAAACCTCATTTAAAAATTAGGAATGTTGGCAAGTGTGAAGTCGAAGAAAGTAACGTGAGTGTCACGCTTGATTATTTTTCTTGAAACAGTACTAAAAATTGCTTAAGTGTTTCTAACCTAAATTCAGAATATCTCAAGACAGTTTGCAGAATAATTTTAGTGAAAGAGAATTCTTTTCTATTCTTAGAACACAGCAAATTATCCTTTTTAGTTAAGTTTATTTTTATCCATTGTATAATAAGATAATAGAAAACATTTTCAGCATTTTACAAGCTGCGTCCTTTTAGATTATTCGTAGTATCTTGTTAGAAGAAGGAATTTTTATAATATCTTTTCTCCTTTGAGCTATCTCATTGAATACTTGCTAATTTAAGTACTATTGTTATTGGGGTGCTAGTTACGAAATGGAAATTTTCTGTAAGCCTTTTTGTTTCAATTTTGTATGCACTTTAAGTTTTGAGGGCTGTGTATTATTTGCTTTGTATTTTTATATGTTATTCTAATTTTTATGAGTATTTGTTGTGTGCGTATAATTATACACAGTTGCCGACATTTATGGTTCTTGAGTATTGTAGAATTTTAATGTTTAAATAAAGCAAAACTTTTTCTACTCTAATATAGTTTTATTCCAAATGCCAACTATGGGTATAAATAAGCGTATATTATGTGTACTATCACTAGCTGTCATATTTTATGCATTTTGTATACTGAAGAATTTTAGTCTTTAATTAAAATAAAAAAAATTCTACAATAACAGTGCTGTTCAAAATACGGAAAAGTTGCCAATTTTTGTTATATATATATGAGCGTATATTATGTGTATAATTATTAGCTGCCCTATTTTACTCATTTTTGAATGCTGAAGAATTTTACTCTTTAAATAAAGCAAAACTTTTCCTACAATAATAGTGGTATTCAAAATGCGAAGAAATTGCCAATTATGGTTGTATGTAAGCATACAGTATGTGTATAATTACTAGCTGTCATATTTTAAGCGTTTTGAATAATGAAGAATTTTAGTCTTTAAATAAAACAAACATTTTTCTACAATAATAATGCATTCAAAATGCAAGGAAGTTGTCAACTATGGTTATATATAAATAAACGTATTTTATGCGTATAATTATTAGCTGTCATATTTTTATGCATTTTGCATACTGAAGAATTTTAGTCTTTAAATAAAATTTTAAAAAATTCTACAATAACTGTTCAAAATACGAAAAAGTTGCCATTATAGTTATATGAGCGTATATTATGTGTATAATTATTAGCTGCCCTATTTTACGCATTTTGAATGCTGAAGAATTTTAGTCTTTAAATAAAGCAAAACTTTTCCTAGAATAATAGTGGTATTCCAAATGCGAAGAAATTGCCAATTATGGTTGTATGTAAGCATACAGAATGTGTATAATTACTAGAGGTCATATTTTAAGCGTTTTGAATAATGAAGAATTTTAGTCTTTAGATAAAACAAACATTTTCCCACAATAATAATGGCATTCAAAATGCAAGGAAGTTGCAAACTATGGTTATATATAAACGTATTTTATGCGTATAATTATTAACTGTTATATTTTTATGCATTTTGAATACTAAAAAATTTTACTCTTTAAATAAAGCAAGCATTTTTCTACAAAAGTAGTGGTATTCAAAATGAGTAAAAGTTGGCAACTATGGTTATACTGTCATTTGCAAAAGTTTAAGACCAGTATCCGATTTTCAGTATTTTAACGCATTGCATCATTTGCACAGATTACAGCGTCATCTCAAGTGCTGACTGCATCAGACGAATTCTGCTGTTATAAATAAAGGTGGTCAGAACGTTTATCACCAGTTGTTTATTGGATTTTGTCGTAGACAGTGCTATTGTGTAATTACTGTAATGGGTAAAAACCTTCACTTACTATTACAAGACGGTCAGAAGTATTGACTCTGAAAAAAACTGGATTTTCTGAACGTCAAATAAGTTCGAGGGTAAATGTGAGCAAGACAGCTGTGTATCAAGCTATTAGTAAATTTAAAGTTTCGGGAAAATTTGTGGACCTCAAGAGTCGTTTCTTTTTCATACTTGAAGTAAGTCGTGGTTTCCTTGCAGGTTTATGAGATGATAAACCAAACTCTTTGACCAAACGTCTTGAAATAGTACTCAAACTGACGTTGGTCCCTTTTGCAGCCAGAGGATGGCTAATCGTATTGCAGGAGGTTCTTGGATCTCGTACGACCATTCTTATCACATGATCATCCCGTGCACTCGTTTTTGTAGGGCGACCGCTTCTCTTAAGGTTCATAAATTTTTCCGAACTTTTAAATTTACTAATACTTTGATGCACAGCTGTCTTGCTCACATTTACCCTCGAACTTATTTGACGTTCAGAAAATCCAATTTTGTGCAGGGACAATATTTCTGACCTTCTTGTAACAGAAAGTGAAGGTTTTTACCCATTACAATAATTACACAACAGCACTGTCTACGAAAAAGTCCAATAAACAACTGATGATAAACGTACCGACCACCTTTATTTATAACAGTAGAATGCGTTTGATGCAATCAGCACTTGAGATGACGCAATAATCTGCGCAAATGATGCAATGTGTTAAAATACTGAAAATCGGCTACTGGTCTTAAACTTTTGCAAATGACTGTATATAACTGCACATTTTATGTATAATTATATTTATCTGCCTGATAAAATTAGACTAAATGAAAAAATAATTCCTAAAAGTATGCTTTTTTCAAATGTGTGCGTAGATACTATCATTTTATTTTGCGGGCTAAAACTTTGAAATAATAAATATTAAATTAGACGATATTCCTATCATATTATATTAAAAATTAAACAGTGAAAAAGCTGCAATGTTGTTATATTCAATAAGACAATATGACTCTATGTTAATACAATTTTGAATACTGTAAAAAGAAAACATCGAAGTTAAACATAACATTTCATAAAAGCATGTACAGTCCGGAAAAAACAAAATAGCCACGCTTTTTCTTTGTTTAATTTTACCGCAAATCGCCGCAACCTCCTAAATAATAATCCGAAGGATTGTTAGAAAACGCTTTTTTTTTTTTTTTTTTTTTTAAGTCATTTTTTTACAGTAGAAAAAAAATGACTTAAACTAGAAAAAAAAATGACTTATGATAGAAAAAAATTATAGAAAAAAAATGACTTAAATGACTTTTCTTCTTATTTCATCGTAAATACATTTAAAGAGAATTACTACAAAAATTAAATGTTGTGGGGAAAGAGGCGAGTATTAACAATACTTCGGATTAGGTTGGCAGCTATGTAAACGGTTAGTGCTGACCAATTAGTAATAACGACTAGTTTATAATGCTGTGATTGGATTTTGCTTAGGAGTCGTCTACATATTAAAACTTGCAACTTTTTATTTTCATATGTTAACACGCTTTCAGCAGTCACTTAATTGAATACCATTTTTTTATATAACAATTTTCATATTATTCAATCGAAGAAAAGCACTGTAAACGATTAGTAAAGTTTATTGTATCCAAAAAAAAAAAAAAAAAAAGTTTGCAATTATTGAGCGACAGTTAAGAGCCCTTTGAATTCTACATTTTGAATATCAATGCTTTTTAATCCATTGAGTAGTGAATTATTTGAAGATTTTTATGCCCATGGGACCGATATAGGGAGCTGCCAAACTAATCCGGAAAATTGTTAGTACCGCCCTTTTTTCAGGACACTCACAAAGATAAGAGATTTCTACCATTCTTGCCACAACTAATTTTACGCAGACAAACTTTATAAAATTAGTGGTGACAATTAATTAAAAAACTTTTCATTCCTCGGAGTATCCTGAAAAAAGGGCGGATAGTACGACCCCTGCAATTGTTTGCGATCAACGCCCACTGGCGGGGGTGCCACAAACATCAACGCCTGCTTCTTAAATTCAGATGACGAGTCAGACTCGTCTACCGTAACTTCGCCCAAGTAAGCAGATGACGTGTCTCACTCGTCAAATGTACCCAAAGGGTTAACAATAAACTCTGCATTAACTAATTGTGGAATTTCTGCGATTAAATACAGAAAACAGATACCATGAAAAAATAATGGTTGTAAAAATAAAAGACGCCATTACACATGATTATATGTATATTTGTATGCATTCTTATTAGTAATGAAAAACGTGTATAACATCATTGATGCCAACTTTTTCTTTAAAAAGATTTCGTGGTATTGTCGAATACTAGTTTTCAGCTTCTTTAATAATAAGAAAATGTTAGTGAACAGTTCTGCTTGAAAGTAATGATAAAAACTGTTTTTTTAAACAAAGAATTCCTTGAATTTAAAATTAAAAGCATGTGTAACAATAAATATATAGTTAGATCTAAAAATAAAAAAATAAAATCTGTAAGTCTATTAATCCAAATAAATAAATAATTGAAAAAATAAACTTATAAATACTATGAAATAAATTATTTTTCATAACTAATGTACAGTTTTAAAACTTCAGTAAAATACAAGGTTCTATTTTAATTGTGCTTGGAATTCTAACAGAAAAATTTTAGAGAATTCTAGAATATATTCTAGAAAATATTCTCTGTATTTTCAAAACTTTTACTTAAAATAGTCTAAGAAATTTGTAAGAGCGTTCTTATAATATGTTTCGTAAATTTGGGGGTTCTATTATGAAATTGATTACAAAATAAATATATTTGGAAATCTCTTTACAACAATTTATATATTTTTCGTATGTCTTGGTATTATTTTTTTGAAGTTTCGTTATCATATGCGCGTCGTTTAATATGTAAAGTTTAATAAGATAATTTTGTGATACAAATTATCTTCTTTTTTTTTTTTTTTTTTTTTTTTGTACAGTAGAATTAATTGTGATACACGTCCGTCGAAAGGTATGGATTATAGAGCGTCACTATTTTGAACACCACTTTTTTTTAATAGTTATCTTCATTAATATTTGTAGTACACATTTTCTAAAATATAATGCAAAGATTATAAAAAAAAAAAAATAATAATAATAATAAGAAGAAAGAAACGAAAGAAAAGCCGTTATGCAAAATAGTGATTCCAGTGATCATTGGGATTACTAGTATATCAAATTATATCTGGATTATCCGGATTAGTTGACATTCCTTACAATTTAAGTATTATCATTACTGTTACTATTATTATCATATGCGCATCTGCAAACAAAATTATATATCAATGCGTGTTAGTAAAGCATACTTGCCAACCATCTCATTAATAACCGTACAATTGTTAACGTCCCTTGAAAAAACGCCCCTTTTCTCACACCACTATATTTTTAGAGTTATTCCCACCAAATGTTGTTACGATTAAATAAGACTAAAATTACTCTAAAAAATAATTGGTGTGAAAAAAAAGGCGGGTACTAAAAATTGTACGGTTCATAATGAGATGGTTGGCAGATCTGATAAAGTTCTCATTGTTTTCTTATAATACTAGATTTCAAATTATTCTACGGACTTAATATTATGTGTGTTATATATATAATTGACACATATATTTCTCAGTTTTGACATGTATAACACATGTCATAACACATGTATAACACATGTTTTGACACCTCTGCCACGTTTTGAAGGTCTGATCAAGTTAAAAATAATAAGCATTATGTAAAAAACAAAACACTTGTCACACATGGTATTTATATATACACCCTTACTCACACTCACGTGCACAAACACGCATGCATATAATATACATTTCACTTCTGAAAAATAAATAAATAAATAAAATAATAAATAAATATTAGAAAAAGAAAAATGTATGTTTTTGTAAGATTGTCAATTCAAAAAGTATTAGCAATGAAATCAGTTTTGTATTGTGTATATAAACTTCTAAATGCATGAAAAAACTAGTATGTTGTGGCCACCACAAGATTTTCTTCTATATTTTCCTATACAAATTCACTCAGTAACAATATTAAAAGAAAAAAAAAAAAAAAAAAAAAAAAAAAAATACGATTTTTTTTTTTTTGTTAAAAGTAAAAAAAAATCGGTAACTTTGTTTTGAATTATCACATATTTATAGTTCAACCATTCGTTTTAAAGATATTGACGAGACCTTTCGAAAGATACCCATCTTGAAAATTTAATAACCCCCCCCCCCGGTGGTTACTTCCCCCCAGGGGGGGGAAGCGATGCCCCCACATGCACAAAAATTTTTCCTAATTAACTACTACTATTATCAATAATTCATATGAATTTTACAAGCACAGATTAAGAATAACTCTCATTATGTACATTTATTCGAAATTTTGTCGTATACGTTAAAAATTTAGAAAATATACGATCATCGCGCCACCTGTTGAGCGATTGATCCCCAAATCTAATCAGCACCAGTTTATGTCAAAGGCCAACTAAATACCAAATTTCGTTAAAAAAAAAAAAAAAAAAAAAACGATTTTTTTTTCTAAGTTTTTTTTTTTGTTAAAAGTGAAAAAAAAAATCGATAACTTTGTTCTAAATTATCACAGATTTATAGTTCAACCATTCGTTTTAAAGGTATTGACGAGACCTTTCGAAAGATACCCATTTTGAAAATTTACTCCCCTCGAGGGGAGACTTAAAAAAATTTTCCCAGTCGACTTTCTCTATTATGAATAATTCTTGTAAATTTCATAATGATTACTAAAAAATAATTCTCTTTATGCACATATATAAAAAATTTTGTCCCATATCACCATGTTAAAAATTTAGAAAAAGCGGGATGGCAACGCAACCTGTTCGAAATTTTTTACCAAAAGTTGATAGGCACTAATTTATGTCAAGGTGCAACTACATACCAATTTGTATGAAATTCTGTGCAGTACTTCCTGAGATACAGTTGCCACAAAATTTTGTCACACACAGACAGACAGACATTTTCTAAAAACAGTTAAATCGTGTTCTACAACTCTCAAAACGTGTAAATCCATCAAAAAAACGGAGGTCGAAAATTTTCACGAATCCAATACTTTCTCTATATTACATATAGAAGAAAGTAAAAATATGTTAAGAATTTAAATAAAATAATCAATAATGGATATTTAGTAATTACTTAAGTTCAAAATAAGTCAAACATAATGTCAGTGTAATTACGTCGAATCAGAATGTGATTGTACGATCATAATAGAGATCATTTACGGTTAAGCATCTTCATTTCCTCCCACTTACGCTCAGCTAATTAGAGAGAATTCTCTCTGAATACCTCATACTGTGGAATTTTGATTATTCAGCACTTCTGGCCACGTAAGGACATCTTTATCATTTCTATTCTATTGTATTACACTTTAATGATGAAGATGGGAAGTGATTATAGTTGTAATAACTTTGCATTGAGAATAAAATAAGTTTCTCTTTCTGTCATTTTGACCTGCATTTAGAAGACGCTTGTGCATTTTGCTAATCTATTTAGCAGATTTAATTTATTAATTTTTGGTTTATGAAACTTGCAACTATTGATCGACATCGTACTAACCTTTGGATACCTACCTTTTGTTACCAGCGTTAGTTTTTCATTGGCTCTCTGAATGGTTCGTGTTATTTAACGTTGTAGAAGAAATTTTAAAATTGTTATTATCACTGCATTGAAAAAAAAAATATATATATATTTTCGAACCCTGATACCATTCTTGCTGATTATTATGTAAAATGACCTCCTGAATCCGAATATAACTACCATTTTGCCCAATCACCCACCGTTTTCTTTAGACGCACCCCCATCCTCCAATTTTTATCACTGTTCAGTAATTTTATGGTCATGAATTTGATTTGGAGAATGAAAAAGATTTAATTTAACACTTAAAAACAAATATATATATAATTTCAATAAATAACATTAATAATAAAAAAAATATGAGAAATGTAATACATAATTTCAGTGGCAAATCCCCCCACCCCACCCTTTGATGTTTTAGAATTTTCCAACTCTGTAGCCCCTCAGAAGCTATTTAACAGCTGAAATAATCCTCCCCCCCCCCCTTAAAAAACAAATTTACAGCCGTAAAATTACCGAAAAGTGATAAAAATAGGGGGCCGTCTCTAAAAAACGGTGGGTGATAGGGCAAAATGGACGTTATATTCGGATTCAGGAGGTCATTTTACGTAAGCATTTGTCAAAATGGTGTTGGAGGCAATTTTCATGCCGAGCAGTGTATACTTAATCCTTTGCCGACCCTAAAGCGCTCTATGCAGTGTTGCCAATGTCACGGACAGTTTTATTAAAATACCACCAGTAATTTTTAAGTGAGTTATTTCATATACAGAATGGACGAATAACTTTCGAAGTGATTAGACAACCGTTGCAAGTGGTGATTATTCAGGGGTGAAAGATTTCCGTCCTTTGACGGAACTCTTCCACCGGTATTTTTTAGGAAAAATCACAATCATATTTAATCGAAATATATTGGTCTAAAAATACATTCTTTTCTAAATAAAAATAGTGGTGCCGATGACGATAACCACTTTCACCCCTGTGGTTATTGTATAAAAAAATCCCTAATTTTGGCAATACTGACCACGGGAGTGAAATTAAATAGGACCGGCAAATGGTTGGAGAACAGATTTTTATTCCTTCCATATATACAGGAAAAAAGAAAGGATTCGTTAAAAAAAAAAAAATGGTTTTCGGTAGATTTAAATGTTTTGAGATGTCCTAAATACGAATTGACCGCTTTTAGAAAATATTTGTCTGTCTGCCTGTGTGAGCGGTGAAAATTTCATGTGGCATTTCAAATAAAAAATAACACACAAAATTTCATAAAAATGTATATTTAGTTCCACCTTGGTTTAAGTTGGTGCCTGTAAACGTTTGGTACTTATGACCAAAAAGGTGTCGCTGGTAAATTACGATTTCTTCCATTTACCGTAAAGTTATATCTCAGCTTGTATAGTGTATTATTACACAAAACATGATATGTGAGATGCCGTTTATTGATTATTAAAAACTAAGCCGAATCAATTCCAGCGCATATCGGCCGGGTGGGGTTACTGCTATGCTGCAATTCTCCTCGTGTTCGAGAATTCTATGTACCAGCTTCTATAGCATATAAATGCATAAAACTTTCTATGACAAAATGGCTATTATGAAAAAGAATGCCTATTTTATTTGGGTGGGAGTAGGCTAACGAGTGGTGCTGCTATTACTCAACTTTTACAATTTTCCATACGGCTATATCTCAGTATATATCGGTTAAAATTTCGCTAAACTGCATATGTAAAACCTCCATTTTGACAAGCTGTGTTTAAATTTTTGTACAGGTAAATGACGTTATTGAATAAACTAATATAGAAGAACATTTTGCATTAAACATAACATACTCGTTTTGTATTTTTAACTATTGAATTAAAACAGCGCTTTGAAAGAAAACCCGGAAGCTAAAACTTTGCAATGAGCAACAATTTCCAAGGTAAAATTAAGACATTCAAAGTTTAAAATTCCTTTAGCATCTTTTAAAATTAGTGTATAATTATAAAAATACTTGATTTTATGTGTGATATGTGAATTAAAAAAAAAAAAAAAAAAAACAGAATAGAAAATATAACTGATCGAATATAATTAGTTTACACATGGTACGAAAATTATCGTTCAGTGCATAGTTGAAAAAGAATAGAAGCAACATATTACAATAGTATTTACAAAGTTCCGTAATTAAAAAAAAAAAAAAAAAAAAAAAAAAGAAGAAGAAGAAGTAGTGGTTTCAGATAGTAAAAATATTGAATAACGAAATTTATTTCCACTTGTGAGTAACAGGGGCGTAGTTTGAGGGGGGGAGGGGGAGTCTCCCCCCCACAATGTTTTAAAAAATAGGGCGGCATATTGAAGTTTCTGGGGGCGCTGTTTTGCGACTTAAAGTTCATTTGAAAGTGGATCATAATTTTGCTAATTATCATTAGTTACCAAACTCCCGTTAGGTTGCGCCTGCGGCGCCCTCTAAACTAATTAAGACTCCCAAAACAGCCCGTTTTCCTACCGTGCAAACGACCCTTGAAAATTCTCGTCGTATTCATGACGCTTAAAAAAATCTGATCATAACAAATTCCTGTTTAGGGGCGCCTATGGCGTGATTTCCCGTTTTGTTCACTTACAATAGCCTGTTCGCTTACCGTACAAAAGACTGTTGAAAATTCTAATCGTATTCGGGACCCTTTAAGAGTAAGTTAGTAGCAAACTCCAGCTGAGCGGCGCCCTTCCCTGTTCAGGCACCTACAAAGACATAATGAGTTTTCTGGGGGCGCTGTTTTGCAGACTTGAAGTTCATTTGAAAGTGGATCATAATTTTGTTGATTATCATTAGTTACCAAAAACACTTAAGATTTTTATGCATCAGAAGCTGCCTTCGGCGACCAGCTGGTTGACCGACCAGCAAAAAAAGTTCGCATTAAAATGTCTGACTGTAGCAAACTCCCGTTAGGTGGCGCCCTCTTAACTAATTAGTCGCCTGAAACAGTCTTTTTAAACGTGTATATCAGCCTATTTTCCTACTGTGCAAACAATCCTTGAAAATTCTCTCACTATTCATGACCCTTAAAAAAATCTGATTATAACAAATTCCTGTTTGAGGGCGCCTATGACACGATTTCCCATCTCAAACACTTAAAATAGTCTGTTCGCTTACCGGGCAAAAGACTGTTGAAAACTTTGATCGTATTCAGGACCCTTTTAAGAATAAGTTAGCAGCAAACTCTAGCTGAGCGGCACACTTCCCTGTTCAGGCACCTACAACTGCATGTTCGCTTACCATGCGACGACCCTTGAAAATTCTGACCTTAGCAAATTCGCGCCCAGTGGCGACTGCGGCACCCTTCTCCCATTTCAGATATTTACAACTGACTCGTAAGTATGCGCAATCGCTTTCTCACCTCCAAAAACTTAAAATTACGATTTTTGAAGATTTTAGCTCGTAAAAGGAAAAAAAAAAAAAAAAAAAAGTTTATCGTAAGTTATGGCTATTGTATAAAAACGAAATTAGATGAGGTTTGATTTGGTTATAATGATTTCTCACTAACAATTTTTGATTCTAAGTGATCCTTTAAGCAATTTTTTTTTTATTTTAGTTTCATCGCTTAAGGGTTTTGAAATATTTACAAGTCTATAGAATTCAACTAGTGCTTCTTGACATGAAATAGCGCGAGGAAGCTGATTTAACGACGTATTAATAGGCACATATTGGGCAATTGGCGACGGTTTGGGATTAACACCCCAGTGGCGGTTCGAAGACAAGCCATCACAATTTCTATCTTCTGCGGAAGAGATGGCTCCCCCGCTTCAGTATCTCCCAGAGGTATTATTTGCACGAAGCATGGAGGACATTGCAGCCACGACAGAGTTTACGTGCACCAGAGACTGACTTTGATGATGGTCTTCAGTTGGCTCGATTATTGAATCCGCAATCTTTCTGTCAAGCTGGTAGACGTGAGGTGCCGGGTATGATCCCAGGTCACGCTTGTCGGTCTAGTCGTTCGGAATTTTCCATGGTTTTCTCCGAAACTTGCATAAATACGGGCTAGGACCCCTTAGAAAGACCTCCACAGAAGGCACTCCCCTCAGGCCTAGGACCCCAGAGCAGTCAATCGGCCTTTTCCCCAAACACCGACACCAAAACTTAAGTAAGATATAAAATTTTGTAAAAAAAAGATTTAATTTTGGACAACGGGACTTTTTTTCAGTTTGTTCTTCCACATAAAGGCATGCGGTAATTGTGTCGTGTTCCTTAGCAATAGCTACTACATTTCTTAAAATGTTTTTCACACAATATGGGAAAAAAGAAAAATTGGTTTAAACATATAAAATAACAATAATAAATAAATTACTGATTTTTTTTTCCCCTTAAGAGTGAACAATACCTAATGTCATAATAAGAAAACACCACAGAACTGGCGTTTAAAATCAATAATTACTAAACTTTGAATAAACACCATAAAATGCAATAAACTTGCAATAATTGTTTCGGTTCGAAAGAACACACGATCCTTCGTCAGGCGAAAAAAGTAGGCACAAGTGCTGCAGTCAAAGCGGCAACGCACAAAACCGCTTTAAGTGAACAGCAAAAATATATACAGATTAATGTAAACATAAATACTGGTGTGAGGAGAATAGTGCTGACTTTAAAATAAAGGGGCCGCCTGGAGGGAATTCAATAAAAAGGGGCATTATTTGCATAATTTGCGGTGTTCTATGTTATGATTTTTGTACGTAACAAAAGTAAATTACTAATTTTCCTTGTATATATATATATATATAGGCTGTATGCATTTGTTATTCCAGGAATGCTGCAGAACTATTGCTAAGAAAGTTCAAAAGTCAGGGGAAAAAAATCTAAAGGCCTCTAAACATTTAAAATGTTAGAAAAGGCTACTTGGTACCAAAATGTTTTTAAAAGGGCCGCCAGGTGCTGAAATATGTTGAAAAGGGGCCACAGGGTGCTAAAAACTGTTTAAAAGGGCACCCTGCCAAATTAGCCTAGAGTCAGCACTATAGAATTATGGAATAAAAGAAGGAAATAAATAAATAAATAAATTAGATTAAAAAAAATTAACAAAAACTAAAAATTTAAAAAATATCAAAATTAAACAAAAATCGAACTTATGTGAGTAATTTCATAGCATCAGACAAGAACGGAGTGGAACAAATATCATTAACAAGATTTTTCGAATTTTTAAATATGTAAAAATCTTCACGGATATTCAAATGGGAAGAAAAGGCAGGAGATGAAATTATGTTAGTTTTAGAAAAATCAAAACGATTAGGGCAACCAATACTCTGGTTGTCCTAAGAAAGATATTTTTGCTTAGTCTCATACAAGAATATATATATATATATATATGTATTTATTTCTGCAAAGCACATTAACCATATCTTTCGAACGTAAGCCCTTCCTTTTATTGAATGGGCTAAAAATGTAAGAGGAATTTCATGTCTGCGTATTAATATATAGATTTGCTGAAAAAAATTAGAATGCTCCAAAGATGTATAAAAAAAAAGGCTACTAAATGGAGGGGGGGGAATTGCAAAATGGATGGGGGGAAATTTTTTTTTTTTCTTCTTGGCAGATTTTAGGAATATGTCCCGAAGGAGAGGGGGGGGGGGCACGTATTAACATTAACCGACGAGAGGGCCTGCGCCCTCGATTCCAAAGATGGCAACACTCTTGAAAGTATGTGGGTGGCACTTTCAGATGAGGAATATGAAAGGGCGCCAAACGTTGGGTCTCCCACCCCAATCAAATTTTCACGCTACGCCCCTGGTGAGTAATGAATATTTAAACATTCTTTAAAAAGTCGAATTAAATTTTATAATCTATGTACTGAAATTTCTTAAATATAATATACAGGTATAGTGTTGACTGAACTATTAGTAAAATTTATTTTTTAATTTTGACATTTTTTCTTTTTTCTAAGAAAATATTGAACGAAATGACCTTGAACTTTATACATGCAAAGAATATTTAATAACTCATATTTTTCACTTTCGATTTAGTCACACGAGGAATTAGAGGATCAAACACAAATTGAGGAAAAACAAATGTTTTGCATAACTCTGTACTATAAAATGCTACAAATGACTTGCAACTTTAACATAATTTCACATACTATGTGCAATATTTGTAAGCTTTCTCTGGTCTGGGAATGGGAATCGCATGATTATTTAGATAAACATAATTAAAAAAAAAAAAAAAATATATTATTTTGTGTGTGGAGGGGGGGGGGGGAATTAAGCCTTTTGCATATAACAAGAATGGATTAAAAAATATATTTTACCACAATCATTATTCTGAAACGAAACTCACATGTGTAATTTTCGTTGAGATATGAGTATTTGTAGTAAATCTATATATGTATAAATGAATGTTTGTCTGTATGTTATTTATAAAATGGTAAACGGCTTGACCGATTTCGATCGTTCTTTTTTTGTTTTTTTTCCTTATAGGTCAGGGATGGTTTAGGAAAAAAAAATTAAAAATATTTAAAATTAATTAAAATATGAAAATAATAAACTTATTGACTTATATTGACTTAATATAAGCCATTTAAATTTTTAATTGTTGCCAAAAAAAGTTTACGAGATATATTTATTTATTGTTTTCAGCATAAAATGAAATATGCGTTCATGCGAAAAATAAGAATTACTAAATGTCAAATTGGTCGATGAGAAAATGACACATTATAATTTTAAAATAAAATAGTAATATTACAAATCTAACATATTTCTTCTGAATTTTATTTCACAGCATTTTTTTTATATACCTCAACTTCAGATTTTTTTTTTTTTTTTTTTTTTTAGTATGGCGGATGAAACACGCTTGGCATAAAAGTTAATTCAGCATTATGGTAAAGGTATTTTCTTATTGATAATTCTTGACAATTTTTTATAATTTTGATGCTGAAGTAGATCGGACATTTTTCGCCAAGGAAAAGATAGAAAGAAATACGCAAGCGAAGTGATGACGTCACTGGCCGTTCGTAGATGCAAGAAAAATATTTCCTACGTTAAACGCCCATTGGATTTTTTGTAAAAAATTATTAAAAATCGAGGAAAAATATTTCCCGATTTTAATCCGCATATTTAGGTATAGATATGTATTAGTTATCATGTCTATGCATTAGATTAAGTTATTTTTGTTGTAAAATTGACAAAATTTGAATTTTTAATTTCAAAACTCTAGAAAAAAAATGGCAAACTTTCATATTCGATTGAAAACACAAACATTTAATTTCAAAGGATGATATTTACACAATATCCAACTAATATACTGATTGAAAGGGAAATGATAAATATTCTATCATAATTTGAAGTCAAATTTGTTTTCAAATGTCTAAATAAAGTATCTAAGATACTAATATGTTGTAGCGGAATAGATTTGATATCGGTCATCCTTGGTAGAAAAATAAAATATCGCCAAATTATTTGGCGAACATAATTTAATTCCTTTCAAAAATCATGGTTATTTTAACAACTTATTTTAAGACAGTAATGAATAATATGAAACAATATTTCGTACAATGCATATTACGAAAATATACATCTGGCATGTATATTTTCGTATTACGTTTTTGATCACCAAATACAATAAGCGCCAAGAACGACAGAGTTTTGAAATTTAAAATTAAAATTTTGTCAATTTGACAGCAAAATAACTCAATCTAACACATGCACATGATAACTAATACATATGTGTACCCAAATATGGGGATTAAAATCGGGAAATAATTTTCTTCGATTTGTAATCATTTTTTACAAAAAATCCAATGGGCGATTGACATAGGAAATCATTTTCTTGCATCCACGGACGGTCAGTGACGTCACACCTCGCTTGCGTATAGGAACAATAATCGCATAAATTATATTTTGGTCTAAAACGGCAACAAAAATTTAAAAGTCGCCAAGGGCATTAAGGCTGTACCATGATCAAGTTTACATACTAATTTATTTATTTTTCTATATACCAACTACTATTAACTAAGCATGAAGTATATATAACCACAAAATAATAATTGTCTCATGCGATAGAAGTTGCCGATCATAGCATATTGTAATATTATATGTGGCTTGAAATTGCTGTCATTCTATGGTTGATTGATTAAATCAAATAAATATAGGAAATAACTTGAGAGCAAATATTATGTATATCACATATAATGTTGTTCATATGTAACTGGGATTCAGATATAAAAGAGCTACTTCAAATTTTTCGATACTGTCCGTATCGAAACTCTTATGTATGATAAGCAACCAAATGGAAGCCCACGGGTGAGCTATTGTCGCAGGCAATAGGGACAGGCACCGGATATTGCAAGGACGAACAAGGCGCTGCCTAAGGCAGCGGAAACCCAAAGCAAGCTTTTGACCGATTTCAGTTTTTTTTTTCTTTTTCATAAAGCATATAGAAAAGAGTTTGCCAACGAAGCGGGCAAAGCCGTCCAAAATTGTTTAAGAACTAAAATATTATTCAACAATTCGCCGGGAAATGAAAAAAAAAAAAAAAAAATCATTTAATTGTAAAAAAAAAAAAATAATAATAAATAAATTTGAAACTCATAAATATTATATGAATTTCACCACATAGTTAAAATTTTAATTAACCAGTCACCAAATTATTATTAGAACCAGATTAATACTGTGCAATAGTGAACTAAAATCATACAAAGAAAGGTTTGGAAATAAAATTCATAATGGACGACCCAGTTTTTATACTTCCACAACGCAGTACTGTTTTAGTACAGAATCCCTATGGACGAATTTTAAATTTTTATCGCCATGTTGGCGATAACTTTTTATTTATTTATTTTGACATTTTATTTTGGCTTTCAATGAGTTACAAATTTTTTTGAGTGTACTTTATCAGACTCTGTTTTGCACAGCACCACAATGATAAGGTTTCATTTCATTACATATTATGATCAAACCGTCAGTTCCCACACATACACATCAAAATTTCCACGTGAACGAAGTCGCGGGTAACAGCTAGTATATATATATATATATATATTTTTTTTTTTTTTTTTTCTGCGCATGTCTGAAAATTAGGAATTTTTTTGTTACATAAATTGAAAACTAGTTATATTTTGCAAGTTATATGAAAAGTTCATTTGAATATAGTAAAAATTTAACAAATTGTCGGCAAAAAAATAGATAGATTTTAGATATTTTTCTGAGTTGAAATTTCATAAATGATTTTTGACATACCACCCATTTAATTTGGAGATCTAATTGTTTCAGCCAAGTTTCATAAATTTTGTTTTGAGAAAAACCCCTAATGCATACCTGCGAATCATCTTATTAATAAGCGCATACTTGCCATCATAGTAATTAATATTCCGTAGTGTTGTTTGCCCCGCCTTCTGTTTCACACCAGTATCTTTTTAGAGTATTTTTCTTCTTGTTTAATCGTAATTGAATTTGGAGAATTTTACTCTAAAAATTGACTGGTGTGAAAAAAAGGGCGGAACTAACAACACTACGGAATATTAATTAGGATGCTGGGAAGTATGTAAGCGTAAAATTGTTAACGCCCCTTTTTCCACACTAATATATTTTGAGAGTAATTCTCTCCAAATATTGTTACGATTGAAAAAGAATACAACTACTCTAAAAAAAGAGTGGTGTGAAAAGAAAAGGCGGGTATTAAAAAATTTACTTTTCATAATGAGATGGTTGGCACGTATGCCTTATGAATTTACAAATCTTAGCAAATAATTAAAATTATGTTAGAGTTATCAGTCTATAAGGGTTTTCCAGTAACCAGACTATAATGCTAATTCAGAGATCCCTCATCTCATAAAATTCACTTCTGGAAGACATTTTTCGAAATTTGTTGACATCTCGCATTGCGCATAGTTGACCACTTTTTGATGTATTTCGGAGCATTTTTAGCCCTGCCTTTATTTCGCGCCAATTTATTTATAGAATATTTTTCATCAATATATAACTATGATAAAATAAGACAAAATTATTCTTTAAATGAAAATATTGTGAAGTAAAGACGGATCTAAGAATGCTCCGGAATTATCGCTGGAAACATTTGGCCACCAAAACATTCTATCAATTTTTTCTGTATTTTACTTTATCAGTGAAAAACGTAACTGTTCACTGATTAAATGAAGTAAATATTTCTGTTAAAACTTTCCGGTAGCCAAAAAGTACTAAGTTGGCAACTATGTCCGGAATGAATTAAAATGTTGGCAACTCTGCACTGCGTACCCAGTGGGCAGGCTCTCCCAATAATAATAATAATAATAATACCAACATTTTTATGTAATAATTTTTTAAACAGATATCGACGTATTTTAACGATTAATCATGCACAAAATTACTGTATAAAAATAGTGATATTTAAATTCATAGCTGCCAAGTTTTTTAATTTATTCCGTAATGATGCTACGCCATTTTTTTACACCGTAATATTTGTAGAAAAAAATTCTTCATTATTTAACTACGATTAAACATAAAAAATATTACTCTCAAAATATTCCGGTGGGAAAAAAAGGCGGGGCTAACAATATTTCGGAATAAATTAAAAAACATGACAGCTATGCAAATTTCTTTTTGTGAGAATCCAGCCAGTGAGACGCGATATACTATTGTCAAATTGAATTGTGCAATTTCTCCTCCAGTCTTTTAAAAGCAACCAAAAATGCTATTCAATTTAATTTAAATGAATATAGAGTTGCCAACATTTTAACTTATTCCGGAGTACTTTTAGTTCCACTTTTATTAAATACCACTTTTTTTTTTTTTTTTTTTTTTTTTTTAAGAGTACTTTCTTCTTATTTTATCGTAGTTATATATTGAAGAAAGTTATTCTATAAATAAGGTCGTTCGAAATAAAGGCGGGGCTAAAAATTGTACGAAATTAAATTAAAAGCTGACATTTTAATTGACACTCTGTAAGTTTTACCTGGAATGATCTTAAGAGAGTCGCATTTATTACGTATTAATTCCGGGAATATTCTGAACAATATCTAAGAAATTCAAAAACAAACAAAAATAAAGAGCAAATATTTTTCAGCGCTAAGTCCTAAAATAAGCAAATCCATTGTTAATGTGATTACAACGAAAAAGAATGCAGTTTCCGTTTTCTGTGTATAGAATAATGTTCATTTTCAGTTAAGTACCTTCATTTCCTTCCTGTAACGTTTACGTAATTAAGAAATATTCTTGAAATTTGCTTACTTTAGTAACTTTAACTATTTTTCACGTATAAACACAACATGGCATCTTTATGATTTTAGTAATTGCTTTATCTGAAGCAGCTAACTTTTTGAAGAGAAAAATAATGTTGCACTTTTTTAAAGTGAAATATATATTTTTTATTTCAAATCCAAAATGTAAGGAAAAATATAATAGTAAAAATAGGTATTAAATAGTTTTAAATTATTAAAGTTATTGTTTAAAAAATTTGGGCGATTATGTTAGAAACGAAATTAAATAATATAAATAGTTAAATTAATAAATGTAATATATCGCCAATCTTAAAATAATATGTAAAAATACCTTTAAATTTAATTTAAATGCAGGGGTTGTACTCTCCGCCCTTTTTTCAGGATACTCTCAGAAATAAGAAATTTCTGTCTTTATTGCAACCACTAATTTCATGCAGAAATACTTTTGGTATATTTTTAGCAATGTTTCGTGTTTATACAGGACACGGATTAGTGTATAAAAAAGTGGTAGCAATTTATTTGAAAATTTCTTATCCTTGAGAAAGTCTTGAAAAAAGGGCGGAGAGTACGATCCCTGTAAATGAATGTATTAAAATATTCACATTCGGGGTCCTCACAAAGGGAATTTTAAAAATACGATTTAAAAATAGTGGTATTCAATTACTCTTTGAACACGGTTTACATTGTAAGTTAAACTCTGTATAACCCACAAACAGGAATCTGAAGAGGGCCACGCTTGTTAGGTACTACAGAGTTGCCAACATTCTAATTTATTTCGGAGTATTTTTAGCCCCGCCTTATTCCATACCACTTTTTTTTAAGCAGTAAACTTTTCTTAGTTTATCGTAGATATATATATTGCAGAAAAATATTCTAAAAATGAAATGGTGCGAAATAAAGTCGCAGCTCTAAATTTTCCAGAATAAATTGAAATGTTGCCAACTATGGTACTGAATTTGGAAATACAGTAACCGCCGCTTATTAAAATCACATTCGTTTCTGAAGTGATTTTATAAAGCGGCTGATTTTTATATGCGGCGAACGTTCCTCCACTCAAGAAAAATGTATTACTTCCCTGAATTTGGGACGGAATTTCAAAAGATTGCAAATAATTGAATTAATAAACAATATTAACATTTGTCGGATAATTAATTAATTGCTACTTCAAAATAAGTAAATTAAACACATCCCAAGTGCCGATATGCCTTTCTTTGAGGAAAGTCATCATTACTTTGCCAAAAGTTCACGCTTTTCTTTTACATTTAAAATCTTTCCGATTAAAACTCTTGCATCTCAGTTATTTCAGAATAAGAACTAGAAACTCTCCTTTAATAACTAAAAATTAAAAAATACACTGATGGAAAAAATATCCCAACACCAAGAAAAATTTATTGTACAGTAATGAAATTTCAGCAATACGTTTGTCTAGGTAACATATTTAATTGATAAAAGTTTCAAGATCACAGGTAGAGCCATTGGCGAGAAGAGCCATTTCAAATGTGAAATGTTGGTACATTAGTAACCGGTGTAACCGCCAGAATTTTGAATGCAAGCATGCAAACGTTGTGTCGTACAGGTGTCGGATATCAGTTTGTGGGATGGAGTTCCATGCCTGTTGCACTTGGACGGTCAATGCAGGGACGGTTAATGCTGGTTGTGGATGACGCTGGAGTTGTCGTCCAATGATGTCCCATACGTGCCCGATTGGAGAAAGATCTGGTGATCTAGCAGGCCAAGGCAACATGTCGACACTCTGTAGAGCATGTTGGGTTACAACAGCGTTATCAGGGCGAGCGTTATCCTGTTAGAAAACACCCCCTTGAATGCTGTTCATGAATGGCAGCACAACAGGTTGTATCACTAGACTGACGTACAAATTTGCAGTCAGGGTGCGTGAGATAACCACGAGAGTGCTCCTGCTGTCATACGAAATTGCTCCCCAAACCATAACTCCAGGAGTAGGCCCTGTGTGTCTAGGCCGCAGACAGGTCGCTAGAAGGCGTTCACCTGGCCTCCTTCTAACCAACACACGGCTGTCACTGCGACCAAGGCAGAACCGGTTTTCATCACAAAACACAATAGATCTCTACTCCGTCCTCCAATGAGCTCTAGCTTGACACCACTCACGTCGCAAACGGCAGTGGTTTGGAGTCAGTGGAATGCACTCTACAGGGCGTCTGGCTCGGAGCTGTCCTTGAAGTAACCGATTTGTAACAGTTCGTTGTGTTACTGTGGTGCCAACTGCAGCTCGAATTTCAGCTGCAGACGCAGTACAATTAGCCACAGCCATACGCCGAACACGGCGGTCTTCCCTCTCAGTAGTGCCACGTGGCCGCACGGAACCCGGTCTTCTTGAGGCAGTACCTTCCCTTGACCACTGCTGCCAACTCTCATGCACAGTGGATACATTCCTGCCAAGTCTTTCTGCAATATCGCGGAAAGAAAACCCACCTTCTCGTAGCCCTACTACACGACATCGTTCAAACTCAGTGAGCTGTTGACAATGGCTTCTTCGTCTTCTTAGAGGCATCCTTGACTAACATTAACCCACTACGTCAAATCTCAACTGTAAATAACGATCACGAACCTTACAGCGCTTATTTAAAGCAAACCTCATTTGCATGTTCATAGTGTCGCACTAGCGCCACACTTATGCGCGTAGCTCGACATTTGAATCGACGTCATCTTTCAGATGTATAAACACGCCTACCAAATTTCGTTTATCTAGCACAGCTCCTTCCTGGTGTTGGGATTTTTTTTTTCCATCGGTGTATATATATCAGTACAAAAACCCTTAACGGGTTAAAAGTTTGTGACGCAGCTACTTTATCACTATAAGAATTTGAAATATGGGTCTTAAAAATAATGATATCAAGTTTTAAGTGACGCTCTTCTATTAGTTAAAATATACATAGATTTTCTTATTTGATCATTCGCTTTTTTCTTTTATTTATATTTACAATGCAAACATAATATTTTTAACTTCAAGATAAGACAAATATATAAAATATACTCACTGATGCTTTTTCATTTTCATTTCAATTTCAAAATAACAGTTTTAAAAGGAATGATATAAAAATTCCAGTCACGCCTCGGTGTCATTTTAAAAGATTTGTTTTTAGATTCCATTAAAATTACCTTTGTTTTGTCTGATAAAGTATATTTACACATTCAAACAGTGCTTTTAATTTTTAAATATGCTGTCAAATAATCACACTTTCACTGAGTTTGCATTATAAATAAAAATTATTTATTTCAATAAATCGATTTGTCTTTTGCGTCACGCTATCCAAAACTGTGAGTAAAATATATGTAAATGTTATTTTGTATCATAGTATCCAACTAAGTGAGAATTTCTGCAAAGAGACAGTGTGATGCAAAGAAAACATTTGCACAAATTTTACTTGCAGTTTTGGATAGCGTGACGCAAAAGACAAATCGATTTATTGAAATAAATAATTTTTATTTATAATGCAAACTCAGTGAAAGTGTGATTATTTGACAGCATATTTAAAAATTAAAAGCACTGTTTGAATGTGTAAATATACTTTATCAGACAAAACAAAGGTAATTTTAATGGAATCTAAAAACAAATCTTTTAAAATGACACCGAGGCGTGACTGGAATTTTTATATCATTCCTTTTAAAACTGTTATTTTGAAATTGAAATGAAAATGAAAAAGCATCAGTGAGTATATTTTATATATTTGTCTTATCTTGAAGTTAAAAATATTATGTTTGCATTGTAAATATAAATAAAAGAAAAAAGCGAATGATCAAATAAGAAAATCTATGTATATTTTAACTAATAGAAGAGCGTCACTTAAAACTTGATATCATTATTTTTAAGACCCATATTTCAAATTCTTATAGTGATAAAGTAGCTGCGTCACAAACTTTTAACCCGTTAAGGGTTTTTGTACTGATATCATTACTTTTTAGAGGTTATTGATCAAAAAATTAAAACGAGTCGTTCCGGCTCATAGGAAGGTTAGGTTGATTTATCTTTTCTTATGAAGATGCCACCATCTTTTTTCAAAATGACAGCTACAATTTATTAATGAACTTGGTAGATTTATTAAAGAGGTCTATTTACATATGGAGTTTTAAGCAAATCGGTTCAAAAGTTATTGTGATAATTTTCAAGTGGCCACCATTTAGAAACAAAGGACAGAGTGACTGAGATGCCCAGTGAACTTATCAAAGATATTTGAATATGTCAACTGTGCAAATGCGATTCAAACTGATTCCATATTACAAAAGTTATTGTAATAAAAAAATTTTAAGTGGCCGCCACTTGGAAACAAAATGGTGGAGCAAGTTGCCTAGCAAACTTTTCCAAGATATTTAAACTGTATTAAATTCACTCCCCAACTTTGATCTGAACCCAGTGGCGCCGATTATGTGGGGGCTTGAGCCCCCCCAGAAAATTTTCTGTAAGGGATCAGCCCCCCCAGAAATTTTGAATACTGATTCTCTATTAAACAAGAAATTCTTTCCTCTATTTCTTATTTAGTTTCTTACCAAAATCATAGCTGTAAAATAAGGTTGTTGCAATTGAAAATGGACATAAATCGACTAAGAAAAAAAGAAAGAAAAACAAGAGAGGCTGAAAGTCTCTGTATGGGGCGCGGGGTGAGTTCAGAGGAAGATGATTCCCTTTACTGTGCTACACTTATAGTTTGTGCATGAGGAGCAAAAGTTTTCAGAAACATCGATGCAAAGTAATATAACTATTTTTACAAAAGTTACTGCCATATAAATTCGATTTACATAAACTAAATGGCAAAGATTATGATGGCATTTTCAGGTCCAGTTTTGGGGCCCTTTGCTACTCAGAGCCCCTGGCACGTGCCCCTGTGTTAATCAGGCCGTTGTTTGTGTGTGCATATGTTCTTTTCCTTGGGTAAGCGTGTGTACATTATTACACCATATTTGATGACCTTGTATTAGAAATGTGATGCCCCCCACCCTCAAAAAATAATCTTGGCTACGGCCTTGGTTCGAGCCCCCCCAGAAATTTTTCAAAGTCGGCGCTGCTGTCTGAACCAGTTTAGTATTCTAAAAGTTATCGTTGTGGCATATTTTCAAGTAGCAGCCTGATTTCAAGTGGCTGCAACTTGGAAACTAGATAAATGTTGGAACAAAATTCATCCAAGATATTTGTGTGATAAGTTCAATGTCCAACTTAAATTGATTCAGTATTTCAAAAGATGAGAAAATTGCATATATTTCGGTAATCAGATGCAAAAATTATGTAATCAGAAAACATACGCCAAAAAAAGGCATAAATCTCGCTGATTTTTGACTCAATATATGTATTTAACATCTGTGATATCACTTTTCAGAAATAGCACGAATTTCGTCCATTATAGCAGCGAAAATATTTGCCTATCTTTATTTAGTGAAAAAGAGAAACAATCGCTATTTGAGCAATTAGCCATGATAAAGGTAAATTTTGTTAATAAGACATGAAACGATGGATTTCGACCCAGTGGCAGAAACACCGCAACATAGTTACGGACACAGAAAAGCGGCTTGCAGACAGTTTTTGTCTGCAACTTTCGAATAACAATTCACTTAAAAAAAACTTCTGTATAAAAACTAAAACTAATACTTTTATTATTTATAATTATCTATATTGTGTTGTGTCAAACATTGCTATAAAATATTTAATTGAATGAGATGAATTGAATGAGTACACACAATTGTTTATACTATATTGTCCTGCAGTAAAATTGTATTCGTGTATTGTTGCACGATATCACCTGATGTTACCCCCCCCCCCCCAATCACCTTTCAGGCTTTTTGAGTGTAAGCCATTTTCACCACTGATTAACACAAATTTTGCAGACAGATTATGAAATTTTAAAAGCCTGTCACAGACAGCTACGAAACTTTCTGCCACTGGGGATTTCGATAATTCACTGCAAAAATATTATGTTGTTTTGTAATGAATTAACAGCTTATTTCGTACTTTGAAAGATTAAAAGTAAATGTTATCGGTTAAACGATCCCGTATTGTAGATAGACTTTTGTGTTGCGTATTTCTGCAATGTATAAATAATAAAAAAAGTAATTTCATTATTGTTTTGTGAAATAATCTCATATCTCAGCAATCATTTTTTAAAAACATACAAAATTTAATAATTAGCAGTGAAATTCCAGTGGCAGAAAGTTTTGTAGCTGTGTGCGACAGGCTTTTAAAATTTCAAAATCTGTCTGCGAAATTTGCCTGTAATCAGGGATGAGAACGGCTTACACTCAAAAAGCCTGAAGCTGATAGCAGCAATCTTTGGGGGAGAGAGCTTAACAATAGTGGTGATCTCGTGCAACAATACACAAATACAATTTTACTACAGAACTATAGTAATAAACAATTATAAAATAATAAGTTGAACTCATTCAATTAAATATTTATAGCAATGTTTGACACAACACAGTATAAATAACAAAAGTATTAGTTTTGATACAGAAATTTTTATCAGTGAATTATGAAGTGGAGGAGAAGTTTTGGAGCAGTTTTAAAAGAAATTAGCACTTTTCTATGTCCCCGTAGAATCTTAGTAACAGGGGAAAAGAATACGCATATGCTGTCTATCAAGGGAGATATAGGCTGCTTAGGTCGCCGTTGTTAAGTACTGTTTTGTGTGTTCCTACCAAGGCACCTATATGGGGGCTCTAGAGTTCCTACCAAAGAGCATCTAAGAGTAAGACGTCATACATGGGTAGCGCATTGTCGCAGGCGAAAAATGTCCGTAAATTGCAGACAAAGACTGTCTGAAAGTTGTGGGCAATTTTTTTTATTAGTACAGAGACAGACAAAGAGTGTTCGAAAGTTACGGACTAATTGTTTTATTAGTGCAGACAAAAACTGTCTGCAAGCATTTATTCTGTGTCCGCGACTATGTCACCGTGTCACGGTGTTTCTGCCACTGGGGTGAAATAATAGTCTATATTAGCAATTAGTTGCTCTTGCATAATTTTAAAAAATAAGCGGTAAAATGATTGATTCCATATTTCAGCAAATTTATTGCATACATCGGATATTGTCTTTGCAAAAAAGGGCGAATTTCATTGATTAACATAGAGATAAAGCCTATTTCAGCAAACAATTAGGATTAAAATAACCTTATTAAGCAACGGCGAAATGATTGCGTGTTTCAATAATCAGCCACAAAACATCGTGAATTTCAGAAATCACCTTTGAAAAGATTTCAAATTTTATCGATTAACGCCGAATTAATATCGTATTTTAGCAATTAGTTGCACTTAAGCATAAATTTTTGACAGTTAATAGTAAAATGATCCCGTATTTCCGAATTAGGCTGCAAAATTATTGCATATTTCGGGATTCAGCTTTGAGAAAAGCATAAATTTCATAGATTAGCGGCGAAATAATTGAGTATTTGGAGATTAAACTTTATAAAGAATACGAATTTCATCGATTAGGCGCAAAATAATACAGTGAATTTTATTAGTTAGCAGAGATATAATAGCGGTATTTGGGAATTAAATGTAAATTTTAACTATAAAAATTGACACCATAGTTAGCGGTGAAAATAATCCCGTATTTTCGAAATCAGCTGCAAAATTATTGTGTATTTCAGCATTCAGCTTTGAGAACAAAGTGCAAATTACGTCTATTATCGACGAAATAATTGAGTATTTGGGACATTTAACTTAAAAAACGCAGAAACTTTATTAATTAGCGATGAAAAAAATTATGCATTTTAGCAATCAATTGTAAAATTATCGCGAATTTTGGAAATCAGTCTTGAAATATGTGAATTTTATCGATAACTGGTGAAATTATAGCATATTTTAACAAGTGGTTGTGACTATATGTATAAATATTGTTAATTTCACATTTATTTTTGCACATGCTGTGCAGTTTTTTTTTTTTTTTTTTTTAATAATAATGTATAGACCTTAAAAAAAAAAAAAAAAAAAAAAAAGATGATACCTATATGTACCAGATTGAACAAATATCGAGAGAGAAAAATAGATACCTACCATTCCTTATAGAATGTGTAATTTAATTATTTATGGGGGAAAATTCTTAGGGAATCTACATATTTAAAGCCTGCAACAACTTAAAAATATTATTGTAGATTACAATTTAAAAATTTTTAAATAAAATTATCTAAAAAATAAATATTTAGAAATTATTTAAGTAAAAATTCTTAAATTGCAAATTAGAAGTATTTTGCAACAAATATTTCACTGGCTCCTAATTATTTTAATTATACTTTTATGAAATTTCAGTTCTTTTGGTCAGTAGATTTTGAGCTACACTAAAAAACTAATATCACCAAGAGATTTAAGATTGAAAAAAAAAAAAAACATTAAAAAACTCAAAAGTCCCAATAAGTATAATTGCTAAGCATATTGACTAAATTACTTCAAATTTAGTATCCAGTTGTAAAATTTTCTCCAGGATCTAAAAGTCAAAATTGTGTATTCGTTGGAAATATAAATTTTAACATCGTTGCACACTATTCGAAAATCTGACTTCCAAACAGGGTTGTTGATTTTTTTTATTTTTTTCAAAAAAATCGATTTTTTTTATTTAAATCAAGATTTAATTGATTTTTATTATGTATTCATACATTATTGTACAACATTTGTTTTTTATTATGTGTATATATATGCACAATATCCACACTATCAATCATTTTACTTAAATTATAAAAATATAAATAATATTCTATTTCTATAGAAAAAATCCATGTAGGCATTTATTACCAACATTTTTATTCAACATAATATCTTCATAATAAGAAGTAATTGTATAACAATCATAAATGCGGTAGTATGAGCCACTCAACTTCAGACTTTGACTTTGTAGCTACAATAATGTATTGAAATAAAGCAAAATTTTACTCACACTATTGAACACATAAAATAATTTTGGAAAAGGATAATTTAGTAGGAAATATGACATATAACTGAAGCAATGTATTAAGAGAAAAAAATCTTTACTCATAGTTTCTAATCAAAATTTAAAAAAAAATAAGGAATTAGGGAAGATAAAAAAAAAAAAAAAAAGATATCCTAAAAAATTTTTACTTAGGTTTAACAAATATCATTTGAATCAAGAAAATTTTTTCACACTTTACCCATTAACAATATTCATATTTTCATTACCATTTTAATACTTTCACTTTTTTTTTTAAATCTTTTTTTTTACATTTAGTGGGTACAATTCATTAAAACAAGCAGTGACAGCAGCCTCGAATTGTATTTAATTGATTATATGTAGTTAAATTAAAATGTTATTATTTTTTAAAAACTTTTTGGAGCCTGCAGGGCTTTTTAAACAGTACAATGTAAACAATGCTATTATTTTTTAAATATCATATGAGCCAATGCTAAATGACATAAACTGGTATAAGAGCTAAATAAATAAGGAAATATTTTCTTTTTTAAATGTTTTTAGAAATTGCAGAAGTAGGAATTTCATAGTAAATATTAAATAATACATTGGGAAATTGAGAACTAAAAACTTTAAAATATATCCTTAAAGTGTTTGAGATAAATGAAGGCGGTAAAAACTGATAAAACCCGTTACACCATTGCACAGTAAGTATTATGCCAACCCTGTGGCAACTTGTACCGCTAAAACGCTCTAGAGTGATCCCTGGTAGCAGGAGTTGTTTATATTTAATGTCTACGGATATTCCACCTCCTTCCATGACTTAGCGGTAAGGTATATCTATATAGTTTTATTTTCTTAAAACTTACAATTAGTTTTTCATAAAATGTAATTACATGTTTCGTCTGTTATGAAGAACAAAAATGTTGTCAAATATAAACAAACCAGTGTTTCCACTACAGTCGCTTTTTATGCAAAATGCTATACAGTTATCCAAAATATGATCACACATTTATACTAAAAAATTACATTAAATTCTATAATAATAATAATAAAAAAAATCTTTCACAAAAAAGTCACAATAGACAATTTGCACGTTTTCGGATTTTATTCTAATAGAAAATGAAAAGGTAAGAAAATAAATACATACATATTCATTACATGAATAATAATAAATACACAATAAATACATACATTTTCTTTATTTGAAATCTAATGTCTGATTTATAACAATTTTAACATCGCACTATTTACTGTACAGAGAAAACGCAGTATAATATATCGTGACGTCACTCTTTATGACAACAAACTAAAGTAATCGTTGTTTACATTTGATTTCATGCTTTGCTTTGCTTCTTGAATCAGTGAAATAGGTTTTCTATGATATAATAATGACTGATATTAAAAAATTGTAGTATAAATATTGTATTATTTGTATTGTACCATTTTGCACTAATACAACACACAACAGCTAACGCTTCTCAAAAGTTATTTTTTAGCGTTCCACAGGATCCTATGAAACGAAAACATTGGACAACCGCCATGAAAAGAAAACATTTGAAAATGATGATAATGATATTGAATGATTCTAAGATGAAAAAGAAATGCTCAGAAATCACATAAACGATTAATAATCACGAAAGTTAAAACAAATTGCTGCTTACTAACCAGGCTAACAGAATGTAAACATTGAAGCATCATAAACTGTGACGTCAGGCAGCCTTTTGAAGTCACGTGATTTTTGGTTAATTTTAAAATTATTTTTTAAATTAATGAGAACTTTTTTTGCATTTTTAATAAACTTTTTGAAATTTATGGGCCTAAAACTACCATAAGAATAGGATTTTGTTCAAATCCCCCATGTGTGCAAATTCCTCATTCAGGATGAACTTTTTTCATTGTGATTTCGGACAAATTGTGAAAATAGTTTTCAGTTGCATAAATTTGGTAAGAAATGAAATTATAAACAAACTGTCACTAAACAGTGTGAGCAATCTATTAATGATAAATAATGCAGGCCTTGAAAGTGGGTTTAATTTTTAAGATGCATTTGTACAATTAACTGCTATGGGGGAAAAAAAGAAGAAGAAAAAGAAAACTAAGTAAGAAAGCTTTTGATAAGTTTTATTTAGCTTATTTTTGGAATAGCTTTACTATAAGGCGCCCATCGCTGTTGCTGATGTACATCTCACTGAATGAGTCGATTACTGCAAATCGATATTCTGAATCATTACAAAACATCAAAAATACATTTCAAGAAAATAAATTACTGTTTCACTCTGGTGCTTGTTTTGAAATTCACTGAAATAAATTAAGCATATTTTAAAGATTAATAAAATATTTAAAACAGTAATAGAAATTTGAGCTATTTCACCACAAAAAAAAAAAAAAAAATTCAGAGAGCTTTCAAGCTTTAACACATAAAATTCAGCATTATAAATGATGTATAATCTAAAATAACTTGAAGATTTGCCCCAAAATTTCAAAATTACAGCCTTGCATGAATCTGAAAATGCATGAAAATCTGTACAGAAGCAATCACAAAACAAACAAAAAATAAATAAAATCACTGGATGCAGCTAATTTGTCATGCACGAATCTGAAAATTCATGCTACAGCGGTCAGTATCCCAATATTAAGACTAAAACAATATCACTGGATACCCCTAAGTCATAGCACATGAATCAGAAAATGCATAAAAAATCTGTACTACAGTGGTCACTATCCCGATATTAAAACAAAAAAAAACATCACTGGATACTCCTAATTCATGGCACATGAATAAGAAAATGCATGAAAATCTATACTGCATCAATTACTAGAATACACTTTTTTCCCCTAAATAATTCCATTTATTAAAAAGTAAAATAAAATAATAAAATACACTCAAAAAATTAATTTTTATGCCTCAAAAACGCATTAAAAAGAAAAATCATTCAGCTGGGCCGCATTACAATAAACACACGCGCGCGGCTGGCACAAAAAGAAAAACAAAGTTCCAAGACAGTTAAATGAAGTACCGATACAAAAAAGTTACTATTAAAAAGTGTCGATACACTGAATCTCATCACAGCATCATGAATCGCTAACAGGTACCCTATAGTAAAGCTTAGCCTTATTTTCTTTATACTGCTTGTGCTGCATTATTATATTTAGAGTAGAGTACAGTATAAGCTTGATACAGGGTTGCCACTCAAACAGGAGAATGAAATTCCCTGACTTTTAAAAGGTTTTCCAGGTATATTCTAAAAAAATTTCAGTCTAACCGTATATTGAGCATTGACTGTGTTGAGGGCAAAATAATTAACGTCCCACTTGTAAACACAAAATTTACATATGACAAAAGTTGCATATAATGATAGCATTTGTCGCTTATAAGCGAGATAAGAAATTCCTTACATGAGCAAAAGAGAAGAGTGGGGGTGTTTAAAAAAAATAGCAGAAGCTAATGGAGAAAAAAAAAAGGGGGGGGGGGAGGGGAAATGACCGTGCATTGGCAGATTTTTCTTTTCACTGACTTTTATAGTCAATTTTCAAATTCCCTGACTATTCCAGGTTCTCCAGGTAGCGTGGCAACCCTGTTGATATAAAGTAGTTTTCATACTACCTTAGCTATATCCGTCAAAAGCATTATAAATGATTATTATGATACACAACTAAGACATTCAAATTCATTTAAAATTTAACAATATTGTATTAATACAGTATATATTGTATCAATACAGTATTAATACAATAATGTATTAATACAGTACATACAACATTTCCCAATTACCCATTACACTAGACTTGTGATGTATCTAATTAAGGCTGTAAATCAGTCAGATAGCTCCCTTTCTCCCTTCCCATGTTATCATATATATATAGGATTTTTGTTGTTTCGTTTTACAAGGCTGTATCATTCAAAAATAAAGTTTTTCGTAATCTGTTTTTTGAAAAGAATAATACAGCTATTTTATTCCAATAAATAAAGTTTGGACTGTAATCGAAGTATCTCTTAGTATCTCGATTAGTTAGGATCTCTAATCAAAACATTTAAATTTATTTTTCCAAAAATTGCTAAGCTAAAAGGTGACATATTACGAATAATAACAACATAATTAAAGTAATAATAAACATAATAAAGAATTCGAAAACTTGTTTAATTATCATATTACAGAAAACTGAGTAACATTTTGCGAAAAAAGCGACTATAAAAAATGTAAACAATGGTTTGTTTACAAATAACAATACTTCCGTGCAATCAGACGAAGCCTATAATTACATATACGTAAAATTATAAGCAAGTTTTAAGAATATAAAATTATAAAACACTTACCACTAAATCATGCAAGTAGGTGGAATTTTTGAATAAATATTTTAATTCCCCATTGAAAATAATAATGTAAAAATCACTGCTCACACTCTCGCTCTCATATCTCAGTGTTATTTTAATTTAATAAAAATTATGATTAACACGTTCACGCCGGCGTGGTACACCGGTGGGTCACAGCAAAAGTATCCGAGCACTACCAATATTTGTCTAAATCATGCAAAATTTCGTATTAATTCCAATTTCCAATCAACAAATTAAACAAAAACACCGCGGCGCGGACGAATACAGGGAAAGCAATTAGCTTAGCGTCTACAGGATGTACGCATCCGTATGATGTACGCATGCGCTCCAAAGACCATGGACCATGGTATAAATTTGTGTGCATGAGGGATTTATTAAACGTTTTCGCTTTAAAAATATTTTTAATTCATTATGAATAATGATGACATAGAATATCTATAATTAAAAAATTCTTCATTTATTTTAAATATTATCTAAATACTTTTTTGACGAAATGGGAAATCTTAAAATTAAAATTATATTCTTCATAACAAAAATTTATTGACTGCATTCACGTTGGTCAGCCAACCAACGTGTCTTGAAAGTAAGAACCGAATTACGACATTTTTGCCGAATAAAAGCATGCATTTTGGCGGAGTAATATAGTTCTATTTTCAAAGCAACTTTTACAAAAAACAAGAGTTTTCCTGAAAAAAACAAAAACGTTACTCGATTCAGAAAGATCCCATTAACAACATATATTAATTAAATTAAAATCGTTCGTGCGGTTTTAGAGATATTTTTTCATGAATTTAGTTCATTACATCCTTACACCTCACGTTTTTCCTTTTTGGCTTTAAATTGAGATTCAGATCTTAAAACATACTGCATGTAGGAACGTAAAATTTTCAGGATAGATTAAGACCAACGATAAAAGATTATTTTGAAAATATCAGAACAAAATAAGGCATATTTGCTGAGATATTAAGTGTCGGCTTTTACAAATCTCTTTGATGTCAGACTAGGCGTATATATGAGTTCGCAGCTTTCCGTCCGTTTGTCCTTCCGCTTGCGTCACTCGAAAAACTGCCGTTTTTCATGATCACATGCGAATCAAATCAAATTTGAAACTTATTACATCGACTTTAAGAATACATTCCTTGAAATTATTACTAAAACAAGTGATGGGGTTTAATTTGTAAGTATGCTTTAAATGTAAACTTTTCGACAAAGAGAGATAACAGAGAGGTTGTTAAATTTTATTTTTTATTATTTTTTATTTAAAAAAATAAAAAGTCACAGTGTAAAGAAAAATTTGTTTAGCGTGCATAAATGGCTTTTTTGCTGCTGAAGAGATTTTTTCTTTTTTGAGTTTATTAACCGGCGATGCTGATTTTATTAAGCGGCGGTTTTAAATTTAGTTTGTATTGATTTGATTCCGGTCCTGGCAATTTGATCAGATTAAACGGTTGATTTTATTAACCAGTGAATTTATTAAGCGGCGGTTACTGTATTTTTAATCGAATCTAAGAATTTCCAAAAAGAATAAAAACAAAAATCCTCCAAGAAAAATATCTTTTTAACTGCTACAGAACTACTCTAAAATAAGCAATTTCATTGTTAATGTGGTTATAAAGACAATGACAATTTCTCTCTTCTTTAAGTACAATGATACTCATTTTCAGTTAAGTACCTCCATTTAAATTTTCTAATCTTTATTTAATTACTATGTATTTATGAAACTTGCTTGGTTTGGTAATTTTAATTGTACTTCACATCCATTTACAATATGGCATCTTTATAGTTACCTTTATGCTGTGACCGTACGTACCGACCAGGGATTTATATTTGAAGATGCCACTGAACTTCTTTCTAATCTTACACTTGAAATTCATTGAGAGATGTACATGCTTCATTTCCCATCGTTCGTTGAAAAATTATGTATCAAAAACAATGCATAAAATATTACTTTTTGCGACTTTAAAAAAGTCTTCTATAATTTTTATAAGTCAACTGAAAAAGGCCTACAAAGCAGAATTAAAAAAAAAAAAAAAAAAAAAAAAAAAAAAACTTTCTTTAGTCTGAAATTATATAATTGAAAATGCCTATCGCGGGAGAAAATCTTACATCTCGAAACACTAGTAGTTGCGTGCATACTAAAGTTTCGCAACTGGAGCTGATAACTGACAAACAAACGTAGCATACCATCTCACCCTATCTATATTATTCATGCCGTCTCTAAACAACAGCGATCTTGATTGACATGCATGTATTCATAACGAAGAAATGAGTTAAAGTAAAAATTTAATAAATAATTTCCTTTTAAATTTTCCGATGTCAATCTTTTTTTTTTTTTTTTTTCCTTTTTTTTTAATTCCCATTAAAATAAAAGATTATCTCAGTTTTAACAGACTCCAACAAACAATACTCAGGAGTGGCAGTGATTGTCAAAAGCTGTGCCTTCCGTGATAATTAGTACACCAAGGTTCTCACGGATCTACCGTTTCCAAAGACTTTTCCACCAGTATTATCTTAAAATAAATACCTTTTTAATTGTACCGTGCACAGTTAAGAAGAAATTTAGTTTTGGATAATACTGTTGGGAGAGCACTTCAAAAAATTCAGACCGTAGTGACCTGAGCCTGTTCAGTGTCAGTGCTAGTCTACGCATTGTTGCCAACATTTTAATTTATTTCGGAACATTTTAAACCTTGCCTTTATTTCCCATCACTTTATTTATAAAATAATTTCTTGCTTAATTCTAATGAGATTCGTGGATTTAAATTTTAATTTACGCGTTTTAATGCACACTTATATTAATTATTAATTTTATTTTTAAATTGCTCAAATTGCTCAAGAAAAAAACTGCATTTGAGAAACTGGAAAGGAAAATTAATGTTTTCGCTATTCAGTTAATTAGCAAATCGTCTCCTCATCCAAGTTGAAAATGTTATTTTTTAGGGGTAGAAATTTGGCGTAGAACTCATACTGAAATTTGTTTAAAATTTTTCTCTACTTATAAAATCGCTGGTTTATGAAGAAGAAACTTTCATTTCATAAATACCGGCATGGATTCTGCGCCAAATTTCCACTCCTCTATTCGTAAGAAAATGGATTCTGTTTCTAAAACCAAACTACCAGGTTTCTACCAGATCCCATATAAAATAGAAGATAATAAAATTTGAAGTAAAATAAAAAGCAACAGCAGATTTGTCTAGAGTCTTAATTAAAAGATTATTTAGAAAATTAAAACAGTAAAACTATTTATGTTCCTCGAAAACACTTTCCCGCTCGTATGCGAAAAGTCATGAAAATAATTTTTGAAAAAAAGTTATTTTTCTAATCAAGCCCCATATTTTAATAATTTATTGCCTGCAACTCAGTCACGTACTTACATAGCTGCCAAGTTTTTTAATTTATTCCGGAATGTTGTTAGTCCCTTAGTTTATTATTCCGTATGCATACTCCATGAATACCATATCTCATTACATACTTGACAATCATCTCATTATGAACCGTACAATTTTTAGTACCCACCTTTTATTTCACACCAATAATTTTTTAGAGTACTTTTAATCTTATTTAATCGTAAAAACATTTGGAGAGAATAACTCTAAAAATATAGTGGTGTGAGAAAAGGGCTGTTTTTTCAGTTGGCGTTAACATTTGTACGGTTATTAATGAGATGGTTGGCAAGTATGTCATTAATAACCGTACAATTGTTAACGTCCCGTGAAAAAACGCTCCTTATTTCATACCAATTTATTATTAGAGTAAATCTCTCCAAATGTTGTTACGATTAAATAAGAATAAAAGTACTCTAAAAAATGACTGTTGTGAAAAAAAAGGCGGGTACTGAAAATTGTACGGTTAATGAGATGGTTCACAAGTATGCGAATGTCTAGGCTAGGTTTTCCCACTATTCATGTGGAGGTAAGCGGTAGTTTGGATTACTATAGGAACTCTATAAGTGCCCATGATGAGGATGTTAAAAATATTTCAACAGTTCGAAAATTTGAAAGGGAATTTTATAGCAGTTCTGTTTTTTTTTTTATTGACAGTTTTAATAATATAATTGATATAGTTTGTCTGTTAATCCTTTGATGCAAAGTGCAATTATACTCATTTAATATCAACAGTCTCTAGAAATTACTATCAAAGTTACAGGAAAGAATGAAATAATTTTTTCCACTGAATTATTATAAAAGCAAAATATTTGTTAACAATTTTTTGAATGAAACTTAGCAGTTGGTTAAACCAGATGGTATAAAATATATACCACCGTGTTTAAAAAAGTTAACACATTATCATCGGGGTGTTTTCTTATTTAGAACAATAATTCTACAAACATGAGTCGTTAATCCATCAGCAGATAATAGTTTACGCGGTTGGCACTTGGTTAGTTGGGACTAGAGCCAGAACCTGATTAAGGGGAAAGCACACATTATTTATACTTACACCGTTATTTTTAGAAGGTTTTTATATGAAATTGACTTTGTCATCGTGTCTTCGTGTCACGCTAATAAAAAAGGCGCCTCTATTTTAACGTAAATATAAGCTGTTACGTTTGTCGCTCCGTGGCTTAGTTGGTAAGAGCGTCATGTTAATAACGCTGTGGGCGAGAGTTCGATACCCGAAGGTCCGCCGTGTTAATTTTTGCAGATAATTGGTAGAAAAAGTTGTCAATTGATAAAAGAAAAATTTTCGTTGACTACAGAATATCTTAAGAAATTTTGAAGAGTTTTTTAAGAAGTTTTTTCTTTTTTTAGATATTAGAAAACACGAAATATTTTAGATATTAAAAAAAGCTCAAAATAAAAAGTTTCAAATAAAAAATACATAAATTAATATTTTTAGAAGCTTTATATATATATATATATTATATTATTATATGAAATTGAATTCCTCATCGCGTTTTCTGTCACGCTAGATAACAAGACACTTCCACATAAATATATATATATATAAGCAATTTATTGTATTTCTTAATGGTTCAGTTGGTTACAGCGTCATGTTAATTTTTGCAAATAATTAATAGAAAATGTGTCAGTTGATAAAAGGAAATATTGCGTTGTGTACACAGTATCCTAATAATTGTTGAAGAATTTTTTAAAATAGCTTTTTATCTAGTTACTAAAAAGCACAGAATAAAAATTTAAGTAAAAATAAATAAATAAATAAATTTTTAGAAACTTTTTATTGAAATTGGATTTCGTTATCGCTTCTTCTCGTCACGCTAATAAATAAGGCACCTCAACTTTAAAGTAAATGTTAACAGGCCTTATTGTCGCTCATTGGCTCAGTTGGTTAGAGCGTCAAGTTGGTAATGCTATGGGGTGAGTTCCATCCCCCGAAGGATCGGTGTGTTAAATTTTGCAGATAATTAATAGAAAATGTGTCAGTTGATAAAAGAAAATTTTTCATAGTCTACACAGTATTCTAAGAATTTTTGAAGAGTTTTTTTTTTTTTTAATGAGATTTTTTTAGGTACTAAAAAGCACACAAGTTAAATAAAAAAAAAAAAAAAAATCTTTTAGAAGCTTGAAATTGAATTTTTATCATCGTGTCTTTGTGTCATTCTGAAAAAGGAGGCGACTCCACTTTCATGTAAATTTAAACAGCCTTTTTTCGTAGCTCGTTAGTGCATTTGGTTAGAGCGTCATGGTGATAACTCGATGCTCGTGGGTTCGATCCTCGCAAGCCGATGTGTTACTTTTTTGCAGATAATCAATAGAAACGATGTCAATTGATAAAAGAATATCTTTTATTGTTTACTCAGTACCCTAAGGAATTTTGATAGTTTTTTTTTAAGAAGCTTTTTTGAGTTACTAAAACGTACAAAATAGAATTTTCAGTAAAAACATAAAAAAAAAAAATTAATTAATTAATTAATTAAAATAACACTGAAAGGTTTTTATTATTGTGAAGCCCTAAAAAGTCTAATATAAAAATTTATTCTAAGAGAGAGATGATATAAAATCATAAAAGTTTCAACAACAACAAAATTTTAAAGAAAATAATAGATATTTTACTTCTGCAAAAGACGAAAAATTTGAAATATTCCAAATATTTTAAAAAACATTCGAGAACAATATTTCTTTTGTATAAGTATTTGTTAGATTTTTCTAGAATGTTCCATGATTTTTATTGACAGTTCTTAGACTTTTTGTTCGAGTGTCATGCTGATAACGCGGTGGTTCCGGAATCGGTCCTCAAAAGACGATATAGTACTTTTCTTCAGATAAATAATTGAAAAAAATTGTAAATTGATAAAAGAAAATCTTCCGTTGTCTACACAATATCCAAAGAAATTTTAATTAGTTTTTTTAAGAAGCTTTTTCCTTTTTTGTAACTAAAAAGCACAAAATAAATTTTAAGTAAAAAATCATTTTTTAAAGTTCGAAGCTTTTTATTGTGAAGCCCTAAAAAGCATAAAATAAAATTTGTTCTGGCAAAGACATGCTACAAAGACTGGAAGTTTCAATACTAAGAAAATTTTAGAGAAAAATATAGGTACTTTCCTTATGTAAAAGATGAAAAGTTTTTAATGTTCAAAATATTTTAAAAAGCTTTCGAGACTTTTGGAATTTGTGACCTAACGAATGATTATTCAAAAACTAATAACTAAGAATATTGGTCTCGAAAGCTTTTTAAAATATTTTGAACATTAAAAACTTTTCATCTTTTACATAAGGAAAGTACCTATATTTTTCTCTAAAATTTTCTTAGTATTGAAACTTCCAGTCTTTGTAGCATGTCTTTGCCAGAACAAATTTTATTTTATGCTTTTTAGGGCTTCACAATAAAAAGCTTCGAACTTTAAAAAATGATTTTTTACTTAAAATTTATTTAACAAATACTTTCCTCTTATAATAAACAGACAATTCTCATTAAAAATTATTTAAAAAGAATTTTGGTGTCTAATAAAGGTGAGTAAATTGGATTGTTTTACACCGTTCATTTTCTACAAAAAATATTTCCTCGTTAAATCGTGGAATTTCTGTGACTTGAAGCAAAAAATAATTGTAAAAATATTCCGGTGAGAGCGGAGATAATGTGTGCTTCCCCCTTAATCAGGCTCTGACTAAAGCCCCTTAATAAAATATATAGGCCGACGCATCGCTGCCATTTTTTTGCCTCAGTAGAGGACAGCATTCCGCTTGGCGTCCTTATCGCTTTCCTGTGATTTTAAGAAATCTTGATCTGAAGCTACAATCGGTCAACAAAAGCAATAAGCAACAATAATATTCCAACAACAATATAATTACAACACATTTTTTTCACATTACATTATCAGGATATCCTGTGGATGTATTAGAAATAAGATGTTTTATTAGGACTGTTTCTGTTTCGTAGACAAAATGTCGCCAAAACTCAAATACACAGTAATAAAAGGTCTTGTTAAATCGATTTATCAATATTAATATAAATATTATGATTAGAATAACACATTTTTCTGTATTTTTACACTAACACATGCCAGAAATATAAAGAAAAATAAAAGCAATGTTGTTTGATTCTTCTTAAATTATCTTAAGGAAATCTGAACATTTTATGTTCTTTTCTTGAGTGATTGTAGCAGTTTATAGTTAAACAAATCTCACATCGTACTTTATATAGCTAAAATTATAAAATATAATAAAAGGAGTTCTCTAAAGTAACACAAGACGATAAAAATAATGACTGCCGTTTATTTATCAATGAAACTCGCTGGGTACATGTGGCAACCCTAAGGCAACAAAATGGCTGATGCGCCAACTCGTATATATAGGAGCGTTAGTTGGGACAGTTCTAGATGGCCCAACGTCTTTTTTTTTTTTTTTATGAGCTCCATTGGCATTTTCTTCCTTAGGGTAGCTACGGTTGGTCAACCATAAGGAAGAATGTTATGAGCCCAACAGTAATAGGTGTGTTAAATTTGCATTTAAAAGCTCATTTCTAACGATTGCGTAACTTCAAAGAAAAAGTATGCGTATGCGTGTAATTTTATTATACGCATTAAAATACCTTCGAAGGTGTTGATTATTCACAAGGAAATATAAAAGTTGTAAATAATAAATACTAAAATGTAATGTTGAAGTAAAATACTCATACTTGCCAATATCCTAATCAATATTCCGTAGTGTTGCTAGTCACGCCCTTTTTCTACAACCAGTAAATTTGTAGAGTAATATACTCCAAAGGCAATTACGATGAAATAAGATGAAAAATACTCTAAAAAATACTGGTGTAAAAAAGAAGGCGGGGCTAACCATACTACGGAATATTAATTCGTATGTTGGAAAGTATAAATACTGCATATAGGTTAGCGGTTTGCCAATGATTGGGCCATCAATCTAGCAAACGGCCATTTATAATCGTTGGCCATCAAAAACCCCACAGTTGTTTCAGTGTTGGCTTATATAAATTTTGTTTGTGGGCGAATCCTCCCCCAGCCCTTTGTCTTTTTTTTCTAAAACGTTACATTACTTACAAAATGATTTAGCTTATTTGTGATTATATCGATTGAGTTTTACCTTCAGCACTCCATACGGTAAATATTATTAACATATATATAAACTGGAAGCGCATAAAGTGTTAAAAACGAATATGCAAAACCCTATTTTAAACCAAAGTATTGTTTTAAAGGAAAACCTAAAGACGAGACTTCAATTGTAATCAATAAGAGGTATAGAATTTTGTCATAAAATTGTTAACATTATTTCAATATATAACAATAAGAAAATAAAATCCTCTTCATTATAATTGTTTATTTAAAACTTACTTTGTATCGAATTAGAGCCATTATTTTTCATCACTCATCTTTACGCATTTTAGCGTAGAAAACTTGTACTAAAAATACCTATTCGAAATTAAGGTTATTATATCTTTCGGGAAAAACCAGAAAAGTTGAGAACGATGCTTTTCTTCCTAAATCGTGGATTTGATATCACGGATATTTTTTTAATTTATTTTTTAATCCTATTGCTTTATTTGCAGAAATCTATAAGTTTACATAATATTCTAATTTCCTTACTCTAAGAGCAAGAATAATTATTGTTTAGGTCTAAAAAATAATTATTTATTTTTAAATAAAAATTTAGTAGATTAAAAATATTCGTACATGTATATTGAGAAGAAGTTTTTTTTTTTTTCTTAATACATACAATAATTTCCTCATTAAAAAGTATTACAAAAATTTTCACTGATAGATTTAATTTGAAATTGAACAGAATAAAAATAAAGGACTTGGAATAAAAATTTAAAATAAAAGTAAAATTGCTTCTATACAAGTTTAACAATAATTGAAAAATTATCGCCTAAATAATCATTCAATTTAAATTTTTCTTCCCCTTTCCCCCACCACCCCATTTAAAATACGCTTAAAGTTCCATTTCAAATAAATACTTTGTATTGTATTAAGTGAATTCTTTTAAACTAGAAATAGAAAGCTTTCTCTGTACTTTGAGTGCTGCAATCTAAGGGATAACAATGAGATATTGATAGAAGTTGAAGTGTTTTATAGTCTCAGTTTTGTAGATTTTATATTAATGTATTTCATACTTTTAGCATTCCTATTTCTAAAGTGCTAAATCGATAAAACTTTTGTTTTTGTGTTCATGTGAAAAATCTATATTTTATAGTGTAGACACATTTCCTACGCCTAGCATTGAAGAGGATTCTAAACACATGTAGGGGTGACAAACTGCCCAACAGGTTTGGATTTGAAAAATATCCAGTTATTCGGCGTTCCCTTATCGCTTATTTTCTCTCAACCACAAGAGTTATAATCCCTGTTTTAATCATAGCTGCCAATATTTTAATTTATTCCGGAGTAATTTTAGCCCCGAATTTATTTCGCACCACTTTATTTATAGAAAAATTTTCTCCACTATATAACTTCGATAAAATAAGACAAAATTACTTTTAAAATAAAAGTGGTACGGAATAAAGGCGGGGCTAAAAGTAATCCGGAATAAATTAAAATATTGGCAGGTATGTTTTAATGCGGGACTCGTTGAGTCAGCACTCAGCACTTCCGAGAGACTTCCATGGTCGCAAGAAGCGTGGTTGAAGAATATTAGCATCTATGCTATTCTGAATATTTTATATGTGCTTATATTGTGAATAATTTTTACACGTACTGTAACGCGCACGAAATGTAAAATTTACGTAGTAGGCGGAGTTTCAAATACATCGTAAAGCGTTCCTTTCCAGTAATATTGACAATAAATGCTTAAAATTGCAATCACCATCAGTATACGGTATGAAAGATAATTAAAAGGCTTTTTCGTAGATACCTATAATTAAGAAACTGAACCATTGTTTTGTCATATAGGGTGATTCAAAACGAGAAAAACACATGTAAGCAAAAAAGAAAAAAAAAAAAAAAAAAAATCAGAAAATTTGTAGGGTTTTTTTTTTTTTTTTTTTTTTTTTCTTTTTTAACGTTAAAATTTTTTAACTATCCGTATTTTTCAAAAAAAAAAAGATAGAAGAAAGAAAGAAAGAAACGCGGGTTCTAACAATCCTCCGGATGGTGCGCTTGCTTATGCGACAATTTGCGGTAAGATTAGACAAGAGAAAAGCGTGGCTATTCTTTTTTTCCGGACTGTACATGCTTTTATAAAATGTTATGTTTAACTTCCACGTTTTCTTTGTACAGTATTGAAAATTGTATTAATATAGAGTCATATTGTCTTATTGAATATAACCACATTACAGCTTCTTCACTGTTTAATTTTCATATAACATGATAGGAATATCGTCTAATTTAATATATATTGTTTCAAAGTTTTATCCCGCAAAATAAAATGATAGTACCTACGCACATACTAGAAAAAAGCATACTTATTGGAATTAGTTTTTCATTTTGTCTAATTTTATCAGGCAAATAAGTATAATTATACATAAAATGTACAATTATATACAGTCATTTACAAAAGTTTAAGACCAGTAGCCGATATTCAGTATTTTAACACATTGCATCATTTGCTCAGATTATTGCGTCCTCTCATGTGCTGATTGCATCAGGCGCATTCTACTGTTATAAATAAAGATGGTCGGTACGTTTATCACCAGTTGTTTATTGGATTTTGTCGTAGACAGTGCTATTGTGTATTTATTGTAATGGGTAAAAACCTTCACTTACTGTTACAAGAAGGTCAGAAATATTGACCCTGCACAAAATTGGATTTTCTGAACGTCAAATAAGTTCGAGGATAAATGTGAGCGAGACAGCTGTGCATCAAGCTATTAGTAAATTTAAAATATCGGAAAAAATAGTGGATCGTAAGAGAAGCGGTCGCCCTACAAAAACGAGTGCACAGGATGATCATGTGATAAGGATGGTCGTACGAGATGCAAGAACCTCCTGCAATATGATCAGACATTCTCTGGCTGCAAAAGGCACCAAAGTCAGTTTGAGTACTATTTCAAGACGCTTGGCCAAAGATTTTGGTTTATCATCTCATAATCCTCCAAGGAAACCTCGACTTACTCCAAGTATGAAAAAGAAACGACTCTTAAGGTCCACAAATTTTCCCGAAACTTTAAATTTATTAATAGCTTGATGCACAGCTGTCTCGCGCACATTTATCCTCGAACTTATTTGACGTTCAGAAAATCCAATTTTGTGCAGGGTCAATATTTCTGACCTTCTTGTAACAGTAAGTGAAGGTTTTTACCCATTACAATAAATACACAACAGCACTGTCTACGACAAAGTCCAATAAAAAACTGGTGATAAACGTGCCGACCACCTTTATTTATAACAGTAGAATGCGTCTGGTGCAATCAGCACATGAGATGACGCAATAATCTGCGCAAATGATGCAATGTGTTAAAATACTGAAAATTGGCTACTGGTCTTAAACTTTTGAAAATGACTGTATATGAGTGAACATTTTATTATTTGCCTGATAAAATTAGACAAAATGAAAAAATAATTCCAATAAGTATGCTTTTTTCAAATGTGTGCGTAGATACTATCATTTTATTTTGCGGAATAAAAATTTGAAACAATATATATTAAATTAGACGATATTCCTATCATGTTATATTAAAATTAAACAGTGAAGAAGCTGTAATGTGGTTATATTCAATAAGACAATATGACTCTATGTTAATACAATTTTGAATACTGCACAAAAAAAACGTGGAAGTTAAACATAGCATTTCATAATAGCATGTACAGTCCCGAAAAAAAAAAAAAAAAAAAAAAAAAAAAAAAAAATAGCCCTTGTCTAATTTTACCGCAAATCGTCGAATAAATAAGCACAACATCCTAATTAATAGTCCGGAAGATTGTTAGTTCCCGCTTTTTTTTTTTTTTTTTTTTTTTAACATCATTTTTTTTACATTACATTTTCTTCTTATTTCATCGTAAATACGTTTAAAGAGAATTACTACAAAAATTAAATGTTGTGGGAAAAGGGGCGGGTATTAACAATATTTCGGATTAGATTGGCAGCTATGTAAACGGTTAGTGCTGATCAATTAGTAATAACGTCTAGTTTAAAATGCTGTGATTAGATTTTGCTTTAAAGTCGTCTACATATTAAAACTTGTAACTTTTTTTTTTTTTTTAATTTTTTCAGATGTTAACACACTTTTAGCAAATCGAATACATTTTTTTATGTAATAATTTTCATATTATTCAATCGAAGAAAAGCACTGCAAACGATTAGTAAAGTTTATTTTATCAAATAAAAAGTATTCAATTATTGAGCGACAGCTAAGAATCCTATGAATTCTAATATTTTGAATATCAATGCTTTTAAACAATAAATTTTGCATTAACTAATTGTGGAATTTCTGCGATTAAATACAGAGAACAAATACAATGAAAAATTAGTGATTGTAAAAATACAGGATGCTGTTACTCATGATTATATGTATGTTTTTATGCATTCTTATTAGTAATGAAAAACGTGTATAACGTCATTGCTGCCAACTTTTCCTTTAAAAAGATTTTGTGCCATTATTGTCGAATGCTAGATTTCAGCTTCTTTAATAATAAGGAATTGTTAGTGAACAGTTCTGTTTGAATATAATGGTAAAAACTGTTTCTTTAAACAAAGAATTCCTTGAATTTAAAATTAAAAGCATGTGTATATTTTCAACAATTAGTCATGCTTGCCAACATACTAATTAATATTCCGTAGTTTTGTTAGCCCCGCCTTCGTTTTTACACCACTATCTTTTTAGAATATTTTTCTTCTTATTTAATCGTAATTGCATTTGGAGAATATTACTCAAAAATTTACTGGTCTGGAAAAAAGGGCGGGACTAACAACACTACGGAATATTAATTAGGATGTTGGCAAGTATGATAAGTACATAGTTAGATCTAAAAAAGAAAAAAGAAAATCTGTAAGTCTATCAATCCAAATAAATAAATAATTGAAAAAGGAAAATTATAATACTATGAAATAAATTATTTTTCTTAACGAATGTACAGTTTGAAAACTTCAGTAAAACAGAAGGTTCTGTTTGAATTATGCTTGCAATTCTAACAGAAAAATTTTAACGAATTCCAGAATGTTTGAAAATATTCCGGAATAAAGGCGGGGCTAAAAGTACTCCGGAATAAATTAAAATATTGGCAGGTATGTTTTAATGCGGGACTCGTTGAGTCAGCACTTCCAAGAGACTTCCATGGTCGCAAGAAGCGTGGTTGAAGAATATTAGCATCTATGCTATTCTGAATATTTTATATGTGCTTATATTGTGAATAATTTTTACACGTACTGTAACGCGCACGAAATGTAAAATTTACGCAGTAGGCGGAGTTTCAAATACATCGTAAAGCGTTCCTTTCCAGTAATATTGACAATAAATGCTTAAAATTGCAATCACCATCAGTATACGGTATGAAAGATAATTAAAAGGCTTTTTCGTAGATACCTATAATTAAGAAACTGAACCATTGTTTTGTCATATAGGGTGATTCAAAACGAGAAAAACGCATGTAAGCAAAAAGAAAAAAAAAAAATCAGAAAATTTGTAGCTTTTTTTTTTTTTTTTTTTTTTTTTAACGTTAAAAATTTTTAACTATCCGTATTTTTCAAAAAATCGCTCGAAATGTGAAAAAACGTGCTTTCGAATGGTTTAGATGTAGTTTCTGCGTCTTTATTCGTTTACAAAAAAATCAATTTAAAAGCAAAGCTTTTTAAAAAAGAGCTTAAAATGAGAGTTTTCGAAAAATACATGCTCGTATTTCACACACACACACACACACACACACAAAAAAAATAATAATAATCCTAACTCGAGAAATTTTTGAAGTTGGATTTCAGTCTTTTTAAGGTTTTTTTCCTCTCAGCAAGATCTGGTATTTAAAAAGAAAAAAAAAAAGATAATTGATTTATTTTGAAAACTTTTAGAGTTACAAAATATTTTTTAAAAAATTTAATGTTTCTTAAATTTTAAAAATATGAATCGCTAATCCCAGGTATCGTACTCTACGCCTTTTTTTCAAGACACAGTTAGGAATAAGAAATGTTTGACTTTTTTGCCACCGCTAAGTTCCCACCGCTAAGTTCATGTAGAAATATTCATAGCATTTCTAATGTAATGTGTCGTGAGATTATGATACAGTTTATTGTATAAAAATTGTGGTTGCAATAGAGACAAAAATATCTAAACCCTAGAAAGTCCCCTAGAGTGTCCTGAAAATAGGGCGGAGAGTACGACCAATGTAATCCGTATTTTGTTAAAATTTTTATACGGTTGAAAAGAAGTAAGAAATAGCCTTTCTGAAAGTACCTTTCGTTAAAATATTGAAAAATTAGTTTTTTGTACAGGGAAATTAAACAAAAAAACCGATCGAAATAAAGAAAAATTTTGGACAAAAAAAAAAAAAAATAATAATAATAATAAAAATAATACAAAAATTCTGTATGCAAGTTGGAAGTTGGAGTACATTTATCAACACTATGTTTTTAATTAATATCTTCGTTAATTAAGGAGATAGAAATTCCTAACCAAGCTAACTGATTTTCTGAGATTATTTAGCCAACATCAGTAACTTTTGCTACGCTGAGGGTCCTCTTGTCAGCATGGCGATGCAATTGCAGATAAAAACAAGAACGCAAAATCATGCGGTACGGATTAATTATCAACATTTTCCGAATGTACGCAATTGTTGTATTGTATAACATGCAGTGTTCTTTACCTACGTAATCATCCAACGGGCAAATAGTAGTTCTGAAAGGCATACAAATAGACTAATTGAATTCATAATCGTTAGAAAGTGTTAAAAATTCTTAACACTAAAGAAAACGTAGGCCTTATATTCTGATTGCAGTCCATAATGTATTTAAATAATATGGTGTAGCCCTGTAAATCTGAAGGATGGCAAAATCCTTTTCTACAGAAAATATTATTTTAGCATATTAAAAATCAATGTCAATTTCTGTACGATTTTTACAATAGAAAGTTCTTTAAATGTAATTTATAAAAATGTCTGTCCTAAAATGCAATGCATTGGCATTTTTTTGTGTGTCCCTGTACACAAACCTGTTGCATATGATCTATTAATGCCATTTAAAATAGGGAACATTCCATAGCTAATTTGAATAACATATAAAATTTTGTAAAAATTCTGAAAATATTTACGGATGCAGGGGCAGGCAGATGGACAGATAGACAGATGGACAGTCGGACAGATAGATACTTGGTAGAATTGAAATCCTATTCCTGCTTAAAAAATGTTAAAAAGTGTTAAAACGCTTAATGGAAACGAAAATGAAATTTCAGCAAATTTGCAATAAAAGCCTTCAATGTAACTGAATATTTTTGTGTGGCCCTGTAAATCTAATGCTAATCATACTTCATTCTGTAGAAAACATTCTTTTGTGCATATGAATAACATAGTTCAGTTTTATTGAGATTTGTTCAAAGAAAAGTTATTAAAATTGTGTTTAAAAAAAATACCTCTCATACAACGAATGCTTTGGAATACTTTCGGGTGTCCCTGTACACAATCCAGCGATGGTATTTACTCCATTTTCTGTAGCAAACGTTCAATAGTGAACTTGAATAACATATTTCAATTTCATTGAAATTTGTGTAAAATAAAGGAATTAAAATATAGTTCATAAAAATGCCTCTCATAGAACATAATGCTTTGGAATAATTTTGGGTGTCTCTGTACACATACCAGTAGAGATTATCACTCCATTTTCAATAGGGAACATCCGATAGTGAACATGAATACCATATATCAATTTCAAGAAATTTTATGAATATTTACGTGATTTAGAGAGAGGATAGACAGACAGACAGAGAGACGGGCAGACAGGCAGACAAACCGAAGACATTTACACTTTTCAATCCTTATTGGAAAATATTCAAAACAGTTAGAAAACGATAAAAACGATTAATATAAATGAAAATGCAATTCCAGCAAATTTCCAATATTACCCATTAATGTAACAGAATATTTTGTGTGGCCTGTAAATCCAATGCCAATCGTACTGTATTCTATGGAAAGCATTCTTTTGTGCATATAAATAATACATATTAATTTTACTAAGATTTGTGCAAAGTAAAGTTCTTCAAATTTGGTTTATAGAAATACCTCTCATAGAACGCAATGATTAGGTGTACTTTCGGGTGTCCCTGTATACAAACCGGTGACGGTATTTACTCCATTTTTTCAATGGGGAACTTCCAATAATGGACTTGAATAACATATTTCAATTTTATTAAGATTTGTGAAAAGTAACGGTATTAAAATATGGTTTATAGAAATACCTCTCACAAGACACAAAGCTTTGGAATATTTCCGGGTGTCCCTGGTCACAAACCAATAAAGGTGTTCACTCCATTTTCAATAAGAAACATCTAATAGAGAACATTAATAACATATATCTGTTTCAAGAATTTCCATAAACATTTACGGGAGTTAGAGCGCGGACAGACAGACAGACGGACAGGCAGACGGACAAACCGATGTCATAAACACTTTTCAATCTTGTTGGAAAGTGTTAAAAATAGGACAGCGGCGACATTAAGTATTTTTTAATATCTAAAGAAAAGAATGGCATAGAGTTGCCAAGCCTATCGATTTTAGGCGTAAGATTTCATATGAAACTTTTTCTATAACAACTTTCATTTTATTTAACTGTGGAAAAATAATCTATAATAATAAAAGAAGATGTCTGTCTGTCTGTCGATCTGTCTGAGGATCTATACGTTCAGCTCCTACTGAACGCAGAAGTATAAAATTGGACATGCGGGTGCTCGGAAGCCTTCCCGAGGGGATAGTGAAAACAGAATTTAAAAATTTTAATTAGTTGCGGAGAAAGTAATTAAAATGTCGACCCATCTCTATCGAGAAATGACCGAGAATCTACGGTTAATTGCTTAAAAGGAAACATTCTATCAGCAGACGGTTTTCTCCGCTCTCTGGAACGGAAAAAAAAAAACATCTGGAAATCACATGCGAGACAACTGTCTGCGATGAAAAAGGAAATGAATGTAACCAATTAAGATATCTCCTGTTTTATAGTGGGGGGAAAATTGCAATTTTCAAACTTTTTAAAATTTTTATTGATGTTGCATTTAAATTAATATTTGGCCTAGACAGCATATTATAAACCTTCTGTTCAATTTTCATTAAAAAAAGGGAATAAACAAAAAATTTACATTTTTATTGGGAAAAGACTATATTTTGCAGTATTTTAAATTGAGATATGTCGTTGAAATTTCGTAGTATTTGGTTTTAATGCCCGATAATTCGACTGTGAATATTTTTGAAACAGCAGAATTATTAAGAAGGCTTGGGGCGGGGGGGGGGAGAAGGGACAAAAAAAAAGTTACAAATTTACATTTTATTTTACATTTTAATTCCAAATTAATTTTATTCTAATACGCGTATTTCAAATTCTAATTATGATTAAATTCTTTTTAATACATCGTTCGAAAGATATTTTAAAGTACTTTTATATTATCGGAAATGGAATTCGAGATTTCAACTGATTTACGCGTTTTAAGGTGTCCTGATTAGGTTTTCGGTTGTATCGCAGCTTTTAATTAAAATAATTTCATAAGTAATACATTATTTGAAATTTTGTTGATTTGGAATTGAACAGTAGATTACATAAATTTCTACCGCCAGATAGCGCTGGAATATTTTAAAATTTCAATATTTTAAATTCTAATTATGATAAAATTACTTTTAATACACCATGCAAAAGATATTTTAAAGTACTTTTATATTATCGAAAGTGGAATTTGAGATTTCACCTGATTTACATGTTTTAAGTTGTCCTGATTAAATTTTCTTTAGTATCTCAGCTACTAATTAAAATAATTTCATAAGTAATACATCATTTGAAGGCTTTGTTGATTTGGAATTGAACAGTAGATTACAGAAATTTCTACCGCCAGATAGCGCTGGAATATTTTAAAATTTCAATATTTAAAATTCTAATTATGATTAAATTATTTTTAATGCTTTATGCAAAAGATATTTTAAAGTACTTTTATATTATCGAAAGTGGAATTCGAGATTTCACCTGATTTACATGTTTTAAGTTGTCCTGATTAGATTTTCTTTAGTATCTCAGTTACCAATTAAAATAATTTCATAAGTAATAAATCATTTGAAAGCTTTGTTGATTTGGAATTGAACAGTAGATTACAGAAATGTCTATCACCAGATGGCGTTGTAATATTTTGAAATTTCAATATTTCAAATTCTAATGAGCGAGGAAGGTGCTGTAAGTTCTAAAACGGGAAAGGGGCCGCAGTCGCCACCGAGCGGCAGTGGCGGATCCAGAACATGACTTTTTTTTTTTTTTTTTTTTTTTTTTGGGGGGGGGGGGGGGCTAAGATTTTTCAAAGTGTTTTTGTAGACCAATAAAAAATTTACAATTTCAATATTCAATTGTGAATGTCAGTGTTTTGGGGGGGGGGCTTCATCCCCCTAGCCCTAACCCCCTTAAATCCGCCACTGCCGAGCGGGACTTCGCTAAAGTAAGAAATTTAAAAGATCATAACATGGTGAGCGAACAGGCTGTTTCAGATATTGAAAAGGGAAGAGGGCGCCGAAGGCGCTACCGCACGAGAATTTACTGCGATTAAATTTTTCAATAAGCTATTTTTACTAAATATCAATAAGCTGTTATAAGACCTGAAACGGGAAAAAGGCGAAGCTCCATTGAGCGGGAGTTTCGTAATGTCTGATTTTTCAAGGATCGCGAACCAGCTGGTCGCCGAAGGCGGTTAGTAAGAAATATTTCTATCAAAGATATTGGCAGCGTTGCCAAACTCTGATTTAGGCGAGACATTTTATACCAGAAATTTTCTAAATAAATTTCCTTTTATTGAATCGTGGAAAAATAATATGAAATATTTCTATCAAAAATTGCTAGCGTGAAACCTCATTTAAAAATTAGGAATGTTGGCAAGTGTGAAGTAGAAGAAAGTAACGTGAGTGTCACCCTTGATTATTTTTCTTGAAACAAAACTAAAAATTGCTTAAATGTTTCTAACCTAAATTCAGAATATCTCAAGACAGTTTCCAGAATAATTTTAGTGAAATAGAACTCTTTTCTATTCTTAGAACACAGCAAATTATCCTTTTTAGTTAAGTTTATTTTTATCCATTGTATAATAAGATAATAGAAAACATTTTCAGCATTTTACAAGCTGCGTCCTTTTAGTTTATTCGTAATATCCTGTTAGAATAAGGAATTTTTATAATATCTTTTCTCCTTTGAGCTATCTCATTGAATACTTGCTAATTTAAATACTATTGTTATTAGGGTGTTGATTACGAAATGGAAATTTTCTGTAAGCCTTTTTGTTTCAATTTTGTATGCACTTTAAGTTTTGAGGGCTGCGTATTATTTGCTTTGTATTTTTATCTGTTATTTTAATTTTTATGAGTATTTGTTGCGTGCGTATAATTATACACAGTTGCCGACATTTACGGTTTTTGAGTATTTAGAATTTTAATATTTAAATAAAGCAAAACTTTTTCTACTGTAATATAGTTTAATTCATAATGCCAAATATGGGTATAAATAAGCGTATATTATGTGTACTATCACTGGCTGTCATATTCCATGCATTTTGTATACTGAAGAATTTTAGTCTTTAAATAAAATAAAAAAAATTCTACAATAACACTGCTGTTCAAAATACGAAAAAGTTGCCATTATTGTTATATGAGCGTATATTATGTGTATAATTATTAGCTGCCCTATTTTACGCATTTTGAATGCTGAAGAATTTTAGTCTTTAAATAAAGCAAAACTTTTCCTACAATAATAGTGGTATTCAAAATGCGAAGAAATTGCCAATTATGGTTGTATGTAAGCATACAGTATGTGTATAATTACTAGCTGTCATATTTTAAGCGTTTTGAATAATGAAGAATTTTAGTCTTTAAATAAAACAAACATTTTCCCACAATAATAATGGCATTCAAAATTCAAGGAAGTTGCAAATTATGGTTATATATAAACGTATTTTTTGCGTATAATTATTAGCTGTCATATATGCATTTTGAATACTAAAAAATTTTAGTCTTTAAATAAAGCAAGCATTTTTCTACAAAAGTAGTGGTATTCAAAATGAGTAAAAGTTGGCAACTATGGTTATACTGTCATTTGCAAAAGTTTAAGACCAGTATCCGATTTTCAGTATTTTAACGCATTGCATCATTTGCACAGATTACAGCGTCATCTCAAGTGCTGACTGCATCAGACGCATTCTACTGTTATAAATAAAGGTGGTCAGAACGTTTATCACCAGTTGTTTATTGGATTTTGTCGTAGACAGTGCTATTGTGTAATTACTGTAATGGGTAAAAATCTTCACTTACTGTTACAAGAAGGTCAGAAATATTGATCCTGGAAAAAATAAGATTTTCTGAACGTCAAATAAGTTCGAGGGTAAGTGTCAGCAAGACAGCTGTGCATCAAGCTATTAGTAAATTTAAAGTTTCGGGAAAATCTGTGGCCCTCAAGAGTCGTTACGTTTTCATACTTGGAGTAAGTAGAGGTTTTCTTGCAGGTTTATGAGATGATAAACCAAAATCTATGGCCAAGCGTCTTGAAATAGTACTCAAACTGACGTTGATCCCTTTGCAGCCAGGGAATGTCTAATCGTATTGCAGGAGGTTCTTGGATCTCGTACGACCATCCTTATCACATGATCATCCCGTGCACTCGTTTTTGTAGGGCGACCGCTTCTCTTAAGGTCCACAAATTTTTCCGAAATTTTAAATTTACTAACACTTTGATGCACAGCTGTCTTGCTCACATTTACCCTCGAACTTATTTGACGTTCAGAAAATCCAATTTTTTGCAGGGACAATATTTCTGACCTTCTTGTAACAGAAAGTGAAGTTTTTACCCATTACAATAATTACACAACAGCACTGTCTACGAAAAAGTCCAGTAAACAACTGATGATAAACGTACCAACCACCTTTATTTATAACAGTAGAATGCGTTTGATGCAATCAGCACTTGAGATGACGCAATAATCTGCGCAAATGATGCAATGTGTTAAAATACTGAAAATCGGCTACTGGTCTTAAACTTTTGCAAATGACTGTATATAACTGCACATTTTATGTATAATTATATTTATCTGCCTGATAAAATTAGACTAAATGAAAAAATAATTCCGATAAGAATGCTTTTTCAAATATGTGCGTAGGTACTATCATTTTATTTTGCGGGCTAAAACTTTGAAACAATATATATTAAATTAGACGATATTCCTATCATGTTATATTAAAAATTAAACAGTGAAAAAGCTGCAATGTGGTTATATTCAATAAGACAATATGACTATATGTTAATACAATTTTGAATACTGTACAAAGAAAACGTTTAAGTTAAACATAACATTTCATAAAAGCATGTACAGTCCGCGAAAAAAAAAAAAAAAAAAAAAAAAAAAAAGCCACGCTTTTCCTTTGTCTAATTTTACCGCAAATTGTCGCATAAATAAGTGCAGCATCCTTATTAATAATCCGGAGGATTGTTAGAACCTGCTTTTTTTTACATCATTTTTTTACAGTACATTTCTTCTTATTTCATCGTAAATACATTTAAAGAGAATAACTACAAAAGTGAAATGTTGTGGGGTGGATGGTTGGGTTTTACGTCGCACTAATGCTGCGCAGATGAAAAATTGGCGACGGTCTAGGACACACCCCTAGGTGGTCCGGAGACATGTTATCACAGTTTTGATCCTTCACTGAAGGGATGGCTCTCCCGCTTCGGTGACCCCCAGAGGTATAAATTTTAATAGGGACATTGCGGCCACGACAGATTTTACGTGCACCAGCCACCATTAGTGTACACGACGGTCTTTGGCCGGCTCGAGTACCGAACCCGCAATCTTCCAATTACGAGGCCGGCGCTCTACCGACTGGGCTACCGTGGCCCAAAAAATGTTGTGGGAAAAGGGGCGGGTATTAACAATACTTCGGATTAGGTGGGCAGCTATGCAAACGGTTAATGCTGACCAAGTAGTAAAACGTCTAGTTTAAAATACTGTGATTAGATTTTGCTTAGGAGTCGTCTACATATTAAAACTTGCAACTTTTTTTTTTTTTTTTTCAGATGTCAATACACTTTTAGCAGTCACTTAATTGAATACCATTTTATTATTTAACATTTTTCATATTATTCAATCGAAGAAAAGCACTGTGAACGATTAGTAACGTTTATCGTATCAAAAAAAAAGTATACAATTATTGAGCGACAGTTAAAACCCTATGAATTCTACATTTTGAATATCAATGCTTTTTAACAATAAACTTTGCATTAACTAATTGTGGAATTTCTGCGATTAAATACAGAAAACAAATACCATGAAAAATTAATGGTTGTAAAAATGCAGGACGCTGTTACTCATGATTATATGTATGTTTTTATGTATTCTTAATAGTAATGAAAAACGTATATTACGTCATTGCTGCCAACTTTTTCTTTAAAAAGATTTTGTGCCACTATTGTCGAAAGCTAGTTTCAGCTTCTTTAATAATAAGAAATTGTTAGTGAACTGTTCTGTTTGAATGTAATAGTAAAAACTGTTTTTTTTAAACAAAGAATTCCTTGAATTTAAATTTAAAAGTATGTGTAACAATAAATACATAGTTAGATCTAAAAAAGAAAAAGAAAATCTGTAAGTCTATCAATCCAAATAAATAAATAATTGAAAAAATAAACTTATAAATACTATGAAATAAATTATTTTTCATAACTAATGTACAGTTTGAAAACTTCAGTAAAATAGAAGGTTCTATTTCAATTGTGCTTGCAATTCTAACAGAAAATTTTTAGCGAATTCTAGAATATTTGAAAATATTCTCTGTATTTTCAAAACTTTTACATAAAAATTTCTATAAAAATTTGTAGTATTTAATATGGTTTAATTTATAATATTTAATATGGTTCGTAAATTTAGGGATTCTATAATGAAATTGATTATAAAATAAATGTATTTGGAAATCTCTTTATAACAATTTATATATTTTTCGTATCTCTTGGTATTATTACTATTATTATTATTATTTTTTTTTTTGTAAAGTTAAAAAGTTTCGTTATCATATGCGCGTTATTTAATATGAAAAGTTTAATAAGATAATTTTGTGATACAAATTACCCTTTTTTTTTCTCAATACAGTAGAATTAAATGTGATACACGTCCGTCCAAAGGTATTGATTATAGAGCGTCACTACCACTTTTTTTAAATAGTTATCTTGCTTAATATTTGTAGTACATATTTTCTAAAATATAAAGCAAAGATTATAAAAAAAAAAAAGAAAGAAACAAAAGAAAAGAAACAAAAGAAAAGCCGGTATACAAAATAGTGATTCCAGTGATCCTTGGGATTACTAGTACATCAGATTATATCTGGATTATCCGGATGAGTTGACATTTCTTACAATTTAAGTATTATCATTACTATTATTATTATTATCAGATGCGCATCTGCAAATAAATTTATATATCAATGCGTGTTAATAAAGCATACTTGCCAACCATCTCATTAATAAACGTACAATTGTGAACGCCCCTTGAAAAAACGCCCCTTTTTTCACACTACTTTATTTTTAGAGTAATTCTCTCCGAATGCTGTTACGATTAAATAAGAATTAAATAACTCAAAAAAATGAATGGTGTGAAAAAAAAGGCGGGTACTAAAAATTGTACGGTTCATAATGAGATGGTTGGCAGGTCTGAAAAGTTCTCATTCTTTTCTTATAATACTAGATTTCCAATTATTCTATGGACTTAATAATGTGTGTATTATATATATAATTGACACATATATTTCTCAATTTTGACATGTATGAACAAAAGTTTAAAAGTGAAAAACTGATATTATCAGTACTTCTGCACATGCACAAGCATATTTTCCTATATATATGTATATGAATGAAATTTGTACTTGTATGCGTCTATGCAACAGGTAACAATTTCCCTTTAAAAAAATTCAGCATAAAGAAGTTTAGATAGCAATTTTTAACTTATTTAATATCTAGCAAGTTCTGCATGCTTCTCCTGGTCCCTATGTTTGAAAAATGTCAAAAAATATTTTTTGATAGCAATTTATAAATGAAAATTAAATAACAATAATAATTTCATAGCAACCGTTGTTAAGGAACGCAGATGGTTGAAATGAAATGATAAATTTGGGAAGATGTAACAGAAAAATCAATGGAAAAAATATAAATAAATAAATAAATAAATTCTTATTCGAAAAAAAAAAATCTTGTTGAGGTGCACCCCTGCAGATGTAAGCTATTTCTCTGCCAGATTTTTTAACGCTCCAGATTTTGTAAGTGGACAGAGGGCCAGAACGCATACAGATAATAGACAGATAGCTGAAAAATAAAAAATAAAAGTTTAAATCCGAAAAAAAATTGTATATATATATCGCGGATATGCGTTCCAGATGCGTTCCAGCATTTCGGCCAAATTTTGTAGAAATAAGATCAGTTGCCTGAGCGCTAGAACTCACGCACGCAAGCAGGTAGCAGAAGAATAATGGATAAAATCGAAAATAAATAATTAAAAAATAAATAAATAAAAAATAAATAAATAAATAGAAAATAGAAATAATTTTTATTAAGTTTACCCCCGAATTTTTTAAGCTACCCTTCCGCCAAATTTTGAAGATCTGCTCAAGTTAATGATAATAAGCATTACGTAAAAAACAAAACACTTGGCACATATGGTATTAATATATACACTCTTACTCACACACGCATGCATATAATATACATTTCACTTCGGAAAAAAAAAAAAAATACCGTAATTTCTGGTAGATACCCCGAAAGTTATATAAACCAGTTTTGAACCAGAAATTTCAATTGATAAATAAATTTATATTTGTACAAGCTCTTCTTTCGAAAAAGTATAGATTTCTCTATTAAATAGAATTTCTGGTGGAGAAATGAAACATCTTACCTGCGGGTTATCTACCAGAAATTACGGTAAATAAATAAATATTAGAAAAAGAAAAAAAATATGTTTTTATAAGATTGCCAATTCAAAAAGTATTAGCAATGAAATCAGTTTTGTATTATACATATAAACTTCTAAATGCCTGAAAAAATATGTTAAGAATTTAAATAAAATAATCGATAATGGATATTTAGTAATTACTTAAGTTCAAAATAAGTCAAACATAATGTCAGTGTAATTACGTCGAATCAGAATGTGATTGTACGATCATAATAGAGATCATTTTCGGTTAAATATCTTCATTTCCTTCCACTTACGCTCAGCTAATTAGAGAGAATTCTCTCTGAATACCTCATACTGTGGAATTTTGATTATTCAGCACTTCTGGCCACGTAAGGACATCTTTATCATTTCTATTCTATTGTATTACACTTTAATGAAGATGGGAGGTGATTAGAGTTGTAATAACTTTTCACTGAGAATAAAATAAGTTTCTCTTTCTGTCATTTTGACCTGCATTTAGAAGGACGCTTGTGCATTTTGCTAATCTATTTAGCAGATTTAATTTATTAATTTTTGGTTTATGAAACTTGCAACTATTGATCGACATCGTACTAACCTTTGGATACCTACCTTTTGTTACCAGCGTTAGTTTTTCATTGGCTCTCTGAATGGTTCGTGTTATTTAACATTGTAGAAGAAATTTTAAAATTGTTATTATCACTGCATTGAAAAAATATATTTTTTTTCGAACCCTGATACCATTCTTGCTGATTATTATGTAAAATGACCTCCTGAATCCGAATATAACTACTATTTTGCCCAATCACCCACCGTTTTTTCTAGACGCACCCCCATCCTCCAATTTTTATCACTGTTCAGTAATTTTATGGTCATGAATTTGATTTGGAGAATGAAAAAGATTTAATTTAACACTTAAAAACAAATATATATATAATTTCAATAAATAACAATAATAATAAATAAATAAAAAAGTATGAGAAATGTAATACATAGTTTCAGTGGCAAATCCCCCCACCCCCAACATTTTCCTCTTGCCGCAAATGTTGATATTTTAGAATTTTCCAACTCTGTAGCCCCTCAGAAGATATTTAACAGTTGAAATAATCCCCCCAATCTAAAAGTCAAATTTATAGCCGTAAAATTACCGAAAAGTGATAAAAATGGGGGGCCGTCGCTAAAAAACGGTGGGTGACAGGGCAAAATGGACGTGATATTCGGATTCAGGAGGTCATTTTACGTAAGAATTTGTCATAATGGTGTTGGAGACAATTTTCATGCCGAGCAGTGTATACTTAATCCTTTGCCGACCCTAAAGCACTCTAAGCAGTGTTGCCAATATCAGGGACTGTTTTATTCAATTACCACCAATAATTTTTAAGACTGTTGTTTCATATACAGAATAGACGAATAACCTTCGAAGTGATTAGACAACCGTTACAGGTAAAACTTAATGGTGGCTATTGTATAAAAAAATCGCCAATTTTGGCAACACTGACCACAGGAGGGAAATTCAATAGGATCGGCAAATGGTTGGAGAAGGGATTTTTATTCATTCCATATATACAGGAAAAAAGAAAGAATTCGTTAAAAAAAATAGTTTTCGGTAGATTTAAGGGGATGGTGGACCTTGAAATTCATGAAAATCGAGAAAAAAATCGAAATTTCGTTTTTCTTATATTAATCTTCTCTGATTAATTCTGCACAGTATGCGACCAATGGGATGTTTCTAAGTTGATAATTTCCTAAGTTATAGACGTTTAAAAAAATTAAAGGGCCATTTAAATGCCCTCTGAAATGTAAACAAAGAAGCGGCAAAGATTAATCATTCATATTTCATTCTATGAAATGCTCCGGGCGTCTCAGTTTTTAATTAAAATTTATGAAATTCATATCAACAATTCTTGTTACACATTAGAATAGTTATTAGTATTGATTTTAGAATTTGTCCATTTTTTTTTTTTTTTTAATTAGATTTTGCTATGGAAAAACAAGAAATTTTCATCGAAAAATGATATATTAAGCAAAAAAAATTCATTAAAAATAGAGTTTTTCAATGAATTTATCCAATTAATACTAACTTTTCTTAAAAATGAGTTTGTAATTAATAATTTTGAAAAAATGGGAAAAAATGTTAAAAATTGGAACGCCTGGAGCATTTTTTAAAAAAATTAAAAATTTTAAATATTTTAAAATTAAAATAAAAAAAAAATAAATTTTTAAATTTTTTTTTAGGTATTTAGGACATTTATGAGTCCATATATAAAAATACGAATTTTTATAAATGTGTGGCTATAATTAAAAAAAAAGTTTTGTAATGTCCACCGTCCCCTTAAATGTTTTGATATGTCCTTAATACGAATTGACCGCTTTTAGAAAATATTCGTCTGTCTGCCTGTGTGTGCGGTGAACATTTTATGAGACATTTCCAAATAAAAAAATAATGCTCAAAATTTCATAAAAATGTATATTTAGTTCCACCTTGGTTTAAGTTGGTGCCTATAAACGTTTGGTACTTATGACCAAAAAGGTATGGCTGGTATATTACGATTTCTTCCATTTACCGTAAAGTTATATCTCAGCTTGTATAGTGTATTATTACACAAAACATGATATGTGAGATGCCGTTTATTGATTATTAAAAACTAAGCCGAATCAATTCCAGCGCATATCGGCCGTGTGGTGTTGCTGCTATGCTGCAATTCTCCTCGTGTTCGAGAATTCTATATACCAGCTTCAACAGAATATAAATGCATCAAACTTCCCATGAGAGATGGCCATTAGGAAAAAGAATACATATTTAATTTGGGGGGGGGGGAGTAGGCTAACGGATGGCGCTGCTATTACTCAACTTCTGCAATTTTCCATACGGCTATATCTCAGTATATATTAGTTAAAATTTCGCTAAACTGCATATGCAAAACCTCCATTATGACAAGCTGTGCTTAAATTTATGTACGGGTAAATAGTGCCATTAAATAAACTAATGCAGAAAAATATTTTAGCATTAAACCTAACATACTCGTTTTGTATTTCTAACTAGTTATTGTATTAAAACAGAAAATATTGAACGTAATAATTTTTTAATGTTGACATTTTTTATTTTTTCTAAGAAAGTATTGAATGAAATGATTTTTTAATTTTGACATCTTTTCTTTTTTCTAAGAAACTATTGAACGAAATGACCTTGAACTTTATACATGCAAAGAATATTTAATATTTATTTTTACTTTTTTCACTTTCGATTTAGTCACGCTTGCAACAGAAGACCAAACACAAACTGAGGAAAAACAAATGTTTTGCATAACCCTGTATTATAAAAGCTACAAATAACTTGTAACTTTAACATAATTTCACATGATATGTGCAACATTCCTAAGCTTTCTCTGGGAATCGCATGATTATTTAGATAAATATAAGTTTTTCCAAAAAATATTATTATTATTATTAATTATTTATTTATTTTTATTTATTTATTTATTTTGTGTGTGTGGGGGGGGGGGGGGGGAGGGTTAAGACTTTTGCATATAACAAGAATGGATAAAAAAAAATAAATTTTACCAAACTTACAGAAATTTTTACAAATCATTAGATAATCATTATTCTGAAAGAAAACTCACATGTGTAATTTTCGCTGAGATATGAGTATTTGTAGAAAATATATATATATATTTTATGCGCATGTCTGAAAGTTAGAAATTTTTTTTTTTTCTTGTTGTTACATAAATTTAAAGTTAGTTATATTTTGCAAGTTATATCAAAAGTTCATTTGAATATAGTAAAAGATAACAAATTGTCGGTAAATATATAGCAAGATTTTAGATATTTTTCTGAGTTGGAAGTTTCATAAACGATTTTTGACATGTCACCCATTTAACCCATTTTATCCCAATTTATTTATTTTGCTCAAATTTGAGAAAAAATATATATTTAAGGTTAATTAAACCTAAATAAACTAAATACAACAAAATTTGAATATATATATATATATTCTGTAAAAGAAATTTTATCCACCTTGAATGCAGGACATTGAAATAAAGATGAAATTTCCACTTATATGTTTTAGTATTCTCTTCAATAGTGAAAAGTGCTTTCCGAGTATAAAGTTTTGCTTTATCTGTATAATACTTTCTTATTTACATGATAGTTTTCCAGAAAGAATTTTCAACCGCAAAGAGAAGATAAACCACGCCCCCTAATGTAATGATTAAACAAAGATTCCAGATGGAGGAGGAGGAGGTGAGACACATAACGCGCTAGCAGAAGCTTATATATACCATTATATATTCCAGCTGACAAAATATTCGCACCAAGCAATTTCTGATTTCTATATGCTATTTTTCAGCTGTCCTTTAAATAGGACAATGGGATAAAATGTGTTAATTTGGAGATACAATTGTTTCAGCCAAGTTTCATAAATTCTTTTTTGTGAAAAACCCCTTATGCATACCTACAAATCCTCTCATTAATAAGCGCATACTTGCCATCATAGTAATTAATATTCCGTAGTATTGTTTGCCCCGCCTTTTTTTTTCACACCAGTATCTTTTAAGATTATTTTTCTTCTTGTTTATTCGTAATTGAATTTGGAGAATTTTACTCTAAAAATTGACTGGTGTGAAAAAAAAGAAGAAAAAAAAGGCGGGTACTAAAAATTTTACGCTTCATAATGAGATGATTGGCAGGTATGCCTTATGAATTTACAAATCTTAGCAAATAATTAAAATTATGTTAGAGTTATCAGTCTATAAGGGTTTTCAAGTAATCAGACTATAATACTAATTCAGAGATCCCTCATCTCATAAAATTCACTTCTGGAAGACATTTTTCGGAATTTGTTGACATCTCACATTGCGCATAGTTGCCCACTTTTTAAAGTATTTCGAAGCATTTTTTTCCTGCCTTTATTTCGCACCAATTTATTTATAGAATAATTTTCTCCAATATATAACTACGATAAAATAAGACAAAATTATTCTTTAAATGAAAGTATTGTGAAGTAAAGACGGATCTAAGAATGCTCCGGAATTTTAGCTGCAAATTTTTGGCCACCAAACCATTCTAACAATTTTTTCTGTATTTTACTTTATCAGTGAAAAGCGTAACTGTTCACTGATTAAATAAAATAAATATTTCTGTTAAATTTTTCCGGTAGCCAAAAAGTACTAAGTACGGAATAAATTAAAATGTTGGCAACTCTGCCCTGCGTACCCAGTGGGCAGGGTTCTCCCAAAAATAAAAATAATATTAGTAATAATACCAACATTTGTATACGGTAATTTTGTAAATAAATATCGACGTATTTCAGCTATTAGTCATGTCCAAAACTACTGTATAAAAATAGTGATATTCAAATTTCCTTTTGTGAGAATCCTGCCAGTGGGACGCGATATACTATTCTCAAATTGAATTGTGCAATTTCCCTCCGGTCTTTCAATCACTAGAACACCAGCTACCCTTTTCCCCCTAGAACGCCCGCCGGAGTCGTTTCGACTCCTGCCAATTTTAGAAGGCTTAATAATATACAAATGCAAAGATATAAGTAAATAATCATACTAGAGTATTTCAGCATATATTTAACAGCATTTTCATTTTTACAAATAAAAGAAAAATATTTAAATGTACAATTTTAAGAATTTCGATTAGAAATATTATCCAATAAAATCAAATACTTACAGAATAATTTTACATATAGTTTTCTGGAAAACAGGCTGTGCATGTATATTCAGTCTTGCCTAAACATTTTCCACAAACCATTTTCCCACATAATATACAACCTTTGAAATTCATGTTTCCTTTACAAAGTTTTAATTCACATTTTCGTCTCTTGGGGGCTCCTATTTCTAGTGGCTGCGCTATGAAAGGCTTTATTTATTTATTTTTATTTTTTTTCATTTTTAGCAGATATATAATTTTTCTCATCTGCTAGTAATTGAATAAACGCTTGCCTGCTTAGCTTTGTGTCTCCAGTAATCTCTTTGTAAATGGTCCGAGCATTTATTGCAGCTAAATCTCAGATATTATAAAATGTTTGCACAGGCCATCTTCTAGAGAAAGCTTTTACAGAGTATTTCCTGGACATCTGATTGATAATGTCCACACCAAATTTTGTTTAATTGTAATATCTAATGGTTTCAGGTGTCTTCTTTTCGTTCTTTTCAATATCAACGTACGGGTGGAGAGTGCTCAGAATAACAACATTTTTCTTTCTCTTGCCTTGGTACACTGAAAGTAGTACCCGTTTTTTCATGTATTAGAATTTTTGTTTCATATAACTTATCCTGTAAATTTTTCATTGATTTAGGAATTTCTCTCCTGACTCTGCTTACAGGTCCTTACTAAGCTTGTTCTTTTCTTCTGCAGTGTTTTAGTCTAATATAGAGAGGTGAAAAAATTATCAATTGTCACATTTATTCCTCTGTTTAGAAAGCGTTGCATCAATAGCATCACTACATATTCTCATAAACTTTGGTGCGAGGGCCGTTCTTCAGTTTTACCTAAATAAGGGAAAGCATTCAGCAAATATTTTGTTTTAAGATCCACAGCTAGCCAAAATTTCTGTCCATATTTATCTGGTTTGGAAGGTATAAATTAGGTAAAAGGACAATGAATTGAGCTAGGAAATAACTGTTCCTCCTTTGTTATATTTCCCCCAGGATTGAAGCAGGCAATACAGTTTTCAACAAATATCTTTCAAATTTCGGATATCATTCCAAATTTATCCTTTTCCAATCGAGTAGATCTGGTAGCTTTCGCATCAAATCTAAGAAATCGTAGAATTTCAGAAAAACTATTTCCAACCCATAGTTTCAATGCAAAAATACTAGCCCCATGAATTAGATCATAAGGAATAACAATTAGATCATAATCAATGCCTTTTGCACCACTTATTCCTCGAGCATATAAAATTCCAATGAATGCTTGAAGTTCATCTATCGTAACATTCCAATTAGGAGATTGAAGAACACGTTTTGCTTCTATTTCAGTGCATTATTTTATTTGTTGCAATTTTTTTCTGTTTATAAAAAATGACCAAGTGCTCAAAACATTTTTAGCTTTTACGAATTTTTTGGCATAAATAGTTGGACCAAGGACTTACTCATCACATTTTGCTTCGAATATCTCCCAGGAGGATTCGCACTTGCACGCATTATTTTGCACTGAGTACCATCAGCAACAATATGAAATTCCCCTTTATTAAAATCATCATTTATATCAGAATCCGACGAAATATTATTGTCATATATAATCTCTTCCCTTTCATCATCATTTTCAGATAAATCGCCACTTTCAGATTTATTTTCTGAAAGCTCTCGTAAAAGCGCAGTTATTTCTTCTGGTGAAAGACCTTTTTTATTCGACATATTGAAATATTTTCTTTTTATTATAAAGAACGCAATTTCTCAGTAAAAAGAAAAACAGACTGACAACATTTCAAACGAAACGCTGATGAAATAACTAAATGAATGTATTTCGCAAGAAGCATGCAATCTTTCCAGCAGGTGCACAGAAATAACCATTTTTACCCAACAAAGGGGTGAAGAGAATGAAGGGACATGAAAAACACTCTTTTACTATAACAGAGTCAAAGAATACGGATTCCAAGATCATGAATCGTGGATATATTATTTTGCTTTCTCTGGAATCGATTCGACTCCGACGAGCGTTCTAGGGGTATTTGCTTATAACTAATTAACAAAATAAGCAAATAAATTAGAATTTTCGGAATAAATAGACATTAAAAAAATAATAAAAGTCACGGAAGGAAAGTAAGTAAAATTAAAATTTCAGAGAGACACCAGTGTTCACTTGGAGTCGATAGGACTTCGTCGGGCGTTCTAGTGAAAGCAACCAAAAATGCTATTCAATATAATTTAAATGAATACAGAGTTGCCAACGTTTTAATTTATTCCGGAGTACTTTTAGTTCCACCTTTATTAATTACCACTTTCTTTTTAGAGTATTTTCTTCTTATTTTATCGTAGTTATATATTAAATAAAGTTAATCTATAAATAAAGTGGTTCGAAATAAAGGAGCTAAAAATGCTACGAAATTAAATTAAAAGGTGACATTTTAAGTGACGCTCTGTAAGTTTTACCTGGAGTGATCTTAAGAGTGTCGCAGTTATTACGTATTAAATCCGGGAATATTCTGAACAATATCTAAGAAATTCAAAAACAAACAAAAATAAAGAGCAAATATTTTTCAGCTCTAAGTCCTAAAATAAGCAAATCCATTGTTAATGTGATTACAACGAAAAAGAATGCAGTTTCCGTTTTCTGTGTGTAGAATAATGTTCATTTTCAGTTAAGTACCTTCATTTCCTTCCTGTAACGTTTACGTAATTAAGAAATATTCTTGAAATTTGCTTACTTTACTAACTTTAACTATTCTTCACGTATAAACACAATATGGCCTCTTTATGATTATAGTAATTGCTTTATCTGAAGCAGCTAACTTTTTGAAGAGAAAAATAATGTTGCCTTTTTTTAAAGTGAAATATATATTTTTTATTTCAAATCCAAAATGTAAGGAAAAATATAATAGTAAAAATAGGTATTAAATAGTTTTAAATTATTAAAGTTATTGTTTAAAAAATTTGGGCGATTATGTTAGAAACGAAATTAAATAATATAAATAGTTAAATTAATAAATGTAATATATCGCCAATCTTAAAATAATATGTAAAAATACCTTTAAATTTAATTTAAATGCAGGGGTCGTACTCTCCGCCCTTTTTTCAGGATACTCTCAGAAATAAGAAATTTCTGTCTTTATTGCAACCACTAATTTCATGCAGAAATACTTTTGGTATATTTTTAGCAATGTTTCATGTTTATACAGGACACGGATTAGTGTATAAAAAAGTGGTAGCAATTTATTTGAAAATTTCTTATCCTTGAGAAAGTCTTGAAAAAAGGGCGGAGAGTACGATCCCTGTAAATGAATGTATTAAAATATTCACATTCGGGGTCCTCACAAAGGGAATTTAAAAATACGATTTAAAAATAGTGGTATTCAATTACTCTTTGAACACGGTTTACATTGTAAGTTAAACTCTGTATAACCCACAAACAGGAATTTGAAGAGGGCCGCGCTTGTTAGGTACTACAGAGTTGCCAACATTCTAATTTATTTCGGAGTATTTTTAGCCCCGCCTTATTCCATACCACTTTTTTTTAAGCAGTAAACTTTTCTTAGTTTATCGTAGATATATATATTGCAGAAAAATATTCTAAAAATAAAATGGTGCGAAATAAAGTCACAGCTCTAAATTTTCCAGAATAAATTAAAATGTTGCCAACTATGGTACTGAATTTGGAAATACAGTTACCGCCGCTTATTAAAATCACATTCGTTTCTGAAGTGATTTTATAAAGCGGCTGATTTTTATATGCGGCGAACGTTCCTCCACTCAAGAAAAATGTATTACTTCCCTGAATTTGGGACGGAATTTCAAAAGATTGCAAATAATTGAATTAATAAACAATATTAACATTTGTCGGATAATTAATTAATTGCTACTTCAAAATAAGTAAATTAAACACATCCCAAGTGCCGATATGCCTTTCTTTGAGGAAAGTCATCATTACCTTGCCAAAAGTCCACGCTTTTCTTTTAAATTTAAAATCTTTCCGATTAAAACTCTTGCATCTCAGTTATTTCAGAATAAGAACTAGAAACTCTCCTTTAATAAGTAAAAATTAAAAAATACACTGATGGAAAAAAAATCCCAACACCAAGAAAAATTTATTGTACAGTAATGAAATTTCAGCAATACGTTTGTCTAGGTAACATATTTAATTGATTAAAGTTTCAAGATCACAGGTAGAGCCATTGGCGAGAAGAGCCATTTCAAATGTGAAATGTTGGTACAGTAAAACCTCTCTAAGTTGGACACCTACGGTTCCAAAAAAAAGTGTCCAACTTAGAGAGGTGTCCAACTTATAGGGGTTAAACATAATGTTAATGGATACATTCCGTTCCGAGAAAAAGCGTCCAACTTAGAGGGGAGTCCAACTTATAGGGGTGTCCAACTTGAGAGGTTTCACTTACATTAGTAACCGGTGTAACCGCCAGAATTTTGAATGCAAGCATGCAAACGTGCATGCATTGTGTCGTACAGGTGTCGGATATCAGTTTGTGGGATGGAGTTCCATGCCTGTTGCACTTGGGCGGTCAATGCAGGGACGGTTAATGCTGGTTGTGGATGACGCTGGAGTTGTCGTCCAATGATGTCCCATACGTGCTCGATTGGAGAAAGATCTGGTGATCTAGCAGGCCAAGGCAACATGTCGACACTCTGTAGAGCATGTTGGGTTACAACAGCGGTATGAGGGCGAGCGTTATCCTGTTGGAAAACACCCCCTTGAATGCTGTTCATGAATGGCAGTACAACAGGTTGTATCACTAGACTGACGTACAGATTTGAAGTCAGGGTGCGTGGGATAACCACGAGAGTGCTCCTGCTGTCATACGAAATTGCTCCCCAAACCATAACTCCTGGAGTAGGCCCTGTGTGTCTAGGCCGCAGACAGGTCGCTAGCAGGCGTTCACCTGGCCTCCTTCTAACCAACACACGGCTATCACTGCGACCAAGGCAGAACCGGCTTTCATCAGAAAACACAACAGATCTCCACTCCGTCCTCCAATGAGCTCTAGCTTGACACCACTCACGTCGCAAACGACAGTGGTTTGGAGTCAGTGGAATGCACGCTACAGGGCGTCTGGCTCGGAGCTGTCCTTGAAGTAACCGATTTGTAACAGTTCGTTGTGTCACTGTGGTGCCAACTGCAGCTCGAATTTCAGCTGCAGACGCAGTACGATTAGCCACAGCCATACGCCGAACACGGCGGTCTTCCCTCTCAGTAGTGCCACGTGGCCGCCCGGAACCTGGTCTTCTTGAGGCAGTACCTTCCCTTGACCACTGCTGCCAACTCTCATGCACGGTGGATACATTCCTGCCAAGTCTTTCTGCAATATCGCGGAAAGAAAACCCACCTTCTCGTAGCCCTACTACACGACCTCGTTCAAACTCAGTGAGCTGTTGATAATGGCTTCTTCGTCTTCTTAGAGGCATCCTTGACTAACATTAACTCACTACGTCAAATCTCAACTGTAAATAACGATCACGAATCTTACAGCGCTTATTTAAAGCAAACCTCATTTGCATGTTCATAGTGTCGCTACAAGCGCCACACTTATGCGCGTAGCTCGAAATTTGAATCGACGTCATCTTTCAGATGTATAAACATGCCTACCAAATTTCGTTTATCTAGCACAGCTCCTTCCTGGTGTTGGGATTTTTTTTTTCCATCAGTGTATATATATCACATGCGAATCAAATCAAATTTGAAACTTATTACATCGACTTTAAGAATACATTCCTTGAAATTATTACTAAAACAAGTGATGGGGTTTAATTTGTAAGTATGCTTTAAATGTAAACTTTTCGACAAAGAGAGATAACAGAGAGGTTGTTAAATTTCATTTTTTATTTTTTTTATTTAAAAAAATAAAAAGTCACAGTGTAAAGAAAAATTTGTTTAGCGTGCATAAATGGCTTTTTTGCTGCTGAAGATTTTTTTTTTTTTTTTTGAGTTTATTAACCGGCGATGCTGATTTTATTAAGCGGCGGCTTTTAATTTAGTTTGTATTGATTTGATTCCGGTCCTGGCAATTTGATCAGATTAAACGGTTGATTTTATTAACCAGTGAATTTATTAAGCGGCGGTTACTGTATTTTTAATCGAATCTAAGAATTTCCAAAAAGAATAAAAACAAAAATCCTCCAAGAAAAATATCTTTTTAACTGCTACAGAACTACTCTAAAATAAGCATTTTCATTGTTAATGTGGTTATAAAGACAATGACAATTTCCCTCTTCTTTAAGTACAATGATACTCATTTTCAGTTAAGTACCTCCATTTAAATTTTCTAATCTTTATTTAATTACTATGTATTTATGAAACTTGCTTGGTTTGGTAATTTTAATTGTACTTCACATCCATTTACAATATGGCATCTTTATAGTTACCTTTATGCTGTGACCGTACGTACCGACCAGGGATTTAGATTTGAAGATGACACTTAACTTCTTTCTAATCTTACACTTGGAATTCATTGAGAGATGTACGTGCTTCATTTCCCATCGTTCGTTGAAAAATTATGTATCAAAAACAATGCATAAAATATTACTTTTTGCGACTTTAAAAAAGTCTTCTATAATTTTTATAAGTCAACTGAAAAAGGCCTACAAAGCAGAATTGAAAAAAAAAAAAAAAAAAAAAAAAAAAACTTTCTTTAGTCTGAAATTATATAATTGAAAATGCCTATCGCGGGAGAAAATCTTACATCTCGAAACACTAGTAGTTACGTGTTGCGTGCATACTAAAGTTTCGCAACTGGAGCTGATAACTGACAAACAAACGTAGCATACCATCTCACCCTACCTATATTATTCATGCCGTCTCTAAACAACAGCGATCTTGATTGACATGCATGTATTCATAACGAAGAAATAAGTTAAAGTAAAATTTTAATAAATAATTTCCTTTTAAATTTTCCGATGTCAATCTTTTTTTTATTTTTATTTTTTTTTTAATTCCCATTAAAATAACAGATTATCTCAGTTTTAACAGACTCCAACAAACAATACTCAGGAGTGGCAGTGATTGTCAAAAGCTATGCCTTCCGTGATAATTAGTACACCAAGGTTCTCACGGATCTACCGTTTCCAAAGACTTTTCCACCAGTATTATCTTAAAATAAATACCTTTTTAATTGTACCGTGCACAGTTAAGAAGAAATTTAGTTTTGGATAATACTGTTGGGAGAGCACTTCAAAAAATTCAGACCGTAGTGACCTGAGCCTGTTCAGTGTCAGTGCTAGTCTACGCATTGTTGCCAACATTTTAATTTATTTCGGAACATTTTAAACCTTGCCTTTATTTCCCATGACTTTATTTATAAAATAATTTCTTGCTTAATTCTAATGAGATTCGTGGATTTAAATTTTAATTTACGCGTTTTACTGCACACTTATATTAATTATTACTTTTATTTTTAAATTGCTCAAATTGCTCAAATTGCTCAATTAAAAAACTGCATTTGAGAAACTGGAAAGGAAAATTAATGTTTTCGATATTCAGTTAATTAGCAAATCGTCTCCTCATCCAAGTTAAAAATGTTATTTTTTAGGGGTAGAAATTTGGCGTAGAACTCATACTGAAATTTGTTTAAAAATTTTCTCCACTTATAAAATCGCTGGTTTACGAAGAAGAAACTTTCATTTCATAAATACCGGCATGGATTGTGCGCCAAATTTCCACTCCTCTATTCGTAAGAAAATGGATTCTGTTTCTAAAACTAAACTACCAGGTTTCTCCCAGATCCCATATAAGATAGAAGATAATAAAATTTGAAGTAAAATAAAAAGCAACAGCAGATTTGTCTAGAGTCTTAATTAAAAGATTATTTAGAAAATTAAAACAGTAAAACAATTTATGTTCCTCGAAAACACTTTCCCGCTCGTATGCGAAAAGTCATGAAAATAATTTTTGAAAAAAAGTTATTTTTCTAATCAAGCCCCATATTTTAATAATTTATTGCCTGCAACTCAGTCACGTACTTGTATCGTATTATGAAATAAGATTTCTTTGAAACTCACTTAGTTTATTATTCCGAATGCATACTCCATGAATACCATATCTCATTACATACTTGCCAATCATCTCATTATGAACCGTACAATTTTTAGTACCCACCTTTTATTTCACACCAATAATTTTTTAGAGTACCTTTAATCTTATTTAATCGTAAAAACATTTGGAGAGAATAACTCTAAAAATATAGTGGTGTGAGAAAAGGGCTGTTTTTTCTGTTGGCGTTAACATTTGTACGGTTATTAATGAGATGGTTGGCAAGTATGTCATTAATAACCGTACAATTGTTAACACCCCTTGAAAAAACGCTCCTTATTTCATACCAATTTATTTTTAGAGTAATTCTCTGCAAATGTTGTTACGATTAAATAAGAATAAAAGTACTCTAAGAAATGACTGTTGTGAAAAAAAAGGCGAGCACTAAAAGTTGTACGGTTCATAATGAGATGGTTCGCAAGTATGCGATTGCCTAGGCTAGGTTTTCTCACTATTTCTGTGGGGTAAGCGGTAGTTTGGATTACTATAGGAACTCTTTAAGTGCCCATGGTGAGGATGATAAAAGTATTTCAACAGTTCGAATATATAAAATGAAATTTTATAGCAATTCTGTTTTTTAATGACTGTTTTAATAATGTAATTGATATAATTTGTCTGTTAATCGTTTGATGCAAAGTGTAATTATGCTCATTTAATATCAACAGTCTCTAGAAATTACTATCAAAGTTACAGGAAAGAATGAAATAATTTTTCCCACTGAATTACTATAAAAGCAAAATATTTGTTAATTTTTTGAATGAATCTCAGCAGTTGGTTAAACCAGATGGTATAAAATATATACCACCGTGTTTAAAAAAGTTAACACATTATCATCGGGGTGTTTTCTTATTTAGAACAATAATCCTACAAACATGAGTCGTTAATCCATCAGCAGATAATAGTTCACGCGGTTGGCACTTGGTTAGTTGGGACTAGAGCCAGAGCCTGATTAAGGGGGAAGCACACATTATTTATACTTACACCGTTATTTTTTAACAAATACTTTCCTCCTATAATAAACAGAAAATTCTCATTAAAAATTATTTTAAAAGAATTCTGGTGTCTAATACCGGTGAGTAAATTGGATTGTTTTACACCGTTCACTTTTTATAAAAAAAATTTCCTCGTTAAATCGTGGAATTTCCATGACATGAAGTAAAAAATAATTGTAAAAATATTCCGGTGAGAGTGGAGATAATGTGTGCTTCCCCCTTAATCAGGCTCTGACTAGAGCCCCTTAATAAAATATATAGGCCGACGCATCGACGCCATTTTTTGTGCCTCAGTAGAGGACAGCATTCCACTTGGCGTCCTTATCGCTTTCCTGTGATTTTAAGAAATCTTGATCTGAAGCTACAATCGGTCAACAAAAGCAATAAGCAACAATAATATTCCAACAACAATATAATTACAACACATTTTTTTCACATTACATTATCAGGATATCCTGTGGATGTATTAGAAATAAGATGTTTTATTAGGACTGTTTCTGTTTCGTAGACAAAATGTCGCCAAAACTCAAATACACAGTAATAAAAGGTCTTCTTAAATCGATTTATCAATATTAATATAAATATTATGATTAGAATAACACATTTTTCTGTATTTTTACACTAACACATGCCAGAAATATAAAGAAAACTAAAAGCAATGTTGTTTGATTCTTCTTAAATTATCTCAAGGAAATCTGAACATTTTATGTTCTTTTCTTGAGTGATTGTAACAGTTTATAGTTAAACAAATCTCACATCGTACTTTATATAGCTAAAACTATGAAATATAATAAAAGGAGTTCTTTAAAGTAACACAAGACGATAAAAATAATGACTGCCGTTTATTTATCAATGAAACTCGCTGGGTACATGTGGCAACCCTAAGGCTACAAAATGGCTGATGCGCCAGCTCGTATATATAGGAGCCTTAGTTGGGACGGTTCCAGATGTCCCAACGTCTTTTTTTATGCCGTCCATTGGCATTTTCTTCCTTAGGGTAGCTACGGTTGGTCCACCATAAGAAAGAATGTTATAAGCCCAACAGTAATAGGTGTGTTAAATTTGCATTTAACAGCTCATTTCTGACCATTGCGTAACTTCAAAGAAAAAGTATGTGTATGCGTGTAATTTTATTACACGCATTAAAATATCTTCGAAGATGTTGATTATTCACAAGGAAATATAAAAATTGTAAATAATAAATACTAAAATGTATTGTCGAAGTAAAATACAGCATATAGGCCAACGGTTTTCCAGTGACTCGGCCATCAATCTAGTCAACGGCCATTTATAATTGTTGGCTATCAAAATCCCCACCGTTGTTTCAATGTTGGGTTATATAAATTTTGTTTGCGGGCGAATCCGCCCCTAGCCCTTTGGCATTTCTTTTAAACGTTACATTACCATAGCCGCTCAGTTTTTTAATTTATTCTGGAAAGCTGTGAGCCCCGCCCTTTTTTCATACCGTAATCTTTGTAGAAAAATTTCCTTCAATATATAATTACGATTAAATTTGAAAATTACTCTAAAAAGATTACGGTGTGAAAAAAGGGTGGGGCTAAAAACATTCCGGAATAAATTAAAAAATTTGGCAGCTATGCATTACTTACAAAATGATTTAGCTTATTTGTGATTATATCGATTAAGTTTTACCTTCAGCACTCGATACGGTAAATGTTATTAACATATATATACGCTGGAAGCGCATAAAGTGCAGGGATGGAACACGGGCGCAGAATTCATACCGGAATTCGTTTAAGAAATTTCTCTACCTATAATATCGTCGATTTAAGAAGTAGAAAAATTTCTTACATTGATAGTGGTATGAATTCTGCGCCCGTGTTCCATCCCTGAAAGTGTTAAAAAACAGATATGCAAAACACTATTTTAAACCAAAATATTGTTTTAGAGGAACACCTAAAGACGAAACTTCAATTGTAATCAATAAGAGGTATGGAATTTTGTCATAAAATTGTTAAATTTATTTAAATAAATAACAATAATAATAAAAAAAAAAACCCTCTTTATTATAATTGTTTATTTAAAACTTACTTTGTAACGATTTAGAACTATTATTTTTCATCACTCATCATTTACGCATTTTAGCGTAGAAAATTTGTACTAAAAATACCTATTCGAAATTAAGGTTATTATATCTTTCGGGAAAACCCAAAAAAGTTAAGAACAATCCTGTTCTTCCTAAATCGTGGATTTTGGTATCATGGATATTTTTACTTTCTTCTATATGTAATATAGAGAAAGTATTCGATTCGCGAAAATTTTCGACCTCCGTCTTTTGACAGATCTACACGTTTTGGGATGTCCTGAACACGAATTGATAGTTTTTAAAAAATGTCTGTCTGTCTGTGGTTTCTTGCTTTCACCGTATCTCACGAACCAATGAATGACATTCAACCAAACTTGGTATATTATTGGACCCTGTTGGGGTATTGTGCTGATTAGATTTGGGGATCAATCCCCCATCAGGTGGCGCTGTGATCGCATTTCATGTAAACTTTTAACATGGCAGTATAGGAAATTTCGCATTTTTCACCGTATCTCACGAACCAATAAATTAAATTCAACCAAACTTGGTATATAGTTGGAAAGTGACGTGGCATAGTGCTCATTAGATTTGGGGATCAATCACCCAGCAGGTGGCGCTGTGATCGCAAAATTTCGTATTTTTCACCGTATTTCACGAACCTATGAATGAAATTGAACCAAACTCGGTATATCGTTGGACCCTGACATGGAATGGTGCTGATTAGATTTTGAGATCAATCGCCCAGAAGATGGCGCTGTGATCGCATTTTATGTAAACTTTTAACATGGCAGTATTGGACAAAATTTCGTATAAATGTACATAATGAGGGTTATTTTAAACTTGTGATTGCAAAATTAATATGAATTATTGATAATAGTAGTAGTTAACTAGGAAAACAATTTTGTGCATGTGGGGGCACCGGTTCCCCCCTAGGGGAACCGGTGCCCCGGGGAAGTAAATTTTCAAGATGGGTATCTTTCGAATGGTCTCGTTGATAATAGTAATAGTTAACCAGGAAAAAATTTCAGTCCATGTGGGGGCATCGGTCCCCCCCCGTTAGGGGGAAAGTACCCCTCGGGGGGGGGGCAAAGTTTCAAGATGGGTATTTTTCGAAAGGTCTCGTCAATACCTTTAAAACGAATGGTTGAACCATAAATCTGTGATAATTTAAAACAAAGTTATCGATTTTTTTTCTTTTAACGAAAAAAAACTTAGAAGAAATATTATATATATATATATATATATATATATATATTTTTTTTTAACGAAATTTAACCAAACTTGGTATTTAGTTGGTCCCCGACATAGACTGGTGCTGATTACATTTGGGGATCAATAGCTCAACAGGTGGCGCTGTGATCGCATTTTTTCTAAATTTTTAACATGGCAGTATAAGACAAAATTTCGTATAAATGTACATAATGAAAGTTATTTTTAACTTGTGATTGTAAAATTAATATGAGTTATTGATAATAGTAATAGTTAACTAGGAAAAAATTTCTGTGCATGTGGGGGCATCGTCCCCCCCCCCGGAAGGTAAATTTTCAGGATGGGTATATTTTGAAAGATCTCGTCAGTACCTTTAAAACGAATGATTGAACTATAAATCTGTGATAATTTAAAACAAAGTCATCGATTTTTTTTTACTTTTAACAACAAAAAAAAAAAACATTTTTTTTTTTTTTTTTTTAATATTGTTACTGATTGAATATGTATATAGGAAAATATAGAAGAAAGTCTTGTGGTGGCCACAACATACTAGTTTTTATTTATTTTTTAATTCTATCACTTTAGTTGCAGCAATCTATAAGTTTAGATATTATTCCAATTGCCTTACTCTAAGAGCAAGAATAATTATTGTTTAGGTCTAAACAAAAAAATATTTATTTTTAAATAAAAATTTAGTAGATTAAAAAATATTTGTACATGTATATTGAGAAGAAGTTTATTTTTCTTAACACATACAGTACTTTACTCATTAAAAAGTATTACAAAAATTTCCACTGACATATTTAATTTGAAATTGAACAGACTAAAAATAAAGGACTTGGAATAAAACTTTAAAAGATAAGTAAAATTGCTTCTATACAAGTTTAAGAATAATTGAAAAATTATCGCCTAAATAATCATTCAATTTAAATATTTCTTCCCCTTTATCCCACCTCCCCATTTAAAATACGCTTAAAATTCCATTTAAATTAAATACTTTGTATTGTATTAAGTTATTTCTTTTAAATTGGAAATGGAAAGCTTTCTCTGTTCTTTGGGAGTTGCATTCTAAGGGATAACAATGAGATATTAATAGAAGTTGGAGTGTTTTATAGTCTCATTTTTTAGCTTTTATATTAATGTATTTCATACTTTTAGCATTCCTATTTCTAAAGTGCTAAAGCGATAAAACCTTTGTTTTTGTGTTCATGTGAAAATTTATATTTTATAGTGTAGGCTCATTTCCTACGCCTAGCATTGAGGAGGATTCTAAAAACATATAGGGGTGACAAACTGCCCAACAGGTTGGGATTTGAAAAATATCCAGTTATTCGGCGTTCCCTTATCGCTTATTTTCTCTCAACCACAAGGGTTATCATCACTATTTTAATATTGGACTCCTTGAGTCAGCACTTCCCAGAGACGTCCGTGGTCGCAAGAAGCGTGGTGGAAGAATATTAGCATTTATGCTATTCTGAATATTTTATATATGCTTATATTGTGAATAATTTTTACATGTACTGTAACGCGGACGAAATGTAAAATTTACGCAGTAGGCGGAGTTTCAAGTACATCGCAAAGTGTTTCTTTGCAATAAATGCTTAAAATTGACAATAACATAGCTGCCAATATTTTAATTTATTCCGGAGATACTTTTAGCCCCGCCTTTATTCCGCACCACTTTCTTCACAGAAAAAGTTTCTTCAATACATAATTTCGATAAAATAAGACAAAATACTTTTAAAAAATAAGTGGCACGAATTAGAGGCGGGGCTGAAGTTACTCCGGAATAAATTAAAATATTGGCAGCTGTGCAATAAATTGGCAATAAATATACATATTGACAATAAATGCTTAACCCCTTAACGCGCGCTGTCCTCGCTGCGAGGACTCAAAATTTAAGATCCAGCTGCAAAAATTCCTCCCGGAAATTTTTTAGCAAAAATTTACGTTTATAACATATCAGAAAAGGCCTGTTTTTCAACCTTAAAATTTGAAATTTCTTTTATTTTAATTTAATTCATGAATTCCGGTGGCAGTATAATTTAAATGATCCGAATTGTCTTGCACCGCAAAGGGTTAAAATTGCAATCACCATCAGTATACGGCATGAAAGATAATTAAAAGGACTTTTCGAAGATACCTACAATTAAGAAACTGAACTATTGTTTTGTCGTATAGGGCGATTCATAACGAGAAAAGCGCATGTAAGCCAAAAAAAAAAAAAAAAAAATCAAAAATATAGTTTTTTTTTTTTTTAACGTTAAAATTTTTTTACTATCCGTATTTTTCAAAAAATCGCTCGAAATGTGAAAAAACGTGCTTTCGAATGGTTTAGATGTAGTTTCTGTGTCTTTATTCGTTTTAAAAAAAAATCAATTTAAAAGCAAAGCTTTCTAAAAAAGAGCTTAAAATGAGAGTTTTCGAAAAATAAATGCTTGTATTTAAAAAAAAAAAAAAATAAATAAATAAAAAAATAAAAAAGATTTATCTTGAAAAATTTTAGAGTTACAAAATATTTTTTTAAATATTTAATGTTTCTTAAATTTTAAAAATATGAATCGCTAATACCAGAGATCGTAATCTCCGCCTTTTTTTCAAGACACAGTTAGGAATAAGAAATGTTTGACTTTTTTGCCACAACTAAGTTCATGTAGAAATATTCATAGCATTTTTAATGTAATGTGTCGTGATAGATTATCGTACAGTTTATTGTATAAAAATTGTGATTGCAATAGAGACAGAAATATCTAAACCCCCGAGAGTGTCCTGAAAATAAGGCGGAGAATATAACCCCTGTAATTCGTATTTTGTTAAAAGTTTTATACGGATGAAAAGAAGTATGAAATGGCCTTTCTGAAAATACCTTTCGTTATAATATTGAAAGATTAGTCTTTCGTACAGGGCAATTCAAAAAGATATAATCGAAAGAAAGAAAAATTTTGGACATCTTTAAGAAAAAAAAAAAAAAAAATAAGAAGAAGAAGAATATAAAAATTCTGTATGCAAGTTGGCAGTTGGAGTACGTACATTTATTAACACTATGTTTTTAATTAATATCTTCGTTAATTAAGGAGATAGAAATTTCTAACCAAGCTAAATGATTTTCTCAGATTATTTATCCAACATCAATAACTTTTGCGACGCTGAGGATCCTCTTGTTAGCGTGGTGATGCGATTGCATATAAAAACTAGAACGCAAAATCATGCGGTATGGATTAATTATTAACATTTTCCAAATGTACGCAATTGTTGTATTGTATAACATTCAATTCTCTTTACCTACGTAATCACATAACGGGCAGATAGTAGTCCTGAAAGGCATACAAATAGACTAATTGAATTCATAATCATTAAACACTGTTAGAAAATTTTTTAAAAATTCTTAACACTAAAGAAAACGCAGGCCTTATATTCTGATTGCAGTCCATAATGTATTTAAATATTATGGCGTAGCCCTGTAAATCTGAAGGATAGCAAAATAGTTTTCTACAGAAAATATTATTTTAGTATATTAAAAATCAATGTCAATTTATTTATGATTTTTACAATAAAAAGTTCTTTAAATGTAACTTATAAAAATGTCTGTCCTAAAATGCAATGCATTGGCATTTTTTTTGGGTGTCCCTGTACACAAACGTGTTGCATATGATCTATTAATGCCATTAAAAATAGGGAACATTCCATAGCTAATTTGAATAACATATATAATTTTGTAAAAATTCTGCAAATATTTAAGGACGCTGGGGGCGGGCAGATGGGCAGGTAGACTGATGGACAGTCGGACAGATAGATACTTGATAGAATTGAAATCATATTACCGCTTAAAAAATGTTAAAAAGTGTTAAATTGCTTAATGTAAACGAAAATGCAATTTCAGCAAATTTGCACTAAAAGCCTTCAATGTAACTGAATATTTTTGTGTGGCCCTGTAAATCTAATGCTAATCATACATCATTCTGTAGAAAACATTCTTTTGTGCATATGAATAACATATTTCAGTTTTATTAAGATTTGTTCAAAGAAAAGTTATTAAAATTGTGTTTAAAAAAATATCTCTCATAGAACGAATGCTTTGGAATACTTTCGGGTGTCCCTGTACAGAGACCAGCGATGGTATTTACTCCATTTTCTGTAGCAAACATCTAATTGTGAACTTGAATAACATATTTCAATTTCATTGAAATTTGTGTAAAATAAAGGAATTAAAATATAGTTCATAAAAATGCCTCTCATAGAACATAATGCTTTGGAATAATTTTGGGTGTCTCTGTACAGATACCAGTAGAGATTATCACACCATTTTCAATAGGGAACATCCGATAGTGAACGTGCATACCATATATCAGTTTCAAAAATATTTTATAAATATTTACGTGATTTAGAGAGAGGATAGACAAACAGACAGAGAGACGGGCTGACAGACAGACAAACCAGAGACATTTACACTTTTCAATCCTTATTGGAAAGTATTCAAAACAGTTAGAAATCGATAAAAACGATTAATATAAATGAAAATGCAATTGCAACAAATTTCCAATATTACCCATTAATGTATCAGAATATTTTGTGTGGCCTGTAAATCCAATGTTAATCGTACTGTATTCTATGGAAAGCATTCTTTTGTGCATATAAATAATGCATATTAATTTTACTAAGATTTGTGCAAAGTAAAGTTCTTCAAATTTGGTTTATAGAAATACCGCTCATAGAACGCAATGCTTAGGAGTACTTGCGGGGTGTCCCTGTATATAAACCAGTGACGGTATTTACTCCATTTTTTCAATGGGGAACATCCAACAGTTGACATGAATAACTTATTTCAATTTCATTAAAATTTGTGAAAAGTAACGATATTAAAATATGGTTTATAGAAATATCTCTCACAGGACACAATGCTTTGGAATACTTTCGGGTGTCCCTGGTCACAAACCAGTAAAAGTGTTCACTCCATTTTCAATAGGAAACATCTGAGAGTGAACATTAATAACATATAGACCTGCTAACTATGCTAGTTTATCCGTAATGGTATTAGGCCCCGCCTTTTTTTCACACCAGATTCGTAGTAAAGTAATATTCAGCAATATGTTCTCATGATTAAATAAGAAGACTATTACTCTACAGCTATTCTGGTGTGAAAAAAAGGCGGGGCTTAATACCATTACGGATAAACTAACATAGTTAGCAGGTCTAAACATATATCTGTTTCAAGAATTTCCATAAATATTTACGGGAGTTAGAGCGCGAACAGACAGGCAGACGGACAGTCAGACAGACAAACCGAAGTCGAACACTTTTCAATCTTGTTGGAAAGTGTTAAAAATCGGACAGCGGCGGCATTAATTATTTTTGAATATCTAAAGAAAATAATAGCATTGATTTGCCAAGCCTATCGATTTTAGGCCTAAGACTTCATATGGGATTTTTTCTATAACAATTTTCATTTTATTTAATTGTGGAAAGATAATAAGGAATATTTCTATCAAAGATATTGGCAGCGATGCCAAAACTCTGATTTCGGCGAGAGACTTCATACCAGAAATTTTTTAAATAAATTTCCCTTTACTGAATCGTGGAAAAAAATAATGGTAAATATTTCTATCATAGCCTCTTTAACTAGATGCCTATCGCGTGGTTCATAAACTTGGCAACAGTTGAAGCGGTAGACAGCGCCACCTGGTACAGATTGCATGACTTTTTTATTCAACTGTCACCAATAATTTTAAGAAGTGATATATGATATACATAATCGACGTTTCTTCGTTTCTATTTGCCTTTCATGTATATCATATCCCACTTTTAAAAATTTTTGGTGGATGTTGAATAAAAAAGTCGCGCAACCTGTACTAGGTGGCACTGTCTACCGCTTCAACTATTGCCAAGCTTCCGAGCCACGCGACAGGCATCTAGTTTAGGAGGCTATGATTTCTATCAAAAAATGCTAGCGTAAAACCTCATTTAAAAATTAGGAATGTTGGCAAGTGTGAAGTCGAAGAAAGTAACGTGAGTGTCACGCTTGATTATTTTTCTTGAAACAAAACTAAAAATTGCTTAAATGTTTCTAACCTAAATTCAGAATATCTCAAGACCGTTTCCAGAATAATTTTAGTGAAAGAGAACTCTTTTCTATTCTTAGAACACAGCAAATTATCCTTTTTAGTTAAGTTTATTTTTATCCATTCTATAATAAGATAATAGAAACATTTTCAGCATTTTATAAGCTGCGTCCTTTTAGATTATTCGAAGTATCTTGTTAGAAGAAGGAATTTTTATAATATCTTTTCGTTTGAGCTATCTCATTGAATACTTGCTAATTTAAGTACTATTGTTATTGGGGTGCTGGTTACGAAATGGAAATTTTCTGTAAGCCTTTTTGTTTCAATTTTGTATGCACTTTAAGTTTTGAGGGCTGTGTATTATTTGCTTTGTATTTTTATATGTTATTCTAATTTTTATGTGTATTTATTATGTGCGAATAACTATACACAGATGTCGACACTTACGGATTTTGAGTATTGTAGAATTTTAATTTTTAAATAAAGCAAAACTTTTTCTACTGTAATATAGTTTTATTCAAAATGCCAACTATGGGTATAAATAAGCGTATATTATGTGTACTATCACTGGCTGTCATATTTTATGCATTTTGTATACTGAAGAATTTTAGTCTTTAAATAAAATTAAAAAAAATTCAACAATAACAGTGCTGTTCAAAATACGAAAAAGTTGCCAATTATTGTTATATGAGCGTATATTATTTGTATAATTATTAGCTGCCCTATTTTACGCATTTTTGAATGCAGAAGAATTTTAGTCTTTAAATAATGCAAAACTTTTCCTACAACAGAGCTGCCAACCTAATCCGGCAAATTGTTAGTACCGCCCATTTTTCTACATCAGTCATTTTTTAGAGTTTTTTCCTCTTAATTCATCGTAAATATAGTCGAAGAAAATTACTTTAAAAATTAAGTGGTGTAGAAAAGGGGCGATACTAACAATTTGCCGGATTAGGTTGGCAGCTCTGCTACAATAATAGTGGTATTCAAAATGCGAAGAAATTGCCAATTATGGTTGTATGTAAGCATACATTATGTGTATAATTACTAGCTGTCATATTTTAAGCGTTTTGAATAATGAATAATTTTAGTTTTTAAATAAAACAAACATTTTTCTACAATAATAATGCATTCAAAATGCAAGGAAGTTGTCAACTATGGTTATATATAAACGTATTTTATGCGCATAATTAATAGCTGTCATATTTTTATGCATTTTGAATAATAAAAAATTTTAGTCTTTAAATAAAGCAAACATTTTTCTACAAAAGTAGTGGTATTCAAAATGAGTAAAAGTTGGCAACTGTGGTTATACAGTCATTTGCAAAAGTTTAAGACCAGTAGCCGATTTTCAGTATTTTAACACATTGCATCATTTGCGCAGATTATTGCGTCATCTCAAGTGCTGACTGAATCAGACGCATTCTGCTGTTATAAATAAAGGTGGTAGGCACGTTTATCACCAGTTGTTTATTGGATTTTGTCGTAGACAGTGTTTTTTTGTAATTATTGTAATGGGTAAAAAGTCTTCACTTACTGTTACAAAAAGGTTAGAAGAATTGATCCCGCACAAAATTGGATTTTCTGAACGTCAGATAAGTTCGAGGGTAAATGTGAACAAGACAGCTGTGCATCAAGCTATTAGTAAATTTAAAGTTTCGGGAAAATTTGTGGACCTTAAGAGTCGTTTATTTTTCATACTTGGAGTAAGTCGAGATTTCCTTGCAGGTTTATGAGATGATAAACCAAAATCTTTGGCCAAACGTCTTGAAATAGTACTCCAAATGACGTTGGTCCCTTTTGCAGCCAGAGGATGTCTAATCGTATTGCAGGAGGTTCTTGGATCTCGTACGACCATTCTTATCACATGATCATCCCGTGCACTCGTTTTTGTAGGGCGACCGCTTCTCTTAAGGTTCACAAATTTTTCCGAAATTTTAAATTTACTAATACTTTGATGCACAGCTGTCTTGCTCACATTTACCCTCGAACTTATTGGACGTTCAGAAAATCCAATTTTGTGCAGGGACAATATTTCTGACCTTCTTGTAACAGAAAGTGAAGGTTTTTACCCATTACAATAATTACACAACAGCACTGTCTACGAAAAAGTCCAATAAACAACTGATGATAAACGTACCGACCACCTTTATTTATAACAGTAGAATGCGTTTGATGCAATCAGCACTTGAGATGACGCAATAATCTGCGCAAATGATGCAATGTGTTAAAATACTGAAAATCGGCTACTGGTCTTAAACTTTTGCAAATGACTGTATATAACTGCACATTTTATGTATAATTATATTTATCTGCCTGATAAAATTAGACTAAATGAAAAAATAATTCCTAAAAGTATGCTTTTTTCAAATATGTGCGTAGGTACTATCATTTTATTTTGCGGGCTAAAACTTTGAAAGAATATATATTAAATTAGACGATATTCCTATCATATTATATTAAAAATTAAACACTGAAGAAGCTGTAATGTGGTTATATTCAATAAGACAATATGACTCTATGTTAATACAATTTTGAATACTGTACAAAGAAAACGTGGAAGTTAAACATAACATTTCATAAAAGCATGTAAAGTCCGGCAAAAATAAAATAGCCACGCTTTTTCTTTGTCTAATTTTACCGCAAATCGCCGCAACATCCTAATTAATAATCCGAAGGATTGTTAGAACCCGCTTTTTTTTTTTTTTTTTTTTTACATCATTCTTTTACAGTACATTTCTTTTTATTTCATCGTAAATGCATTTAAAAAGAATTACTACAAAAATTAAATGTTGTGAGAAAAGGGGCGGGTATTAATAATACTTCGGATTAGGTTGGCAGCTATGTAAACGGTTAGTGCTGATCAATTAGTAATAACGCCCAGTTTAATGTGTTGTGATTAGATTTTGCTTAGGAGTCATCTACATATTAAAACTTGCAACTTTTTTTTTTTTTACATCATGCTTTTACAGTACATTTCTTCTTATTTCATCGTAAATACATTTAAAGAGAATTACTACAAAAATTAAATGTTGTGGGAAAAGGGGCGGGTATTAACAATACTTCGGATTAGGTTGACAGCTATGTAAACGGTTAGTGCTGACCAATTAGTAATAACGTCTAGTGTATAATGCTGTGATTAGATTTTGCTTAGGAGTCGTCTACATATTAGAACTTGCAACTTTTTTTTTCTTTTTTCTTTTTTCTTTTTCAGATGTTAACGCACATTTAGCGGTCACTTAATTGAATACCATTTTATTATTTAACATTTTTCATATCATTCAATCGAAGAAAAGTACTGTAAACGATTACTAACGTTTACTGTATCAAAAAAAAAAAATAAATAAATAAATAAATAAAAAATAAATAAAAAAAATAAAAAAAATATTCAATTATTGAGCGAGAGCTAAGAACCCTATGAATTCTACATTTTGAATATCAATGCCTTTTAACAATAAACTTTGCATTAACTAATTGTGGAATTTCTGCGATTAAATGCAGAAAACAAATACCATGAAAAATTAATGGTTGTAAACATGCAGGACGCTGTTACTTATGATTATATGTATGTTTTTATGCATTCTTATTTGTAATGAAAAACGTGTATAAAGTCATTGCTGCCAACTTTTTCTTTAATAAGATTTCGTGGTATTATTGTCGAATACTAGTTTTCAGCTTGTTTAATAAAAAGAAATTGTTAGTGAAGAGTTCTGTTTAAATGTATTGGTTTAAATATAATGGTTTGCTTCTTTAAACAAAGAGTTCCTTGAATTTAAAGATAGAAGCATGTATACGTTTCCAACAATAAGTACTAGTTACATCTAAAATAGAAAAAAGAAAATCTGTAAGTCTATCAATCCATATGAATGAATAATTGAAAAAATAAACTTACAAATACTATGAAATAAATTATTTTTCATAACTAACATACAGTTTGAAAATTTCAGTAAAATAGAAGGTTCTATCATAGCCTCCTAAACTAGATGCCTGTCACATGGCTCGGAAACTTGGGAACAGTTCAAGCGGTACACAGCACAACCTGGTACAGATTGCACAACTTTTTAATTCAACAACCATCAAAGAGTTTTAAAAGTGAGATTTAATATATATAAAAGGCGAATAGAAGCGAAGAAACGTCAATTATACATATCATACATCACTTCTTAAAATTATTGGTGACAGATGAATAAAAATGTCATGCAATCTGTACCAGGTGGCGCTGTCTACCGCTTGAACATTTTTTCCGAGCCATGCGACAAAGTACTTGAACAAAGTTTCCGAGCCATGCGACAGGCATCTAGTTTAGGAGGCTCTGGTTCTATTTCAATTGTATTTGCAATTCTAACAGAAAAATTTTAGCGAATTCTAGAATATTTGAAAATATTCTCTGTATTTTCAAAACATTTGTCTTAAAAATTTGTAATAGTGTTCTTATAATACGTTTCGTAAATTTGGGGGTTCTATTATGAAATTGATTACAAAATAAATATATTTGGAAATCTCTTTACAACAATTTATATATTTTTCGTACCTTTTGGTATTATTATTATTATTATTATTATTATTATTATTATTTTGTATAGTTAAAAAGTTTCGTTATCAGTTTCGCGCGTTGTTTAATATGTAAATTTTAATAAGATAATTTTGTGATACAAATTGCCTTTTTTTTTTTTTCAGTACAGTAGAATTAAATGTGATACACGTCCGTCAAAAAGTACGGATTATAGAGCGTCACTATTTTAAATACCGCTTTTTTTTTTTTTTTTTTTTTAAATAATTATCTTCATTAATATTTGTAGTACATATTTTCTAAAATATAATGCAAAGATTATAAAAAAAAAAAAGATAATAATAATAATGAAAAGAGCAACAAAAGAACAGAAAAGCCGTTATGCAAAATAGTGATTCTAGTGATCCTTGGGATCACTAGTATATCAAATTATATCTGGATTATCCGGATGAGTTGACATTTCTTACAATTTAAGTATTATCATTACTATTATTATTATTATCAGATGCGCATCTGCAAATAAATTTATATATCAATGCATGTTAATAAAGCATACTTGCCAACCATCTCATTAATAACTGTACAATTGTTAACGCCCCTTGAAAAAACGCCCCTTTTTTCACACTACTTTATTTTTAGAGTAATTCTCTCGCTGTTACGATTAAATAAGATATAAATAACTCAAAAAAATGAATGGTGTGAAAAAAAAGGCGGGTACTAAAAATTGTACGGTTCATAATGAGATGGTTGGCAGGTCTGATAAAGTTCTCATTCTTTTCTTATAATACTAGATTTCCAATTATTCTATGGACTTAATAATGTGTGTATTATATATATAATTGACACATATATTTCTCAATTTTGACATGTATGAACAAAAGTTTAAAAGTGAAAAACTGATATTATCAGTACTTCTGCACATGCACAAGCATATTTTCCTATATATATGTATATGAATGAAATTTGTACTTGTATGCGTCTATGCAACAGGTAACAATTTCCCTTTAAAAAAATTCAGTAAAAAGAAGTTTAGATAGCAATTTTTAACTTATTTAATATCTAGCAAGTTCTGCATGCTTCTCCTGGTCCCTATGTTTGAAAAATGTCAAAAAATATTTTTTGATAGCAATTTATAAATGAAAATTAAATAACAATAATAATTTCATAGCAACCGTTGTTAAGGAACGCAGATGGTTGAAATGAAATGATAAATTTGGAAAGATGTAACAGAAAAATCAATGGAAAAAATATAAATAAATAAATAAATAAATTCTTATTCGAAAAAAAAAAAAAAATCTTGTTGAGGTGCACCCCTGCAGATGAGCTATTTCTCTGCCAGATTTTTTAACGCTCCAGATTTTTTAACGCTCCAGATTTTGTAAGTGGACAGAGGGCCAGAACGCATACAGATAATAGACAGATAGCTGAAAAATAAATAAAAAGTTTAAATTCGAAAAAAAATTGTATATATATATATATATCGCCGATATGCGCTCCAGAAGAATCTCAGCAGCACTTCGGCCAAATTTTGTAGAAATAAGATCAGTTGCCTGAGCGCTAGAACTCACGCACGCAAGCAGGTAGCAGAAGAATAATGGTAGCAGAAGAATAATGAAAATAAATAATTAAAAAAAAAAAAAAATAGAAAATAGAAATAATTTTTATTAAGTTTACCCCCGAATTTTTTAAGCTACCCTTCCGCCAAGTTTTGAAGGTCTGCTCAAGTTAATGATAATAAGCATTACGTAAAAAACAAAACACTTGGCACATATGGTATTAATATATACACTCTTACTCACACACACATGCATATAATATACATTTCACTTCGGGAAAAAAAAAAAAAAAAATACCGTAATTTCTGGTAGATACCCCGAAAGTTATATAATCCAGTTTTGAACCAGAAATTTCAATTGATAAATAAATTTATATTTGTACAAGCTCTTCCTTCGAAAAAGTATAGATTTCTCTATTAAATAGAATTTCTGGTGGAGAAATGAAACATCTTACCTGCGGGTTATCTACCAGAAATTACGGTAAATAAATAAATGTTAGAAAAAGAAAAAAATATGTTTTTATAAGATTGCCAATTCAAAAAGTATTAGCAATGAAATCAGTTTTGTATTATACATATAAACTTCTAAATGCCTGAAAAAATATGGTTAGAATTTAAATAAAATAATCGATAATGGATATTTAGTAATTACTTAAGTTCAAAATAAGTCAAACATAATGTCAGTGTAATTACGTCGAATCAGAATGTGATTGTACGATCAAAATAGAGATCATTTTCGGTTAAGCATCTTCATTTCCTCCCACTTACGCTCAGCTAATTAGAGAGAATTCTCTCTGAATACCTCATACTGTGGAATTTTGATTATTCAGCACTTCTGGCCACGTAAGGACATCTTTATCATTTCTATTCTATTGTATTACACTTTAATGAAGATGGGAAGTGATTATAGTTGTAATAACTTTTCACTGAGAATAAAATAAGTTTCTCTTTCTGTCATTTTGACCTGCATTTAGAAGGACGCTTGAGCATTTTGCTAATCTACTTAGCAGATTTAATTTATTAATTTTTGGTTTATGAAACTTGCAACTATTGATCGACATCGTACTAACCTTTGGATACCTACCTTTTGTTACCAGCGTTAGTTTTTCATTGGCTCTCTGAATGGTTCGTGTTATTTAACATTGTAGAAGAAATTTTAAAATTGTTATTATCACTGCATTTAAAAAAATAATATTTTTTCGAACCCTGATACCATTCTTGCTGATTATTAGGTAAAATGACCTCCTGAATCCGAATATAACTACCATTTTGCCCAATCACCCACCGTTTTCTCTAGACGCACCCCCATCCTCCAATTTTTATCACTGTTCAGTAATTTTATGGTCATGAATTTGATTTGGAGAATGAAAAAGATTTAATTTAACACTTAAAAACAAATATATATATATAATTTCAATAAATAACATTAATAATAAATTTAAAAAAAATATGAGAAATGTAATACATAATTTCAGTGGCAAATCCCCCCACCCCTAAATTTTCCTCTTGCCACAAATGTTGATGTTTTAGAATTTTCCAACTCTGTAGCCCCTCAGAAGATATTTAACAGTTGAAATAATCCCCCCAATCTAAAAGTCAAATTTATAGCCGTAAAATTACCGAAAAGTGATAAAAATGGGGGGCCGTCGCTAAAAAACGGTGGGTGACAGGGCAAAATGGACGTGATATTCGGATTCAGGAGGTCATTTTACGTAAGAATTTGTCATAATGGTGTTGGAGACAATTTTCATGCCGAGCAGTGTATACTTAATCCTTTGCCGACCCTAAAGCACTCTAAGCAGTGTTGCCAATATCAGGGACTGTTTTATTCAATTACCACCAATAATTTTTAAGACTGTTGTTTCATATACAGAATATTCAAATAACCTTCGAAGTGATTAGACAACAGTTACAGGTAAAACTTAGTGGTGGTTATTGTATAAAAAAATCCCCAATTTTGGCGACACTGACCACAGGGGTGAAATTCAATTGGACCGGCAAATAGTTGGAGAACAGATTTTTATTCCTTCCATATACACAGGAAAAAAGAAAGTATTCGTTAAAATAAAATTGTTTTTAATAGATTTAAATGTTTTGAGATGTCATTATTACGAATTGACCGCTTTTAAAAAATATTCTTCTGTCTGCCTGTGTGTGTGGTGAAAATTTCATGTGACATTTCTAAATAAAAAATAATGCACAAATTTTCAAAAAAAATGTATATTTAGTTACACCTTGGTTTAAGTTGGTGCCTATAAACGTTTGGTACTTATGATCAAAAAGGTGTCGCTGGTATATTACGATTTCTTCCATTTGCAGTAAAGTTATATCTCAGCTTGTACAGTATATTATTACACAAACCATGATATGTGAGATGCCGTTTATTGATTATTAAAATCTAAGCCGAATCAATTCCAGCGCATATCGGCCGTGTGGTGTTGCTGCTTTGCTTCAATTCTCCTCGTGTTCTAGAATTCTATATACCAGATTCAATAGCATATAAATGCATCAAACTTTCTATGAGAGATGGCCATTAGAAAAAAGAATACATATTTAATTTGGGGAGGGGGGAGTGGGCCAACAAATGGCGCTGTTATTACTCAACATTTGCAATTTTCCATACGGCTATATCTCAGTATATATTAGTTAAAATTTCTCTAAACTGCATATGCAAAACCTCCATTATGACAAGCTGTACTTAACTTGATGTACGGGTAAATGGCGCCATTAAATAAACTAATGTAGAAAAATTTTTTTGCATTAAACCTAACATACTCGTTTTGTATTTCTAACTAGTTATTGTATTAAAATAGAAGCTATTGAACGTGATAATGTTTTAATATTGACATTTTTTCTTTTTTCTAAGAAAATATTGAACGAAATGATTTTTTTAATTTTGACATTCTTTTCTTTTTTCTAAGAAACTATTGAACGAAATGACATTGAACTTTATACATGCAAAAAATATTTACTATTTATTTTTACTTTTTTCACTTTCGATTTAGTCACGCTTGCAATTAAAAGACCAAACACAAATTGTGAAAAAACAAATGTTTTGCATAACCCTGTGTTATAAAATGCTACAAATAACTTGTAACTTTAACATACTATGTGCAACATTTCTAAGCTTTCTCTGGGAATCGCATGATTATTTAGATAAATATAATTAAAAAAAAAATATTATTGTTATTATTATTTATTTATTTATTTATATATATATATATATATATATTGGGGGGGGGGGTGTTAAGACTTTTGCATATAACAAGAATGGATTAAAAAAATATATTTTACCAAACTTACAGAAATTTTTACAAATTGTTAGATAATCATTATTCTGAAACAAAACTCATATGTGTAATTTTCGATGAGATATGAGTATTTGTAGTAAATATATATATATATTTTTTGCGCATGTCTGAAAGTTAGAATTTCTTTTTTTTTTTTTTTTTTTTGTTACATAAATTGAAAGTTAGTTATATTTTTCAAGTTATATCAAAAGTTCATTTGAATATTATAGTAAAAGTTTAAGAAATTGTCGGTAAATATATAGCAAGATTTTAGATATTTTTCAGAGTTAGAAGTTTCATAAACGATTTTTGACATGTCACCAATTTAACCCATTTTATCTCAATTTATTTATTTTGCTCAAATTTGAGAAAAATTATATTTTTTAAGGTTAATTAAACCTAAATAAACTAAACGCAACAAAATTAGAAAAAAACACACACACACACACACACACACACACATATATATATATATATATATATTCTGAAAAAGAAATTTTATCCACCTTGTATGCAGGACATTGAAATAAAGATGAAATTTGCACTTATATGTTTTAGTATTCTCTTCAATAGTGAAAAGTGCTTTCCGAGTATAAAGTTTTGCTTTATCTGTATAATACTTTCTTATTTACATGATAGTTCTCCAGAAAGAATTTTCAACCGCAAAGAGAAGATAAACCATGCGTCCTAATGTAGTGATTAAACAAAGATTCCAGATGGAGGAGGAGGAGGTGAGAAACATAACACGCTAGCAGAAGCTTATATATATACCATTATATATTCCAGCTGACAAAATATTCGCACCAAGCAATTTCTGATTTCTATATGCTATTTTTCAGCTGTCCTTTAAATAGGACAATGGGATAAAATGGGTTAATTTGGAGATCCAATTGTTTCAGCCAAGTTTCATAAATTCTTTTTTTGTGAAAAACCCCGAATGCAAACCTACGAATCCTCTCATTAATAAGCGCATACTTGCCATCATAGCAATTAATATTCCGTAGTATTGTTTGCCCCGCCTTCTTTTTCACACCAGTATCTTTTTAGATTATTTTTCTTCTTGTTTATTCGTAATTGAATTTGGAGAATATTACTCTAAAAATTGACTGGTGGGAAAAAAAAAGGGCAGAATATTAATTAGGATGTTGGTAAGTATGTAAGCGTAATATTGTTAACGCCCCTTTTTCCACACTAATATATTTCGAGAGTAATCCTCTCCAAATATTGTTACGATTGAAAAAGAATACAACGACTCTAAAAAAGACTGGTGTGAAAAAAAAAAAAAAAAAAAAGAGGCAGGTACTTAAAATTTTGAGCTTTATAATGAAATGATTGGCAGAAGGTTTGCCTTGTGAATTTAAAAATCTTAACAAATAATTAAAATTATGTTAGAGTTATCTGTCTATAAGGGTTTTCAAGTAATCAGACTATAACACTAATTCAGAGATCCCTCATTTCATAAAATTCACTTCTCGAAGACATTTTTCGGAATCTGTTGACATCTCGTATTGCGCATAGTTGCCCGCTTTTTAATGTGTTTCGGAGCATTTTTAGCCCTGTCTTTATTTCGAACCAATTTATTTATAGAATAATTTTCTCCAATATGTAATTACGATAAAATAAGACAAAATTATTCTTTAAATAAAAGTATTATGCAGTAAAGACGGGGCTAAAAATGCTCCGGAATTGTAGTTGCAAACTTAGCACCTTTTGGCCACCGAAACATTCTAACAATTTTTACTTTATCAGTGAAAAGCGTAACTGTTCACTGATAAAATAAAATAAATTTTTCTGTTAAATTTTTCCGGCAGCCAAAAAGTACTAAGTTGGCAACTATGTCCAGAATAAATTAAAATGTTGGCAACTATGCACTGCGTACTGAGTGGGCAGGCTCTACCAATAATAATAATAATAATAATACCAACATTTTTATACAGTAATTTTTTAAGTAGATATCGACGTATTTCAACGATTAATCATGTGCAAAATTACTGTATAAAAATAGTGATATTCAAATTTCTTTTTGTGAGAATCCAGCCAGTGGGACGCGATATACTATTGTCAAATTGAATTGTGCAATCCCCCCCCCCCCAGTCTTTTAAAAGCAACTAAAAATGCTATTCAATTTAATTTAAATGAATACAGAGTTACCAACATTTTAACTTCTTCCGGAATATTTTTAGTTCCACCTTTATTAAATACCACTATTTTTTAAAGAGTACTTTCTTCTTATTTTATCGTAGTTATATATTGAAGAAAGTTATTATATGAATAAAGTGGTTCGAAATAAAGGCGGGGCTAAAAATGCTATGAAATTAAATTAAAAGGTGACATTTTAAGTGACACTCTGTAAGTTTTACCTGGAATGATCTTAAGAGAGTCGCATTTATTACGTATTAATTTCGGGAATATTCTGAACAATATCTAAGAAATTCAAAAACAAACAAAAATAAAGAGCAAATATTTTTCAGCGCTAAGTCTAAAAATAAGCAAATCCATTGTTAATGTGATTACAACGGAAAAGAATGCAGTTTCCGTTTTCTGTGTGTAGAATAATGTTCATTTTCAGTTAAGTACCTTCATTTCCTTCCTGTAACGTTTACGTAATTAAGAAATATTCTTGAAATTTGCTTACTTTAGGAACTTTAACTATTCTTCACGTATAAACACAATATGGCATTTTTATGATTATAGTAATTGCTTTATCTGCAGCAGCTAACTTTTTGAAGAGAAAAATAATGATGCACTTTTTTAAAGTGAAATATATATTTTTTATTTCAAATCCAAAATGTAAGGAAAAATATAATAGTAAAAATAGGTATCAAATAGTTTTAAATTATTAAAGTTATTGTTTAAAAAATTTGGGCGATTATGCTAGAAACGAAATTAAATAATATAACTAGTTACTTAATAAATGTATATTGTCAATCTTAAAATAATATGTAAAAATATCTTTAAATTTAATTTAAATGCAGGGGTCGTACTCTCCGCCCTTTTTTCAGGATACACTCAGAAATAAGAAATTTCTGTCTTTATTGCAACCACTAATTTCATGCAGAAATACTTTTGGTATATTTTTAGCAATGTTTCATGTTTATACAGGACACGGATTAGTGTGTAAAAAAGTGGTAGCAATTTATTTGAAAATTTCTTATCCTTGAGAAAGTCTTGAAAAAAGGGCGGAGAGTACGATCCCTGTAAATGAATGTATTAAAATATTCACATTCGGGGTCCTTACAAAGGGAATTTTAAAAATACGATTTAAAAATAGTGGTATTCAATTACTCTTTGAACACGGTTTACATTGTAAGTTAAACTCTGTATAACCCACAAACAGGAATCTGAAGAGGGCCGCGCTTGTTAGGTACTACAGAGTTGCCAACATTCTAATTTATTTCGGAGCATTTTTAGCCCCGCCTTATTCCATACCACTATTTTTTTAAGCAGTAAACTTTTCTTAGTTTATCGTAGATATATATATTGGAGAAAAATATTCTAAAAATAAAATGGTGCGAAATAAAAGTGCAGCTCTAAATTTTCCAGAATAAATAAAAATGTTGCCAACTATGGTACTGAATTTGGAAATACAGTGCCCGCAGCCTATTAAAATCACATTCGTTTCTGAAGTGATTTTATAAAGCGGCTGATTTTTATATGCGGCGAACGTTCCTCCACTCACGAAAAATGTATTACTTCCCTGAATTTGGGAAGGAATTTCAAAAGATTGCAAATAATTGAATAAATAAACAATATTAACATTTGTCGGATAATTAATTGTTACATCAAAATAAGTAAATTAAACACATCCCAAGTGCCGATACGCCTTTCTTTGAGGAAAATCATCATTACTTTGTCAAAAGTCCACTCTTTTGTTTTAAATTTAAAATCTTTCCGTTTAAAACTCTTGCTTCTCAGTTATTTCAGAATAAGAACTAGAAACTCTCTTTTTATAATTAAAAATTTAAATATATATATATCACATGTGAACCAAATCAGATTTGAAACTTATTACCGCGCTTTTAACGGCCCTCTTCACTCACCATCGCCGGAAGCCCGAGCCAATGTTATTCTAAGGGGAAATTTTCTTTACAAATAACTTATTAACTAATACATATTTTTAAATTCTGTTTTCACATTCAGAAAATTTCCAACTGTTAAATTGACGGACCTTTTTTAAAAATGTATTTTTTAAATTTTGAATATTTTATTTTGAAATTGCAAAATGAAAAATTTCACATATTGAAAATTCGTATTTAGCAGCTTCAAAATAAAATATAAAAAATTAAAAATAAAAATATACTTTTTTAAAAAGGTCGTACGTCAATTTAACAGTTGGGAATTTTCAGAATGTAAAAACAGAATTTAAAAATATGTATTAGTTAATAAGTTATTTGTAAAGAAAATTTCCCATAGAATAACATTAGCTTCGGCTTCCGGCGACGGTGAGTGAAGCGGGCCCTTAAGAATACATTCCTTGAAATTGTTACTAAAACAAGTAGTTTAATTTGTAAGTATACTTTAAATGTAAACTTTTTCGTCAAAGAGAGATAACAGACAGAATTTTATTTTTTATTTAAAAAAATAAAAAGTCACAGTGAGTGTGAATAAAAATTTGTTTAGCGTGCATGAATGGCATTTTTGATGCTGAAGAGATTTTTTTTTTTTTTTTTTTGATTTATTAACCGGCGATGTTGATTTTATTAAGCGGCTGTTTTAAAATTAGTTTGTATTGGTTTGATTCCGGTCCTGGCAATTTGATCAGATTAAACGGTTGATTTTATTAACCAGTGAATTTATTAAGAACTTAATTTATTTTTAATCGAATCTAAGAATTTCCAAAAAGAATAAAAATAAAAATCTTTCAAGAAAAATATTTTTATAACTGCTACAGAACCACTCTAAAATAAGCAATTTCATCATTAATGAGGTTACAAACACATAGACAATTTCCCTCTTCTTTAAGTACAATGATACTCATTTTCAGTTAAGTACCTCCATTTAAATTTTCTAATCTTTATTTAATTACTATGTATTTATGAAACTTGCTTGGTTTGGTAATTTTAATTGTACTTCACATCTATTTACAATATGGCATCTTTATAATTACCTTTATGCTGTGATATATATGTATTTTTCCCCCTGCAATAGTTAATAATTTTAAAGACATAGGAGAATTTTGCAGGCATTTGGCAGAAGAATTTTTTAAAATAAAATATTTAATATTTAAGTATTTTTAAGATAAAATGTGAAATGTAAATATGAAATATATAATAGGGAAAAAAAAATTAAATTATAGATAACAATTTCTACACTTTTTGGATACCAGAAAATTTCACTAGATTTTAGTTACTGATTAATTATGATTATTTTTTTAATAACAATTTTTCAGTATCTGAAAAGCGTAAAATTTCGTAGCTAAGGCTTTTAACTATTTATTACAACTAAGACTTATGTTAACGTTTAATAAAGAAATATTGATGATTGTTTAAGCATAATTGCCAACTTTGAAGGTATTTATTAAATAATAAACACCACTTTAAAAAATATATTTTTTCCAATAGAATAATCGTAGATACTTATTATCACATTGTTAGTAAAAGTCTATATTAAAAAAGATTAGTGATAAAATATGTTCTAGAAAAACCGAAAGCGTTAGCAACTATTGTATAAGTAAACTCAAATAACAAATCTACCTGTATAATTGTACTATTGTAAAATAAATTAATATTATAATTTTTTTATAATATTTTAGAAATTGAGTAAACTAACCATTTAACTTAATTAAAATAAATGTATTAAAAGAATTGTATTTGTAATTACACTCTGTGAATTTCACCTAAAGGAAATTATCTTATAACCTAATATTATTTAAACCACCTAAAATAAGTAAGTAAATTGTTCACGTTATTTCAAAGAAATGGAACGCGATTTCCCATTTCTTTGAGTACAATGTTTTTCATTTCGCTCTCTTAAGATTTAGTTTATTAAGAAGTATACTTGAATCTTGCTTTATCAATTTTAATTATTCATCACATCTAACCACAATACGGTGTATTTAACAGGGTTTCCGCGGCCCTAATTTTTTCAAGGACTCTCACACCAATATTATTTAAAAATAAATTTAATCAGAAATGTACGCGGCACTGTCGAGAAGAAATTTATTTTAAGATAATACTGGTGGGAGAGTCCTTCAAAAAATTTGGACAGTGGGAACCCTGTTTAAGCTCAATTCGATGTTATTGTGTTTCTAATTTTTGATAGAGCTAACATCTTAAACATGGATTTGTACATCTTATATGAGATTTGGTACTAATCCAATCCAAGATTGAAGAACCTAGATTGCTTATTTTTTAAGAATAATTGTTTGTTTATTTTTGTAGAATTTTATTACCTTTTCCATAAATGCCATGTACTAGAATGCCTCGGAAATTGTCTTGTTCAGGTCAGGGCTTCCTGATGGCTACGATTAGCTAGGATACAGGAATTTTTGTATCGAAATGTGAATGGTCGCATTGTCCGGCCATAGCCTCCTAAACTAGATGCCTGTCGCGTGGCTCGGAAACTTGGCAACAGTTGAAGCGGTAGACAACGCCACCTGGTACAAATTGTGTGACTTTTTTATTCAGCTGTCACCAATAAGTTTAAGAAGTGATATATGGTATATATAATCAACATTCCTTCGATTCTATTCGTCTTTTATGTATATCAACTCCCACTTTTAAAAATTTTTGGTGGCTGTTGAATAAAAATGTCAATCTTTACCAGGTGGCGCTGTCTACCGCACGAACTGTTGTCACGTTTTCGAGTCACGCGACAGGCATCTTGTTTAGGAGGCTATGCTAGAATTATGTAAGTAAGATTGGTTCCATAAAAAACACAGCTGCTGAATATAGTGCAAGAGTTTTCCTCTCAAGAAGGTACTCTTACACCTTAATATTGAAAAAAACTTATACCATAGCCTCCTTAACTACATGCCTGTCGCGTTGTTCGGAAACTTGGCAACAGTTGAAGCGGTAGACAGCGCCACCTGGTACAGATTGTTTGGACGTTTTATTCAACTGTCACCAAAAAAATTGAGAAGTGATATATGATATATATAATCGATTCTATATCTTCGATTCTATTTGCCTTTTATGTATATCATATGCCACTTTTAAAAGTTTTTGGTGGCTGTTGAATAAAAGAGTCGCGTAATCTGAACCAGGTGACGCTGTCTACTGCTTCAACTGTTGCCAAGTTTTCGAGCCACGCGCAGAGCCTGATTAAGGGGGAAGCACACATTATAAACTTACACCGTTATTTTTTAACAAATACTTTCCTCCTATAATAAACACAAAATTCTCATTAAAAATTATTTTAAAAGAATTCTGGTACGGTGAGTAAATTGGACGGTGAGTAAATTGGATTGTTTTGCAAGAATATTTTGATAGCCATTAAGCCTGCTTATTTTTTTATCTAATTCCCAAGAGTTTAATCCACTTTGTTTTAAACTCAGAATTTTACCTTATTCAACCGGGCTTAATTTCCTACCTCTTTTGTCATTTTCACAAGTACTGAAATTTCCGTATGTCGTCATCTGTGCAGAGCTGCCAACTTTTGCACACTTTTTGGCTAGAGAAATGTTTTTTATAGAATTTAAAATGTTTGTGTAACAGATTAAACTGATTAAATAATGTAAAAATTTTCCGGTAACCGAAAAATGTAAAAGTTGGCAACTACATACCTACCAGCACTGCTAATTAATAACCGGGAGATTTTTAGAACCTGCCCTTTTTTCTACACCACTTTATTTTTTAAAATATTTCTTCAAATTTAATTACGATTAAATAAAAAATAAAATAAAAATAAAAATAAAAAATACTTTAAAAGTAGACTGGCATGGGAGAAAAAGGGCAGGTACTCACAATCTTCCGGATATTAATTAGCAGATTGGCAGGTATGCTACTATATCTGCGGGATTTGTTAGAGCAGCACCGCATAAAAAATAAAATACCACAGTTAATGAAATAAAATAAGAAAAGGTATAAAAGTGAGCTTGACCTTATTACTTTTTCCAGGTTATAACATGCTATAAAAATAAAGATAAATTTTTAATTAAATTTAACGGCGTTTATCTTATTACTACTATATATATATGTATATGTATAATTAAAACTATTATTTTTTGCATTATATTTAAATTTTCTTTAATAATTTTACTTTATTATTAGATGTAAAGAAAAAATAATACTCTTATACAGTTTCTAAATTATTATTAACCTCACTTTGTTTATTGAGGATAATTATTACAAAGTTTTTGTCCAATCTCATTCATTATAATTATGTTCGAAGATATAATTATAACTATTGTTTCAATAAAATATATATATTTTCCTAGAACAAAGAAAACTCTAAATTTAAAGGGAAGGCGGGACTCTAAAAACATTCGATTAACTCTAAAAATAAGCTATTTATTTTGTCAATCACAAAATGTAATCTTTTAAAGAATAATAAAATAATAATGCATTAATGTTTTAATTCTTGAACACACTTGCCAACATCCTAATTAATATTCCGTAGTGATGATATTTCCGCCCTTTTTTTCACATTAGTAAATTTTAGAGGAATATTCTCCAAAGGCAATTATGATTATGTAAGAAGAAAAATATTCTAAAAAGATATTGGCGTGAAAAAGAAGGCGGGGTTAACAATACTACGGAATATTAATCAGTATGTTAACAAGTATGTTCTTGATTAAAATATTAAAGCATTATCAGAACCTACATTAAACTGCCAATGCTGTACTTTTTAATTCATGGATGATTGATTGCATGGATGATTGATTAAATAAAATAAATTCAGTTAAAGTAGTATAAAAAATGTTGATGTTTAAAATTTGCTAATTCGCTACTTTTTTAAGTTATTCCATAGCATTATTAATAACTGTGCTTTTTCCATACCACATTTTTAGAGGAATAATTGTCTTGCTATTTAACCAAGATTATATATTGGAGATAATTGTTGTACAAAGGAAGTGGTGTAAGAAAAGGACTGAGGCTAACAACTTTACGGACCAAATTAAATAGTTGGCAGCTCTGCCTAAACTTATTAAATGATTATGACGAAATTCTCCCAAAAAGACATTTCCAGTAGACATGACAACATTTTTGTCATGGAATTAAGGCAGAAGTTGCGAAATGGGAGAAGTTGATATTGAAGACGGGCATAGGCATTTAAAAGCCTAGAAAATCGCTTTATAAAATATCGTACTGAGAAATAACTATTACAGTTCGTTTAATTACTTATTTGTACGTCAAAAACATCTCATTTTTTTCGAAATAAATGCAACCAATGAGATAAAAACGATTTGCTTTTATTATGTAAGATGGGATGTTATTATTTCTCACTGTGAAGAAAAAAAATCCCTGTTGTGAGACGAGTTGAATAGAAGTTTATTCCCTGGCTAGCAGGTTAACACAGCTTGTAAAGAATTTATTTAAAAGGTGAAAATATATTAAAAAACCGAAATTTTAACATTTAATTCGTTAATGCACAGAATTTTGTTTTACTCACGAATACAAAATTATTTATATTGATAAAGTTAAGAATACCATTAAAACTGAAAACAATAATTTTTTTTAATACTATTTACAATGTTTAATATAATTTTTAAATGGAAATATTTTAATGGAAATCACAATTAATAGCAAAAACAAATCAGCGTGTAATTACCCAAGAAAATCTTGAGTATGTGGTATGTTTTCCATATCACGGTGTTCTAAAGAATTAAGGAGAACAATTTAATACTTTCATGTACCAAATTTCGTTAATTTGAAAGATATTATTTTGTTGTTCTTTAAAGTAAAAGGTAAATTAATTAATTAATACGGACAGACACCAGAAATTACAACCAAAGTTAGAAGAAAATAAATGTCTTTTTTATCCTCCTATGTTTTATAAGGAAAATTTTGTTAAAAATTCTGAGATGGATTTTAGTAGTTGGGAATATATAACTAGGTAGTATGTAATATACACTCCGTTGCAAAAAAATATATGCATCCAGAGAAAAAAATGAGCCACAGCTACAAAAACTGATATGAGATTAGCATTCGAGTAGATGAACAAATGATCAAAAATTGAGACGAAAAAAGTGTTTTATTTACGAGCAGCAATAAAAAGAATGTGAAAATGAGTAAGTGGTAAAGCCACCCCTGTCAGCTATACAGGTTGATACTCGGTTGAGGCATAGAGTCGATTAAATGGCAGATGTCCCTTTGGGATAGGTTTTCCACAAAGTTGCAACTGCTCAGCCAGTGCAGATGTATTCGGAGATGGCTGGAATTGCTTGCTCAGCGTGTTCAATTGGCGATAAGTCTGGAGACCTGGCAGGGCATTCGAGGACATTACACCTTGGAGATATATCTGTGACAGTTTTGCAGTATGTGGCCGGGCGTTGTCTTGCTGGTAAACAGCACTTGGAGGACATGATAGCATTGGAAGCACTACGGGCTGCAAAATGTCGTCAACGTATCTGCGAGCAGTGAGAGTACCTCGAAGCATGACTAAAGCTGAACAGCTCTCACAGCTGATCACCCCTAGACTGTCACACCAGGCATTACGACTGTGTGCCCTCGGTAACCAATTCTGAATTGAACCGCTGACCCTTCCGTCTCCACACACGTATGCAGCGACCATCGGCACTGAGAGAAAAGCGGGATTAATCGCTAAAGATAATATATCTCCAATCGGACACTGACCAGCATTTTCGAGAGCGACATCATTCCAGACGATACTGCCTACGGTGAGGTGTCAGTGGTAAGCATCTTAATGGACGTTGAGACCTGAGCCCAGCATAATAGAGTCGTATCCGAATGGTATTCCCTGATATTACTGGATCCATGCGAGTGAACAACTGGCGTTGAATTGCTGATAGCCTCGCTGTTGGTGCGGACGTGGCTCCTCTTCTGATTAAACGAACTTCTGGTGCATTATTGGTCCGGGGATGTCCGGAACCACTGTGACGGCTGACAATGCCTTCTCAAAGCCCCTGATTTCAACATCTGTCAACTACAATATTGCTTAGACCAATATGCCGGCCGATTCGTCTGTTCGATCAACTTGCCACTTTGAGACCTATGATGCAACCCTTCTCAAAGTCAGACAACTGTTCGTACTGGCACCGAGTACGTCTAAAAGGTATTTTTAGTTACAGTGTTGTGTATCTAAGTGATCTGTTCAGTTCTAATTTCGCGTAACTGAGTGCTCTGGCCCTTTTAAATGCTACTCACTGTGCTGTTCTTACGCGCAATGTATGCTTTTACATTTTTTATTGGTACTGCAAGTTAGATCATTTGCATAACACGGAGAAAAACCTTTAAATGCCGAGTTTCGCCACGGAGACTCAATTTTTCCTGGGTGCATGTATTTTTTGGAAAGAGAGTACATACCACCGTGCTTCAAATAGTTAAGACTCTGTCGGGCGCGCTTCAAAAATTACACCATCGGACACGTTGTATCTTACAGGCACATTTCGGGATTAAAAATCCTTTGTAAATTTATTGAACTTTAAACTAATTGTATTTTCGCTTTTGGTACTAGGATCTATCTTATCTACATCTGGAACCTTACTTCTCCTTTATTTCCTTTATTTCAATAAAAAATACCATGAAAATATTACGATATAATACAGAACATTTCAATTACAAAATGAAATTAAAAATAATACATAGTATCAATTTGACTAGAATCTCTTCTTTTCTCAATTTTTTCAATGGACTAGAACACTTATTAGTGTAGTTTAAATTATTATTAAACATTTTAACTGCAAATAAGTAATTACATGAACCGTAAATAATTTCCGTTTCCTTAGCAGATTAAATTGTTCTAGGTAATTTTTTTATGATACTATAATATTTTTTCTCCATACTAGTTTCGCTTATTTTGTTGAATATTTTTTTTCCTTCATAGTAATCTGCTAAGCATGCAGTATCGTAAAAATTACTGGCTTCACTTGCACTGCAGTTTCCAAAATTATATCTCGTCAAATCTTTTCACTTTCGACACATTCGTTGAAGTTTTCTGCCTAAATCTTCATTTCCCACTATAAACAAACATTTATCTAATATTCCCAAAACTGTTTAACCATTTAAATTTAACAAATCATTTTTTATCCATTTAAAAAAAATCTATCCAAGAATGGAATTAGTTAGAGCAAAATAAACGACAGACGGTATCGGACGCATTGTATCTGACACTGACAGACACAACACAGCAAAATTTACCCCAAAATAGAAAAAATATCCACTGAAACCTACTCCATTGACATTTTAGATGACCACGTGACCGGAAGGGCAGTTATTATTGATGTCTATTCATAAGAGAGGAATTTCAGTGCTGTGTATCTGTGAGATAAAATGCGCCCGACGGAGTGTTACGATCAAATCTTACAAAAAACCTGGCGGCTCAGGATTCTCTTTCTATATAACACTTTTCTTTTAATTACAGTTTTTTTTTTTTTTTTTTAATTTCTATAAAACAAACATTTTTTAAATATAGAAAATATGTAAAAAAGAATATAGAAAGAACTTTAAGTATAGAAAAGTGCTGATTAGGGAAAATAATTTTTTTCTTCATTTATAGTCTTATTAATTTTACATTTTTAAATATCAGCAGTACAAGACATCTAATTTGCAATCGACTATATTTCAATTATATACCGAAATCTTTTAAATTAAACTCTAAACTCGTTTATAAATAAAAAATATAGACCTGCTAACTATGCTAGTTTATCCGTAATGGTATTAAGCCCCGCCTCTTTTTCACACCAGAATAGTTGTAGAGGAATTGCAGAGCTACCAACCATATCCGGCAAATTCTTATTAATGCCCCGCTTTTTCTACACCACTTAATTTTTAGAGTAATTCTCTTTAAATATATTTGCGATGAATTAAGAAAACAAATACTCTAAAAATATATTGGTATAGAAAAAGGGGCGGTGCAAAAAATTTGCCGGTTTAGGTTGGCAGCTCTGCAATTGTTTTCTTCTTTAATCACGAGAACGCATTGCTGAATATTACTTTACAACTATTCTGGTGTAAAAAAAGGTGGGGCCTATGACCATTACGGATAAACTAGCATAGTTAGCAGGTCTAAAAATACCTCAGCAGTGAAAAGTTTATGCTATTTTAATATCTTAAAGTGCGTGAATTTTATTAGAAACGCATTAAATTAGAACAAAGATAAATTATTTTCTAGGAAACTACTATTTAATTCAAGAGTTTTACTTACATACCATATTAATGTAAACAGATTATGGGGATTTACTCATATCACATACCTGAAATACAAAAAAGAATATAATAATTTCAAATATCATGAAAATGAAACAAAAAATATATTGAAACATACCTGGCAACATTTCTAATTTATTCCGGACTACTGTTAGCCCCGCCCTTTTTTCACACCAGACTATTTGAAAAGTCTTTTTCTTCTTATTTCATCGTAATTACATAATGGAGAAATTTGCTCTGAAATTCTACTTGTGGGAAAAAAGAGCGGGGATAACAGTATTCCCGAATAAATTTTAAATGTTACTAACATACTTGCCAACCATCTCATTATGAACCGTACAATTTTTAGTACCCGGCTTTTTTTTCACACCAATAATTTTTTAGAGTAATTTTCGTCTTATTTAATCGTAACAACATTTGTGGAGCATAACTCTAAAAATATAGTGGTGTGAGAAAAGGGGCGTTTTTTCAGGGGGCGTTAACAATTGTACGGTTATTAATGAGATGGTTGGGAAGCATGTACTAAGTAAAAGAGTCGTAGTCTCCGCCTTTTCCCAGGACAATTCAGAAATGAGAAATTATGTCTTTTTTTTGCTACTACTATTTTTATACAGCAATTTCTATACTGTTTAATCATGACATATTACTTTAAGAATTCAATCAAGATTGCTCTAAAAGAAAGTGGTGGTAAAAGAGGTAAAAAATTTTTATTTTTGAAAGTGTCCTGAAAAAAAGGCGGAAAATACAACCCATGCAAGTATGCTAAAATGAAACAAGTCTGGTAAGATGTTATTGTTATCTCATTCCGACAAGAAAAGTGACATGACTAAAAAATGCAGAGTCCTCAGTAGTCACTGTGTGGAACACCACTATTTTCTTTTTTTTTTTTTTTTTTTTTTTTTTTTTTAGTTTGATTCATAGTTTATAGTAGATATCTTCGAAAGAATAATACAGATTTATATATATATATATGTATATATATATATATATATATATTAGTGGTATTCAAAATATCCCTTTCTGACCGGGAACATTTTTACCTTAAAGCATTACATTCTTCTGTTTTTGCAAACTGAAAGAGTAAGATGGACTATAACCAACATTTGTGGGATCCGGACATAATATCGCGGGACAAAATCTCGCCGTTCAAAATCTCGCGTCAAAAAGTAGTATGATCTATTTGAAAATTCGATTTTGTGTCACGCGTAATCTCTGGCGGAGGTCACATGGCCTTATAAATAACAATTAATTAATTAAAATAATTAATTAATTAATTAATTAAATCCTACAATTGAATTTCATTATTTTATGTATGTTTATTTTTAAGTTATTTTATCTTTTGCTTTTCACTATTTAAAATACATTTTAAAAATCGTGTACATCACTGCTGACATTAAAGCCGAACACTATTCACAAACTTGAATTAAAAATTTTAAAATTGGTAAGCACGATTGAATTCATTATGACTAATCTTGACAAAAGTTAATAAATATAGTCTTTAAACTATTTTAAGTAAAATTTATAAAAAATTTTGTTGTAGGTTTGTCAGAATGTCAGTGCTCTGACTAAGGTATATGTTGTCATGAAATTTTATACAACATTACTAATAATTACCAACTCATTTTTGCTTTGTATTCATTTACGTCGGTGATATTTTGTGCTCACGATATTTTGTCCCGCGAGATTTTGTCCCCAACCCAGCATTTGTTGATTGAAAATTGTACTTTACACTTTCTGCTAATTAACTCGATCGTTTTTTCCTGATTTTATTACATACGACTGTTCCAGATTCAAAAATGTGAGTGGATATCTAACCCGTACGATAGTACACTTTCGGTCGGAAAGGGATATAGTCTATTGAGAAGCCTCAAAATGCAGGGTTGACATTTGTTGATTGAAAATTGTACTTTTTACTTTCTGCTTATTAGCTCGATCATTTTTTCCTGATTTTATTACATACGACTGTTCCAGATGTAAAAATGTGAGTGGATATCTAACCCGTACGATTGTACGCTTTTGGTCGGAAAGGGATATAGACTGCCGAGAAGCCTCAAAATGCAGGGTTGACATTTGTTGATTGAAAATTGTACTTTACACTTTATGCTAATTAGATCGATCGTTTTTTCCTGATTTTATTACATACAACTGTTCCAGATGCAAAAATGTGAGTGGATATCTAACCCGTACGATTGTACGCTTTCGGTCGGAAAGGGATATAGACTGCTGAGAAACATCAAAATGCAGTATTTAGAAAAATCAACTCAAAGACATGATAAGCATTAACTAGCCTACAACAAAAATTACACAATTGCCTTTCAGGTGGATAAGTTGTGAGATAGAAAGGTTAAGCTTTCCTTAAACGTTGGGGTTCTCCGTAGACACTTTTCAATTATAAAAACTAAATATTGCTGTTTTTGGACTTGTGCCACTGCGCGAAGGTGCAATAAGTGATTTTTTATTTATTTATTTTTAAACATACAACAAGTACAAAATCAATAAAATAAATAAAAGGCACTGTTATTGTAAATACTTTTAAAATATGTCATTCATTAATTATATTCTTATTCATTCATCATAATATAAAGACACTTGAGCAAATAAAACCAGTTCTATTTATTATTAAAAAATGTTATTATAAATATTAAAATATCATAATCTAAAGATTTTTAATAATAACTTAAATATTACTTTTAAAATTTATAAAAAAAATTGTGCTGGTAGAATTTTTAATGACTTGGGGATCCTTGAAGCAAGACATGCATTTTTTAGAGAAGCTTTAAATCCAAATTAAAAAGATACATTTGTTCTAATTTTATTGCATATGAAAGAAAATAAAGACATGTGCATAAATTTTATGAACAGAGTAGAAAACTGTGCATTTATTTAAATTTTTAGTTTCTAATCAGTGGCGGATACATATTTTTGGCACGCTCACAGCATTTTAGAAATTATAATTACTTTTTAAACAAAGCTAAGTGTTGCGTAATAAACGCAACAGTAGTGAAATATTTCAATCTTATGATCTAAAATGCTTACTTTGCTTCAAATGTTTCTTTTTAGGTTTATATAATTACTGTTTTCAGTGGAAAGGATTTAGTATTAGAAAGTAAAATTTAAAGTAAATAAATTGATAAATAAATAAATAAATAATAATAATAATAATAATTTATTTACCATATTCAGTCCAAGATACATATCCAGGATTAAATCTTGGATTTCTTTAGAATACAAATTTTGTAATTTATATATAAAATGTGTATATATATATGTGTGTGAGTAAGATGAAACTAGGAGAGTTTGCGCATAATTCAACAGAACACCATAAAAAATCCAAATATTATTTTTTGGATACTTCTTCTATGCATTTCCGTAACTATTTTGTTGTTCTCTTATAATTTTAAACAACAGTTGTAATAAAATCAAGTGGGTTATTTTGCGTAATCTCTCCTTATAGTGTAGGAGTGATTATACGCATAGGTAGAAGAGATTGCGCTTAATTATAAATACAATTACATTGTTAATGATAAAAATAGTATTTAAATGACAGTGTTGTAAGGCATTTGTAAACAAATATTTTTGTACTGGGAGTCAGCGTTGCCAGAAAATCAGAAAAATAAAAGAAAATTGTAAGGAATTACAAAATTTATTTAAAGAAAAAATATTCAGAAACAGGAAAAAGAACAAAATCAGATAAAGATTGCAAAATAACATTAAGTTACTGGTTAACACATTTAATTTACAATTAGTACATTCCCTTTTCAGCTCGAATGGTTTCTTGTTTGATGACCAAATTTTTCGTAGTCATCAAATCTTGCACTTATGTACATGGTAAAGTTATCATGCAACCATCTACCACAAGTGAACTAGTTCGAGACAGATTGCACTCCATGTCTGCAATGCATTTTCGAGCAAAAAATAAAAAATAAATAAATAAACAAAAATAAATAAGGATAGTACTCCATATGTGTAAAATGATATATTGTTAGTCCCACCCACTTTTAAGCCCAGAATCCGCCCACCGTTTACTATTTATTAAAATTTTTATTTATTTATTTTATTTTATTTTATTTTTTTTTTTCAAAATCTTTAGCACAAAAATGTTCAAAACACAAAAACTAAATTTCACCTAATTTTAAATCTTCTCGTTTCAGCTTTAAAATTCTTTGCATTTATTTTATTTGTTTTATTTTATTGAAAATTAGACGATTACAGTCCTTAAAAAGAAGTTTGGATAGACTGATATTTTTCGCTTGTATTTATTTTTACTGCTTCTGTTTAAGCACCCGACAGCTGAATCATTGCAGAAATCAGTAATATTAAGGAATGATAATCGTTTAAAAACTCAGATAGGAGGATGAGATTGTATAGCAAAAGAAGTAAAGCACCACCGAAATTGCTATTTAAATTATAAGATCTTTATTTAAAAAAAATTATAATGAAACTAGACCTGCTAAATATGCTAGTTAATCCGTAATAGTATAATAGCCGTATTTTTTTTCACACCAGAACAGCTGTAGACAGAGCCTGATTAAGGGGAAGCACACATTATCTCCGCTCTCACCGGAATATTTTTACAATTATTTTTTACTTCATGTCATAGAAATTCCACGCTTTCACGAGGAAATATTTTTTTTATAAAAAATGAACGGTGTAAAACAATCTAATTTACTCACCGTTATTAGACACCAGAATTCTTTTAAAATAATTTTTAATGAGAATTTTCTGTTTATTATAGGAGGAAAGTATTTGTTAAAAAATAACGGTGCAAGTATAAATAATGTGTGCTTCCCCCTTAATCAGGCTCTGGCTGTAGAGTAATATTCAGTAATATGTTCTCATGATTAATTAATAAGACTATTTGCTCTAGAACTATTCTGGTGTGGAAAAAAAAAGTCGGGTCCTAATATCATTACGGATAAAGTAGTATAGTTAGCAGGTCTAAATGAAACTTTTCAAGGTACTTCGCTTGTATTATACAAATCATATAGATTATTTTCTGAAACTGTTATTCAAAGCAAAATTATTAACTCTGGTGAAATATTAAATAAAAATAAACTAAAGAAATTAAAGAAAAAGAAAAATGAAGAAAATATAGATACTTTCAATATTGACAATTGTCAGTTAAAATGCTGGCTCCTTCGAGATTATTCTCAACTTATATTTGTTTAACAAAGACCGCGTAATCTTTCAGAGCTAGTTCCTTGCTATTGTAGAAATAAAGAAGCTGTGTTTTTAAACGAATCTGAAGAGACAACTACTGAAACAGAGAACGAGGTAGATGATTTAGTTTTTCCAAAACCCATAAATGATCTGGAAGAAATGAAAAATGTCTACTATTCAGCTATGTATTTGAAAAAAGTAATTGATGAACCCCCATTATTAAAACGTGTTTGGCCCTCTACTGCAGAAATTTTTTCTGATGATACGGTTTTAGGTATGATTCCAACTCTGCTCTATAATTTTCTTACATGGTGCATAGAAATACCAAATAAGATTGAATTTAATTAGAAGATTGTTATACCCAAAAATCTACAAAAATAAATGAATAAATAAATAAATAAAATAAATAAATAAATACAGCTTCCATTTCTCAAGATATTATATATTTATCTTCTGAAGGTATAAAACAAACACCGAAGCATTTATCGTTATATATTGCAGAAAGATATTTAACTGGATCTGCAAAACTAATTAATCTGTTAAATGGTTTAGGACAATCTGTTTCTCATACTACTGTTTCAGAATATGGCACAGCACTTGCTCAAATGCAGTTGGATTTAATTAATATGCTTCCTTTCGGTATTAAGAAAAGGCATTTTACAACTCTTGTTTGGAACAATGCTGATTTCAATGAAGAAACTTTAAATGGTAGAAATACGACACATAATATTAATGATATCATAATACAAAGTTGCACTAAAGATTCTTTGAGGAAAATAATTTAAAAATAAGGAACGAATTTCAGAAAACTGGAATTAAAACACGACTGAAAACAATTTATCCTTCGGAAACATTTGTTTATGAGTTTTATGCTGGGAAAAAATGTGGTCCAAACTGTTTTGGTAAATTTGTTTTCGAGGATTTTTGTACAGCCTCAAAGTCTAACTCTGCTAAATATTTTGATTCTGCTTGCTTACATTTTGTGCGAGTTGTTTGGATCAGAATGTGAATCACTTCCAGGATGGTCTGGATTTAATATTAAATACAATATTTTTTTATGTTACTCCTTTCAGTGTCATTCAATATTCACCGGTTATAGAAGCATACCCTACTCAAATCTCAACAGTTTATACAATTTTATTGAAAAGCATTGAACTTGCTAAAAAACTGGAAATCGAAAACATTGTAGTCGTTTTGAATCAACCAATATATGCTAAAGCTCAATAAATTCGATGGGAGTAGGATTTGTTCAATCGCCGGCTTATTATACGTCTAGGCGAATTTCAAATTACACTGTCATTTCTTTCTATTATTAGACAACGCTTTCAAGATGCAGATTTAAGTAAAAAATTATTGAATCGGGAATAATAGCCTAAAGATATGTCAATAGTGTCACATAGGTGCAGAGTTCCCAACTTTTATAATTTATTCACGAGCATTTTTATACCCGCCTCTTTTTCATACCAGAAATTTTGAAAAATGATTTTCTTGTTAAATATTTTTATTAATTTTTATAATTCTTTTTTTCCTGAAAAATTTCCGGTGTGAAACATTAAAATTTTGTCTATATCTTGTAGGATCTTAATTTTTATTTTTCTACATTTACAGATAACCCCTAACAAACATTTTCAGCTCCACCTTTATTTCACACCACTTTATTTATAGAATAATTTTCTCCAATGTGTAACTACGATTAAAAAAAAAAAAAAATTACTCTTATGAAAAAGTGGTGTGAAATAAAGGCGGGGCTTAAAATGCTGCGGAAAAAATTAAAATATTGGTAACTCTGTCATAGTAGCTTCACCTATTAATATATTTCGAATAAAAAACATTCATTATATTTTGCATAGTAAAGTTTTGATGTTTTTGAATTCATTTATACTCACCCTATATTTAGATTGTCACACTGAAAATACAAAATTAAAATTTATACTTCAGTATTACAATGATAAATTCATCATCTTAAAAACACACTTCAAAATAGAAAAAAGAAAAATAAAATGTACTGAAAATTTTATCTCAAAATGAAATTAGCTTGAATATCATATCGCTTTGATTGTGTACTTTTAATAATGTTGTCTTCATAACAACTTGCTTGAAGCTATTAAGCTTTCTTAATTGTGCCCATTAATTTTGTTTATGCTGTTATTAAGTGCTTATTAACTAGTTAATTAACACATGTGATTTAAAGAAAAAATGAAAGAAAGAAAGAAACTATGCATTATACATAATATTTTTACGACCAAAATTAGATTAATGTTAAAAAGTTATGTTAAAAGTTTAAAAAATTTGGTTTAAATGAATTTTTATGTGTAAAAGTCTGTTAATGTTTATTGTTTTAATTTTTACTTGACCGCGACGAAAATTTTTGAAAGGTTGTGTAAATGTAATAATGTTAGTTAATTGGAACTTAGAACTAGAAAGTAAATGTTTAAATTAGTTTTAAAGGAAATACTAAGAAAAGAAAATCGTGCTAATTTTTGCATCTATGTCTTAAATACATTTTTTGATTTGAACTTTCTTTAAGAGAGTAAGTATTAAAATTAAAACATTTTTGTTTACTGGCGAAATAGCCGTTGTAGTGGACACCCATATACTGGACGTATGGTTTAAAAAATTGCATGATTTCAAAGATGATGATTTTTTACGAATAAACTTGGCACTTTTCACCCATGCACTGAAAAACGTATATATAGTTTTAAAAATTGCACGATTTTAAAGATTTTTTTTTTTTTTTTTTATCTTTCATGTAATTTTTTACACCATTCACCCATGCACTGGAAATTCTAAATGATAGTTTTAGAAATTGCATTATTTCGAAGATGAGATTTTTTATGAGAAGTTCTTTGCAGTATTCACCTATGCACTTGATATTCCTATATATAGTTTTCGAGATTGTATGATTTCGAAGATTATGTTTTATTTCAGCATGTTTAAAAAAATCTTCTGTACCATTTTAAATTAAAAAAAAAACCAATGGAAAACCAAAATACTTTATCCTTAATACAAATAACAAAATAGTGGTGACACTGAATTATTATTATTGTTCTTGTTGTCCGTCTCGAAACTTTCTTCTACAGTAAAGTCTCGTACAACGCGGGTGCAATTTTGCCTACTGAATATTATAATTCATTTTTTGACACTACTAATTATCTATCAAAGCAGAGTTCCCGACTTTCATAATTTATTCACGATCATTTTTAGCCCCGCCTTCTTCTCGCACCAGAAATTTTGTAGATTATTCCTCTTCAATATGTGACAACGATTAAATAAGAAGAAAATCATTTTTCAAAATTTCCGGTTTAAAAAGGAGGCGGGGCTAAAAATGCTCGTGAATAAATTTTAAAAACCCGAACAAACTACTACGTTAGAAGCGCCAAAAGAAAAATATTTGCGATGCATACAGCTGTTTCGGTAGCCTTAAGCGTACCGTCTTCAGTGCAAAAAGGATTCTGAATCTGGAGAAGTGCTCGAATATATAGGAGAGGTACCGAATTTAGTTCAACCAATAAGATAACGGGAAAGGTGGAGTGTGTGGCTAATAGGAATTTAGGAATGTTAGCTGTGTAAACAGTAGAAAAATTTAAAAGAAAATGTGGACTGAATGTAAAATTTCCAACAATCAGACAAATAGGGAACAGCGAAATCACAATTTACAAGGTTTTTAAAATTTTTATAAATATGAAAAGTTTCAAAGAAATCGAATTCATGAATGGATTTAGGTCTGCAAATTATTTTTGCTGAATTAAATTTAAAATTATGATTTAGCAAATAAAGACAGTAGGCAAATAAATATAAATTTGTCAGAAAGTAGCTATATGTATGTCAGTGTTACTTTTCGTGGATAAAAAATTGTTCTGCCTGATTAAGAAGAAAACAATATTTAATAGTTTACTAAATTAAAAATTAATGCTTATAATTTAAAGTATATCTAATAATGTGCAAAGTAGGGTAAATGATTGAATGAAGTTTAACATGCAAACGATAATACAAATTTTATTCCACTGGCCACTATCCAAAAGAAAGTAGTTCAGCCGAAACGGTAAAGAAACATCAGTTTAACGTTCTGTAATGATTTATATTTTCATTAAGAACTTTAAACTTAAACATTTCAAGTATTATAGTAACAATGAGATTTCATCTGTCTATATTCACAGGAGCTTTCAAACGAAATATACTGGACGGAATCCAAAATAATTAATGATGACAAAACAACAAAGAAACAATAAAAATATTATTTAGATAAGGGATTTCTATTATATAAGAAAAGAAATTTTTTAAACAATATTATTAAAAATGTACGCAAATAAATAGTATAACTGTTTACTTAATAAGCAATAAATATATTTTAGCAAATATATTCTAATGAACTAAATGCGTATAGCATTTAAAAGCTTTTAACGTAAAATGAAATTGTGATTTTTTCCAAATTAAAATAAATAAATAAATAAAAATTTTGAATAATTAAAAAATCTTTAATGTTTTCCTATTATACATGCCATTATATATATATATATAAAGGGAATATTTTTTTAATTACTATCGTACTATTTAACAAAATTCAGAAAAATCGAAAAAATACTTTGTTTTTCGGAACAAATGGTTTTATTCTAAGGTGAAATAACTTTTTTAAGACCGAGTTCCAATTTTAAAAGTCATTGTTATAGAAGACAGCATTTATGTATTTTAAATTTCATTATTTTTGTGGAATTATTTTTGTTTTATTTAATGGCTAAAATTTTTCCATTAAGTAAGAGAAAAATTATTTTAAAATTGTGATATTTAAAATACGTAAAATTGACGGCGTTTATATAAAGAGTGGATGACATGAAAAGAGCCCCCCCCCCTCCTCCCGGAATAAAAGACGTTGCCAGAATAATAACAATACAGTACATTTTTTCATGACTACACCCAGGGGTTGTACTCTCGATCATCTTTTCAGGACTCTCTCAGATATAAGAAATTTTGTCTTTTTTTACCACCACTAGTTTTATGCAGAAATACTTCTGGTATATTTATAGTAATGGGCAATGATTATACAGGGTAGAGATTATTTTACAAATATAGTAGTAGCAATTAATTTAAAATTTTCTCCTTCATGAGAGTGTCCTAAAAAAAGGGCGGAGAGTACGACCCCTGCTACACATTATTTTTATTCTGTAAGGCCAATTTTACATGGGCCTCCTTGACTCTACAATGATAAACATACAAAGTACTGAAGACGATTTCGTACCACTTTTTATTTAAGAATATTTTATTTTCCTTATTTTATCCTAGTTCTATATAGGAAAGACTTATTCTACAAATAAAGTGATGCGAAGTAAAGGCGGGGTTAAAAATACTCTTGAATAAATTAAAATGTTGGCAGCTAAGATTTGCCAATAATGTGTTAAGTGTAGTTTAAAACATTAGCATATAATCTAAAATTTCTAATTTATCCCGAAGCATTGTAGCACCACTTTTTTTACACATCCTTCAGAGTGATTATCTCCAGTAGGTAATTATCATCAAGTAAGAAAAGAAATAGTCTTTAAAAAATGTGGTGTGGAAAAATTGAATGTTAATGATTTTGCACTGGAAAAAATTAGAAATTTCGGCAGATCTGCATTAGACGGCCATACTACTAAATTATTTAAGAAATTATAAGCTTATTTCTAATTTAAAAAATTCAGTTTGATATTAACACGAAACTTTAAAAAAAAAAAAAAAATCTTATTCTAAAATCACATCGGAAAAAATTATACTGATTATACAAAATTAAGAGGAAAATCAATGCCGTTTGATTTAATTAGAATGACTTTTACATTCTGCAGGGCATGTATAATGTGAAGATATAAAACATAATTTAATAAAAGGAATTAGGAATAATATTAAAAAAATTAGAATGATAATTTAATAAATCGACGTAAGGAGAAAAAATAATTATTTCTTCCATATTTAATAGATATCTTAGAAGAAGTTTTTCTGTTTGATAGAAGAATTAAGGTGTAAGGTTTTTAATGATAGGATTAAGGTATTTAAAAACACGATAAGTGTTCATAAATTAATTCACTTTCGTTAGTGGTTCCTCAAAGATGATTTTTTTTTCATTAAATTTTGTTTTCCTTTTTTTTTTTTTTTTTTTTTAATGGAATAGCAATAATTGCTTTGCGGAGGATTAATTTTAGTTTATTCTTCTAAGAGTGAAAATAAAAAGAGCAATTAAGGATCGGTTAAAAATAAATATTTAAATTAAATTTGCGAATGTCTTATTAAATACTATTTTTTAAACGGCTTCCAGGTCTCTCAGCGTTCTTAAAATTTTGGATCATTTTATTTTAGTCACCGGTATTTTTTAAAGTAATACTGCTTAAAATAATGTTTAACCATTGAAACGAAACGCAAAGTTTTGTCGTCCGTGCAGAGTTCCAACTTTTATAACATATTCAGGCGCTTTTTTAGCCCCGCCTTCTTTTCGTACCAGAAATTTTGTAGATTATTTCTCTTTAATACGTGACAACGATTAAATAAGAACAAAATCATTTTTAAAACTTTCTGGTAGGAAAAAGAGGCGGTAGGAAAAAGTGCTCGTGAATAAATTATAAAAGTTAAGAACTCTGCGTCCGTGTTAACAACACACTATTATAAATCGAATCTATCACCGCTGGAATCCTTCAAGGCTCTGTCATCGATCCTACACTCTTTAATATCTACTTCAGTGACATTCCACGTCACCCACGCTCCAACTTAACCCTTTACGCGGACGACACTGTCCTTTACACGTCTAGCCACCACCTCTACACTTTACATAAATACATGCAAAATCACACTGATATGCTCATGAGCTGGTTTGCCAAATTGCGTGTTCAAATTAACGAAAACAAGACTTCTGCTGTTTTCTTCTCTAGTAATTTATTTATCCCAATAGAATTACTGTTAACAACAACACCATCCCATGGAAGGATGAGACTAAGTACTTGGAGGTCTATTTGGATCGCAGGCTCACTTTTAACAAACCTATTCTGTACATCAGAGGAAAAACAGCGAGTGTTAGAAAAGCTCTCGAACCCCTTCTTTGTGGTAAAACTCTTTCAATCAGAAATAGATTAATTTTATATAATTCTTGTATTTTACCCACATTAACGTACGCTTGTCCCATCTGGGGGTGTGCCAGTGACACCAATTTTAAAATTATCTCTAGACAACATAATAAAACCCTACGAATTATACGCAACGGAAATAGATATCTTAAAAACTCTACAATTCTCCAAGATCTTCGCACTGTCTCTTTCACACAACGTGTTAAATATCTCTCTGAAAAATTTTACCAATCTATAGACAATTTACCTGATGAGATCATCGTGGAGTTGCCTGATTATGAGATCTCCTCTCCGTCCAATCGAAAGTGACCTCGCTTCACCTTAATCATCGACAATTAGTTCTTGTTTTTTCTCATTATTTTAAACTATAACTCAGTTATATTCGAATACATCTACCTCCCAACGCTTAAATCTTTGTTGCACTGACTGATAGCTGGTGACACGTAAGTCGCGGCCCGTAGTAGGGGCCCTTTTCAGTGCCTACAGGTTTGACTTAAACCGAAAGGACTGCGTTGTGTCGATGGCAATTCTGACTTAGTAACAAATATATTTTAGCCTTTCATTTAGCAGCTTTGTCTGCATTAGCAGAATTTATTCTGCAGTTAAACTTTATTTTCTGGCTCATTTTACAATAGCACGACTCTTAAGCATAGACAGGCCGTAAAATAATCGTCTACTTGGAAAGCCATTAACGAACAATTCCAGTTCCAGTTCCAGTTCCAAACACAAAGACGGGAAAAATCGAACGAGTTCATAATCCAGTGATTTGCTTTCGTCGAGTGAGAATACAGCTCGGTATGAAATTAGCCCCGACACCATTTTTGTTCATTCTTACGTAAAATGACCTCCTGAATCCATTTTGCCCTATCACCTCCTGTTTTCCAAGGACGACCCCCTGTTTTTATCACTTCTGTAAATTTGATTTTTAGGGGGAAAGGATTATTTTAACTGTTAAATATCTTCTGAGGGGCTACAGTGTTAGAAAATTCTAAAACATGAACATTTGCGGCAAAAAGAAAATTTAGGGGGGGGGGGGATTTGCCACTAAAATTAGGTATTACATTTCTTATATTTTTTTTAACTTATTATTAATGTTGTTTGTTAAACATTACATATTTTTTTTTTGTTTTTAAGTGTTTAATTAATTCTTTTTCATTCGCCAAATCAAATTCGTGACAACAAAATTACAGAACAGTGATAAGAATTGGGGGAGGGGGGGGGGTGTCTCGAGAAAACGTTGGGTGGCTGGTTAAAATGGGAGTCATATTCGGTTTCAGGAGGTCATTTTACATAAGAATCAGCAAGAATGGTACTAGGGCTCGATTATTATTATTATTTTTGTTGTTATTATTATTATTATTATTATTTTAATTTTTTTCTAGTGCAGTGTAATCGAATGATTTTACAATCGATTATCGACAACGTAAGCGTGGCATAAGCGTTTGTAATGAGATTCGTTTTTTTCGTGCACGCCTATCAGGTTGCTTATTCTTTATACTTTTGTTTCTCGAAATACGAAACTTTATTATTTTTTTACGTCACGCTATCCAAAACTGCAAGTAAAATTTGTGTAAATGTTTTCTTTACGTCACACTACCTCTTTGCGCAAATTTTCACTTAGTTGGATACTATGTTACTATGTTTTGGATAGCGTGATGCAAAAGATAAATCAATTTATTGAAATAAATAATTTTAATTTATAATGCAAACTCAGTGAAAATATTATTATTTGACAGTATATTTGAAAATTAAGAGCACTGTTTCAATGTGTAAATATACTTTATTAGACAAAACAAAAGTAATTTTAATGGAATCTAAAAACAAATCTTTTAAAATAACACCGAGGCGCCACTGAAATTTTTATATCATTCCTTTTAAAACTGTAATTTTGAATTTGAAATGTGAATGAAAAAGCATCAGTGAGTGTATTTTATATATCTGTCTGATCTTGAAGCTAAAAATATTGCGTTTGCATTATAAATATAAATAAAAATAAAAAGTAAATGATCAAATAAGAAAATCTATATATATTTTAACTAATTGCAAAACGTCACTTAAAATTTGATATCATTATTTTTAAGACTCATAGTTCAAATTCTTATAGCCATAAAGTAGCGGCGTCACAAACTTTTAACCCGTTAAATGTTTTTTGTACTGATCAACATTACATTTAACTTTTCTGCGAATTTAATTACATTTTAAAAAATACATTTTATAAACGAATTATCATTTTTGAAACATAAGAAAATTTATAAATTTAAGTACATGCATGTCACATCATTTATTTGTAAGGAAAACTGTATACAGCAAAAGCAGTCCGGGTCATATTAATCATTTTTAATCTCTTGAAATATGTTTAAGTGATGAATCAAAAAATCTTTTTCTGTGTATTTGGATACAATCCAAAGTTTTGTGATAATTCAATTTCGTTGACATCTGTCAAATGCAACTACGTCTTGGAAAACTTTCCAAATCAGTAAAAAAAAGCCTTTGAAAACAAAAGAATACAGATGGTTTATATGATACAATTTTGCATTAGTTTCTCCACTTGTAGCAATTAAATATCTGTCACATAAAATTTAATGTAATTTGAATTATAGATTGAAAATTTCAAACAATCACAGTTTTCCGGATGAACCAAATAAGATGTCATACAACCGCTGACATTTACATTGAATTTAACTCGCAAGGTTTTTACATAAAAGAAAAAAAAATACGACTGCGGCGATGCTGAAAGAGAGTGTGAGAAATACGTTTAAGAACAGAGCACATGCTCTAAATTAACCAGCTCTACAAACGTAAATATGCTACGTCACTATCTGATAATCTCAGCTCATGCATGGATGTTTGTGGTGTATTTTATAGGTGAAATATATAAGAAAATTGTGATTTGTTATTGTGAAATTATGTAATATGGATCAATCGATACCCCCAAACACAAATGCTCAATCCATCATCTGCTAGCTTCTTATTTACAGATCTATATTTACAGCGATAACGCAACCAATTTTGTTGGTGCTAAAAGGTTGAAATAAAACAAATGTTAGTGTCATTACATTGAGAAAAAATTCTGTAACTGACATCTAGGGTGTAAATTGTGGCTCTAGAAAAAATAGTTCCATGTCATCTTTATAAATTTTAGTCCCATTCGAAAGCGAGTTCTAGAAGCCCCTATTAGAATTCTAGAGAGTTTGCCTATATTCTCGAGGACAAAGTTATTTAAAAATCTCTGCAAATAAATGAGACGACAAGAAGCGGGTTTCAGCAACTATAATCTTGGTTTGTTATCAAATTTTAGAAAATCAAGCGAGAATTTCTCGCAATACAAATGATTCAGAATATTTAGAGTATTCAGAATATCGTTTCACCATCTAGAAATGTGTACACTAGAAACTGTCGATAATTTCGTCTATTCAGTTTACTGACGTGCCTTGTGCACTTAGCTCGGAAATCTATATTTCTAGTTAAGGGATTTAGAAAATGGCCACTTATTCATTGTAGTGGAAGGCGGTATATTGTTTTTTATCAGTATACCAAGAAACGAATACGTAGCACATCATTTAACACAGGCCACAATAGTGTGGCATTTTATTACTCCCGCATCACCTCATTTCGGAGGAATTTGTGAAACTGCAATACGCTCCGCTAAATATCACATCAAACAAGTAATGGGTGGCACGCAGTTGACATTTGGGGGGTTCACCGCCTTATTGACACAGATTGAGGCGTTATTAAATTCGCGCCACATCTTTAAAATTACTGATTCTGATACGGACTCTATTAATGTACTCACTCCATCACATTTTCTTGCAGGTGATGTGATGTTTTCTCCTGCTGATGAACCACTGTCCTGTAGCAGAAATCTCAAAAGCTGATGAGAATTTGCTCAGAAATTGAGACGTGATTTCTGTAGAGCTTGGAAAAAGGATTATCTCAGTTCCCTATAACCTCGAAAGAAATGGCGGAATCTTACAACAAACATAGGAGAATGTAGGCGAATCGGTGCTCATTACGGACGACGGCTGTTCTCCTCTATCCTGGCAAATTGGTCGGGTAATAGACGTTCACCCAGTAATAATTTAATCGTGAGAGTCCTAACCATCAAAACTAAAGACTCAGTTTTAAAAAGAAGTATAAACAAAATAGATGTAGTTTCCGTATATCAGGACTAACGCTCTGATAGGGTGGGAGTGAATGTTCGATTGATCCAAACATCTGAACCCCACAAGCACTCCCACTCAGTTCTCTGCTTTTTTTTTTTTTTTTTTTTTCGACTATTCCGAACATCTCAATTCCGCAAAACTTTTCAACTCAACTCGAACAAAACCTGTGTAATAGCCACTTCACTGGACACAGTAGTGTGTGGAAGGCTAAATTTCCCCCGAGTTATCTCGGGATAGTCGGTGAAGTGGTTGAAGCAGCGATGTGTTTTGGTTTCAGATAAATGGTCACTGAACCGCAGCTTGTACACTGCTTTTCGCATGATTTTTTAATAACATTATTCAATTACATACATTATATTTTTTTATGTTATTAAGTACATTCATAATTATTCATTTGCAATATTTGTCTGATACATGTTTAGATCTTTTGTAAAGCTGTAATACAGTTTTGTGTCTATGAAAAGTGGTAATTTTTCTACATTCTACATCTTCTATGATGCAATAGTGACATTATTTTAAGTAAAGTGAAATTTATATCTTTAAATTTAGAAGCAACAGTGTCTAGAAGAATTTTATTTTTATCTTTTCTGAATATGATTAATGTTAAATTATGTATAACAGATTTATTGCATTTTCAAAAAGAATAGCAAAACAGTTTCGTGCAGAATTAAAATGTAAATAAATAAATAAATAATAAGAAATAAAGTTCAGAAAATGTTCTTTGTTACCATTTTTTACTTTTCTTAAATTTCAAAGTAGTGCACTGCATTGTTTCTAATTTACAAACTTCTAGCATAAATAATCTTATCATTTTAAAATGATTATGCACATCTATTTCAGGTTTAATAATAAAATTTCACTGCAACGTAATAGGTGCCAAACTACTGTGAACTAAAAATAAACTTCACGCTATTATTTAGATTTTTTTTTTTCTATTTAATTTCAGATAATTATTACGAAAGAATACTATTAAAAAATCTAGTATGTGGTTACGTGCAATCCATATAACCAGTGTTGTCAGTTCTGGAGGATTTTTTATTCAATAATCACCTATAAATCTGAGAAGTTATATGTGATATACACAATAGACAAGACAATGAATCTTCGAAGTGATTAGCCAAACGTTACAATTAAAAATTACTGGTGATTATTGAATAAAAATTCCTCAAAATTTGGCAACACTTCATACAACCTGGCACATGTGGTAATATTTGTTAAAGCATTATACAGGTAAATATATACAATGTGATTATATTTTTTAATAAACTGTATTCTACATGCAACAAATTTTATAAAGAGTGTTCCCAAATTAGATCGACAAACATTTCGAAGAGTCATCATAAATATTTAGAATTGCACAGAACCCGGGGTTGCCAGATCGTCACGAGTCAATTCCCCCAATCAGTTCTGAAATTTTCTCAAATCAAGCGTTTTTTCCAAAAAAAAAAAAAAAAGTCCCCAACTTAATTTGTACTATAACTGTAAATTTTTTTAGAAAAAGTTAAAAAATCTTTTATAAATTTAAGTTCACATTTTCCCCTAAGTATATATATATATATATATATATATATATATATATATATAAACAGAAAATAATAAGCAGATAACAAAAGTAACTTTCTGAGTCTGGTTTCTCACCTCTTATCTTTTGTACTTAAACTATTTATCAATATATTTATACTTATATAATGTCTTTGTGGACTATAAAATGCAAGATAAACAAGGCATACCCAAATAGCTTAAAGAACTTGCCTTAAACTTGATATTTCATGCCTATAAGTTTAATTCAAGATCAAACATCCAAGTTTACGCTGATCCAACTTAACTTACTGATAATTACTGATCATTATTTACTTGATTATTCAAGTTAAGCGACAATCAAAACGTATCAATCAATCACTATATTCTCTGCAGCACACAGAAAGAAAATAATTCTTGAAATCAAGGAATACAACAGGAAAAAACAGGATAAATTTTATGGTCAGAAGTTGAAATGTTACTCTTCTGTTTTTGAAGCAGCATCCAGAATCAATGCATTATTATCTGATAAATTTGAGGATTTTTTTTTTTTTTTTTTTTTTTTTTTTTTTTTTGTGGGATTTTATGAAAAAGTAATATTTTAATAATTTTAAAGAAAACTCCATGTTTTCCCCCACAATTTTTCTTTTCCCCAAACTGCTCCCCACTAAATTTCTGTCCCCAAACATTTCCCCTGAAGCATTCTTGCCAACCATCTCATTAATAACCGTACAATTATTAACGCCCCCTGAAAAAAAACGCCCCTTTTCTCACACCCATATATTTTCTCCCACTATTATTCTCTGCAAATATTGTTACGATTAAATAAGACTAAAATTACTCTAAAAAAAAGTGAAAAAAATGTCGGGTACTAAAAATTGTACGGATGATAATGAGATGGTTGGCAAGTATGCCTGAAGCTTCAAAACTCCCCAAAATGGGGTAAAATCCTCATGTGTGGCAATACTGACAGGAACCCATGTCCGCAAATGTCATCTTAACCCTTTAAAAATCCGGATGGTTTGGGCTGTTTTTGAACATATGTGGGCGGTCTAAACGAACAGCAACGAACTCTAATATACAGTTAGTGTCAACGGTATTAAAATGAATATGATTTTTTTTTATATTTGAAATTTTATAGCTGTATTTATAGTGAACTCAACTTGCTGCTTTTAAGAACGCACATGGTCCTTTTCCATTTTTCATAAAGTAGAAATCTTATTCTTCATTTACATTGGATCAAATTATCATAAACTAAAATAATAATAATAATAATAAAAATAAAAATCTGATGTGGGCACCACATGACTTCCTTATACACTTTTAGAAATATACATAATGTTAAAAAATATTGTCACTGGACCCGAAACAGTTGGCTAAAAATATTTTTAAAAAAATGCATGCGTACGTAAAAAAAAAAAAAAAAAAAAAAAATAAATAAATAAATAAAATTGTGCCTTGAGGGGACTCATTTTAAAATCCTTGGGGGGGGGGGGTGGAATCATGTCAAAGTTGTGCCTTGGGGGGACTCATGTCAAAGTTGGGCCTTGGGGGGCCTTATTTCAAAATTGCACCTTGGGGGGACTCATGTCAAAGTTATGCCTTGGGGGGGGACTCATGTCAAAGTTGTACCTTGGGGGGGACTCATGTCAAAGTTGTGCCTTGGGGGGACTCATGTCAAAGTTGTACCTTGGGGGGGACTCATGTGCCTTGGGGGGGACTCATGTCAAAGTTGTGCCTTGGGGGGACTCATGTCAAAGTTGTGCCTTGGGGGGGGGGACTTCCGATCCGAAACAATTGGATAAAAGTGTTAAAAAATGCATTTTCACCGTGTTTCTGAACTATTCCGGAAGTTTCAAATCTCTAACTAGTCGGGAAGTTAGTTAAATAGATTTTCTGTTGAATCATATAAACGCTGCTAAAGGCAGCAGTGACACGAAGCAATTGGCTAAAAATATTTAAAAAATGCATTGTCGCCGTGTTCTGAGCTTTTCTGGAAGTTTTAAATGTCTAGCTAGTCGGGAAGTTAGTTAAAAATCGATTGCAAGATTTGTACTGGTAACGCTGCCGAAGGCAGCAGGTATCGGAAACAGTTGGCCAAAAATATTAAAAAAACGCATTGTAAACGTGTTCTGAGCTTTTCTGAAAGTTTCAAATGTCTAGCTAGTCGGGAAGTCAGTTAAATTGCAAGATTTGTCCAAACCGTTTTTGAGTTATTACCGTTTTTTGATACATTATGGCCAAAACCAATGTATTTTTGGTCATTATGAACCTAATTTTCCTAAATATCTCCAAAATGGAAAATCATACAAAGTCCAAAAAGGGAGGTGCAGAACTATATGTTATAACAAACCTATGTACCAATTCGCAACTTTCTACGTTCAACCGTTTTTGAGTTATTACCGTTTTTTGATACATTATGGCCAAAACCTATGTATTTTTGTCATTATGAACCTAATTTTCCTAAATATCTCCAAAACGGAAAATCATACAAAGTCCAAAACGGGAGGTGCACAACTAGATGTTATAACAAACCTATGTACCAATTAGCAACTTTCTACGTCCAACCGTTTTTGAGTTATGCGACATACACACACACACACACACAGACACACACACACACATACAGACGTCACGAAAAATCGTGTAAAATCGCTTATATCTCTAAAACGAGAGCTCGTGTTCAGACGACACTTGCAGGTGTACAACTATACATCATGACAGTCACACGTATAAATTGGCAACATTCAGCGATCGTTCGTTTTCGAGCAATGTGAAATACAAAATCCATTTCGCAAATCGGGATTACTATACTTCCTTATACTTTGTATAAGGAAGTAATAATTATTTCAGCTGAGGGTTTTGATAGTTTTGAACTGTTCTTGAAATAATAAATATTATATTTAAAAGAAAAAGAGAGAGAGAAACAAAGAGAAAGGGAACTCCATTAATAGAAAATAAATTCCCGCAAAATTTGTTCATTAAAAAAATAAATGATTTTGAAATTTATTTATCATTAACCCCATTTAAATATATTTTCTAAGCTCTTTGATATGTAAAATTTTATTTAACCCGAAGAAAAAAAAAAAGCCACGTGATAAATATAATAAACTACATGATGAAAAGTTATTTTCTTTCAATGTAGAACCCTTATTTTCTTTTGCAACTAAAATAAATATCTATATCAAAATATAATACATATATATATATCAATATATATATATCTTATATCAAAACCATAAATATTTTTGAATAGAATATTTAACTTTTCTTAACATACTATATTAAAATATTTTCAAAAATAAATTTTCAAACAACTGTCTAATAAATTTATTTTACTCTTAATCATGAACAGAAAAAATTAATAAAATAATCGAATTTTCCAAATACTTTTTGAATAACTAGTTACATTTGTTAAAATACAGCAATTATAATAGAAAATGTGTTACATAATAACACTTAAATGATTAATTTCAACGTATAACGGAAATAATGTATTATATCAATCTTCATTATTCGTTAGTTGACATACACCTGGAAAAGTCCCAAATATTCATCTAAAAAAAGATTTACTGATCTTGTAACACTGACAAAGCATTATATAAATTGTGTTTCTTTATACGTTTATTAAGGTTACAGTGTTTAAATAAAAAAAATCTCATGATCTAATAAGGAATTATTTATCACTCTTACGACATGCAAGCAAATCCGTGATAAAGCGTCATTCGAGGTGAAAATTTGGGTGGGGTCAGGGGGATTACTCTGATGACAGCTTTCTTTCGGCTTTAAATTCTTAGTAAGAACAAACTAAGTAGTACTAAATTAAAGTACTATGAGTTTTTAAAATATAATATTCATTTGATAAAACGCTGCTTTTTATTTTGCTTTTTCTTACTCTTGATCTCAATATATGATGAGTTTAGGCATAGCCTCAAACTAGATGCCTTTCATGTGGCTCGGAAACTTGGCAACAGTTCAAGCGATAGACAGCGCCACCTGGTACAGATTGTGCGACTTTTTTATTCAACAGCCACCAAAAATTTTGAAAAGTGGGATTTGATATTCGTAAAAGGCGAATAGAATCGAAGAAATGTCGACTTAATATATCATATATCATTTCTTAAAATAATTGGTGGCAGTTGAATAAGAAAGTCGCGTAATCTGTACCAGGTGGTACTGTTTACCGTTCGAACTTTTGCCAAGGCATCTAGTTTGAGAGGCTACGGTTCAGGGGTCGCAGCATTCCTCTATTCTTGTGCATTTTATTATTTTTTCACCAGTGTTTTCAACAAGAAATATTTTTTGAAGGTCTTATTACAACGATATTACCTTAACCCTTTGCGGCACAGGGTAATAGGGATCGTTTAAATTAAACTGCCACCGGAGTTCACGAACAAAATTAAAATAAAAGTAGTTGATGTCCTTTTCTGCTGTATTATAATAGTAAAGTTTTTCTAAAGTAATTTCCGGAATGAGGTTTTACAGTTGGAACTTCGCATTGTGTCCTCGTAGCGAGGACAGCGCGCCGAACAGGTATAAAAAATCTGCTCTGAAAAAGTGGTCACAAAACAATAAAACGCACGTAAACATTTAGGAACTGTCAGACACCTGTAACTTTCATTTTAATTCTTAAAGTGTGGGGAGAGCCTCTTCCATCAAAAAACCTTCCCTCCTTTAGAAGGGTAATAAGAACAGAGTAGCCTCTGGAGGAGAGCCCTCCTTCTTTTAATACCATTTGTTTTAGGTGTCGTTTTTATTTTTTTTTTCCCGTATTGGAGAAAAATTGTATAAATAAAGTAGTATAAAAGAAAGGTGGGACTAAGCATGCTCCGAAATAAAATTTTAAATGTTAGCAATTCTGTAATAAGGATAACAGAGAGAAACAAAGTTTATTTAAAAATACACAATAAGTATAACAATAGCATACACAATAAGTATAACAACAACATACATAATAAGTATGTAAAGACAAATATTCATTTCAATAAAACAATGAACTGAAATATTCATTTCAATAAGAACAATTCCATATTGAAAATGATGCTTGGTAACAACCCTCTCCCCCCCCCCCCCATGCGTGCGTCCCACTATGCGTTTATGCGTTCATAAATACCCTCTGACAGCGTAACAGACTTTCAAAGGTTTTATTGGTTAATATGGGATTGTAATAAAAATTGTATTGTCAATTTTTCATTGTTACACATTAGCCCAGACTAATTCAACTCATAATACAGTTATTAGTTTACAACCTGTTTTCAATAACACTACATATATTTTTAACAAAAAATTTCTATCCGTAATACTTTCCTTTCCATTCCATTCCATTATGAGTGGTTTTTTTTTTTTTTTTTTTTTTTTTTTGAGGGTGTGGCGGATTGTCAGGGGTCGCTTTCTTCGCCCTTTATTTTGGGCACTTTTATTTATAAAAATTTTCCGACTTTTTTAGCACCACTATTTTTATGGAAAATTTTACGGTATCTTCATATTAAAACTTTTGCGACTGCATGTTTTTGTCTCTATTCAAGTATGTTTCACCTGTGGGCGTTATTCTTTCAAGTTACATTATTTCAGAATAAGGTTTTCTGTATACATATTTATGTTACATATGAATATACATAATAATTATACTCTTTCTAATGAAAAAATTTTGGTTGTACAGTCGAGGAAAAAAAAAAACAACAACATTCGAGGTAACTTCGTTGCTAATCAATGCAGAAAAATGTAATAGGTATCATTCGATGGGGGATTGTGAGTACTCAGGGTGGTCACAGACCGCTTTATTTTCCTGATTCTTCCACCAATATTTTTCTTTAGGAATTTTTAATAGAATGTTTGCGCATTAATTAAGTAAAAATTATCATATAAATATTGTGGTGGAAGAATCAGGGGAAAAAGGTGGGTCTGTAACCACCCTGGTACTTTTAGAAAATGAAGTGAAATTTTCAATTAGGAGTCGTCTACATATTAAAATGCGCATCAACTTTAATTTTTCCAATGGTGATGCCCTATTTTAATTTTATATTTGAATTACTGGGATCACGGCAATGCGAAAAAAGTATATTGGTTATATATTTTACTTATTTTTTTTTTAATAGAGTTATAAGCGCTCAAAGTTTGAAGGTGCTAATGTTAAATTCATATCGCAAACTTTTATTAATATCTTCACAAAAAATAACTTGATTGACATGACTTTTTTTTTTTTAAGAGATACAGTAAAGAAACCCAAAAATAATGCCTAATCACTTCGAAGCTTAATCGTCTATTATATATATATCAAATATCACTTTTCAAAATGATTGGTGAGAGTTAAATAAAAATAGTCCCCAATCTGGCAACACTACTGAGCTGAAGAACAACTGGAGGAAATGCTAGACCGGTTTTCGCGTGCCGTTTTTGAAAAGTTCATCTTCCTTCCTATAGTTTCGTTTTCTGAGCGATGTACGGAAGAATGCATTTGATATCTTTATATTTCAATGTAAAATTGTGTAAAGGTTGTCTGTTCGTACAACCATATACAGAACATGATATTACAATTTTTAATTTTAATTCTTTAAAGAGTATAATAGTAATGGATGACCCGACAAATGTTGCAGTCAGTACAAGGTTTCATTTTGTTCGGCAAACGATAGCAGACGAATTCTTAAAAACCGGCACACACGAATACTGTGTAATGGCATTTTTACCATTTCTCCAGTCGTTCTTCAGCAATACTGATCCCAAGGTGCTGTAAAAAGTACACATAATAGACTATCCTCAATCATTTTTTAAAATTTTTTCATAAAATATTTCCGGTGTTAAACAATAAGTGTTTGTACAATTCTTATATGGTATAAATTTTGTTTTTTTAGATTTATAGAATACCCCCTAACACATTTATGGTTATAACTCTATGAATACTATAAATAAAGTATACAAACTGTATATTCTTCCGCACTGCCAGACTCCCAGAAATGCAAAAATGAAATCAAAATTATATGTTACGCTTGAAAAAATTAAAGTTGGCGCTCATTTTAACATGTAGATGATCCCTATTTCAAAATTTCACTCAATTTTCTGTTAAATGATACCTATTATATTTTTCTACATCAATTAATAACAAAATAATAGCGGGTGTTGCGTTTTTATTTATTTTTCCCTCGAATGTACAATTATGAATAAAGGGAATATTCTTAAGAAACATAGCAATACAAATTGCAAAAGAAACGTCCACTGGCGGAGTTTAAGATTCCCAAATGCCATGAATCAACGTCAGCAGTCGCGAAGGTGTTAATGTGTCGTGATTTAACACGATAGAGATTTTTCCATGAAAATATGGGTAATAAAAATGGCGGAAATTTCTTATTCCCGAAGGTCCATAAATCAATAAGCGCAAAATTTGAGAAAATATAATTTTAATTCATTTGATTTATTAACGTGTTTTATATTTCTTGGTTAGACTTGATGAAAAAATATCTGTTCGTTCATTTCAAGCTATTTTTTCCTATATCATAGCCTCCTTAAATAAATGCCTGTCGCGTGGCTCTTAAGCTTGGCAACAGTTCAAGCGGTAGGAAGCGCCAGCTGGTACAGATTGCGCGACCTTTTTATTCAACTGTCACAAAAAAATTTTAAAAGTGGGATTTGAAATAGAAAAAAAAAAAGATGAATAGAACCGAGGAAACGTCGATTATATATATATCACATATCACTTTTTAAAATTATTGGTGACAGTTGAATAAAAAAGTCGCGCAATCTGTACCAGACGGCGCTGCCTACCGTTCGACCTGTTGTCATGTTTAAGAGCCACGCGACAGGCATATAGTTAAGGAGGCTATACCTATATGTTCTTGTTTTGAAACAAAATAGTAAGGAATATTTAAAAAATATTTCTCAATAATAATAGTGGTGCCAATAAAACAAAATGCTGGTAAAATTTTAGGAACGTTGCAGGACCTGCAAATAATAATCATAGAGCTTCCAAATCACGGAAACAGCTTCTAATTTGCCCGTTATTCATTTGCAGTCTTTTAATGAAATTAGTTTAAAAATATGCAGGCTAAATCATTCTTAAAAATTATACGCCTGTAACAAAACATAGAGATAAAGACATGGAGATATTCACCGATTTCACATGTTAAAGAACGGTATGGTGTGACATACGTCTTTCTAAATGACTATGGCCAGGGGTCGTACTCTCCTTTCAGTTTCTGTGCATCCCTTTTTCAGGATACTCTCAGGGATTAAAAATTTCGACTTCATAGCTACCAGTATTTTTATACAATAATCTCCATATTAATTAATTATGACATATTACTATAAAAATACCATAAATATTGCTGCATAAAATTAATAATGGCAAAAAAAAAAAGCGGAAATTTTTTATCCTGCAAAAAAGAGGTAAGAGTGTGATCCCTGTATGGCACAACTATAGACATAGCTGCGAATATTTTAATTTATTCCGGAGTATTTTTAGCCCCGCCTTTATTTCGTACCACTTAATTTTTAAAAGTAATTTTATCTTATTTTTTCGAAATTATATTTTGGAGAAATTTTTTCTATAAATAAAGTGGTGCGAAATAAAGGCGGGGCTGAAAGTACTCCGGAAAAAATTTAAATATTTGCAGCTATGCTATGGCTCTCAACCGTCAGGATTTTGGAAACCGATATTTTTTTACTGAAATTTTTAAAAAAGGATTTATAGCAGTTTTCTGTGATTAATAAAGAGGAAATATTCTTCACAAAAGATACCTGTACAGAATTGCTGAATTACAGTATTATTACAGAATCAGAATTGCTGACAATTATACCGTAGCTTTTGTCAAAACATTTCCGTAATTTCCGAGTTGAATTTTTTGATACGAAATTTTATTGTAGAAAATATTTATTTAAAAATAATTGTATAAAACCTTTTCAGAAATACTTAAAAATCGGCAGCTATGTCTTACATTTCCTGATTCATACATTAATCAACATTTTGATTCCATATTTTGAGATTTTTTTTTTTTAACTGTGCTTCTTTCTGCCTTTTTAAAACATTATTATAAGGCGACTAAAATATGGCTAATTTTAATGCAATGTCTAACACAATCGTTGAGTATTACCATTTATACCAGAATCATCTTCACTTAAACTACACAGAGGTTTCGTGAACAAATTCGCAGTTTATTTTCACAAAACTTGTTAGAACAAATATTAGCAGTTGCATACACTGTATGAAAATACGAACCGAAGTAGCCGCGTTAGTTAGACATAGACTTGATGATTTGTTAAAAAATTGGTACATTTGCATGAATGGCAGAAAAAGTGAAAGAGACAATAACATTTTAATTCTATATATATATATATATGCATGTATATGATATTAACAGATTGTAATAGAGAATTGCGCTGAATTTCGAAGAATTTAGTTCTTCGCAATAAACCAATGAATTTTTCCAGAATATTCCAAATCTCTCTTATTATTGAAGTTAGAGCTTACAAACTTTGGCAACCCTAAACTACATATTTTCGCCAAATTCGTTCGCCAAGTCGCCAAATTCGATGCCTGGACCAGAAATTACGCTGGCTACTAATTTGCAGTATGGTGAGATCAGCCGAAAATTTTTTCAGCAAATTTTGTTTTAGGTTAGCCAGAAACCCTTTCTGAATTTTAACTGAGTTAATTATTTTAGTAAAATTTATCTTTTCCTGATACTAATTTTTGCCAAAGAGAACAAATGTGGACCGTCTATACTTGAATGATTTTTATTGTACTCTAAGCTGTGCATTTGCCAGTAAGATATTCTGTAACAATTCGTTGGGTACTATTCCCGAAAAAAAAAAAAAAAAAAAAAAACTACTATATGTCTCGGCAACTTCTGTAATCGTATTATCGTGATTTTTTTTTTTTTTTTTTTTTTTTTTTTTTGTCCAAATAAGAGGTTTTTTTATGTTTAAGGGATGTTCGTGGATTGGAACCTGCCTTTTTATTTATGAATCGGTTACTTCACACAAAACTGTCAATATTTTCATAAAAATATGTATATTTCTATTGCTTTATAAGGAAGACATGTGGGGGCCTCATCAGATTTTTTTTTTTTTAGTATTTCTTATTTTATTCTAGTTATATATTGGAGAAAAATATTCCAATTATAAAGTGATGTGAGATAATGGCAGGGCTAAAAATACTCCGGAATAAATTAAAATGTTGGCAAATATGCATATATATACTATATAATATAACAAATAAAGAAAGAAAATATTCACGTTATAATTCTGGCCACCAGCCAAAAAATGAAAAAATAAATAAACATAAATGCTAAAATATTTCTTTAGATATGCTTTAATGATAAAAATTTTCATTTAAAATTTTAATTTAAGAATTGTAGATATCAGAAGTCTGAAGGATGTGTCTGAATATTTTCTCAGGAATGTCCCAAACTGAAAGAAAACCTGGCACTTATCCAAAGCAATTCTAATGCCAGTAGTAGAAAATAATATCATAAAAATAACAGTTTTTATAAATTAAATTATGTTTAAAAGTAGCAGAAAATTGTGAATGCTTTATGTAATAACAAATGAAAGCACATGCAAATAGATTTTGTTGGAAATGAAACAGAAATATGAAAATGAAAAATAATATGAGTGTTGATAGGTATGAATATATCAAATATGTCATGTAAGATATATGTTCTTCTTCAGCTTCTTCAGCGGAGGGATAAATTAAAAATAACTTAAAAATAGTTTTCAAATTTCTTTTTATTCAACAGTAGATATATAGATTAGATATTATCTTTATAACTAGGACAATTTTTGAAAATTAATACAATAAAATTTGATTTAAATCCGAGTTATATAGATATTCTAAAAACATAAAAAATTAGTCTTGATATTCTTTCTTAGGTAGATGTGAAAAAAATATTGATTCTTCCAAGCATTTGCGGAAAGAACTAAGTACAAATTTATGTGCAATTTTATAAATTTTTAAATGATATGGAGCTCATAGTTGCCAATTGTTCCGAATATGGGTACCGGTTTCATTTTATCAGGGATGAAACACTTGCACAGAATTCATATCGGAATTTGTTTAAGAAATTTCTGTACCTATGATATCGTTGATTTAAGAAGTAAAAAATTTTGTTCTATTGATAATAGAATGAGATTTGCGCCCATGTTCCATCTCTGTTTTTTAGATAAAAATTTAAAATTTTTGTAATAGTTTTATATGATTAAATAAGGTGAAAATGTCTAAAAAAATAAAATAAAACGAAATAAATAGATAAAAAGTGAAACCGGTATCACCGGAAATACCGGTATCACAAAGTAGTCCAAGCGGTTAGCACCGCAGTGTTGCCAGATCTAGCGGGTTTTTTATTCAATAATCACCAATAATTTTTAATTGTAACGTTTGACAAATTTCCCCCCCCCCCCCCACGATTAATTGTCCATTATATATGTCAAATATCTCGTCTCAAAATTATTGGTGTTAATTAAATAAAAAATCCAACAGATCTGGCAACATTGGTCAGCAGCTATGGAACCACAGCTGCCAATATTTTAATTTATTCTTGAGCATTTTTAGCCCCGCCTCTATTTAGCACCACTTTATTTATAGAAATTTTTTCTTAAATACATTGATATATATATATATATAAATATAATACGCTTAAAAAATAAGTGGTATGAGTTAAAGGCGGGGCTAAAAATACTCCGGAATAAATTAAAAATTTGGCAGCTATGTGGAAATAAAGTATGAACTTTCTGTCATCCGGAATAAAAAATAACAGAAAATAAAAGTATGCTTTCATTACCAGGAAAAAAAAAACTTTTTATTTGAAATTGTCTAACATTTCTTTTTACTTTTTTTTTCTTGTTATTGTTAACATTGTATATTAATTCAAAGCTGGATATACGCTTTTTTTCAGGATACTTTCAGAAACAAGAAATTTTTGCTAGTTTTGCTACAACTATTTTTCTACTATAATCCCTATCGTGAGTAATCTCGACAAAATAATGAAAAAATGCGGTAATGATTCCTGTATAAAAATACTGGTAACAAAAAATTAGGAAATTTTCCATAAATGAATGTTCTAAAAAAGGCTGGGGAGCTCTGATTAATTACACAAGTTTGAAAAAAAAAATGTTATTTTATTGTATGATTTTTTTTAGTCCAGGCAACGAAGGCCAAAATTTGACGAATAGAGGAAAAAAATCGTGTAGTTTTAAAATTTTACATACTCATAGCCGAGAGGGTCCTGAACAACATACTAAAAGTCCCCGCCCGTGGGGGGTGAGCGGGGGGCAGGGGGGGCATTTAAGGGGGGAAATTTTCAGTTTTTATTAAATATCTTAAAAACTATCACATTTAGTGAAAAAATTTCAATTACAAAATTAATCTACGTAAAATTTCCTACAAAAATGTATATTACATTTTGTTTGTACGATCATTAGTTTAGAAGATATAGAGAGATGAAACAACACATTTTCTTGAAAAATTCTTTTTCGCGATAGTAAAATCATCTAAAGTATGCAATTAAAAGGGTTCTTGTCAAATATTTTCTAATGTAAAAAACAAATATATACATAGGCAATATGCAAGGATAATACAGCATGTTTTGTAAGTTTTAAATAATTTTAAGGCTAGTAGGCGCAAGTGGTGGTTTGAGTAAAAATCTGGATAAGTCCAGTCAAAATAGGAAAAATAGAAAAAAAAAATCCTGTAGATTTGAAGTTTTGCACACTCATAGCCGAGAGGGTCCTGAACAACATACTAAAAGTCCCCGCCCGTGGGGGGTGAGCGGGGGGCAGGGGGGCATTTAAGGGGGGCAATTTTCAGTTTTTATTACATACCTTAAAAACTATCGCATTTAGAGAAAAAATGTCAATTACAAAATTAATCTACACAAAATTTCCTACAAAAATGTACATTACATTTTGTTTGTACGATCATTAGTTTAGAAGACATAGGGAGATGAAATAACACATTTTCTTGAAAAATTATTTTTTGCAATAGTAAAATCAACTAAAGTGTGCAATTAAAAGGGTTCTTGTCCAATATTTTCTAATGTAAAAAACAAATATATACATAGGGAATATGCAAGGATAATACAGCATGTTTTGTAAGTTTTAAATAATTTTAAGGCTAGCAGGCGCAAGTGGCGGTTTGAGTAAAAATCTAGATAACGAAGACCCAAAACCGATCAACATTAAAAAAAAAAAAATCGTGTAGCTTAGAAATTGAGCACAGTTATAAAGTTAAGTGCCCTGAATAACATACTAAAAGTCCCTAACCATGGGGGGGGGGGGGCATTTAAAGGGGGCACATTTCAGTTTTTATTAAGTATCTTGAAAACTATCGCATTTAGAGAAAAAAAATCTCAAAACTATAAGATTTTTTTTTTATGTTGATCGGTTTTGGGTCTTCGTTATCTGGATTTTTACCTAAACACCACTTGCGCCTACTAACCTTAAAATTATTTAAAACGTACAGAACATGCTGTATTATCCTTACATATTCCCTATGCATATATTTGTTTTGTACATTACAAAATATTTTATCAGAACCCTTTTAATTCCACAATTTAGTTGATTTTACTATTGCAAAAAAAAAAAAAAAAAAAAAAAAGAATTTTTCAAGAAAATGTGTTATTTTGTTCCCCTATATTTTCTAAACTATTGATCATACAAACAAAATAGAATATACAATTTTTTTAGGAAATTTCACGTAGATTAATTTTGCAATTGAGAGTTTTTTTTTCTCTAAATGCGATAGTTTTCAAGATACTTAGTAAAAACTGAAATGTGCACCCTTTAATTGCCTCCCCCCCCCCATGGTTAGGGACTTTTAGTATGTTATTCAGGGCACTTAACTTTATAACTGTGCTCAATTTCTAAGCTACACGGTTTTTTTTTTTAGTGTTGATCGGTTTTGGGTGTTCGTTATCTAGATTTTTACTCAAACCGCCACTTGCGCCTGCTAGCCTTAAAATTATTTAAAACTTACAAAACATGTTATATTATCTCTGCATATTCCCTGTGTATATATTTGTTTTTTACATTAGAAAATATTTGACAAGAACCCTTTTAATTGCACACTTTAGTTGATTTTACTATTGCAAAAAAGAATTCTTCAAGAAAATGTGTTATTTCATCTTCCTATATCTTCTAAACTAATGATCGTACAAACAAAATGTAGTGTAAATTTTTATAGGAAATTTTGCGTAGATTAATTTTATAATTGACATTTTTTCTCTAAATGCGATAGTTTTTAAGGTATGTAATAAAAACTGAAAATTGCCCCCCTTAAATGCCCCCCTGCCCCCCGCTCACCCCCCACGGGCGGGGACTTTTAGTATGTTGTTCAGGACCCTCTCGGCTATGAGTGTGCAAAACTTCAAAACTACAGGATTTTTTTTTTCTATTTTTCCTATTTTGACTGGACTTATTCAGATTTTTACTCAAACCGCCACTTGCGCCTACTAGCCTTAAAATTATTTAAAACTTACAAAACATGCTGTATTATCCTTGCATATTCCCTATGTATATATTTGTTTTTTACATTAGAAAATATTTGACAAGAACCCTTTTAATTGCACACTTTAGTTGATTTTACTACTGCAAAAAAGAATTTTTCAAGAAAATGTGTTATTTCAACTCCCTATATCTTCTAAACTAATGATCGTACAAACAAAATGTAATATACATTTTTGTAGGAAATTTTACGTAGATTAATTTTGTAACTGAAATTTTTTCTCTAAATGCGATAGTTTTTAAGATATTTAATAAAAACTGAAAATTGCCCCCCTTAAATGCCCCCCCTGCCCCCCGCTCACCCCCCACGGGCGGGGACTTTTAGTATGCTGTTCAGGACCCTCTCGGCTATGAGTATGTAAAATTTCAAAACTACACGATTTTTTTCCTCTATTTTTCCTATTTTGACTGGACTATATATGTTTTCGGGGTTTCTGAGGCTGAAGCAAAAAATGATCTTCATTTTTGCCCATCATGTACGTATTTTTCCCCCTGTTTAAAAAAAAAAAAAAAAAAAAAAATTATTACATCGAATTAAGCATATTCTTTCTCCTAATTCAACAAACAATTTCTTCATGATACATTTAACTAGAGATGCCAACATTTTAATTTATTCCAGAGTATTTTTAGCGCCCGCCTTTATTTCATAGCACTTTTATCTGAACAGTAATTTTTTCTCATATTATTGTAGTTATATGTTAGAGAAAATTATTCGATAAATAAAATGTTTAGAAATGAAGACGAGGATGAACACGCTCCGAAAGAAATTAAAATGTTGGCAACTATCATTTAAGATTTACTCTTTCTTCCAACGAAACATTTGATACTCCTTCTAACAACCTTTAGTATCACCGGAGTTGCCAACATTTTAACATATTCCGCAGTACTTTCAGCCCTGCTATTAATTCATACCACTTTTCATCATAAATATATGTTGGATAAAAATGTTCTACAAATAAAATGGTGCGAATTAAAGACTTGATTAAAAATTCTACAGAATAAATTAAAATGTTGGCAACTATGGTTCCACCCATTTCTCTCGCTCACTCATCCCTCATCAATCCTATTTTCAGTTTTGAATTATTTTTTCGATTGAGTCGTATAAATATTGATTTAAAGTACAAAATAAATTTTATGTATGGTTTTTGTAGTCAACAATAGGATAACCAGATTTACTGTTTTCACTCAATATTAATCTATAAATAGAAATTTTACAAAGTTGGTTGGTTGTAGGATTTAAGGCCGATTGACTCCTGATGTGTCCTAGGCCTAGAGGGGGAATGCCCTCCGTGGGGGTCTTTCTAAGGGGTCCTAGCCCGTATTTACGCAAGTTTCGGAGGAAACCAAGGAAAAATCCGAACGGCTAGGTCGATGAGCGCGACCTGGGATCGAACCCGGCACCTCCTATCTACCAGCTTTGAGCGCAGAACCGCTCGGCCGCTGGTGGGCGAAATTTTACAAAGAAAGAAAAAAAAAGATATTGACGAGATATTTTTTTTTTTTTACTATTATTTTTAGTTTTAGTGAGTCAAAATTCTATTAAAAAACTGAAACATCAATTGCAGTTCCTTGGTTGATGACTGGTATTATGTATTACAGAGTGTTAAGTATTTTACATAAATTTGGTTTATTTGAGTAGAATTTGAAGTACAGCGGTAGCGTTTATTAGTTAAAATAAATAATGGGAATACTCCTTTTCAGATCACAACGACAACTGAATTAGTATAGCACTTCAGAATAAGAATTTAACATTTTAAACTTAATGAATTTCGATTGTAAGTTATGGAGGGATAATTCTCAACTACATTGTTATAAGGTGGAGAGAGAAAAGCCATGTAGAACGCAATAAGATCCTAAATTGTAAATTTCCCCTCTACGTAATGATTACTTCTTCTGTCTTTACTTTTATCCAATTTTATGCTGGTGAACATCAAGACCTAGTCATGACACAATTAATAATAATAATAATAATAATAATAATAATAATAATCTGGTATGCTACTCACACGACTTTCTCTTACTCTGAAATTTAATACTATAAATACAGGTTGGAGATTAAGAAGTAAGATAACGAGTACTGTTATGTAAACATATGTCAAACAATTTAAATTAGGCTTCGGAAGAGTTTTATATGATAATTAGTTCTGTGTGAGGGGGGCTACAGCCCCCTGAACTCCCCCTGTTTCATTAATGCACCTACATTTATATAGAATTTAATTCTGTTATTAAAATTAAAAGTTTACTTAAAATTATACAGACAATTTTCACACGCAACATTCATTGAAACTTATCAATCTTGATCAATCTTTTCCAATAACAAACTTATATTAACTTCAAATACAACATTTGGTTCTCCTAAAATTATTCGTTTTTAAGTTATTCTAAGAGCTGTATAACACTAAATATCCAAACAATTTGAATTTGTTCTCGAATATTGCATAAAAAAAAAAAAAAAAAAAAAATCTTTTTTTTCGTTAAAAATGAAAAAATCGATAACATTATTTTAAATTATCGCAGACCTATGGTTCAACCATTCGTTTTAGTTTTAAAGGTATTGGCGAGACCTTTTGAAAGATACCCATCATGAAAATTTACTCCCCTCGAGGGGGGACATCCCCCCCAGGGGGAGAGGCGAGGACCCTACAGTCACAAAAATTTTTACCCAGTTGACTATCTCTATTACAAAAAAATATATATTTGTTTCATTCGGTTTAGTGCAGTCTATACATGTTACACTCTACTTACCTGCAATTTTCCCCATAGACGCAATGTATTTGAATACTTTTGAGTGTCTCTGTACACGAACCATTTGCTTCATCTCAACGAAAAGCTTAGTGTAGCATCCCTATATGATACACATTTAGAATACCGAGTTTGGAATTCCTGCTACTATTTGTTCTTGAGATATGCTGATAACAGACACACACACAGACACACACACAGACACACACACACAGACATCCATCCACACAGACCATTCGTTAAAAACACGATTTTTCGTATTCAGGGGACCTCAGAACATGTAAATATAAGAAAAACTCACTTTTGAAAATTTGACCCTAAAACAATACTTTCTCTACCGTAAGGGTAAGAGAAAGTAATAATAAAAAAATCTTAGCATGAAAACTCCAACAAGTGAAAAGTATAACTCTAAAACTTAATCAGCATTGATTAATTGCAGAATATATTTATTTAGAAATATTTGGGACAAATTGGGCGGTTGCTTAAAATTTTCGACTATGATCAAACTGATCTTTGCAACTCAAAGATGTCAAATGCGGGCATGAAATTTATGTTGCAACAAAATTACAATAAATAAATATATATATATATTTTTTCCTCACGTGAATTTTTAAAACAAAATCACTGAATTGTCATATTCGATTATGATATTGTGAAATATGATCTTAAGATAAGTGGTACGTGTAATAAAAAGCAAATGAAAACATTTTCAGCAATTGCAAATTTTGAAAGTAAAACGAATTAGTCTATTATATTGCCTTCTTTATCTTATCGCCTTGTCTATTTTATGACAGCAGTTTAATGTATCATTATTTTTTCAAAAATGTAACAAACTTTAAGTTATCTATTCTTAACTGAAAGAAGTTCTACAATATCTATTTTATTTAAATTTTATAATAGAAATTATATAATGTATACAGTAGCCTCCCGTAGAATGCGAGGGAAGGGTTACAGAACAAACACATTACTTTCATTTTTTAACAGCGCTAAATTTTTAACGTACCAATCTATTGGTTAAATTACAACCTATTTATTTATTTATTTTTTTTTTTTTGTATAAAACGGTTGCTTTGTAATAAAATTAGTGGTGTTAGAAAATAAAATTGTAATATACATCTGGCAACCATGCCAGGGAGGCTACTTTATATACAGGGTGGCCATAATTAAACTACAAGTGTTCAAGGGGTGCTTGAGAGAAAACTAATGGGAAGATTCCAGTGAAATTTGATATCTATACGTTTCAGAACATGCGCAGATCAAATATGAAAAAAAACCCATTTTCACCCGATAGATGGCGCTGTACCGTATTTCAACGCTCGCCGGTGGCATATACAACTTCCAAAACCGATAGACAGAGCATAATGACATTCTAAGAGGCATATAATCAATATAAAACATCACTTATAGTTTACCAAAATCCATACAATTCGCTTCAGTAATTAAATTATTACAGTATCATGTAATCAAAAATTAACGTAAATTACGATCCCAAATTAAACAATCCATAAATTTAGATACACTGTAAGTGATGTTTTATTTTGTTTATATGCCTCTTAGAATGTCATTATGCTCTGTCTATCGTTTTTGGAAGTTGTATATGCCACTGGTAAGCGTTGAAATACGGTACAGCGCCATCTATCAGGGGAAAATGGCGATTTTTTTTCTTTTAATTTGATTTGCGCTTGTTCTGAAACGCGTAAATACAAATTTGTTTGGAATATTTCAAGTAGTTTTCTCTCCAGCACCATTCTCTCCATCCAGAACACTTGGAGTTTAATTATGGTCACCCTGTATATACAAATGGATGAACAAATTATGTGAACACTTTCGCTTTTTTACGCTTTGTTAAATGTCTTGAAAAGTTATATAGGAATCATCTTGAAACTTTGGTGGAGTAAAGAACATGTTATACCTCATATTTTTCAGTGAAAGTTGTGTCATGAAAAGGAAAAGGGGACCAGTAAAAAATTAAACAAAAATCAAAATGTTTTGGATCACCCTGTAAAAGGTAGTAATACTTTAAATGCGTTTTGGCTGTAGCATATGATTATGAGGACTTTTCTCATTATCTGTATAAAATTTTATGACGCTACCAAATATATTCATGGAGATATAACGGTTTCTTTAAACAACTGCAAAAACTGTTTCCACTTTTTTAATTATAACACGTTAGGTGTTAGACCCAGTGCAAAGTCATTTTCAGGAAATATGACATTCTGAATTAGACATAGCATACAGTAATCAGAATGAAAAATATTTAAATATCTTACGAAGCACTAGCACTTTTACTAAATAATTTTTAACTAGGCATGCACAAGCTTTATAAAAATTTCATTTGCATAATTTAATAGCAAAAGGTATTGAGCAACTTATATGAAAACCCAAAATAAATATCATGTAAATTCAAAACGTTACGAGAAATGGATTAAACAGAATTTAAGTTCTCAAAAAAAAAACGAAAGATGTTTGGGGTTTTTATCCGTATTTATTTGCAATCAGCAAAAAAAACTCTGTAATACCATTGGGCATTGATTGAAACAAAATAAAAATGTGCGTAAAACCCCTTATAGTTTAGCTTTTATTTTCAGAGAACTGAAAATCTGTTCTCTCTATAGAACTACCTCTTACGTTTCATTTTTTATAATACAGATCTGAAACCAAACGAATGCATATATATTTTCTTACTATTTTTAATAGATGTTTACTCACTAAAACCGAAAACAGTAGTTAATATATATATATGCTGTCGGGGGCCCCCGCCAGGAACGAATTTCCTTACGTCTTTCTCCAATTCCGAATTTGATTTTATATAGAGATCTAGAATGTTTATTCTCTCTCCCTCTCTTCTCTCTCACTATTTTATTGTTTATTTACTATCTTTTTTTTTTTCTCAAGGCAAATAATGTAAAAAAAAGGAATCAAATTAAAAAAATGCATTAAATATTTTAGCGAAAACATTTCTTTATTAAAAATTGAATATAAACTTATTATTTGCTGAATTTCATTATTTATTAATGGTGGAATTTGATTCGTTAGCACTTGAAACTGACTAAAAACGAATTCTTCACATTTTGTATCATGACGATGATCAGTTTCTTTCTTATTTTCGATTAATACGGTTGATAATAAGTCTTCTTTCGATGATAGTAAAGAGTCAAGTTCAGCACGTTGCTTTTTTTTTTTTTTTAATTTATCTTTATAATACTTTTTAGCACGTTCAGCATTCATTTTTTTTTTCTGAAAAACACAAAATTAAAAACTAATATAACTTTTTTATTATTATTATAGAAAACAGAAGCAAAAACAATAACAAATATAATTGTTGCCTATTTCTCATGCGAAAGGCACAACCTACATGGCAAGATTCAACGTTTCGCTTTGTTGTATCTTTTCTTGTCTCTGCCAGAACTGTTCGCATTGAGCGTATGTTTTTGGTATTTTTTTCGTACTTTGAAACTGTTTATGATTTTTTTCCTCTTTCGACACTCCTTTTTACGCTGAGCACATGATTTCACCAATGTCTTTCTGTAATGTATATAAATATTAAATTGTAAACATCCCAATCACACATATATAAACAGTAAATCCTTGTATCAAAATACACTATTTTATAAACTTACTTTTCTAAATTTGTATTACATACACTTCTTGCAGTTTCTATTTATCTAATTTTCATTGCAAAGTTGCAATAATAAGACAATGTAACTCACGAATGATTTAAAACATAAACAAATAACAAGCAAGTTAAAAAAAAAAAAAAAAAAAATCCGCGTGTTTAATATTAAGGTTATGCAAACGGCTGCGCACGATGCTTGTCTATTCGAAACAACAACGTTCAACGATGATTTGGCGACGAGAAAGGAATTCTAAAATAAATTAAAATAATGAATGTCAGCTTACTATACCATTACTTCGGGCCTCTGCGTTCCTCCTTAGCAACCGTAGTTAGGGAGAAAATGTAGAAATAGCTGAGGTTCTTCTTTCTGGCGAGAGAAATTCGCATTAAGAGAGCATGGCACTTTTTCCTTACGTGACCGATTAGTGCAAGTTAACTACTACAGCAACCCGCGTTAAGGAACTTCGTCCCAAAAAGTTCCATCACGTGTATTTATTTACTCATTTATTTATTTTTTGTAAAACTGATATTTTTAGTCCAATTTTGCATGAAAAAATTCCCAGTGTTGTTATGGAATCAGTACCCGCATAAACATAAAGTTTACTAAAGAATTTTTATGCAACTTTTATTTTTTTCCTGTCTCTCTCTCCTTTTTCGCAGATATGTGCAATTTTCGAGAAAAAAAAATGTTTATATAGTTAACAGGGCATTAAAATTCTATACTGCATACTTGCTAAATTTTACGCATTCTGAATGCTACCACTTCTGTGTAAAATTTTTGCCTTACATGAAGACTGAAATTCTTTAACGAAATCAGTCAAAGGAAACTAATTTAAACTAGTAGCATTCAAAAATGCATTAATGTTGGTAAATATGATAGTTTATAAAATGCAGGGATGGAACACGGGCGCAGGATTCATACCGGAATCTGTTGAAGAAATTTCTCTACCTATAATATCGTTGATTTAAGAAGTAGAAAATTTTCTTACATTGATAGTGGTATGAATTCTGCGCCCGTGTTCCATCCCTGAAAATGTAATTTCATAGTTGGTAACACAAGTGTCGTACTCCCCGCCCTTTTTTCAGGACACACTCAAGAATTAAAAATTTCATCCTACGTTGCAACCAGCATTTTTATGTGGCAGTTTCCCTACTATTTAATGAAGACATATTACTATAAAAATGCCATAAATTTTGCTGTATAAAACAAGTGGTGGCAAAAAAAGCAAAAACCTCTTATGCTTGAGAATGTCCTGAAAAAAAGGCGGAGAGTACGACCCTTGATAACATCAGCAAATTTTGACGACCGGAAAAAAAAATATGCATTCCTCTAACAGTTTTCACTGACTAAATAAAATAAAAATTAAAAAAAAAAAAAAAAAATTCAATAGCCAAAAATTGTGAAAATTGGCAACTATGTTTGCATTATTTATTTTTTAAAGATTACATTAATATTATTTTCATAACAAGTATTTCAATCTTTTCTATTCGAAATTGGTGAGCATAAAAAAATAGATGAGGGTATACTTGAAAGGAAAATTCTACTAATTTCAAACTATAGAAACTTCACATTAAACAAAGTGTGAACAATTTGTTAAGAAGCGATGTCATTCGAAAGTATTTAATCGAAGCCTCTTTACAAAAAATAAAAATAAATGGTAAAATTTATCACAAGAATATGTGGCTGGAAAGTGAAGATAATTAACCTAAATGAAGTTCTTAAACGGGAAGGGAGAAATTAATTCATCCTTGTTTTAAAAAGAAATATCAGCTGTATTGATTGTATAACTAAAATAAAGAATACTTGAAAGGCTTTGTAAGATTTAAAAATAAGTTTCATAATTAAAATTTAACGCAAATGTTGCGGTTTTACTTTAGTGCAATTGCATACTTCCAACCTACTCATTAATATCCGGAAGATTTTAGAATCCGCCCATTTTCCACACCACTTTATTTTTAGAGAAATTTTCGTCAAATGTAATTGCAATTAAATTAGAAGAAAAATAGTCTAAAAAAAGACTGGTGTGAAAAAAAAGGGCTGGTACTGATAATCTTCCGGATATAAATTAGTAGGTTGGCAGGTATGCTATTGTGATGTGTTTATCAGAGATGCCAACCTTTTAATTTATTTTGGAGCATATTTAGATCCGCCTTTATTTTACATCATTTTATTTGTGGAAGAATTTTCTCCAAACTATAACTTCGGTAAAATAATAAAAAAATAATCACTCTTAAAAAAAGTGCTATGAAATAAAGGCGGGGCTATAAATGCTCCAGACAATCAATGGCGTGCTCATTTAGTATTTGGAGGAAAAAGATGAAGCATCACTTTATTACGAAATCAATATTATTAAAACAAAAATGTGAGTAAGTAAGGTTAGAAACTTTCGAAATAACAGCAACAACAATAAAACTGCTTCATAATTTATAATATTATGAAGCACAGGTGTCAATTTGCACGTTTCATTTTAAACACCACCATTTCTCTGTAAAAAAATATTCATAAAGTTTATTGCGTAAAACTTCTAAAAATTATATTAAAAATTTCTATTGAAAATTTCCGGTAGCAAAAAATAAAAAATAAAATAAAAAATACAAGTTTGCAGCTATGCTTTTACGTATAAGCCCCTTCCTATCAAAACGCGTATTGATTTCTGTCTTCTTCTTCTTCTTCTTTTTTTTTTTTTTTTTTTTTTTTTTTTTGTATATTTTCCAGATTATTTATAGAATTCGCTCGCTTATATTTGCCCGGACACTCCAGCTCCATGTCCCTAGTTCCAATGTTTAAATACGGAAATATTTATGTTTAAAAAATAGTGATGTTTGTTTTACTCTGCATAAATTAGTTCTTAAAACACTACTATTTTCCTAATAATTATTTACTGATTAAATTGCAGAATTGACAAAAGAAATTGTAGTGATAGGTAGTTTGGCCTTGGGTTTGTCAGGCCGTGGTCTTTCATGAGATGTTTTTATTTATTTATTCTTTAATTTTTAAACTTATTTTATTAAGTAATCGTTCCGCTTGTAATGATATTCGTTGTTATCTCAGAGGTCACACCCTGGTGCAGCTTTCGCACCGACAATTAAGAGCAATAATTTTTTCCTTTATTCAAACGCAGAAACGTATCATTAAAGATTGTCGTAGAAAAAAATATTGGTGCAAAAATCTGCACGAAAGTGTAGCCCATGTTATGTACTACCATAGCCTCCTAAACTAGATGCCTGTCGCAGGGCTCGGAGACTTGGCAACAGTTGAGGCGGTAGACAGCGTTACCTGGTACCGATTCAACAGACACCAAAAATTTTTTTAAATGGGATATGATATACATAAAAGTCGAATAGAATCCAAGAAACGTCGGTTGTATATATCACATATCACTTATTAAAATGATTGGTTTCCGAGCCACGTGACAGGCATCTAGTTTAGGAAGTTATGGTTCTGCATCTCGCAAACAAGTTTTAAACATTTTTTTAACGAGAAATTCAATTTTCGTTATTAATTTATTAAATTAAATTTCATATTTATATAATTTTTTAAATTGTGGATTTTTTACACTGTACTAAATCGTTTTTAAAAGTCGGGAAGGCGAACATAAACAACAAAAAATTAAATTAAAATTAAAATTAAAATAATAAAATTAAAATTAAAATTAAAATACTAGAAAAAGTCAAACTGAATAAGGCCTAATAATCTACCGGGGAATATTGTGTACTTTTTGTCCAAAAACCGAATATTATCCAAAAAGAACATTAACTATTTTTGTTTACTCCACCCTATGTTGTTTCAAAGAAATATTTCCCATACTATACACCCATTATTTTGGATTATGGCCAATTTAGTTGTAGAAGGGTGTAGCAAGGTTTTCATCAAGATGGGTAATTTCCCATGAAATAATCAGATCCGCCCAGTGTATTCTAGAAATATGCAAAATATTTTAATTAAATCTTCTTTATAAAATAATTCATCATTAAGGCATGCTGAAAATTGTTTATTGTATCATTTGCGTTTTATCAATTAGTATTTGGATTATTGCCAATAAAAGATGGAGATCAGCATTTACTATATCATCTGGGATTTTTAGGATTTTTCTCAACATTATGGTTTAATGATAAGATTTTTCCCAAAGTTTTCATTTTTAATATCTAATATATTATTTACTACTAATTTTTATTATATAAGGCAGATTTGGATCATCAAAACTTAGTCGACACACAATTTAATGAAATAGATTTATTGTCAAGATATGCTTTTTTGTTTATCGGCGAATTACTTTGTAAGTTATGAGACATTAAATAAATTGTAAAGTATTTTAATGTAAATTTTTAGTTTGTATTAAAATGAATAAGGAAAGGGCATGTTTACAAACAAACGCTCCTTTAATTAATCTTTCCAAATCACGAGTGGCAAAAGGACAATTTGTATTGGTGGAAATACCAATGTTTTGCCCTGATTAGAGTGTCTTGCCCTGAGCGTGACGTCACCTGCGCTTTCCTTATAGGAAAACTTAACTAGAATTTAGCAAGAATGTGGAAATTTGTACCACTTATAGACCTGCTAACTATGCTAGTTTATCCGTAGTAGTATTAGGCCTCGCCTTTTTTTGACACCGGAATAGTTGTAGAGTAATATTCATCAATATGTTCTAATGACTAAGAATATTGCTCTACAATTATTCCGGAGTTGAAAAAAAGGCGGGGCTCAATAACATTACGGATAAACTAGCATAGTTAGCAGGTCTACACTTAGAAAAATAATGAATTTTATCTTAAGGCTTTTGGAAAGATTTGAGAGATTAATGAAAACGAAAATTATAAAAGGACATAATAATTCTATCCTGAAAGTTCAAAAATGTTTTATAAAATTAAATCAACTTTGTTTTATATTGAAATTTCTATAGGACAGTCCTCGTAACATTCATAAATTCTTGTATCATTTTATTATATTGTCACCGGTGTGGTTAATAAAAAATTTCTCTTTAATATTTTTGAATGATTTGATTCGAAAACATTGTGTAAAAAAATATTGTTTAATTAAATATAGTTTTTAAAATATAATAAAACGAGCGGAAAATTTTAAGAAAGCTACGATGCCTGGTTGGGTATTTAACATTTGATATTAAAAATAAAAAGAAATTTTTAACCCATTAAAGACACTGCTCATTCAGAGCCTGATTAAGGGGAAAGCACACATTATTTATACTTACACCGTTATTCTTTAACAAATACTTGCCTCCTATAATAAACAGAAAATCCTCATTAAAAATTATTTTAAAAGAATTCTGGTGTCTAATAACGGTGAGTTAATTGGATTGTTTTACACCGTTCATTTTTTATAAAAAATATTTCCTCGTCAAAGCGTGGAATTTCTATGACATGAAGTAAAAAATAATTGTAAAAATATTCCGGTGAGAGCGGAGATAATGTGTGCTTTCCCCTTAATCAGGCTCTGTGCTCATTTATTTTAAAACGTTATCAGATGATTGACTTAGCAATCCCGAAGGCGGCTACATACGACACGTTCCAATGTATTCACGTACAATAAATTACTGCAAGCATTGTAGATAATATATTTACTACGTAAAAATTTACACAGCATATTTGAAAACATACTAACATGAAATCTTTCAATCTATTACCAAACACACGTAATTTATGATCTAGATATATGTGCAATATATATGCAATAGTGCTACAATTATCAAACACAGTTGTAATAATGAATTTAAACATTTTTATCCCTAAGTAACATATTGCCGTCGAGGTATTTTCCTACTTTAAACAGCAAGCCGCGCTTTCTGTCGTTCCTCTATTATATTGATTAAAGAATTTTACGTAATAATATTCCATTGGCGGTAAAACGGCCAATGCAAAAACGGGTAAAACACGATTTCTCAAAGTTTTATTTAAAAAAAAATTGTGCTGTTTAACACTTTGATCACACGTTAATTATGCTCCTTTAATAATGACAATCACTAAAAATTACAATCAAAATTAGAAGCAAATAATACAACGGGGAACAAAATGATTGTTACAATAACATATATATATATATATATATATATATATATTATTATTATTATTATTATTATTATTATTATTAATATATGTATATAGTATTATTAATTTATGTTTAAAGTAAATAGGAATATTATAAACTAAATAGGCAATATAAACATGCGTCAACGATTAAAAAGCAATATATATTGTTGCAAAACAATGAATTTCATACTCATTAGTTATGGCATGGGAGCAAAATGATAAGAAAGTCCCAGAATTTTCTACATTTTTATAAAATTTATAAAATTATTAGAATTTGTTTGTGACTAATATTTCAGTTGAAGGCTGCGGCGTACAATAAAGAAGCATTTGAATTTTCCGAGATGATAAAACACTACATATCGCCAAATAACAAATTTCAATGCTGTTTTGAACATTTTTACTATTTATCAGTAGACATAGCTGCCAATATTTTAATTTATTCCGGAGAATTTTTAGCCTCGCCTTTATTCCATACCACTTATGTTTACCAATATTTATTTTATTTTATCGAAGTTATATATTCGGGAACTTTTTTTTTTTTTTTTTTTATAAATGAAGTGTTGGGAAATAAAGGCAGGCTAAAAATATTCTGAAATAAATTAAAGTGTTGGCAGCTATGAACAGATATTGCTCCTTATGATACCCCAAACGCAGGGTTCGTACGAACCTGCCCTTTTGTAAGGATTCTTCCCCCACAATGTTTATATAATAAAATTTTACTTAATATTATTAGCTTATTTTGTGACAAAAATTGATATAAAATTTTACTGGTGCCAAAAAATAAGTACTGTAGGAACACTGAAACGTTCTTTATCAGATTTGGGTCCAAAATATAAGCTGGACAATCGAGTGTAGGAATCTTATTATCTCCAAATCACCTTTTTCTAGCGATGTATTATTTTCTCGAAAATTATAATTAAAATCCTCATTATTTTCATCTTTGTTCGAAAATATTTGCTGGACAATCGAGTGTAGGAATCTTATTATCTTCAAATTACCCTTTTTTAACGATGTATTATTTTCTCGAAAATTATAATTAAAATCCTCATTTTTTTCATCTTTGTTCGAAAATTGCTTTCTAACAAATATATCTATATCTATTTTGTGGACCTTCTACTAAAGCAATATTCATCTAACTTCCAGACGAAAACGCGACTTAAATCATAAGAAAGCCTCCTCATTGCTGACGTTTAGAAAATATGTTCTTTTCCTTTGAAAGCTTATACCAATATGAATGTATGGCGCCGAGATCCTCCATCTTAAATTTTTTGTTATTATTAAAATTAACTTTTGACCAGTTTATTCGTTTGTATAGATTTTTTTTTTTTTGCAAGTTGAATGCGAACTTTTTTACAGCCAGGAGTTAACGGCAGACACTGAATTGGTTTTGCATATATCTAAGGATTTCGCAGTTTTAAATTGGCCTCCTTATGGTTCATAGTGATGCTTGTGTCTTTATCTTTCATCTAATTTTTTTTTATGTCATTTAATTTAAAGTCATTTTTACTGGTAGTTTTAAAATTATAACGTTTTGAAATCGTAATTTGAACGTTTTAATTATAATAACCCTGTATATAACACATAATCTTTTAAAAAATTGTGGTGATAAATCTGATTAAAAAAATTAGAAAGTTTGGCAAAAATACAGCTCTGATTTCAAAACACTATTAAAGACCATTAATAACCAATTCAGTGTTGCTAGATTGGGCATTTGGTTTATTCAACTACCACCAACAAGTTTGAGAAGTGATATTTGATATATAGAATGGTCGATTAATCTTTGAAGTGATTAGGCAACTGTTGCAATTAAATTTTAGTTGAGGATATTGAATAAAAAAGTCCCCAATCTGGCAACGCCGAACCAACTTCTAGAAAAAAATGAGGAAATCGCTCCCAATCTTTAAAACATGTTATATAATTGTTCTGAAATTTGAAAATCTTACGCAATACCTCTAGCGACGTTAACATTTTTAAAATATCTGAAACACTAGCTTGCATTTAGCTGTCATGCAATTCGATTTATCTCAACAGGTAAGTACACAATATACCGTAACCAATGCACAAAAATCGTCCTTTGAAAAGAAATTCATATTTAAACACTATCATAGTTGCCAACTTTTACACATTTTTTGTACCACGAGAAACAAAGTTGCAAACTTTCACAACTTATTCCGGAGCATTATTAGTCTTACTTTTGTATCACAAAAATTACAATTTTAAGTGCAATTTCTTACTTATTTTATCGCAGAGGGAAAATTACTTTAGTGTGAAAAGAAGACAGAATTGAAATAGCCTTAGAATAAATTACAAAAGTTGGCGCAAATCCGTTAATATCATAGCAAAATCCTTGCTCCATTTAAAAAATAAAATTCTTTGATTATATAAAATAAAGAAAGTTATTTTACAAAAGTAGTCTTCAAAACGTGTAAAAGGGGAGCAACTATCTATGCATTATAATGACTCAGTGGTAAAAATGTTCAGCGTCTTCGGCTCCATTATTTTTATTGAGAAAGAATTAGTGTATACTACTAATTAGTGTACTAATTAGTGTATAACTACTTTACACTGATGTTTTGAGATTAAATAGGACAGAGATTCTTGTTAAAAAATACTGGTGGGAGAGTTTTCTCAAAAGACGGAACACTTTAACCCCTGCAATGACTTGTAATGATAATTCTGATGAATGTAAAAATTGGACTTCTGAATGGTTTACAATAAACTTTATAATCTATTTCGTATGTAAAATTATGAAGGTAATTCTAATAAATGTACCAACTGGACATCTGAATGGTTTAGAATAAACTTTATAATCAAATTTGAATGCAAAATTATAATGTTCATGAATGTAAAACGATAATGTTCATGAAATCGGTCATTGAAAAAATGTGACATAAAGAATAAATCAAAGAAGAATAAAGAAATTGAAATTAAGTCACGATTTGTTGCTAACAACAACAAAAGAAAAATCTAACTATTCTGTAAGCAATAAAATAACATTTCATTAGCTAATTAAACTGTTTATAGATATTTTTTATTTTAATTGTTGGTTTTAAAAAATTAATTTTTAAGTGCAGTATTTTTTTTATATTTAGGTAAATTTTATATGTCACTAGTGTTTGTCGTGTGTAAATATTCGTAAAGTCTCATTTTCTCCAAAAATAGTTTAATGTAAGGTATAAACATTTATTTACAAACATAATTGTGTGCGGTGGCTATTTTACTGCTGCACTTTGTTAAATATTTTATCATGAAAAACTTTCGGACATAGATCCAGGTCTAATTCACCAACTACTTGCAACATTCTAATTAATATTCCGTTTATCGAAAAGAGATGCTCCTCTCTGACAGTGTCCAGACGAATGACTAATAAGACTCTTAATATTAAACTTTTTGAAGATTAATCTTTTTTTCTCTTATTTTCTAGATATGCTGTTGCTAGGTGTTTTTAGTTAGAATGAATGTTGTAATCAGACGGAGCGGACGTGAGTTAGAGCGTCCGAGCCGAAATATAAATTTTAGCTATGTGTGTTAATTTTCATTAAAACCCACAAAAAGACAAAACTGACCTCATCAAATTCTTCCTGACTACTGTATTATTATTACGTATCCGGAAAAATCTCACAATGAAGAATAGTCCAGGAATTGGATATAAAACCAGACAGCTGTGCGTGTTCCAAGACGAATCCAAAACGAAAGGCCTTTTTGCTTATTACTTTAAATAAAGAAATTTGTTGAATGATAACTAGAATATAGAATAAAGCAGAATATTTGATAGAGCCTCAACAGTAATTTTAGAATATAGAAAATGAATAAGTTTAAAATTTTCAATACTGTTGCATGGTTAGTACCCGCCCCTTTTACCTCTTTATCTTTAGAGTATTATTTCCCCTCAAATATTATTACGATTAAATAAAAAGAATAAAACTCCAAAAAAAAGACTGGTGTGGGAAAAATGCGAATAATAACAGCACTACGGATTATTAATTAAAATGTTTGCAGGTATGCATCAAGGTGGATATTCAGGGTATTTTACTTGACATTACTTATACGTTAAAAATGAGCCTTAATATGCGAAAAATAACCATAGAGCAGAGCCTGATTAAGGGGGAAGCACACATTATCTCCGCTCTCACCGGAATATTTTTACAATTATTTTTTACTTCATGTCATAGAAATTCCACGCTTTGACGAGGAAATATTTTTGATAAAAAATGAACTTTGTAAAACAATCCAATTTACTCGCCGTTTTTAGACACCAGAATTCTTTTAAAATAATTTTTAATGAAAATTTTCTGTTTATTATAGGAGGAAAGTATTTGTTAAAAAATAACGGTGTCAGTATAAATAATGTGTGCTTCCCCCTTAATCAGGCTCTGCGATAGAGTGACATCCAAACCCTAATTATCATGAAACATGTGAGATGAGAATTTTCTTTTATGATAATAAAAATAATTGTATATTTATTAATTACATTTAATTTGAGTTCAATTGGATAGTGTTTAACTCAATTAATAACCGATGTTCCTGCTTTGTTGACAACATTTTTTCTTATGTTTGTATTATTTCCATGGTAAATACAATACCACTTCAGGGCTCTCATAAAGGAAAATTTGAATATTACTGTTTTTATATAATACTTATAACCTTATGAAATCACATCCAATTATATACTTTTACAAATATTACCATATAAAAGTTCTGGTATCAAAATTTCCTTTTTTGAGAACAGTGTGTCCTCCATCAATATTTTCATTGAACATTCTCTATCCGATTTAATCAGAGAAGAAACTGCCGTAAATATACGATAATTATTTCTGTACATTTATTAATTATAGCATACTCGTCATATTTTTAATTTATTCCGTAAAATCTTTAGTATCCGCCTTTTCTTCACACGAATGTTTTTGTAGATTTTTGTATTTAAATCGGAATTATATATTCGAGAAAATTACTCTATAAAAAAGTAGTTTGAAAAAAGGACGCATACTGAAAATTTTACGTGATAAATTAGAAAGTTGGCAAATCTGGTAGTAGTCGTAACCCCCCCCCCCCCCCCAAAAAAAAAAAAAATAAAAAAAAAAGGAAATCGTGTAATTCCGTGTGACTAAATCTACCTTCTGCCATCGAATTACCTGGAAATATTTATTTAACCCATTTTATCCCATTGTCCTATTTAAAGGACAGCTGAAAAGTAGCATAGAGAAATCTGATTTTGCTTGGTGCAAATATTTTGTCAGCTGCAGGGCCTGATTAAGACCGGGGCACACATTATTTATACTTACACCATTATTTTTTAACAAATACTTTCCTCTTATAATAAACAGAAAATTCTCATTAAAAATTATTTTAAAAGAATTCTGGTGTCTAATAACAAAGAATAAATTCGATTCTTTTACACCGTTCATTTTTTATAAAAATAATTTCCTAGTCAGAGCATAGAATTTCTGTGATATGAAGTAAAAAATAATTGTAAAAATATTCCGGTGAGAGAGTGCCCCGGCCTTAATCAGGCTCTGGTCAGCTGGAGTATATATTGGTATAATATATAAGCTTCTGCTAGAGTGTTATGTGTATCACCTCCTCCTCCTCCTCCATCTGGAATCTTTGTTTAATCGTTAGATTAGGGGGCGTGGTTTATCTTCTCTTTGCGGATGAAAATTCTTTATGAAGAACTATCATGTAAATAAGAAAGTATTATACAGATAAAGCAAAACTTTATACTCGGAAAGCATTTTTCACTAATGGAGAGAACACTAAAACATATAAGTGCAAATTTCATCCTCTTTATTTCAATGTCCTGCGTACAAGGTTCAGATACAGAAGAAGTATATTCTGTATAAGAAGATTTCTTTTACAGAATATAATTCTTTTTTTTTTTTTTTTTTTTTTTCAAATTTTGTTGTATTTTGTTGTATTTAGGTTTAATTAACTTTTAAAATTATAATTTTTCTTAAATTTGAGCAAAATAAATAAGTTGGGAAAAAATTGGTTAAAATTTCTTATATTATGCTATGAAATACAGATGCGTTTAATATATTGCCTGCGAATCAAATAAAAGTACTTTTTAAAGAAAATCGGGCCCCGCCTTCAGACATTCCTCTAAAACTATACTTTATATTGAAAAAGGATTTTGTGTATTCATATTTATTAATTTATGTGTCGACGGTATTGTTCCTGGCGTATATGTATATATGCCAGAAACACTTGCCGTGTCGAATTCTGAGGATAGATTTTAATTAATCAAATCACAATTATGTACGCTTTCGTTTAAAAAATTAAACGTTTTAGCAGAACGCCAAAAGGCAGGTATTACTGTGAAAAATAGTAAAATACTCTGATGGCAATGTATTAATGCAATGCAAAGAAAGAAATAATAATAAACGCCTCGATTTCACATAAAATCAGTTGTACCTAACTTTTCTTAGGATTTAATTCTAAATACCGTACAACATCATTAGACAAAATAACGTAAAATAATTGTCTTTAGTTGCTCCACCCTGTATTGTTTCAAAGGAATATTTTCCACATTGTTACTCCCTTTATTTTGGAATAGAGCCAGTTTAATTAAAGAAGGGTGCATGTAACAACTTTATCAAGATGCGTAATTTCCCATGAAATAATCAAATCCACACTTTACATTCCGAAAGTATGCAAAATACTTTAATTGAAACTTCTTAATACGGTTATTTATCATTAAGATACAGTGAAGAATTTATTGTATCATTTACCCTTAATCTATTATCATTTGGATTGTGGCCAATACATAATGAAGACAAGCATCTACTTTATTGTCTGGGATTTTTAATTCACATTTGTTTTTTAAAAATATAAAAGTAGACATAGAAAAGTAGATTGAAATAGAAAGAGTTTATTAAAAATTCTTTTTAGTGAAGTTAATTTTTTCTGCTTAGCGAAATGCTGCTTTTTTCTTTCTTTGTTTCTTTATTTAAAATTGATTAAAATGCGTATTGCAGTAATTTATGCAGATTAAATTAAACGAAAGTATGAGAGCGAATAAAATAAAATAAAATAAATAAATAAATAAATATAAATATTCGTAAATAAATAAATAAATCACATAGCAGGTGAAATCTGCCCAATTTACGAATCATTTAAAGTTCTTTAGAAAATCAATGTTCGAAATTAATTTAAATAATTATTTTCTCAGAGATTAAGGTGTAAAGTTTAAGTCGGTACGCCCACTAATAATTGCCGTTCTCTTAGATTAAAAAAAAAAAAAAAAAAAAAAAAAAAGTTTACACGAATAACATAAATGCTGTAGTAAAATTTTTGTTATCTCTCAAGGGAGGTGGTATAATAAGCAAATTTATATTTCTTCACAAAGTGTTAATTAACCCTTTGCGGTCCAAGGTAATTGGGATCATTTAAATTATTGCCACCGGAATTCACGAACAAAATTAAAAGAAAAGAAGTTGACGACCTTTTCTGCTATGTTATAAAAGTAAAATTTTGCTGAAAATTTTCTGGGATGAAATTTTGCAGTTGAAAATTAAAATTAGGTGATGTTGTAGTGGCATCACCGCCCCTGAAAGGGTTAATGTTGGCGCACGGACCCGCCTTGTTTAAAGAACTTTTTTGTTACTTTCCTCTCACGTAAAAATATTCTCAAATTGTTAATTTTCAGAAGGGATCGTACTCTTCGTCCTTGTTTCGGGATCTTTCAGGGGTCAGAAACCCCTTTTCGCGACTAGTATATTCTTACAGAAATCTTTATTGTATATGCATAGCTGCCAAGTTTTTTAATTTATTCCGGAATGTTGTTAATCCCGCCCCTTTTTCACATCGTAATATTTTTAGAGTAAATTTCTTCATATTTCATGGTATTATATATTGAAGAAAATTACTCTACAAAGATTACGGTGCGGAAAGAAGGGCAGGGCTAACAACATTCCGGAATAAATTAAAAAAACTTGGCAGCTATGTATATGTGTTATACAGTGTTGTGATAAACTAATATAGATTTTATTGTATAAAAATAGCGGAAAAAAATATGTTGAAAATTTTCCTACTTGAAAGTGCCCTGACAAAATCTTCCTGTTATAGGCTCCCAGTTATTTACAGTTCTTGTTATGATACAGGCTTATTTATTATTATTATAGTGTCCATGTGATTATTATTCTATTGTCTTGTTCTTTAAGTTATTATTTTTATAGGTCTGTTTTGTGAGAAAATTTAGGAATCAAAATTCGGAATGAACTTTGACTGACTTTTTGCATATTTGAATAAGTTGTGTTAGAAAGTTAATGCAGTGCAATTTTCAATTTTTAATCACATGCGAGCCATGTAAACTTGAATGATCATGATGACGGATTTAAACCATATTTGTTTATAAAATATGCCATAGTTACCAACATCTAATTTATTCCAGAGAGTATTTTTTGCTCCGTCTTTATTTCGCCCTACTTTATTCATAGTATAATTTTCTCATATATAGAAATGTAATCAAATAAGAATACATTATTCTTAAAATAATAGTGGTATGATACAGGTCAATTTTTATGTCTTCCAACTTTTTACATATAACACTATTATAATTTACATAACCTATTAAAACTAAAATTATAAAATTAATTTATAATAATCAATTATAAAATTCCACTATTATAAAAGGTATTAAAAAAAAAAAAAAAAACTAAAATTTCCCAGTACCCAAAAGTACAAAAGTTGGCAAATATGTAATATTGAAATTAATTCTTGTATTTTATTTGTTTATGTTTTATTTTATTTATTTATTTATTTTTGTCTTATAAGGCAGTATGCGAAATGATTAAATATATATTATTCTATATATAACACCTATGCTTTCACATTTATCTCTTTCTTTGAAATATATAATGTTTACTTTTTGTATTCTAAAAATAGACATATGTTCGTTTTATATAAAATAAACTCACCTGAGATTGACTTTATGAGATAAAATTCAATTTTATATAATACAACTCTAAATGTATTTCCAAAGGAAAAGTGGGATTACTTATATACAAAGCTTTTCAATATTTTATACATTCGGAAAATGGAATTTCTAAAAAGTAGATTCATCAATTTTTTATTCAATAAATATGGTCCTTCTCCTCATGCTCATAAATGAATAAAATATTATTTACAAAGAGACAAAAATCTCATCTGTTGAAATGTCTCTTTTGCATTTTAAATTTTCAATTTGGTTAACATAACAAAACAACTTTTTTGGATAAAAGCCAAAATGGAATTTTTCGAGATTTTTACCTTATAAAAAATATGTTAAATGCAAATCAATCAATATTTTTACAAAAAATTAATTTAAAAGTTATGATTTTGCATTTATTTATTTTATTTTTCAAGATTCAAATTGTATTTTAATGATTGTATTAAGTCCTGTTATCTACTTATTAGATAAATAATGAAAAACCATGTAGTTGGCATAGATTTTGAGCACTTTTACAAATATAATTACAGGATTAAACCTTCAATATATTTTACTTCTATTGCGATGCATTATAGTACACTGTGGATGGCGAAAACTCTTTAACATATTCAAAGCTGCCAACTTGTACGTATTTTTGCTACTGGAAATTTTTTATAGAAATTTTTAATAATCTTTTTTAGCAATTTTCTTCGATTAATCTTAATGATATTTTCATAAAGAAATACTGGTGTTAAAAATCTTTACAAGCTAGCACCTATGCATATTTATAGTCTTATATTTAAAGAAACTAAATTTAATATTTTGCTTTTGTGAAGCCATGTATACTGTTTTAAATAGAAAAGCTTCAAAATAAAATTTGATTTAAACTCTTTCAGAGAGAGAATTCAGTTACGATCGTTAACTACCGTAAGTTACCAGAATTAACCAGCAAAATTACGAGAAAAGTTATAAATTGAATTTTTTCCCAATAAATTTTAAAAATAAAATCCTGCTGAAAAATTCCGGGAGGAATTCTTGCTGTTGGAATTTAAAATTAGTTTGTTAGTGTAAGTAACCATCGCCCTACAGAAGCTTAACTATAAAGGAAGGAATATCCCAAACAACCCCAAGCTTAACTAAAACCATACCAACAGATTGATTACTTTTATTGGTCTAACAAGGAAATTTTAAATGAATAAATAAAATTTCCGTTGAAACCAAACCAAGCTTAAATTAAAGAGTACAGTTGCAAACATTTTTCTCAGGCCTAGGACACTAGTGCAGCCAATCGGCCTTAAACCCACAACCCAGCCCAACCAGGAGCATTTTTAGCCCCGTCAAATAACATGCAACTTTTTTTATAAGAGAATTTTTTGCTTATTTTATCGTAGTCATATATTGGACAAAATTATTCTATAAATGAAGTGGTGTGAGATAAAGGCGGGGCTAAAAAAGCCCCTAATAAATTAAAATGTTTGCAACTCCGTTAAAGATCATAGTCGAAAATATAGTGTATGGTACAGTCAGAAAAAAAAAAATGCATACAGCTGTTTCGGTAGCCTAAAAGCGTACCGTCTTCAGAACTGGTCTCAAGGACTGACTGATCTTTTTGCACTGAAGACGGTACGCTTTAGGCTACCGAAACAGCTGTATGCATTTGCAATATTTTTCTTTGGCGTTCCTGACGTAGTAGTTTATTCGGGTTTTAATGTTTCCATTCTCATTTATTTTTTTTTTATCTTTTAATTCCATTCATTTTTGTGCCATTCATTTCGTATTTTTATTTTATCGTTTGTTTTCTGCTTATTAACCTCATTTTTGTGTTTTTTAATCTCCACATATTTTGTTTTTAACTCCGCCCAGTTTGGGTTTTGATTTATCGTTTTTTTTTTTTTTTTTTTTCATTTTATGGTGTTTATCCAAAGTTCTGTAATTATTAATTATTAAATTTTTAAAGCATTCCAAAAGAACAATAAACCGCACCATCTAGCTTTTTATGAAACAGTACTTTACTGTAAAAAAATGTTTCTTGTTCTTTAGTTTGTTTGACTCTTTATAGAACGTTAGCATATATAAACGAGTGAAATTTACCATATCGATTATTGATGTCAAAATTTCAGTTATTTAATCATGGATTTGTGAAATAATTTGATGTTTTAGAGTAACGTATAAAGGCGTTACCTATTACTAAAAATAGGAATGCTTTTGAACAATATCTCCTTATTTATTGAATATGAAATATCCTTTCTCAGATTTCAGTTTAAACCTTGTTATCTATATTTTTGTATATTGTATATTGTTGGTTTGTACGCCTCAAATTAAATGTAAAACTTTATGGTAACACTCTCATGCGGGGCTTACTGTATAAAATAAAAATACACCCAACAAAAGTAGATAGTTTTTTTTTTTTTTTTTTTTTTCCTTAAATATTAAATCTTTTTATTTATATATATAATTTTTCGCTATTATTATTATTATCATTATCATTATTATTATTATTCTTTTATCTTGTGATCTAGACTTTTGTAATTCAACATTGGAGGGTTCATATGAATCAAGCTACTTAAATTTTTACGTATGGAGTTGACGTATTAAACTATTCTACATTTATTAAAAATAAACTATTTAATAATTTTTAATTCATAAGCAAACACTGTGCAATCTGTAAATTATCTTCGCTTTTTTTTTAATCTATATACAGAGCTGCCAACCAAATCCGGCAAATTGCTAGTACCGCCCCTTTTTCTACACCACTTAATTTTTAGAGCAATGGGGAAATTGCACATTTTTCATTTTGACTTGTAAATGATAGAGCATGAAAATACAAACATTTTGATACCATTTTTATGCATATTTGAAAACCGGATGCTTTAATAAATTAACTTTAAAAGACGTAGTTCTCATGTTGGCGGGAAAACGCTGCGTCACGTGATAAAACCTATCGTGACGTCACTATCCATGAAATTAACTGCCGGCTGAATTTCTCCCTCTTGTATTGTAAAGAAAAATCGTGCATTCAGCGAAATTTTGTATTCTTTCTTAAAAAAAAATATTAAAACTATTTGAACTCATTAAACATCACTTCATTCTATAAATAACACCAAGTTTCAATGATATTTTTTTGTACTCGCCTGCTGTTATTAATCCAAATTAAACTATAATCGAAATAATAGTTGATCAATAGAATTTTCTTAAAGAATGTTTTTAGTATGCTATGCTAAAGATGTATCTTTTAAATACTTGTTTTGTTTCATTTTATTATGTTTCATAGATTTATTATTATTTTATCATTATTATAGACTGAGTACAGAAATAAAATATTGGGATTGAGTAATAATATTTAACTGAATAATATGCATATTTTCATTGCTTAAATAATCTAGAATAGTTTATGCTAAATTAACCTAAATTAGATTACTTTTATAATTATAAGATGCCAGTATATCTGTATATATATATATATATATAACTTTTTTAATACATTTCAATATTATAACTTAACAATATTTCTATTAAAATAGCAGCTGAAGATTGTGAATAATTAAAAACATTATAGTGATGCAGTTTGAGAAATTGAAAAGTATTTAAGGAAAATTACATGCGCTTATCATTCTAAATAAATGAATAAAATTAAAAGAAGGTCTCCGTACAAAAATATTAATATTATTTATATATGTATATATATATAGAAACGCGTTTAGTTATTTTTATAATGTAATTACTTTTTTATTTGGAAAAATTTAAAAATAGAAAGAAAAGATTAACAGAAATAGAAAGAAATAATAATAACAACATTTAGCAATAGGAAAGATATAAAGTACTTTAAAATAAAATAAACACATGAAATATATGTTAAATGTAATAATACCTTATAAGTTATACATGATCTAGTTATAAATATGAATGGTATTAAATAATTAATTAAAAATTTGCAGTAAATTTCAGCAATCAAACGCAATATATACACTGGTGGACAATTGCTAAGGACGGATGACAATAACTAAGCTATTGTCATCCGTCCTTAGCAATTGTCCACCAGTGTATATATATATATATATATATAAAATTCATTTATCAATGAAGCCTTAATGTAAAATCCAAATATGTTTAGAATATATCAGGTATTTTGTTTTTCACAAAAAAAAAAAAAAAAAAAAAATTGTTTTTCACAAAAATGAGCCCCAAAAGTAAACCTGGAACAACCCTTGCATATACTATAACTGACGGTCTTCGCCTGCTTCGCTGGTCGCTAAATTTAATAAATTGACAAAAAAAAAAAAAAAAAAACTTTTATTTCTTTTATATCATTCTATAAACAAAAAATAAATAAATAGATAATTAAAAAATAAATTCATTGAAATCGCTCTTAACATCGTTTTGGTTATTCGCAGCCTGCGGCAACTTCTTTCCCTCCAGTGTACCCTGCTTTTTTGGATCTGGGTTCTTATTGCCCGCAGCAATGTCTTTCGTGGGCACTTCAATTTGTGCACATATTAGGAGGCGAAAGCTGCTATTATTCAAAAACTAAGATTTTAAGGATAGCTGTATCTCAGCATCTATTAAGTATACTTTAATTTTGGCACCATGTACTTTATTGCAATCACTTTTTCTGCTATATTACCATTTCATTTCGATTAGTACAATAAATAAATAAATAACAAAAGATTTTCCTTTCAAAGGCATTAAATAAATAATAAATAAGTTTTTATTAAATTTAAATTTTAATAAGACTAATCCTTTATGCAATATTAACATTTTCCCGATAAAAACATTTAATTATATTTTCCTTTTGAAATGAATTAATTAAATAAATAAATAGTTGTGTAACAGCCGTTGCTAATGTAAACAACGTAGAACAATATAATTCAAATAAATTTAAGAAAATTAAATGGAAAAATAAATGGATAAAATTGAAATATATATATATATATATAAATTACTTAAAAAATTATAAAAAGTAAACTTTTTTTTTTTTAAATAAAATAAAATAAAAATAATAAATAAATAATGCAATTTGAAAATAAAATTTTTTTTCGTTGCAAAAACATGAAGTAAATATTAAATACATAATTAATGACTGCTCTATAAAATAATCATATGTAATTTATAAAATAACAATTAAAAAATTCTGGTTAAAAAAAAAATAATAATAATAAAATAAATAATCAGTAAAATATATTTTTATGTACTATGAAATTTTAATGAATATTTTAATTATAATTAAATCTTTAAGCATACATTATGAAAAAATAAATATTCTCACATACAAGCATCTAAAAAATTAGAGAAATGTAAAAAAATACTACTAATATATTAAAGCAATGCTAAAATTCTATTATGAAGACGTTTATAATTTTCAAAATATGAATACAGAACAAATCTAGATCGTTTAGCTTTAGCTACTCTTATATTTATGCGCTAAAAAAATCGAGGTTTCTTCTCAAAAATGAAAATATGGAAAGAGCATCTATTTTCGGAACATTATCCGATTGCTCTTTTACAAATCCAAAATCGACATTATACAAATAAAAATAGAAATATATATATATATAAGATATAGTATAGTTATGGAAGGTTTAAGTTATTTCTTACAAAAGGTAAAAATTTTAAGAATAAACTATAAAATACAGATTAGAATAGAGCGAACAAAAAGGAAAGCAAGCGGTAAAAGAGTGTAAACATTCACACTTCGTGTACTGTGACGTCAATCCCCTCACGGAGCGTTTTCGGATCACGTGGTTTTGTTTTGGTTTTTAGCGATTTTAAAACGTTAATTAAAAGTTAATTTGAAATAATTTTACGATTTTAATTGGATTTTTCGGATTCCCAAGATTGATTTTATCGATTACAATTAAAAGAAATTGTTTTTCCTTCCGTGTGCAACTTCCCCATTCTCTTCAAATATATTTACGATGAATGAAGAAAACAAATACTCTAAAAATTAAGTGGTGTAGAAAAAGGGGCGTTTTTCAATAGGCGTTAACAATTTGCCGGATTAGGTTGGCAGCTCTGTATATAAATAAAGAAAAGAGTTTGTCGGCGGAACACATCCGGGAAGACCACTCCTGTTTTTGATTGGTCTAGATTTAACAACTTTGGTGATGAAAGTCGGTCATTTTTTTAGTAAAAACTGATGAATTTTTTTAAAAAGATACTGAACAGATATTATACTTTTTAAAGGAGCTTTAAAAACTGCTCATTTTTTGCGAAGACTCTATATACATCAAGTTATTAGATTTAAAGATATTACGTTGCGTTCTTTTAATTAATTAAAATATGAAAATAATTATTAGCTATAATTTAATTGTTGCCCCCCCCCCCCCAGTTCCGCGGTAGCCCAGTCGGTAGAGCGCCGGCCTCGTAATTCGAAGATTGCTGGTTCGGTACTCGAGCCGGCCAAAGACCGCCGTGTACACTAATGGTGGCTGGTGCACGTAAAATCTGTCGTGGCCGCAATGTCCTCCATGTTCCCATCAAAAATTATGCCTCTGGGGGTCACCGAAGCGGGAGAGCCATCCCTTACGCGGAGGGTCAAAATAGCGATGGCATGACTCCGGACCACCTCTAGGGGTGTGTCCCAGACTGTCGCCAATTGTCCATCTGCGTAGCACTAGTGCGACGTAAAACCCATCCATCCCTCCATTCCCCCCCCCCAAAAAAAAGAAAGAAAAAAAAAAAAAAGAGTTTATTTTCTTTTGACATAAAAATAAATACATATAATTAAACGTGAACATTAAAAAGTTGTACAAATTTAAATTATGCATCTCACAAAAATTAACGTCATTATTACTTTAGAAATTTTCTAAACATTGATAAAATCCTAATGTAGTTCTATAGCTATAAGATTCAACAGAAAGTTTTAAAATATGGTATATAAAAGGTATTATCATATAATTATTTATATTTTTGTTGTCATTTCGGCGATGAGTTGATATGGGTACCGCAAATGCGTAAGTAAACATCTTGGCGAAAAGCGTCCGAGCTACTTCTGAGCCACATTTCGAAATCAACCAAGAGGTCCAAGGTGTTACATTTTTGCATATTTTTTCTCAATTTTCTTTTAAATATTTTTGTAATGCGAGTGAAAAAACGAAAAGCATCTTTTAAAATTGGTCTAGTTATATAAATATCTCCATGTAAAATATTATGCGTTTTTCGTTCTGTTTATTACCAAAAAGAGATTACTAATGCCGTTTTTCCTATATTATGGACATCTCTATAAAATAACAGTTTGAATGCTGAAGCATTTTCTGAAATACATCCTTAAATTGCTATCGCTATTTCAGGCCTCAATAAAAGTTCTTCCGGTGTGAATATTTAGTTTTGTAAAAAATTCGAAACCCAATCATGGCAACTGGAAAACCACGCCTTGCAGTAAAAAAAAAAGAAAAAAAAAAAAAAAAAATCCAAGTAAGCAGAAAACGAAAGGAAATGTATAAATATGTATTTTTATGCCTAAATTATTTACCATTGATAGCTCTTTCTACAGAAATAAAATATGAAATTTTCTAATGATCTATAAAAACGCACCTAATTAAAGAAAACCACGCCTTACTGTAGCGTTTGTAAAAGACCAATTTAAGCATCATTAAAGGATGAATAAAAACAAAAAACGTGTTTTACCATTAATAATTGTTCACACACAATGTTTTACGAAAATTTAGGATCAGCAAAAAAATCGAATTTTGTTTTACAAATATGCAATTCAGCGTAGTGAAGGGCTTATTTTGATAAGATTTTATCGAGACTCCGCCCATTCTTATTTTTTTCCAACATATTTCACTAATATAATTATATATTTTTAAAAAATGATTAAACGAGCGTCGTAATATTTTATGCGTCAAAAATCATGTTAGATATTTCTCTTTCGAAAAAACTACATTTAATTGAGTGATTAGAGTACTGACGTTGTTTTCTGGTGATATTTTTTGAGCATTAAAAAAAAAAAAAAAAAAAAGAAATTTAATAAAACACAATCACTCATACAATTGTCAGTTAATTTATTAATTATTTTTATGTTTTACAAATAAATAATTAAAGAAAAGAGCTTTATAAAATAAATAAACAAATATATATCTACAGAGCTGCCAACCTAATCTGGCAAATTGTTAGTACCGCCCATTTTTCTACACCACTTAATTTTTAGAGTATTTGTTTTCTTAATTCATGGTAAATATGTTTGAAGAAAATTACTCTATTTAAATGGCGTAGAAAAATGGGCGGTACTAGCAATTTCCCGGCTTAGGTTAGCAGCTCGGTGTATATATATATATACATACTTCTTGTAAAAGAAAATAATGAAAAGGTAATGTTCAACAACTGTACTTTGGTTCTGAGTGGTTGATTTTGTTTACAGAAAAAAATTAAATTAAAATTCCGGTGATATCTGAATTGTACCTCTCCCAGCGCGACAGCGCTGCTTCGCAGTTTTCGAGACTGAACATTGCAGCGCTATCGCGCTGCTTAGCAGTCAAACGGTTAAATTATATTAAATAATCCAATACCAAAAACTCTGCCGAAGCGAAGTTTTTTAGCAATTTTAATGGTATACATGATAGCTCTTCGTAGTTTTAATCTGTAGAACAGTATAGAAAACATTGATTTATTTTTTTTTTTTTTTTTTTTTTTTTTTATTTAAATACAACGACAAACGTAGCGGGCAAAAGCCACTAATAATTAATATTTCTGTATTTTTTTCAGGTGTGAAACTTAATAAATAATGCCTATATTGTGATAGATCATAATTTATTTTTGCTAAATGTATAGACGTACCCTTAATACATTTTCGCTTGTAACTCTATCAAAAATTGGTTTAAACTAGGATAGGATTTTTAATAGGACTTTTCCTGAACCGTCTTGATCTCAAAAATTCGAATATGATACCAAAAAAAGGGGTTGCCATTGAAAAAAATGAAGTTGGTGCCTGTTTTAATATGTAGATGACCCCTTAAGCAAAATCTAACTACAGCATTTTAAACTAGACGTTATTACAGATCGATCGGTTTCAGTTGCATGTTTCTACGACAATTTATGGCGAAATTCGGTTAAGCGTCGTTTTTTTTTTTTTTTTTTTTTTTTTCTTTTCTGACTGTACATATATTGCTTAATCACACTTACATCTCCTAGGTTGAGATATAACCCTAAAAACTCTGGCTTTTACTATCAAATAAAGAAGACCATTGTTCTTGAGCAGGATAACCTGGTGTTGTAGCACTGTTGCAGGGTGACAACCAGAGACATTAACTTCCGGCTTTTTTTAATAACACTTTATTTTCATTCCACGTAATTTTCTTCCTACTCAATCGTAGTTGGATATTCATGAAAATTAGTCTAAAAAATGTATGGTGTGAAAAAAAGGCGGGGCTAACAATGCTCTAAAACAAATAATAAATGTTGGCCACTCTGTGAGGATCGAGTCCTCATAAACTGCCTTGTCTACGTGCTTGTGCTATGATTAAGTAATAAATAATCCTAAGTTTTATTTTAAATTTATTCATAAATAAGACATTAACACATTGACCTCTGGGTATTTTCCTATTTCGAACAATAAGTCCCGCCTTTTAGTGTTCCTCTAAAACAATATATTAATTATTAAAAGGCTCTTTTACATGTTCATGATTAAATTATTAAATTTTTATTCTTAGTAATTGATTCTGGAAATGTCACTGGCGTATGTAAAACGTTAAACATGAACACGTACAACTGTTTTTTTAAAGTAAAGTATTTTTTTAGAAGAACGCCTGAAGGCGGCACCCTTTTTTTCCTGAAAAACGTAATTTTACGTGACTAACGAACGAAGTACAACAAAAACAAGTAAATTAAAAAAAAAAAAAAAAAGTTTCATCCACTGCTGAAGACAAAAATTATATGATTTAATCACGATTACGTAAAATCATTTTGTTAAATAAAGTTTTAGAGGAACACTTGAAGGCGATGATTATTATTTGAAATAGTAACGTACTGAACAAAAATATGTAAGCTATTTTTCTAAATATTAAACACTTTTATCTAGTTTTTTGTAGCTAATTTATTTTTTATTTTAATCTTTATTACCCATACTTTTATATTTGTATACGATAGGGTTCATACACTTCAAGCTACTTAAATTTTTATACATAAAGCATACTTCCCAACCATCTCATTAATAGACGTACAATTGTTAAAGCCCCCTTTTTCTCAAACCACTATATTTTTAGAGTTATTCTCTCCAAATGTTGTTACGATTAAATAAGACTAAAATTACTCTAAAAAAAATATTGGTGTGAAAAAAAAGGCGGGTACTAAAAATTGTACGGTTCATAATGAAATGGTTGGCAAGTATATAGCTGCCAATATTTTAATTTATTCCGGAGTACTTTTAGTTCCGCTTTTTTTCCTCACCACTTTATAAATAGAAATTTTTTCTCCAATATATAACTTCGATGAAATAAAAATAAATTACTTAAAAAAAATAAGTGGTACGAAATATAGGCGGAGCTAAAAATACTCCGGAATAAATTAAAATATTGGCAGATTTGGGCAAGTACAATAAAGTGACATGATAAACTATATAATTTTTATTTAAAAAAATTTATGCAAATTAAAACTGAATTTATAAACTGTATTTAAAAAGAAAATTAGAAAAGAAGAGAAAATTCATATGTTACGTTTTGTACGTCATAAGGGAATCAAAGAATTAACGAGACTTTATAAAAATTAGATTTTTCCTACTGTAGTGATTGTTAAGTTAATTGCATACTCCTGCCTGAATGACTTTTATTTATTTTTTTATTTTTTTATTTTTTTTTATCAAAAGTAGGGTATTAATTCCTTGAATGTTCTTTAGTGTACAAAATCTATTGTCATAAGATAAGGCTCAATCTTTTTCATATCTAAATCTGAACAATCATGATGCTACAATCATACTTATTACCATAAAGTACTGTGAAATATTATAATTTGACGCGATTATTACTTATAAGTTTTAAAGAATTAGACTTGGCTTCGGTAGCCTGCTTGGTGAGAGCTGCGAGTTCGTGATCGAAAGATGACAGTTTCGATCCTTCAGCAGGCCGAAGACCATCGTGTACACTATTGGCGTCTGGTACACGTTAAATTTCGGCGTGGTCGCAAAATCCTTCAAGTTCCCATCAAAAATTATACCTCTGGGGGTACTGGAACATGGGCTTAACTCGGCCCTGATCTAGATCAAAGTTCGAGTTCCTGTTGTTTGCTAGTGCTGCCATCTTTTTCCAGCTTCTGGAGCTAAGTCGTGCTTCCTCCCTCGTGGCACTCCTCTGAAAGACGGAACGTGCCTCTCTCTTGCCTTAAATTCGGATAGTTCAAGTACTGGGACTCGGAATTTCCGAGTGGCATTTAAAAAAAAAAAAAAAAAAAAAAAACTTTTAGATAATTATTTTACAGCCTGCATACATAGGAATTAATATAGTTATCCAAACAAACTTAGTATAGATACAAACACCATTTATTTATTCCATTTATTTTAGTTAATTTTAACATTTATTCCGCTTTCGTAAACTCTGTCGGTAATAACAAGAATCTATTTAAAATTATATAATCAACTGATAAATTACATTTGTCTGAATTGAAATCAGTTTTAAAAATATGTTAAAACCTGTCTATAAAATTATAAAACGACAGATAAATCTGCTTTATACATTTTGATCTTTTTTTTTCCATGGTTATTCTTAAAAAACCAATTTGAATTTAGATAAAACTACGTTAAACAATTTCTATTTACTTCAAGAAAGCAATGTTATACGAGTTTTATATTATGTTCTTTCAATTTACAATATTTCCTTTTTAAAATTCAAAATAGGCAGAAATATTCTTTTCAGACCGAAAATTCAATTTGATGTGACACAACTTCAGGTGACTTTCGAAAGAAAATGCTATTTATTTGTATGCAGCGGTTTTGATGTTTTATACTTTTCAAAGAAGCAACTTCAAAAAGCAATTTTATCTATACTGACTGAACAAACTCGGTATTTCTGATGGCATTGATACTTGAATAAAAGATTACATATAGAAAAGAAAAAATATGTATTATCTGTTGAAATGTCTTTACTGCATTTTAATTTTTAATTTAATGTCAGAATCAGTCGCCTAACAATGTGAAATCGCCAAATATGCTTAATTTTATAATATTTTGTGGTCGCTGTAATTCATTTCTACCGACAATTTTTTCACTTGCTGGTGTTTTAAGAAGAGTAGAATAAATTTTTTTTTTCTATATTTTTTGGAGACGACACCATTTGAACGCTTCCTTGCAGTGTTGCTAGATTGGGGACTTTTTTTAATTCAATATCCACCACTAAATTATAATTGTAACGATTGCCTAATCACTTCGAAGATTAATCGTCTATTACACATATCAAACTTCACTTCTAAAATTATTGGTGTGAGTTGAATAAAAAAAGTCCTTAATCTGGCAACACTGCTCCCTTGTCAGACGAATAACTTCGTTTATTTCTTGTCGTTTAATATTGTTCGTGATTTCCTGTGGCTGTTGATTTAAATAAGAAAAATTTACATGCTCCTAAAAGCGTTAAGGTCTTCTGAGTCCAGAAAAGTATTTTCTGGCAATTCGTCAGTAAGTGTGTATGTGTGTGGGGAATCTTCTGGCTACCACATCTTTGAAACTATCAAAGGTAGAACTACGAAACTTCAGAATTGAGAGAGATCTGGTGTACAAAGTAATTTTCGAAATTTTAGTGAAAACTGGGAAACTGGAAGTGGAACATCGAAAACCGGAAGTAAGACCGCAAGTCCGTATCTCAAAAAAAGCTTTAACGATTTTCTTCAAAATCGTTATATAAACACTCTATTACATGTCCTTTCGAATGATATAATCTGATAGTTCAGAAAAATTGATAGGTGTTCTATATAAATAGCTCAATATCATGTCTCGTAAGCGCGTTCCTTCAAAAATGGTTAAGCGACTTTTTTTTTTTTTCAAACTCGCCATATTAATTCCCTTTTAAATATCCTTTTGTATGTTATTATTGTTTTCCGATCAACAATTGAGTATGCCAAGTTCTGGTAAGCATTGGTATCTCAAAAACGGTTCTAATGATTTTCTTGATAATTGTTACATAAATCCATTTTAGATATCCTTTCTCATGTATTACGTGGTTATTACAGGAAAATTAACAGTCATCCTGCTTAGGTAGGTCAGTTTAGATCTCGGAAATTGTTGCTTCAAAAATAACTCAATCAATTTTTTTTTTCTTATTTTTTAACCATGTAAACTTTATTTTATATATCTGTACACTTTTATCAAGTTCCTCTTGCCGGAAAAAATTTACGTTTTTGCTTCGTTAGGTCAATTTTATGTCTTTTGATCACAATGTCTCCAAAAAATGTGTACAATACGTGGAATAGAAGATAATGAAATTTGTGAGGTTGTTTTACGCCAGATTTTTAGTTTTGATTATAATTTTCGCTTTCATTAGCATCTAAACCATACACATATAATACTTATATTTAATTTACGGTTTTGTTGAAAAGTGAAATTGCTAAAAAAATATAATAATAATAATAATAGGAGTGAAACTGTGCCAAAGCCTTAATTAGGCTTTGATGTTTAGATCCGTATTTTTCGGCCTACAATACATAGGTCACATAAATCAATTTCACACCAGAAAACTTCATTTAAAAGATGTATGCTTTATTTGTACAGAACAATTATTACAGTGATACCAGATTGGGGATTTTGTCCCCATTTTGGGGATTTTTGAGGCTTCGTGGGACAATTTTGGAGAATTCTAAAATTTTTTGGGACAAATCTGGGGAGTTCAACTTTCTGTCAATGTTGGCAACGTAATGATTTATCCCTACGACCAGGGATTTTCAATAGCATTATTGTTATTTGGGGATTTTTTTCAAAAATTGCCTTTATTTGGGGAAAAATCTGAGCTTAAATCTGCTTGATATATATATATATATATACATTTATGTATACAGGGTGTTTATAAAGTCCCGGACCCATTTTGATGTTTAATAACTCATAAAATAATAAAGATAGATTAAAATTAATAACATAAATGGTTAGATAGACTCAAATAGTTTCATGATCCTTGTCAATGAACTTCCACGTGTGCCCCCTTCGTCGCACGGAGAATATCAAGTCGATAGTCAATTTAACGCCAGGTAGCGGCAAGCATGTCGGCATCCACAGAGGCCATTGCGGTTGTAATTCTGACTTTTAGGTAATCAATGTTCGACACTCTCCTCCTGTAAACATTGTCCTTTACAAATCCCCAAAGGAAAAAGTCCAGCGGCGTTATATCAGGTGATCTGGGTGGCCAAGGAATTGGACCTCCTCGCCCAATCCATCTTCCTGGAAAATGGTCATTCAAAGAACTACGAACGATGGTACCCCAATGAGGTTGTGCACCATCTTGTTGCAAAAAGACATGTGGCAGAAGCTCTTCTAGTTGTGGAAATACGAAGTTTTCCAACATGTCTAAGTATACGACTGATGAGACCGTCTTTTCTGTAAAAAAGAAAGGCCCAGTGACTCGGTCGGGCATTAGTCCACACCACACATTAACTTTCGCCTCACGGTATTCATGGGGGTTTTCAAAAGAGTCAAAGAGTAAAAAAAAAGTCAAAAGAGAGAAAAATGCAATTAATAAGCAGACGATATTTAGAAAAGTACAGATATTTAGGATGGAAAATGAAATTATCTGAAATTAACCACACGCGCAGACGATATTTACAAAAGTAAAGATATTCAAAACTGAAAAGAAAATATATGAGTTATTCCATCAATAAATGCCATAAGTTTGTTTATATCTTCATTATTTTATAAGTTACTAAACATCAAAATGGGTCCGGGACTTTATAAACACCCTGTATATATACTTTTTTTTTTTTTTTTTTTTGAAAAAAATTTTATTTTCCCTTTTTAGTAGAAATCAAGTTGGGGATTTTTTCGAAAAAAAAAAAAAAAAAAAAAAAAACCTGATTTGAGGAAATTTAAAGATCTGTTTGGGAAAATAAATGATTTTCGACAATCTGGCATTACTGAATTAGTGTTAAATGGCATATTTTGATACAATTTATTTGAAATTAGCTTAGTACATTTTAAAATCTCAGACACCATTTCATAAATAAATTACAAGGCTCAATCAGAAAAGAAGATAAAATCAAGTCATAACTAAAACCTACATATTAATCTAAAATTCTGCATCTAGATCAAAGCGAAAATTCTTTGCGTTTGAAATTTAACAGAACACTGATGAGCTCATAAAGCAATCTAATTTAAAAGAAAAATAAATAAATGGTAGATTGTTATCTCGAATGATTCTTTTTATGCGTTTTCGTAATTAACCTAAATGAAGCTATTAAACATTAATTAAGATAGTCGCTCTTTTTAAAATGTTTTGTATGTTTACTGTTAATTAAAATGAAGCTAAGAGTTTGTATTTTGGAACCGAAAAACTTTAAATTCTCCCTCTCTGTTCTAACTTTTAATACTCTCTACTTTTAATTCTCTCTCTATTCTAAGACTTTCACCACTGAGGTTAAAGTGAAAACAACTACGTAATATATATTTCACGTAATATATATTACGTAATATATAAATATATTATTTTATAATTCAAAAGTTATTAAATGGAAGTATACAGAATATATATAATTAAAGTGACACTATTCTGAGTTTTTTTAATGTTACTTTGCATAAAGGATTTTCATGAACTTGGTATGTATGATATATATATATATATATATATATATAACAGAAAAATGTTTGAAATAAAAATTTAACCCATATTGTACCAAGCATTGAAGAAATATTTTTTTTCTTTATAAAACCTTAAATATATGTTTCTTTAAGTCTATGTACACACACAAAATAAAAACATTTACAAACCTTTCATTAGCTTAATCGGTACAGGCTGTCCTAAAAAAAGGACAATGGTTTAGGTCAGTCGGAAACATAAGGGAAACAGACCATCTATCTATCTATATATATATATAATAGCTTTACCAGTACAAAAGTGTAGAATATTACCTCAGTAAATTTATGTATCCGTTATTCTTGAACGTAAAACTTTTTTTAAGTAATAATGTGCTGAAAATGTAATGAATACATCTTCAAGAATCGTCATTTTAAAAATAAAAAATAATTTAATTTAAACTAACGATAAAAACACATATGTATTTATTGGACTTTTAAAAAATATATCGCCTTTAATTTGAATTAAAATATTCAAAAGAATTTATATAAATAAAACTTATGCATGGTTCCTATTTTTAGGACAATGATGAAATATGGGCTAATTTGATAAAGCTATGTATAACTTATTTTATATGGTGTTCAAAATTAGAACAATTTCCTTTTTATTATTTTAAAACTTTTATAATATATCTAATCTGAATATACACGGTATTTCAAAAGTGTTTTTACAAAATAAAAGGGTAGACTTACAAGATGAACAATATTTACTATGGAACCTAGGATTTCACTCCAGTGAGTTTCAATACACTAGTACCAATTAGCACAAGTCATAATTTTTTACATGATATCTAATACTAACATTTTTAGAAGATCAACGTAAAATAAGGAGCATATGCAAATTTCCAGTGAGAAGAAACGACATCCAGCCAGTCAAAGCGAAAATTGTTCTTGAAAAGCGTCACATTCTTAATTCTGGATTAATTCTGTAATAAAATTGTTCAAAACGACTTCATAGGAACTACAATGGATTGCATATATAAAAAAATGTCAGGTATGAATCGAATATATGTTTAAGCACATGGACACAATGCAGGAAAATTTTTCCATGAGCTCTATGGAAGAATCAATTTCGAAGCCATCCTACATCGGTAGTGTTGAAAAAACTTCGGGAACCAGCTTAATCGTCATCTTAAACATAGGTATTGTATAGTTGCGAACGTTTACGTTTTGTAGCCTCCGGAAAATTTTAACAGAAATTTTTATTTTATTGAATTAGCGTAAACTGTTAGAGAAGTATTCAAAAAAAAAAAAAAATGTATTAAATTTTTCTGGTAGCTAAAATGTGTACAAATTGGCAACTATGGTACGGGACGTCCTCGCAATTTGCACGCGCCAGGAACGAGATAGCTTCTACTAGACATATTTGGAACGGCTCCTTCCACAAATACTGGAGCAGGATCTGTGGCAACCGACATTGGTGTATGTCATACAATAGTATAATGTATTTTACGTGAGTAAGAAATGAGTATGAAGTCCTTCCATGTAAAAAGGATTCAATTCTTAAATGTTGACGACTATATACACCGTATAAATTTTGCGCGATTGATGCTCCGTCACCGAATGAATATTTTAAAATTTCCTGTCTTATTGTTATTCAGTGACGAGGCCTCTTTTAACAGAGAAGTCACTTACAACAATTTGAATGAGGACATCTGGCCCTCGCTTAACTATCTCACGTAAATGCCAGGAGAAATTAGTTTTTAACGTCTGGGCTCGCATCGTAAGTATTCGTAGAACTGCCAAACTAATGCGGAAGATTGTTAGTACCGCTCCTTTTCCCACACCAGTCTTTTTTTAGAATATTTTTCCTCTTAATTTCTCGTTAATACATTTGATACCTTAAGAATTAAGCGGTGTAGAAAAAGAGTCGGTATTAATAATCTTCCGATTAGGTTGGCAGGTCTGCATTCGACTTATCGGTTCTTCGCTACGTTCTGATCTTCTGACCGGTATACATTACCTGTCTTTCTCGAGAAAATGTTATTGTAGCTCGTTCGCATTTTCACACAAACGTATGCTTGGTTAACGCATAATAGAGGCGAAGCTCTCTTTTGCTCCGTTCTCCTACGCCTCTTGAATGCTACTTATCCCGAACGATAGATTGATTGGTCATGGTGAAATTGTGACTTGAAAAAAATCTAATTATTATCATAATATAATTATTATGCATCATTAGCATTTCCCTTATGAGAGGAATTACCGCAATCCCGAGCAAAAAAGTGTTGAAAAATACAGCCTTCATATTACCGTCGTCCAAGATATTTCATCCCCTAAAGCATGGGTGCAGTAATCGATTTTTTCCGTTGGTGTCTTTTTAATTGCCGCGAAGGGGGAACTGTGTAGGGATGATAGTATTTAATATACGGAAAACAGGGCAAAATTCATGTCGCTGGAGGACATTTAATATCACTCACCGTCTTGATCACATTAGCAATATGTGTTAGCAAATCGTGTTACTTAAAAATAAAATAATGTATTTTATATTATGCATATAAAAGCATAAAAAAATACGTTAATTTGGTAAAATTCATAAGTTAAAACAATTTTAATAATATAGCTTACTCACACCATCAAACATATTTCATTTATTTGATATAAATTTTCAATTTCTCACTCTTGGACGTATGTAGAAAATGTATGTAATAGTTCAAGTAAATTGTTTGCGCCCTTGGTGGCAGCGAGCAACAGCAATGAAAGATAAATTGAGGATTTGCGATGAGTTTTTCGATTTTTTTCATATGTTTATCGTCCAGTGTGATTCGGCAGTTTCTTACAGGGTCCAATCCCGAGCGCCAGAACGTGAATGCTCACATCATGTACAGTTGGGGAAAAAAAAAAAAAAACCGCAACGTAACTTCGTTGCTAATCGATGTAGAAAAATGTAATAGGTATCATTCGTTGGGGATTTGTGAGTAGTTTCAGAAAATGAAGTGAAATTTTGAATTGGGGGTCGTCTAAATATTAAAACGAACACCAACTTTGATTTTTTCAATGGTAATGCCCCATTTTTATTTTATATTTGAATTCCTGAGATCGTGACAACGCGAAAAAGTATATTGGTTGTATATTTTACTTATTTTTTCAGAGAGTTATAAGCGTTCAAAGTTTGAAGGTGCTAATGTTAAATTCATATTTCAAACTTTTATTAATATCTTCACAAAAAATAATTTGATCGATATAATTCTTTTTTTTACAAGATACAGTGAAGAAACCCAAACATAATCCATCATTACTTTTGATTCTGAAAAATATTTTTAATTATGAAAAATATTAATAAATTCATATTTATAAAAATTATGAATTATGACCTATATTAATTTTTACATAAATTGAATCCTAATGGGGAAAAATATGGGTGTGCAAATTTGCAGCTCATTCCAGTTATTAGTTTTCGAGATATAAATAAATCTTTCTTTTCGAGTGGTTTAGGGGGCCGTCTCTTATATAGTTTTGTATGAGAAAACGAATCAAATCTTAAAAAAATAACAAAGAAAATTAAACAAAATATTTCTGTTTTTTACTTACGGGTCAAATTATATAACAACAGCGTCAAACGCAAAAAAAAATGAAACAAAAATGATGATTTTTAGTCATTAGTCATCAAGAATTCCTGTTTTCTAAAGAAGAAAAGCCCCGCCTACATCGTTCTTTAAAACAAAACAATAGAGAAAAGAAAGGTAATTGAGACATCGAGTATTCGTGTTAAACCCCTTATTTTATCTTGACAAAAATATGCAGAAGTGGTATTTACTTCATCGATTACTGGTGATATATTTTGAATCTTTCAAACGAACACTAGAAGGAAAAATGAACTAAATAGGCGGGGTTTCCTGTTTTAAATAGAAAAACAAGCTGATTATTTCAGAACAAATTTTCTGTATTCACAATTATATTACAAATGAATATGCATTATAATTATATTCTTTCTAATCAATATATTTCTATCCATAGTATATTTTATTGCAAAAATATGAACAATGGGTACACACTTAAGAAATAAGTAACACAAAAATTACGAAAGAAACGCCCACTGACAGAGTTACAGATTTTGAAATGGCGTGAATCTATGTCAGCAGTCGCGAAACGATTAATTAAGGAATTATATTTTCATAGAAATTATAAAACGAATCGTACAGTTCCAAAGAGTTCAACTGACCCAAAACTGGTAAGTGCGATTAAAATTGTTTAATATTTACTTTATGAACCGTTACAATAATTTATCCGAAAAGATTTAGTTTATGCATTGTTGTATATATATATCTATATTATTTCATTTCGTATATTATGTTACACCTACAAATGAAAATTTAAGCTTTATTTGTCATCAGTACAGCCATAATAGACAGTTTTACTTGAAAAATATTGCACTTTTTTCAAATAGTACTGTCTGGATTAATCGCAAGTGTAAGGCATTTAAATAGACCTAAAATTATCTGAAAAAGTACTGAATTATATACAAATCCAAAAAATTGAATTCTAGTTAAGAAACTGGAAAATGTAAATGTGTTTATTAATCTATATAATCATTTTTCTCCCGGAATATTTCCGGTGTAAAATATTAAAATTTTGTCTATTTTTTATAGGATCTTAATTTTATTTTTCTACATTTAGAGATAACCCCCTAACACATTTTTGATTATAACTCTATAAATACTAAAGATAAAGTATACCAGCAGCATACTTTTCAGTACTGCCAGACTCTCAGAAATTCGAATATGAAGTCAGAATTGGGTGTTGCTATTGAAAAAAAAAATCAAAGTTGGCGCTTGTTTCAATATGTAGATGACCCCTAATTCAAAATTCGACGACATTTTCAGGAAGTGCATTTAATTTCCTGTTGAATTATGTCTGTTAGATGTTCCTGCGTCAATAAATAACGAAATTACAGGGGGTGTTGCGTTTTTTTTTTTTTTTTTTTTTTTCCTCGACTGTGCAAGAGAGCCGCAAATAAGAAAATACAGAAATAGGAAAATTTCAGGAACGTCTCTTTTCCAAATGGCTGTCCTAATAAAATGCTATGCCCGACAATAATAATTATAAAACAAGAAACATGTTCTACCATTAAGAGATTCGAAAGAATCAGCAGGGTAAGCCTATAAGAAGGATGTGCCTCTGTGTTACCAAAGAAAGAGTCAAATTACCGAACGCCAAGAAGCGAAGAAAAATGTTTAAAAAACTATGTGAAGAGAGAGACCTATTGTACCAATTGTCCAAAATAATTTTAAATGGGTTTAGAGTGTTTTAACAAACACCATTTTACATAGTATAATGTAATATGTTATCCTAAATATAAATTAATAAAAAGTATAATATAATGTATATATTTTTAGTATTTTTATATTGCATATCCTATATTTATATTTTAGAGCTTATTCCATTAATTTGCTTTTGAAAATCCAACTGAAAATCCTATTAACTTGAACAAGAAGAGCGTCACGGCCCCCAAGGAAGCACATCCGTCACCCAGATATGGGTGATGCGGCGACAAACGTGTTAAGGAATACAAACCATTCAACATATGATTTTCTTCTATTTCTTTCTTATTAAATGCGATTTATAATTACGATTTTAATTTATTTTAAATAAAAATGAGTTTGTTGACGTTTAAAGCGTTAAACTTCATATAATGTGATATACAACATAACATTTCTTTACATAAGATAATTCGTCGCCTTCTACAAGGCTCACAAAATTTCTCAAATTTATATGAGTATATTTAATATGAGATACAAATATAATACTATAAGATATTTCGGATTAATGAGTGAGAGAGAGACAATGATAGAGAAAGAAAAAAAAAGACTGACTTAAAATATATTGTCACCGGGTGTGTTCCTATTTCGAACTTTAAACCTCGTCTTTACGTGTTCCTTTAAAACGTTACATTATTTAACAAAATGATTTTATGTATTCGATATTAAATCATTTAAATTTTGTTTTCAGTAATTCATGTGGTAAATGACATTTGCGTTTACACCGATATGAAATGAAGAGTAAAACACTTTTTAAGAACAACATAAGAAACGAATTAGTCATTTTTTAAATTGAAGTATTACTTAAAAAAAAAAAAAAAAAAAATGACTAAAGTTTTTTTTTTTTTCTCCAGTTAGAATTACCCTACGAAAATGCGTTAATTTTAGAAAAATATATTAATATCGTTTTAAAATTGCCGAACGCAAATTTATAAAATGTAGCCCTTTTTCTAAAACCCCCCAAAAGACTAAATTTCGCAGCGATGTTCGAATTTTATTTATAAAGCAATAAAGAGAGCATTTTCTGTAACGGAATTTTACGAAATTCCCCCTTTTCCCTCTTGGGGTCTGAGGCGCATAAACACATTTCCAAGCGTAACCTTACTCCAAATTTTCTCAATAAGATTAATTTTCATGTGTAGCTTGCAACACGCACTATAAAGGACTTTGTTAAATTTCTTTCTTACCTCGCTTTAGAGCCAGGGGGGGGGAGGGGAGACACACGTTTTCAAAAGTAGATCTGCTGCAAGTTATTTCAAGGAAGCGACGTTTTGATGTGTCGATTGCTTATGCGTACCTAATACACATACTACCAAAAAAAAAAAAAAAAATGCGAAATTACTCTGTACTCCCCACTCTCGGGAAAGGGGAGGGCATAAAACACGTTGTCAAGTTTATATCTGCTCCAAATTATCTTAGGAATGCGATTTTTAATGTGTAGGTCGGTTATTCGTGTCCAACGCGAGATATGAAGAGATTTTTGAAATTCCCTCATTCCCATCATTTAAGAGCGGGGGTGGAGCAGGAACGCGTTTTCAAACATAACTCTGCTCATATTTCAGGAAGGCAATTTTTGGATATATTGGTTGGTTATGTGTATAGAACACACACTATAAAGGGATTTTGTGAAACTCCTCCCATCTTCCCACCCCCGTTGCGAGCTAGAAAACCACTACTGAACGCAACGGGACCTTTTACTTAGATTTCAGTCGATTTGAATGTTTTTTTTTTTTTTTAAAGATGTAATTAAATTTATAAGTCATTCGGGTAAATTTTGTGACCATTATCTCGGTGCATATAAATTCTGACAAAAAACTGCAGTTATAAGAAAATTTTAAATGTGTCCCTGTACACGAACAACAAATAGAAATCCTTCTAAAAATTTACAGCTGTTTATTTGTGGAACAGCACGGAGTACCCGTGATATGTAATAATTTGCAAGTCAATCGAATGATTTTTGCGGCCACTGTTACTGTACATTCAACTTCAGTACACAGACTGTAATGATAAGAAATAATTTGGTGTGTCCTTGTACACAAACTTCAAACAAAATACTCATATAGAATTATACAGATAATTTTGTGTGGTTCATGAACATTTGTAACATTTTGACAGTCAATCGGGGTATTTTTACGATCACTATAGCGGTAAAAACAGTCATATAAACACACGATCACAAAAAACATTTTGAGTTCCAACAGAAATGCTTCTATTGACGTTTCGGCAGCAAGATATTATTACTGGTATTTTGATACCTGCCACTGAAAATCTGCGGTGAAATTAATCGGGGAAGGGGAACTTTTTTTGCTTACAGTATATGCCTACATACACTATAAAAACCTTAATGTCCCTCATTTTATATTCTTTATAATTAAAAATATATATATATCTAGTAAAAAGCAATAAATATTCATTAAATGACATTTTTAAACTCTTGCACATATGTTCAGTACATATATATTCTATTTTATTATGACACAATAGGATATAAACAGAATGTTAAGAAAATACCATATCAAACATCTATAAAAGAAGAAAAACAATAGCTTAATTTCAAAAGTTCCAAAAATTTGAAACTTATGTTTCAAACCTCGCTTAAAATGACATTTTTAAACTCTTGCACATATGTTCAGTACATATATATTCTATTTTATAATGATGCAATAGGAAAAAATAGTATGTTAACCCTTTGCGGCGCAAGACAATTTAGAAGATTTAAATTATACTGCCACCGGAATTCATGAACTAAATTAAACTAAAAGAAATTTTAAATTTTAGGGTTTAAAAAAACCGGCCTTTTCTGATATGTTATAAACGTGAATTTTTGCTAAAAAATTTCCGGGATGAATTTTTGCAGCTGGATGTTAAATTTTGCGTCCTCGCAGCGAGGACACCGCGCGTTATGGGGTTAAGAAAATACCATAGCTGCCAAGTTTTTAATTTATTCCGGAATGTTGTTAGCCCCGCCCTTTTTTTCTACCGTAATATTTGTAGAAAAATTTTCTTCAATATATAACTATGATTAAATATGAAGAAAATTACTGTGAAAAGATAACAGTGCGAAAAAACGGCGGGGCTAACATAATTTCGGAATAAATTAAAAAACTTGGCAGCTATGAAATACCATATCAAACATGTATAAAAAAGAAAAACAATAGCATAATTTCAAAAGTTCCAAAAATTTGAAACTTATCTTTCAAACCTTGCTTAAAATGAAACGAGCATAGAAAAGTTCTTTAAAAGCTCGTAAACGAAGTTGATTTAAATCTTCCGAACCATAAATAAAACATTTTATTCCAAATATTGTGCTTTCTGCGCTGACGCAATTAACGTAAATGAAGACAATGAACACTTATTAAGATTCCACAGCTCTATTTAAAGTCACTTCTTAAAAAACAATGTGATAAAAATGAAAATAAATAAAACAATGGAACACTTAGAAGATATTTAAACAAAGAGTCACTGAAATTCATTATTATGTAGGAAAGCTGAATTACTTATATAAAGTATAATGCTTAAATTCTTTTAAATTCTATTTGTTATGTGTAGTTTATTTTGGAAAATAAAACATTTTAAATTTGTACAGATATTATTAATGAAAAAATTCAAAGAATTATTTAATGACTGTAGAGTTTAGAGGATGAACACATTATGTGGAAATTTAATTAAGATAACCCTTAAGTGCATTGCGATGTACATCTGCATTGTATGGTGTTTCTGCCAATATTTTAACCGTTATCGCTCGTATGTCCCTTCTGAGGGGACATTAAAAAATCGAGCCGCGCCTTAAGGTGTTCCTCTGCAAATGAAATGTTATTTTTCTAAAACGTGTAACTATAGGCTACCTTTCGGCTACCGGAAAATTTTAACAGAAAGATTTATTTTATTTAATGATGAAGTAAAATACAACAAATTATTGCAATTTTTCGGTAGCCAAATGGTAGTAAGTTGGAAACTATACGTGTGACGTTTCAAAGTAACGCCAAAAAGCGTGTTTTACGGTAAATATGCCGAGCGCAAAGGGTTAATTTATTCCAAAAAATATTTAGCTCCGCCTTTATTTCGCACCACTTTATCTTTAGAATATTTTTCTCCATTATAAAACCATGATAAAGTAAGAAAAAATTACTTTTAAAAAAAGTTGTATGGATTAATAATGGAGCTAAAAGTACTCCGGAATAAATTAAAATATTGGCAGCTATGGTATGGATAAAACCTTGTATCACTTTATGTACCAACCTTTGCGGAATGTTTTTATTATTATTTTTTTAATTTTAATTTTACCAAAATTATTTTATGTTTTTTGAATTCAACTAGAATCTCTGGGAGTTTATTTCTTTATCAATGACAATTTTCATTGTTGACGCGTTATCTGAGTACAATTTTACTTCGTGCGGGTGTTACAAATTACAGTTTTTTATGAAAAAGAAACAAAAAACTGTTTTCGAATAGAAACAAGGTAAAAGTAACGTATTACATTATATTTCTGAATATAGTGATAAATTTATGCATGAAGAATGTTGTTTTATTTTATCTTTTTTTAACATGTAGAAATTTATCAATACATTTTTATTTATTTATTTATTTATTTATTTTTGAAAAAATTCTTATGCGGATTTTTTTCCCCATTACCTACACCCATTTCCCGGTTGATTTCAAATGTTGTTTATTAAAAATAAAAATTCATGCATTTAAGATTTAAGAAAATCAGTAGTAAAGAGGTAAATGAATAGCTAAAATCCATATAACATAACAAGTTCCTGTGTCGATAAAATAATATTTTGTATTTAACTACAAAATATTGGAAGATTTTGTAGTACCAATAAATGCTTGATATTTAACCCTTTGAAGTAAAAGCTCTCATTAGAAGGCCACCAAAATTTATGAACAAAATTCAAGTAAAAGAAATAAATGACTCTTCCTGTTGCGTTATAAAAGTACGACTTTGTTTTAAAGAAATCTGGAATTAAATTATGCAGTTACGACTTAATAATTGTGCCCTCGCAGCGGGGACACTTCGTCTCACAAACAGTGCTGCCAAATTGAGGGAAATTTTTGTTTTCCCACCACTAAATTTTAATTGAAAGGGTTTCGCAATCATTTCGAAATGTTTTTCGCAAGAATCATCTATGTAATTAGGTACCCGTTACAAGTAAAATTTAACGGTGGCTGTTGAAAAAAAATTTCCCTCAAATCTGGCCACACTGCTCACAGGATTAAACACGACCATAATCGAGGCTGCCACAGACGACTTTAATTTTTTTATTGTTCTCGTACCACTATTTCTATACCATAAAATTTGTAATAAACTTATGCAGGCAAAATGCAGATAACAATGAAAATAATTTATAAATTTACATTATAGAATGGAAATACGGAATTAAAATAAAAAAAGTCTTCCGTGGAACCCTGGTAATAAATCCTTTTACCACAATTTTCTTTTTCTTTTCTTTTTTTTTTTTTATGTCACTTAGCATGTCCAACTATTCAACTCTTGAATTTCAGGAAGTACGCCGATCTGAAATTATTTGCACTATTATAATACAAACCTTTTTTAGAACTAGATGTTTAACCTGGCGTTACTTGCACCGGGCATCTGAGGCCCGATCAATTTTTTAAAGCTTTTTAAACCTTACACCTTGATACTAAAATTGACTACACCTAGTCTAGCTGAGTTTAAGGTGACCTACGACAGAAAAAAGATGTTTCTGAAATTTTGTTTCATTCTCTTCAGAGAAAAAGCTGTTTCAGGTCCGGCGCGAGCGCTTGCCTACATACGATTAACGCGAGTATCGCCGGGTTAAAAAGGCGTTTTAGAAGTCATATACATGCACATTGTGTTCCAGAAGTCTCTTCCTGGTAATACATTATTATAAAACAAAATATAACATCCAGGCAAAGTTTTTATTGCTAAATCCATTTATAATCAGCAATTTTTTATTATAAGTAAAATTTCAACATGTAGCACTTGTTTTACTTGAAGCTCAATGAGCTGATAGCTTAATTCAGACAATTTGTTATGAACACTCCTTAAGCAATCCATGCAATGGTTTCAATTATCCTGCATTTCAGTGTCGCAATGTCGTCCATTTTTGAAGTATACATTTTTTTCTTAACATAACTGTATAGTTTGGTGTTCTAGTTGTATGGATTAAAACCGTTTGACTACGCTTGGGTGAAATGTCTTTCACTGGATCATTCTAAGAGATTCTATCCCGTATTTACCTAGCATAAACCCAGAAGAAGAAATTCAGTGATACTTGAGTCCGGGAAAAACGTGGTAACCATCTTTTGTTGGTAACAATCGTTGAGACCTATCCATTCTACCAGTTTTTAAACCTGACTTACAACATTTTCATGTTTTTCACATCTGTGGATAATTTATCATTGGCAGAGTTGCCAGCTTTTTCAATTTGTTCTGGAGCATTGTTCTACCTGCCTTTTTTTTTTTTTCGCACCAGAAGTTTTGCAGAATATTTCGCTCCGGTACGATCCGAATCAAAGGGAGGAGTTCTGAGTAGAACCTAGGTACTAATTAGGGATGGTCCTGAACAAGGGCAGAAAAAAGAGAAGAAGGAGGCCTAAAAACATGAATTCTCCCCAGTCCGTGACAACAATTAAATAAGGGGAACAAATAATTAAAAAAAAAAAAAACATTCTTCAAAATTACTGGTGTGAAAAATAAAGTGGTATTAACAATGCTCCGGAATAAACTATAACATTGGCAACAATGCTTATGTAGTCTGGAAATGACGCTTAAATGGTTGGTAAATGTGTTTCGTTATTCCAGAAGATCAGATTTCGTTTATCACTATTCTGAATGCATTCCATATTCCAATAACACTATATTATTGAGACTTATTTAAAAAAAATGAAATCTGGTGTGAAACAACCACACGACTTCCATTACCCACTATTACACCTATTACATGCACTTTTTGGAGATAATGCGATCAGAAAACATAGAATTGATCTAATGATATAGAAAACTAAAAATTTTCCAGTAAGAGAAAGTTAATGTACGCGTAAAAACATATTAAACAGAGTTTACATAGCGAGTAAAAACAAACAAACAAACAACAACAACAAAAAAAAAAGTAGAGTTTCTTTTTTTTTCTTTTTGAAACACCAATTTCCAAGATCTAAAACTAATCTATCTGATGAGGGTGATTATTAATTTTCCTGTAATAATCGCATAAAGCATGGATATTTAAAATGGTTTTATGTAACAATTTTCAATAAAATCGTTAGAGCCGTTTTTGAGATACCGAGTTTTTTAAAGCTTGGCATATTTAATTTTTGACCAGAAAACAACATTTACGTAGAAAAGGATTGTTAAAAGGGGGTTATAATTGCAAGTTTGGAAAAAATCAATACAGCCGATTTGAAAGGAACGCGCTTGCAATACATGAAATTCAGTTATTTATACAGGACGCCTATCAATTTTTCTGAACTAACCAACTATATCATTCGAAAGGGCACCTAATAGAATGTTTATACAATAAATTTGAACAAAATCATTAGAGCCGTTTTTGAGATATGGACTTACCGTTCCACTTCCGATTTTTTAATTTTCAACAAAATTTAGAAAATTCATCTGTACGCCAGTTCTTATTCCACTGCCACTACATTATTGAGACTAATTTAAAAAAAAAAAAAAAAAAAAAAAAAAAAAAAACTTCCGTTACCCACTATTACACGTATTATACGCACTTTTTGGAGATAACTTGATCAGAAGACGAATTGACCTAATGAAATAGACAACTAAAATGTTCCAGTAAGAGAAAGTTAATACATGCTTAAACACATATAAAACAGAGTTTACATAGCAAGTAAAAGTCCTCAAAGTCCTCCATTCTGAAGTTTCGTGTTTCTATCTTTATTAGTTTCGGAGATATAATAGTCAGAAGATTTTTACACACATTCACAGAAACACACTGACCAATAGCCAAATACCACTTTTTTTGACTCAGGAGACCTTAAAACATGTAAATCAGATGATATCTCGATATAGAATTTTCGGACCGAATACAATACTTCCATTGCCTACGTAGTCGGATAAAGGAAGTAATAATATATATATATTGGTAGTTCCTTATTATGCAACGGACAGAATGTACCTATCTGCAATATACTGCATGTCCTAACAGTTCTTATCAGGGAGAGATTTCTGTGACACCCTGTATATCGATAAAAAAAAACTTTTATGGCGAAAAAAAGAGAGAACCAACCAGGACAACTAAAGCAACTGCATATTTTTTATCGTCAAGGAAATTCATTAGTAGTTCTGTATTGTGAAGAAAACAGAACGTATGTATTCGGAATAATACAGCATGTAGTACTAACGGTTTTCATCACGTAGTGATTTTGTGACACCCTGTGTAAAGATAAAATAATTTTATGGCTAAAATTTAGAGAATCTAAATAACTAAAATAACCAAACAATTTTTATATCTACTTACATTTTAATTTAAAGCTTACTTGATCTTCCTTAAAGTAAGATTGAAAGGAAGCTTGAGATTATATTTCCATAGTGTGGAAGATTTTGCATTTGCATTCGTTTGCGTCACATAATTATTTTGCCTGATTGATCAATCTTTACTTTAGAGAATGTTTCCCTTTATTTTTTTTTTTTATTTTCAGATAGTTTACACTTTTTCGACTTCGTGTGTATGCAATTTAAAATTTTGTACATTTCTGTACCAATTTTGCTTGCTTGATTATTTTTTAGCATACGAAACTCTGTTTTCTTTCCTTTTTAGAAATAAAGCCTAATTCAATACATTTCGAATATCGTCGTATGCATATATATATATTTCAGAGAAATTAAAACGTTTCAGTTTGTTTCATATGTTTTTATTGATCCAGAAACTTTTTTAATGTTTGGGTTTGGCGCTCTGTTGATTTTTATACACATTAAGGCTCAGTAGAGTGGGATCTACAGATTAAAGTGGATTCCAAACTAGTACCAACAGTCGACTAGAGCTGGAATTAAAATATTCAAAAGAATTTATATAAATAACTCTTATAAATGGTGTCCTATTTTTAGGACGATGGTGAAATATGGGTTAATTTGATAAAGCTATGTACAACATATTTTATATGGTGTTAAAAATTAGAACAATTTTGTTTTTATTATGTTAAAATTTTTATAATATATCTAATCTGAATATACACGGTATTTCAAAAGTGTTTTTACAAAATAAAAGGGTAGACTTACAAGATGAAAAATATTTACTATGGAACCTAGGATTTCACTCCAGTGAGTTTCAATACACTAGTACCAATAAGCACAAGTCATATTTTTTGACATGATATCTAATACTAACATTTTTAGAAGATCAACGTAAAATAAGGAGCATAAGCAAATTTCCAATGAGAAGAAACAACATCGAGCCAGTCAAAGTGAAAATTGTTCTTGAATAGCGGCACATTCTTAATTCTGGATTAATTCTGTAATAAAATTGTTCAAAACGACTTCATAGAAACTACGATGGATAGCATATACAAAAAAATTGGCAGGTATGAATCGAATGTATGTTTATGCACGTGGACACAATGCAGGAAAATTGTACCATGAGCTCTATGGAAGCATCAATTTCGAAGCCATCCTACATCGGTAGTGTTGAAAAAACTTCGGGAACCAGCTCGTTCGTCATCTTAAACATAGGTATTGTATAGTTGCGAACGTTTACGTTTTGTAGCCTCCGGAAAATTTTAGCAGAAATTTTTATTTTATTAAATTAGCGAAAACTGTTAGAGAAGTATAAAAAAAAATCTATTAAATTTTTCTGGAAGCTAAAATATGTACAAATTGGCTACTGTGGTATGGGACGTCCTAGCAATTTGCCCGCGCCAGGAACGAGATAGCTTCCACTAGACATATTTGGAACGGCTCCTTCCACAAATACAGGAGCAGAAGCTGTGGCAACCGACATTGGTGTATGTCATACTATAGTATAATGTATTTTACGTGAGTAAGGCATGAGTATGAAGCCCTTCCATGTAAAAAGGATTCCATTCTTAAATGCTGACGACTACCTACACCGTATAAATTTTGTGCGATTGATGCTCCATCAGCGAAAGAATATTTTAAAATTTCCTCTTATTGCATTCAGTGACGAGGCCTCGTTTAATCCTTACAGGGGCAGTGGTATATATTTTATACCACCTAATTTCAGTTCCTAACTTCAAAAATTCATCCCAGAAATGTTTTATAAAATTTTACTTTTTTATCTTACGCGAAAATATTAATTTATTACTTTTCTTCTACTCTTGTTTTCAAACTGTGGTGGCACTTGATTTTAAAAGAAATGAAATTCGTTACCCCTGAAAGGGTTAACACAGCGAAGTCACTTACAACAATTTGAATGAGGACGTCTGGCCCTCTCTTAACTATCACACGCAAATACCAGAAGAGATTAGTTTTTAACGTCTGAGCCCGTATCGTTAGTATTCGTAGAACTGCCAATCAAATACGGAAGATTGTTAGTACCGTCCCTGTTTCCACACTAGTCATTTTTTAGAGTATTTTTCTTCTTAACGCATCGTAAATACATTTAAATACAAGAGAATTACCTTAAAAGTTAAGCGGTGGAGAAAAAGGGGCGGTGTTAATAATCTTCTGATTAGGTTGGCAGCTCTGTATTCGACTTATCGGTTCATCGCTACGTCCTGACCTTTTGACCGGTATACAGTACCCGTCTCTCTCGAGAAAATGTTTAAGGATTTATTGTAGCTCGTTCGCCTCTTACACAAACGTATGTTTGGTTTACACATAATGGAGGCGAAGCTCACTTTTGCTCCGTTGTCTTACGCCTCGTGAATGATATTTATCCCGAACGATGGATTGATTGGTCATAGTGAAATAGTGACATGAAAAAAATCTAATTATTATTATAATCTAATTATTATGTATCATTAGCATTTCCCCTATGAAAGGAATTACCGCAATCCCGAGCAAAAGAGTGTTGAAGAATACTGCGTTCATATTACCGTCGTCCAAGGCATTTCCACCTCTAAAGCATGGGTGCAGTAATCAAATTTTTCCGTTGTTGTCTTGTTAATTGCCTGCGAAGGGGGAAGGGAACTGTGTAGGGATGATAGTATTTAACATAAGGAAAACAGGGGAAAATTCATGTCGCGGGAGGACATTAAATATCACTCACCGTATTGATCACATTAGCAATATGTGTTAGCAAATCGCGTTACTTAAAAGTAAAATAATGTATTTTATATTATGCATGTAAAAGCATAAAAGAATACGTTAATTTGCTAAAATTCATAAGTTAAAACAAATCGTAATAATATAGCTTACTCACACCATCAAATATGTTTTATTCGTTTAATATAAATTTTTCTATCGGTACTGGATGTATAGATTTACATAAGTTGCCTGTCATGGTTCAAGTAAATCGTTGGCGCCCTTGGCGACAGCGAGCGATAGCAACGAAAGGTAGATTGAGGATCATCGTTGAATTCTTCGATTCTTTTTACTTTACTCGTTTATAGCCCAGTGTGATTCGGCAGGGTTTCTCGCTGGGTCCTAACCCGAGCTCCAGAACGTAAATGCTCACATCCTGTACAAGAAAGCCGCAAATAAAAAATATAGAAATAAGAAAATTTCAGGAACGTCTCTTTACCGAATGCCTGTCCTAATAAAATGCTATGCCTGACAATAATAATTATAAAGCAAGAAACATGTTCAACCATTAGGAGATTCGTAAGAATCAGAAGGGTAAGCCTATCAGAAGGATGTGCCTCTGTGTTACCAAAGGAAGAGTCAAATTGCCGAACTCCAAGAAGCGAAGAAAAATGTTTAAAAAACTACGTGAAAGAGAGAGACCTATTGTACCCATTGTCCAAAATCATTTTAAATGGGTTTAGAGTGTTTTAACAAACATCATTTTACATAGAATGTAATATGTAAGCCTAAATATAAATTAATAAAAAGTATAATATAATGTATATATTTTTAGTATTTTTATATTGCATATCCTATATTTATATTTTAGAGCTTATTCCATTAATTTGCTTTTAAAAATCCAACTGAAAATCCTATTAACTTGAACAAGAAGAGCGTCACGGCCCCCACGGAAGCACATCCGTCACCCAGATATGTGTGATGCGGCGACAAACGTGTTAAGGAATACAAACCGTTCAACATATGATTTTCTTCTATTTCTTTCTTATTAAATGCGATTTATAATTAAGATTTTAATTTATTTTATATAAAAATGAGTTTGTTGACGTTTAAAGCATTAAACTTCATATAATATGATATACAACATAACATTTCTTTACATAAGATAATCCGTCGCCTTCTACAAGGCTCACAAAATTTCTCAAGTTTATATGAGTATATTTAATATGAGATACAAATATAATACTATAAGATATTTCGGATTAATAAGTGAGAGGGAGACAGTGATAGAGAGAGAAAAAAAGACTGACTTAAAATATATTGTCACAGGATGTATTCCTATTTCGAACTTTAAACCTCGTCTTTACGTGTTCCTTTAAAACGTTACATTATTTAACAAAATGATTTTATGTATTCGATATGAAATCATTTAAATTTTGTTTTCTGTAATTCATGTGGTAAATGACATTGGCGTTTACACCGATATGAAATGAAGAGTAAAACACTTTTTAACAACAACATGAGAAACGAATTGGTCATTTTTTAAATTGAAGTATTATTTAAAAAAAAAAAAAAAAAAAAAAGACTAAAGGTTTTTTTTTTTTTTTTTTCTCCAGATAGAATTACCCTACGACAATGTGTTAATTTTAGAAAAATATATTAATATCGTTTTAAAATTGCAGAACGCAAATTTATAAAATGTAGCCCTTTTTCTAAAACCCCCCAAAAGACTGAAGTTCGCAGCGATGTTCGAATTTTATTTATAAAGCAATAAAGAGAGCATCAAATAATATATATATAATAAAAAGGAAGACTGCAAAACTCTTTCGATATAACTTTAACTTTCTGTTACAGATGATTAAAATGGTAACACAAGCGCTCCATCCCCTGATGCAAATAAGAAATAAATATATCTTTACAACTCAAAACCTTATGCTAGAAATATCTATAAATTTGAAAATTCTTTTGACGATGCTTTTTCTATTGGTGTAAAAATGAATGTAGATCACAATTAAAAAAATTTCAGAATACCAAATGTATTAATAATTTTCATAATTAAAAATACGTTTCTGAATCAAAAATATGCATGGAATATGTTTTGGGCGGGTTTCACGTTTGAACGCCTCGAAAGAATTCAACAACACGTGTGAAGAATTTCATACTTAAAATTATACCTGTCAACCTTTCCAAAATGCTTGCCCGTTTCTGCCCTGGTTGGGGTGGAAGCAAAAACACGTTTATAAGCATAATTCGTCTCCAAATTACTTCACGGTGAAGAAATTGCACATAAAGAAACTAGACTTGAGTTTAAAAAAAAAAGAAAGTGCGGTATCGGAATTTTCGATGTTTAAATGTGTGTGTGTGTGGGGGGGGGGGAGATTTCGCAAATTCCTGATTTTTTAGTAGAAATGTATCAAAAATGGTACAAAGATGTTGAAAATACCCATGTGTTTTCTTTAGGATATTTCTAAAAACCCATTTCTTTTTGGTGATTCTTAATTTTGGAGGAAGGGGCATTACGACGCAATAAGTTTGAGACCCCCGATTAACACTAAATATAACCTGGGAAATCTGTGAGTGCGGTCACGACTTTTGGCGCGCAGATTGTTTACACGTATCCGAAGTGGACAGTAATGATCCAAATTACTTCATGGTGAAGAAATTGCACGTGGAGGGACTAGACTTAAGTACAAAAAAAAAAAAAAAAAAAAGATTTTTTGATTTCTAAGAAGAGGCAAGTGGAACTTTTGCAAATTCCAAATTTTTGAGTAGAACTCTACCAAAAATGATACAAAGATGTTGAAAACAGCTTGCGTCTTCTCTAGGATATTTCCCGAAAAGCATTTTTGATTTTTTTTGTGATTTTTGATCTTAGTGGTGGTGTTACGGAGAACGCATTCGAGACCCCTTTTAGAGCTAAATTTATTTTCGGACATCTTTGGAAGCTGCAGCTACGACTTTTCGTGTGTAAATTAATTATATGTATTTGGCACTTTCTGTAACGGAATTTTACGAAATTCCCCCTTTTCCCTCTTGGGGTCTGGGGGGGGGGCTTAAACACATTTCCAAGTGTAACCTTGCTCCAAATTATATCAATAAGATTAATTTTCATGCGTAGCTAACACGCACTATAAAGGGACTTTGTTAAATTTCTCTCTTCCCTCGCTTTAGAGCCAAGGGGGGGGGGAGGGGAGACACACGTTTTCAAAAGTAGATCTGCTGCAAGTTATTTGAAGGAAGCGACGCTTTGATGTGTCGATTGCTCATGCGTACCTAATACACATACTACCAAAAAAAATGCAAAATTACTCTGTACTCCCCACTCCCAGGAAAGGGGAGGGCATACAACACGTTGTCAAGTTTATATCTCCTCCAAATTATCTTAGGAATGCGATTTTTATTGTGTAGGTCGGTTATTCGTGTCCAACGCGAGATATGAAGAGATTTTTGAAATTCCTTCATTCCCATCATTTAAGAGCGGGGGGGGGGGGGGCAGGAACGCGTTTTCAAACATAACTCTGCAGATATTTAAGGAAGGCAATTTTTTGATATATTGGTTGGTTATGTGTATAGAACACGCCCTATAAAGGGATTTTGCGAAACTACTTCCATTTCGCAACCACTTTGGCGAGCAAGAAAACCACTACCAAACGCAACGGGACCTTTAACTTAGGTTTCAGTCGATTTGAATGTTTTTTTTTTTTTTTTTTAAAGATGAAATTAAATTTGGGTAACTTTTGTGACCATTATCTCGGTGCATATAAATTCTGACAAAAACCTGCAGTTATAAGAAAATTTTACATGTACAGTCACCCCCCAAAAAAACGCCACCCCCCACCTAATTTCGCCGTAAATTATCGTAGAAACATTTGACTGGTACCGATCGATTTGTAATAACATCTAGTTTATAACGGTATAGTTACATTTTGCCTATGGGGTCGTCTACATATTAAAATTGGCATTAACTTCATTTTTTTCAATAGCAACCCCTATTTTTGACTTCATATTCAGATTTCGGAGATCAAGGCGGTTGAAAAACATACCTATTTATATACCTTAAATCAATTTTAAATAGAGTTACACGTGAAAATGTATTAGGGGTCCGTCTATACATTTAGAATATATAAATCATGATCTACCAACCATTATACATTAAGTTTTACACCGGAAAAAAATTTAAGAAATGTTAATTAAAAAAAAAAAATGACTAATTCACAGAACTTTCTGAGTTAGTTTATGAATTAAAAGATTTTTATTGGTTTATATTGATTAAACATCAAATAGTTCACTTCATACGAAGAAAATTAAGTAGCTTGAATAGATATTAAAATATCTATCAAAAGAGAAAAAAAAAAAAGGTGAATGGTTTTAAATTTGTTTGAAAATTCAAAATTATTTTAACTCAAGCTGCCGTATAATTGTCTGAAACGGCGGCACTCAACCTGGTTCCCACGGCCGTTTCACAGTGACAATGGGAGTTTGTTCTGATACTGCAGTACTTTCATTTTCTTTAATTTAATTGACTTTTTAAAAATATTAAAACAGATTTTTTTTATTTTTATTTATTTATTTTTTTAATTAATTATTATTTTTTTTTCATGACATTATTAAAAACTTTTACATAAATCTCCACGATATTCTTTTGCTTTTATGTTTTATAATGTGTAACAAATTAATATGCAAAATAATAAATCCTACTACTTAATGGGATGCTCTAAAATTCTACTCTTTAACACAGATACCGAAGTGGACGGTGGTTGTAGAAAGGCTGACTACCCTTAATCTAAATCTTCACTTGAAAAGGTCAAAATGTTACATAACTCTCTTTTCTTAAGAAAAAAAGAAGATAAGGAGGAGGAGGAAAGATCAAAACGAATAGAAAGCATATTAAACGTTAATACCCTTTAAACACTGGAAAAGGGCGGGGTTTCGTATTGTGTGTCATTTGGGAGCTGTAGAGTGCCAGAAAATTACTTTATGTAATAAAACTTTTCATTTAAAGGGTATTTAAAGCAGCATTATGTTTAATACATAGACTATTCAGAAAAAAAGTACCATTCATCTGGTTCATGAAAAATAAAGAAAATTTTCTGGCAATGCTCTATGTATATACATTCTTGTCAACCTAACCCGGAAGATTACTGGTCCCGCCCCTTTCCGTACATTTTTTTCACATCAGTCTTTTTAGCGCCATGTCAGCCATTGGTGGCTAACACTGATCTTTCCATTTAGGCCAAGTCAGCCGGCAGTGTAAAATATGATATAAAACTACAGAACTTACATAGTTTTAAGTAATTACTGACACTTTATTTAAATTTTACTTCATGTTTTTTTTTCTTTTTTTTTTTTTTTTAATAGGATTTTTGTAGGATTATATCGTTAAGGCCTAATGGGGTTTATTGAAACTCGATAAACATAACACGCTTCTAAGCAGCACGTGTGGCCTGAATGGGATTTCCATAAGAATTCGCGTGGCGCTCAATGAGTTAATCGTAAATGTTTTTGAAGTTAATTACTCTAAAAATTAAATTGTGTACACACAGGGGCGGGAACTGACAGTGTTACGGGTTAGGTTGGCAAGTATGCATATATATTTTGCTTGAATTATAAAAATTTATAACACATTTTCTTCTTTTTTTAGTATTTTGTGTTTATATGTCTCATTAAAAATAAATACAATATTCATATATAAACATTTCCATACAGTAATGTATATAAACATATTGATTAAAGAAGTTTTGTTGATATTATATAATTATTCTTCTATCTGTATAGTATATTAACACAAATATATTTTGTAAATTTCGCAGCATCGAAAAACAGCAACATAGCTTCCATATCAAAGCTTAATGTAAATAGGACGTAAGCGTCCTGTAGCTAGTGTTGAAGTTTGAAAAAAAAAAAAATAATAATAATAATAATAGTGGGCTAAAAATACCCCAGAATAAATTAAAATGTTGTTTATTCTGGTTTTAGTCAGGTGATATCACTCGTGCTAAGTAGCTGGATCCGCCCTCTCTTAAGCTCAGGTTCAGCTCATCATTAAAATATTGATTTTAATATCTGCCGCACCAAAATGTTCAAAACACAAATGCCAATTTTCATATATTTTGAAATCTTCCCGTTTCAACGTTAAAAGCATTTACATTAGTTTATTTTATTTTGAATTTTTAAATTTAGACGTTTAAAGTCTTTTAAATGAAATTTCAGGATTCTGTAAGATCAATATCTATATATTTCAAAGTAATAAGACAATACCTTTGTTTTAAATTTTTATTCCATAATAACTGTGACTTTGATTTCGTGATTAGGAAATTGAAAATAAATACTGTTGAGCTATGTTCCAATAATAGATCTTATAAACTTAAAAAAATATATATATAAATAATAAACCAATTTTTCACTATTTGATTCTGTATTAAAAAACTTTTAATTGAAATTTGATATTTTATTATGTTACATTATGGGATAAATTTTAAATAACACAAAGCTTACAAACGGTACAGTAACCAAATGCAAATATGTCACAACAAAATTTAAACAGAAAATTCATGGTAAAAAATCTTTTTAAAATTATTAAATATCATAATAATAATAATAAAACGGTTGTCGAATGCATAATTGCTGTTTCATGCAATCAGTTTCGCTGTACCGTGTTTTCTAAAACATGATATCTAAGTAGAGGTGTACGTACTCTTGAATATTGAAATGCGAAAAAAAGTGTAACAGGGTTAAAATAGAATTTTAGTAGCGAAAAACTAGAAAAAGATATTTAATATTTATGAAGAAAGACTTAACATATTAGGATCGGATATATTCCTCTCTTGTACCGTAAGCCACGCCTTTTCACAATTTTTCTAAAACTTTATAATATAAAACAAAATAATTTGCATATTTGTAATTAAATCATTTAAGTTTTGTCTTCAATAATCGATGTAGAACATACCATTGTGATTTATGCATACCAGCGTCACATATAGAGTCAAATAGGAATATGCAAATTAGTCTTTTTTTTTAAATAGTGTTTCAGCGAATCAGAGGCATTCTTTTCTTTTGAAATTCTTTCACAATCCCTCACCTACATTGTGATAACTTTACAAAAATATGCCAATTTGTATAATAAACATCGAAATATTGCTTAGGAAACAAAAAAAAATAACATAAAGGTAAATTAAAATAGTTTTCCGTCAAATTATATACAAACATTTACTTATAGAGGATACAGATTATAACAAGTGGCGGCCCCCTAACAGGAATAAAAAGTGAAATATCACTGTAACTCAAAAAATAATGATAGGAACGAGCTGTAAATTTGGAAACCCATGTTTTTGATGATGCCCGTTCTATTCGTGCAAAAATTAACATAGGTCATAATTCATAATTTTTTCAAATATGAATTTATTAATAATTTTCATAATTCAAAATATGTTTTTTTAGCAAAAATTTGCATGGAATATGTTTGGGTCACTTCATTCTAACGAATAAAAAAAACAGAATTCAAATATCATAATTATTTCGTAAGATATGATTTATTGTTTGTCATATTCATTTAACATTAGCATCCCCAAACTTTGACAGCTTATAACTCTATGAAAAATTGTGCGAAATATATAAACTATACCATTTTCCGTGATGATTTGATCCAAAGAATTCAAATAAATTATAAAAAATGGGGATTACCATTGAAAAAAATGAAGTTGATGTCAGTTTTAATATGTAGACGACCCCCTAAGTAAAATCTAACTATAACATTATAAACTAGACGTTATTACAAACTGATTGGTACCAGTCGCATGTTTCTACGATAATTTACGGCAAAATTAGGTGGTGGGGTGGCGTTTTTTTTTGGGGTGACTGTACAAGAACAACAAATAGAAATCCTTCTAAAAATTTTCAGCTGTTTATTTGTGGAACAGCACGGAGTACCCGTGATATGTAATAATTTGCAAGTCAATCGAATGATTTTTGCGGCCACTGTTACTGTACATTCAACTTCAGTATACAGACTGTAATGATAAGAAATAATTTGGTGTGTCCTTGTACACAAACTTCAAACAAAATACTCATATAGAATTATACAGATAATTCTGTGTGGTTCATGAACATATGTAACATTTTGATAGTCAATCGGGGTATTTTTACGATCACTATAGCGGTAAAAACAGTCATATACACACAAGATCCCAAAAAACATTTTGAGTTCCGACAGAAATGCAGGGATGGAACACGGGCGCAGAATTCATACCACTATCAATGTAAGAAAATTTTCCACTTCTTAAATCAACGATATTATAGGGAAAGAAATTTCTTAAACAGATTCCGGTATGAAATCTGCGCCCGTGTTCCATACCTGGAAATGCTTCTATTGACGTTTCGGCAGCTAGATATTATTACTGGTATTTTGATACCTGCCACTGAAAATCTGCGGTGAAATTAATCGGGGAAGGGGAACTTTTTTTGCTTACAGTATATGCCAACATCTACTATAAAAACCTTAATGTCCCTTATTTTATATTTTTCATAATTAAAAAAAAATATATCTATTAAAAAGCAATAAATATTCACTAAATAAAAATTTAAACTTTTGCAGATATGTTAAGTACATATCTATTCTATTTTATTATGACACAATAGGATATAAACAGAATGTAAAGAAAATAGCATATAAACATCTATAAAAGAAGAAAAACAATAGCTTAATTTCAAAAGTTCCAAAAATTTGAAACTTATCTTTCAAACCTCGCTTAAAGTGAAACGAGCATAGAAAAGTTCTTTAAAAGCTCGTAAACAAAGTTGATTTAAATCTTCCGAACCATAAATAAAACATTTTATTCAAAATAATGTGCTTTCTGCGCTGACGCAATTAACGTAAATGAAGACAATGAACACTTATTAAGATTCCACAGCTCTATTTAAAGTCACTTCTTAAAAAACAATGTGATAAAAATGAAAATAAATAAAACAATGGAACACTTAGAAGATATTTAAACAAAGAGTCACTGAAATTCATTATTATGTAGAAAAGCTCAATTACTTATATAAAGTATAACGCTTAAATTCTTTTAAATTCTATTTGTTATGTGTAGTTTATTTTGGAAAATAAAACATTTTAAGTTTGTACAGATATTATAAATGAAAAAATTCAAAGAATTATTTAATGACTGTAGAGTTTAGAGGAAGAACACATTATGTGGAAATTTAGTAAAGTTAACCCTTAAATGCATAGCGATGTACATCTGCATCGTATGGCGTTTCTGCCAATATTTTAAAGCTTATCACTTGTATGTCCCTTCTGAGGGGACATTAAAAAATCGAGCCGCGCCTTAAGATGTTCCTCTGCAAATGAAATGTTATTTTTCTAAAACGTGTAACTATAGGCTATCTTTCGACTACCGGAAAATTTTAACAGAGAGATTTATTTTATTTAATGATGAAGTAAAATACAACAAATTATTGCAATTTTTCGGTAGCCAAATGGTAGTAAGTTGGAAACTATACGTGTGACGTTTCAAAGTAACGCCAAAAGGCGTGTTTTACGGTAAATATGCCGAGCGCAAAGGGTTAATTTATTCCAGAAAATATTTAGCTCCGCCTTTATTTCACACCACTTTATCTTTAGAATATTTTTCTCCATTATATAACCATGATAAAATAAGAAAAAATTACTTAAAAAAAAAGTGGTATGGATTAATAATGGAGCTAAAAGTACTCCGGAATAAATTAAAATATTGGCAGCTATGGTAAGGATAAAACCTTGTATCTCTTTATGTACCAACCTTTGAGGAATGTTATTATTATTATTTTTTTTTATTTTAATTTTACCAAAATTATTTTATGGTTTTTGAATTCAACTAGAACCTCTGGGAGTTTATTTCTTTATCAATGACAATTTTCATTGTTGACGCGTTATCTGAGTACAATTTCACTTCTGTGCGGGTATTACAAATTACAGTTTTTTATGAAAAAGAAACAATAAACTGCCGGAAAAACTGTTTTTGAATAGAAACACAGTAAAAGTAACGTACTACATTATATTTCTGAATATAGTGATAAACATGCATGAATAATATTGTTTTATTTTATCTTTTTTTAAGATGTAGAAATATATCAATACATTTTTATTTATTTATTTATTTTTGAAAAAATTCTTATGCGGATTTTTTCCCCATTAACTACACCCATTTCCCGATTGATTTCAAATGTTGTTTATTAAAAATAAAAATTCATGCATTTAAGGGTTAAGAAAATCAGTAGTAAAGAGGCTAAAATCCATATAACATAACAAGTTGCTGTGTCGATAAAATAATATTTTGTATTTAACTACAAAATATTGGAAGATTTTGTAGTACCAATAAATGCTTGATATTTAACCCTTTGAAGTAAAAGCTCTCATTAGAAGGCCACCAAAATTTATGAACAAAATTCAAGTAAAAGAAATAAATGACTCTTCCTGTTGCGTTATAAAAGTACGACTTTGTTTTAAAGAAATCTGGAATTAAATTATGCAGTTACGACTTAATAATTGTGCCCTCGCAGCGGGGACACTTCGTCTCACAAACAGTGCTGCCAAATTGAGGGAAATTTTTGTTTTCCCACCACTAAATTTTATTGAAACGGTTTCAGAATCATTTCGAAATATTTTTCGCAGAAATCATCTATGTAATTACGTACCCGTTATAAGTAAAATTTAACGGTGGCTGTTGAATAATAATTTCCCTCAAATCTGGAAGCACTGCTCACAGGATTAAACACGACCATAATCGAGGCTGCCACAGACGACTTTAATTTTTTTATTATTCTCATACCACTATTTCTATACCATAAAAGTTGTAATAATTTTATGCAGGCAAAATGCAGATAACTGTGAAAATACAATAATTTATAAACTTATATTATAGAATGGAAATACGGAAATAAAATAAAAAATTCTTCCGTGGCAACCCTGGTAATAAATCCTTTTACCACAATTTTCTTTTTCTTTTTTTTTTTTTTTTTTTTTTTTTATGTCACTTAGCATGTCCATCTATTCAACTCTTGAATTTCAGGAAGTACACATGTCTGAAATTATTTGCACTATTATAATACAAACCTTTTTTAGAACTAGATGTTTAACCTGGCGTTACTTGCACCGGGCATCTGAGGCCCGATCAATTTTTAAAGATTTTTAAACCTTACCCCTTGATACTGAAATTGACTACACCTAGTCTTGCTGAGCTTAACGTGACCTACGACACAAAAAAGATGTTTCTGAAATTTTGTTTCATTCTCTTCAGAGAAAAAGCTGTTTCAGGTCCGGCGCGAGCGCTTGCGTACATACGATTAACGCGAGTATCGTCGGGTTAAAAAGGCGTTTTAGAAGTCATTTACATGCACATTGTGTTCCGGAAGTCTCTTTCTGGTAAAACATTATTATAAAACAAAATATAACATCCAGGCAAAGTTTTTATTGCTAAATCCATTTATAATCAGCAATTTTTTATTATAAGAAAAATTTCAACATGTAGCACTTTTTTTGCTTGAAGCTCAATGAGCTGATAGCTTAATTCAGACAATTTGTTATGAACACTACTTAAGCAATCGATGCAATGGTTTCAATTATCCTGCATTTCAGTGCTGCAATATCGTCCATTTTTGAAGTATACATTTTTCTTTTAACATAACTGTATAGTTTGGTGTTCTAGTTGTATGGATTAAAACCTTTTGACTACACTAAGGTAAAAGACTTGGTTGAAATGTCTTTGATTGGATCTTTCTAAGGGATTCCAACCCATATTTACCTGACATAACCCCAGAGGAAGAAATTCAGTGAAGCTTCAGTCCGGGAAAACCGTGGTAACCATCTTTTGTTGGTAACCATCTTTTGTTGGTAACCATCGTTGAGACCTAACCATTCTACAAGTTTTTAAACCTGATGTACAATATTTTCATGTTTTTCACATCTGTGGGTAATTTACCAGTGGCAGAGTTGCCAGCTTTTTTAATTTGTCCTGGAGGATTGTTGTACCTGCCTTTTTTTTCGCACCAGAAGTTTTGCAAAATATTTCGCTCCAGTACGATTCGAATCGAAGAGAGGAGTTCTGAGTAGAACCTAGGTACTAATTTTACCTGCATCGATGAAACCTGACAAGAGCAAAATTGAAGAGAAACAGATTAGGAATGGTCCTAAACAAGGGCAGAAAAAAGAGTAGAAGGGGGCCTAAAAACATGAATTCTCCCCAGACCGTGACAACAATTAATTAAGGAAAAAATAAATAATTAAAAAATAAATAAATAATTAAAAAAAAAAAAAACATTTATCAAAATTACTGGTGTGAAAAAAAGTGGTACTAACAATGCTCCGGAATAAACTATTAAATTGGCAACTATGTATATGTAGTCTGGAAATGACGCTGAAATGGTTTGGTAAATGTGTCTCGTTATACCATAAGATCAGATTTCGTTTTTCACTATTCTAAATGCATTCCTTATTCCAATGACACTATAATATCGAGACTTTTTGAAAAAAAAAAAGAAATCTGGCCTGAAACAACCACACGACTTCCATTACCCACTATTACACCTATTATATGCACTTTTTGGAGATAATGTGATCAGAAGACATAGAATTGATCTAATGAAATAGACAACTAAAAATTTTCCAGTAAGAGAAAGTTAATGCACGCGTAAAAACATATAAAACAGAGTTTACATAGCGAGTAAAAAAAAAAACAGGTAGAGTTTCTTTTTCTTTTTTTTTTTTTTTTTTTTTTTTTTTGAAACACCAATTTCCGAGACCTAAAACTAATATATCTGATGAGGATGACTATTAATTTCCCTGTAATAACCACATAAAGCATGAGAAAGGATATCTAAAATGGGTTTATGTAAACATATTCAATAAAATCTTTAGAGCGGTTTTTGAGATACCGACCTTTACCAAAGCTTGGCATATTTAATTTTTGACCAGAAAACAACATTTACGTACAAAAGGATTGTTAAAAGCGGGTTATAATTGCAAGTTTGGAAAAAATCCATACAGCCGATTTGAAAGGAACACACTTGCAATACCTGAAATTCAGTTATTTGTACAGGACGCCTATCAATTTTCCTGAACTAACCAACTATATCATTCGAAAGGGCACCTAATAGAATGTTTATACAATAAATTTGAAGAAAATCATTAAAGCCTTTTTTGAGATATGGACTTACGGTTCCACTTCCGGTTTTTAATTTTCAACAAAATTTAGAAAATTCATCTGTACACCAGTTCTTATTCCACTGCCACTATATTATTGAGACTTATTAAAGAAAAAAAAAAAAAAAAAAAGAACACGACTTCCATTACCCATTATTACACGTATTATACGCACTTTTTGGAGATAATGTGATCAGAAGACATAGAATTGACCTAATGAAATAGACAACTAAAAATGTTCCAGTAACAGAAAGTTAATACATGCTTAAACACATATTAAACAGAGTTTACATAAAAAGTAAAAGTCCTCAAAGTCCTCCATTCTGAAGTTTCGTGTTTCTGTCTTTTAGTTTCGGAGATATAATAGTCAGAAGATTTTTACACACATACAGACACAAACACACTGACCAATTGCCAAATACCATTTTTTTCGACTCAGGAGACCTTAAAACATGTAAATCAGATGATATCTCGATATCGAATTTTTGGACCGAATACAATACTTCCATTGCCTACGATAGTCGGGTAAAAGAAGTAATAATATATATATATATATTGGTAGTTCCTTATTATGCAACAAACAGAATGTATCTATCTGCAATATACTGGATGTCCTAGCAGTTTTTATCAGGGAGAGATTTCTGTGACACCCTGTATAGCGATAAAAAAAACTTTTATGGCGAAAAAAAGGGAGAACCAACCAGGACAGCTAAAGCAATTGAATATTTTTTATCGTCAAGAAATTCATTAGTGGTTCTGTATTGTGAAGAAAACAGAACGTATGTATTTGCAATAATACAGCATGTCGTACTAACGGTTTGCATCACGTAGTGATTTTGTGACATCCTGTGTAAAGATAAAATAATTATCTGGCGAAAAATTAGAGAATCTAAACAACTAAAATAACCAAACAATTTTTATATCTACTTACATTTTAATTTAAAGCTTACTTGATCTTCCTTAAAGTAAGATTGAAAGGAAGCTTGATATTATATTTCCATAGTGTGGAAGATTTTGCATTTGCATTCGTTTGCATCACATAATTATTTTGCCTGATTGATCAATCTTTACTTTAGAGAATGTTTCCCTTTATTTTTTTTATTTATTTTTAGATAGTTTACACTTTTTCGACTTCGTGTGTATGCAATTTAGAATTTTGTACATTTCTGTACCAATTTTGCTTGCTTGATTATTTTTTAGCATACGAAACTCTGTTTTCTTTCCTTTTTAGAAATAAAGCCTAATTCAATACATTTCGAATATCGTCATATGCATATATATATATTTCAGGGAAATTAAAACGTTTCAGTTTGTTTCATATGTTTTTATTGATCCAGAAACTTTTTTAATGTTTGGGTTTGGCGCTATGTTGTCTTTTTACTCACATTAAGGCTCAGTAGAGTGGAATCTACAGATTAAAGTGGTTTCCAAACTAGTACCAACAGTCGCCTAAAGCTGGAATTAAAATATTCAAAAGAATTTATATAAATAACTCTTATAAATGGTGTCCTATTTTTAGGACGATGATGAATTATGGGTTAATTTGATAAAGCTATGTACAACATATTTTATATGGTGTTCAAAAATAGAACAATTTTCTTTTTATTATGATAAAATTTTTATAATATATCTAATCTGAATATACACGGTATTTCAAAAGTGTTTTCACAAAATAAAAGGGTAGACATACAAGATGAAGAATATTTACTATGGAAACTAGGATTTCACTCCAGTGAGTTTCAATACAATAGTACCAATCAGCACAAGTCATAATTTTTGACACGATATCTAATACTAACATTTTTAGAAGATCAACGTAAAATAAGGAAAATAAGCAAATTTCCAGTGAGAAGAAACAACATCGAGCCAGTCAAAGCGAAAATTGTTTTTGAATAGCGGCACATTCTTAATTCTGGATTAATTCTGTAATAAAATTCTTCAAAGCGACTTCATAGAAACTACAATGGATTGCATGTACAAAAATATTGGCAGGTATGAATCGAATGTATGATTCAGCACATGGACAAAATGCAGGAAAATTGTAACATGAGCTCTATGGAAGCATAAATTTTGAAGCCATTTTACATCGGTAGCGTTGAAAAAACCGGGAAACCAGCTCGTTCGTCATCTTAAACATAGGTATTGTATAGTTGCGAACGTTTTGTAGCCTCCGGAAAATTTTAACAGAAATTTTTATTTTATTGAATTAGCGAAAACTGTTTAATTCTTTCAGGGGCAGTGGTATATATTTTATACCACATAATTTCAGTTCCTAACTTCAAAAATTCATCCCAGAAATGTTTTCTAAAATTTTACTTTTTTACCTTACGCGAAAATATTAATTTATTGCTTTTCTTCTAATCTTGTTTTCAAACTGTGGTGGCACTTGATTTTAAAAGAAATGAAATTCATTGCCCCTGAAAGGGGTAACAGAGAAGTCACTTACAACAATTTGAATGAGGAAGTTTGGCCCTGTCTTAACTATCACACGTAAATACCAGGAGAGATTAGTTTTAAACGTCTGAGCCCGCATCGTAAGTATTCGTAGAACTGCCAATCTAATACGGATGATTGTTAGTACCGTCCCTGTTTCCACACTAGTCTTTTTTTAGAGTATTTTTCTTCTTAACTCATCGTAAATACATTTGAATACAAGAGAATTACCTTAAAAGTTAAGAGGTGGAGAAAAAGGGGCGGTATTAATAATCTTCTGATTAGGTTGGCAGCTCTGTATTCGACTTATCGGTTCTTCGCTACGTCCTGACCTTTTGACCGGTATACAGTACCCGTCTTTCTCGAGAAAATGTTTAATAATTTATTGTAGCTCGTTCACCTCTTACACAAATGTATGTTTGGTTTACGCATAACGGAGGCGAAGCTCACTTTTGCTCCGTTGTCTTACGCCTCTTGAATGATACTTATCCCGAACGATGGCAGGGATGGAACACGGGCGCAGTATTCATACTGGAATCTGTTGAAGAAATTTATCTACCTATAATATCGTTGATTTAAGAGGTAGAAAATTTTCTTACATTGATAGTGGTATTAATTCTGCGCCCGTGTTCCATCCCTGCGAAGGATTGATTGGTCATAGTAAAATTGTGACATGAAATAATCAAATTATTATTATAATCTAATTATTATGTATCATTAGCATTTCCCTTATGAAAGGAATTACCGCAATCCCGAGCAAAACAGTGTTGAAGAATACAGCCTTCATATTACCGTCGTCCAAGGCCTTTCCACCCCTGAAGCATGAGTGCAGTAATCGATTTTTTCCGTTGATGTCTTATTAATTGCCGGCGAAGGGGGAAGGGAACTGTGTAGGGATGACAGTATTTAATATACGGAAAACAGGGGAAAATTCATGTCGCGAAAGGACATTTAATATCTCTCACCGTCTTGATCACATTAGCAATATGTGTTAACAAATCGCGTTACTTAAAAGTAAAATAATGTATTTTATATTATGCATATAAAAGCATAAAAAAATACGTTAATTTGCTAAAATTCATAAGTTATAACAATTCGTAATAATATAGCTTACTCACACCATCAAACATATTTCATTTGTTTAATATAAATTTTCAATATCACGGATCACGGTCCTGGAGGCATCAAATTAAATACGTGGTCTGTAATAGTTCAAGTAAATCATTAGCGCCGTTGGCGACAGCGAGCGAGAACAAAGAAAGGTAGATTGAGGATCAGCGTTGAATTCTTTGATTCTTTTCTAACGTTCATCGCCCAGTGTGATTCGGCGGAGTTTCTTGCTGGGTCCAAACCCGAGCGCCAAAACTTAAATGCTCACATCGTGTACAAGAGAGCCGAAAATAAAAAATATAGAAATAAGAAAATTTCAGGAACGTCTCTTTACCGAATGACTGTCCTAATAAAATGCTATGCCGAACAATAATAATTATAAAACAAGAAACATGTTCTACCATTAAGAAATTCGTAAGAATCAGCAGGGTAAGCCTATAAGAAGGATGTGCCTCTGTGTTACCAGAAGAAGAGTCAAATTGCCGAACGCCAAGAAGCGAAGAAAAATGTTTAAAAAACTACGTGAAAGAGAGAGACCTATTGTACCCATTGTCCAAAATCATTTTAAATGGGTTTAGAGTGTTTTAACAAACATCATTTTGCATAGTATAATGTAATAAGTTATCCTACATATAAATTAATAAAAAGTATAATATAATGTATATATTTTTAGTATTTGTATGTTGCATATCCTATATTTATAATTTAGAGCTTATTCCATTAATTTGCTTTTAAGAATCCAACTGAAAATCCCATTAACTTGAACAAGAAGAGCGTCACGGCCCCCACGGAAGCACATCCGTCACCCAGATATGGGTGATGCGGCGACAAACGTGTTAAGGAATACAAACCGTTCAACATTGATTTTCTTCTATTTCTTTCTTCTTAAATGCGATTTATAATTAAGATTTTAATTTATTTTAAATAAAAATGAGTTAGTTGATGTTTAATGCGTTAAACTTCATATAATATGATATACAATATATCATTTCTTTACATAAGATAATTCGTCGCCTTCTACAAGGCTCACAAAATTTCTCAAGTTTATAAGAGTATATTTAATATAAGATACAAATGTAATACTATAAGATATTTCGGATTAATAAGTGAGAGAGAGAGAATGATAGAGAGAGAAGAAAAGACTGACTTAAAATATATTGTCACCGGGTGTATTCCTATTTCGAACTTTAAACCTCGGCTTTACGTGTTACTCTAAAAAGTTACGTTACATTATTTAACAAAATGATTTTATGTATTCGATATTAATTCATTTAAATTTTGTTTTCAGTAATTCATGTGGTAAATGACATTGTCGTTTACACCGATATCAAATGAAGAGTAAAACACTTTTTAACAACAACATAAGAAACGAATTAGTCACTTTTTAATTTGAAGTATTATTTAAAAAAACAAAACAAAAACTAAAGGTTTTTTTTTTTACTCCGGTTAGAATTAGCATCCGACAATGCGTTAATTTTAGAAAAATATATTAATATCGTTTTGAAATGTCCGAACGCAAATTTATAAAATGTAGCCATTTTTCTAAAAACCCCTAAAAAACTAAAGTTCGCAGCGATGTTCGAATGTTAATTATAAAGCCATAAAACGCATATTTTAATTTCAAATAATATTTATATAATAAAAAGGAATATTGCAAAACTTTTCCGATATAACTTTAACTTTCTGTTACAGATGATTAAAATGATAACACGATCGCCCCTCCCCCTCATGTAAATAAGAAATAAATATTAGGTGCACCGGAAAGTTCTGTCGTTTTGAATTAAGATACTGACGTCGAAATTTATCCTGGATAAAATTTAAGATATTCTTAGGTAACTTATAAAATGGTTATTTGTAAAGTACCATGTAAACACTATTAAACAAAAATTTCCGGTTTCACTTTATTAATTCAAAACGACATAACTTTCCGGTACACCTAATATATCTTTACAACTCAAAACCTTATGAGAGAAATTATCTATAACTTTGGAAACCTTTTTGACGATGCGTTTTCTATTGGTGTAAAAATTAATGTAGATCATAGTTAAAAAAAATTTCAGAATATCAAATGTATTAATAATTTTCATAATTAAAAATATGTTTCTAAATCAAAAATATGCATGGAATATGTTTTGGACGGATTTCCCGTTTGAACGCCGCGACAGAATTCAACAACATTTGGCAAGAATTTAAGTCTGTACCAAACTTAAAATTATATCTGTCAACTATTGCGAAATGCTTGCCCGTTTCTACCCTGGTTAGGCATGATGTAAAAACACGTTTGTAAGCATAAGTCGGTTCCCAATTACTTCACGCTGAAGAAATTGCACATGAAGAAACTAGACTTGAGTTAAAAAAAAAAAAAAAAAGAAAAGAAAAGAAAAGAAAGAAACTGCAGTTATCGGAATTTTCGATGTTTAAGTGTGTGTATGTGTGTGTGGGGGGGATTTCGCAAATTCCTGATTTTTTAGTAGAATTGTATCAAAAATGGTACAAAGATGTTGAAAACACCTATGTGTTCTCTTTAGAATATTTCTAAACACCCATTTTTTGTTTTTTGTGATTTTTGATTTTGGTGGAAGGGGCGTTACCACGCAGTAAGTTCGAGACCCCCTATTAACGCTAAATATGTCCTAGAAAATCTATGAGTGCGGTCACGACTTTTGGCGCGCAGATTGTTTACATGTATCCGAAGCTTACAGTAATGGGATTTTACGAACACCTCCCCCCCCCCTTATCCCTCATGAACGGCAGAATGCAAAGACACGTTTGAAGTATAACGCAGTTCCAAATTGCTTCATGGTGAAGAAATTGCACGTGGAGTGACTACACTTGAGTAAAAAAAAAAAAAAAAGAAAATCTGTGATTTTTGATTTTTTGATTTCTAAGAGGACACAAGGGGGAAAATCGGTTTTCAGGAGAATATTTGCTAATTCCGAATTTTTGAGTAGAACTCTACCAAAAATGGTACAAAGATGTTGAAAACAGCTTGCGTCTTCTCTAGGATATTTCCCGAAACCCATTTTTGATTTTCGATTTTTGATCTTTGGGGGGGGGGGGGGAGCGCATTCGAGACACCTTTTACAGCTAAATTTTTTTGGACATTTTTGAGAGCTGCAGCCACGACTTTTGGTGTGTAAATTGTTTATATGTGTCTGGGGACAATAAACACATTTCCAAGCGTAACCTTGCTCCAAATTGTCTCAATAAGATTAATTTTCATGTGTGGCTTACAACACGCACTATAAAGGGACTTTGTTAAATTTCCCTCTTCCCTCGCTTTAGAGTCAGGAAAGGGGGGGGGGGAGAAATACACGTTTTCAAGAGTAGATCTGCTGCAAGTTATTTCAAGGAAGCGACGTTCGATTGCTTATGTGTACCTAATACATATACTACGAAAACAATTGCGAAATTACTCTCTACTCCCCACTCCCGGGGAAGGGGAGGGCATACAACACGTTGTCAAGTTTATATCTGCTCCAAATTATCTTAGGAATGCGATTTTTAATGTGTAGGTCGGTTATACTTATCCAACGCGAGGTATGAAGAGATTTTTCGAAATTCCCTCATTTCCATCATTTAAGAGCGGAGGGGGGGGGGGGCAGGAACGCGTTTTCAAACATAACTCTGATCATATTTCATTAAGGCAATTTTTTGATATATTGGTTGGTTATGTGTATAGAACACACACTATAAAGGGATTTTGCGAAATTACTTCCATCCTCCCACCCCCGTGGCGAGCTAGAAAACCACTACCAAACGCAGCGGGAACTTTAACTCAGGTTTAAGTCGATTTGATTTTTATTTTTATTTTTTATTTATTTATTTATTTTTTTTTGTGTAATTAAATTTATAAGTCATTCGGGTAACTCTGTTACCATTATCTCGGTGCATATAAATTCTGACAAAAAGCATATAAATTCTACAGTTGTTTATTTGTGGAACAGCACGGAGTACCCGTGATATGTAATAATTTGCAAGTCAATCGTATGATTTTTGCGGCCACTATTGCGGTACATAAAAAATCAGCATACCTAATACATATACCACAAAAAAATTGCGAAGTTACTCTCTACTCCCCATTTCCGAGGAAGGGGAGGGCATATAACACGTTCTCAAGTTTATATCTGCTCCAAATTATCTTAGGAATGCGATTTTTAATATGTAGGTCGGTTATGCGTGTCCAACGCGATATATAAAGAGATTTTTCGAAATTCCCTCATTCCCACCATTTAAAAGCGAGAGGGGGGGGGGGGGGCAGGAATGCGTTTTCGAACATAACTCTGCTTATACTTATTTCAGGAAAGCAATTTTTTTATATATATATTGGTTAGTTATGTGTATAGAACACGCCCTATAAAGGGATTTTGCGAAACTACCTCCATTTCCGCACCCCTGTGGCGAGCTAGAAAACCACTATTGAACGCAGCGGGAACTTTAACTTAGGTTTCGGTCGATTTGAATGTCTTTTTTTTTTTTTTTTTTTTTTTTTTGCAGATGTAATTACATTTATAAGTCTTTCCGATGACTTTTGTGACCATTATCTCGGTCATATAAATACTGACAAAAACCTGCAGTTATAAGAAATTATTTATGTGTCCCTGTACACGAACAACAAATAGAAATCGGTCTAAAAATTTACAGCTATTTATTTGTGGAACAGCACGTAGCACCCGTGATATGTGACAATTTGCAAGTCAATCGTACGATTTTTGCGGCCACTATTCCGGTACATACAAATTCAGTATATAAATCGCAATGATAAGAAATAATTTGGTGTGTCATTGTACACAAACTGCAAACAAAATACTCATATAAAATTATACAGCCTATTCTATGTGGTTCATGAACATTTGTAACATTTTGATAGTTAATCGGGGAATTTTTAAGATCACTATAGCGGTAAAAACAGACACACACATACAAGATCCCAAAAAACCTTTTGAGTTCCAACAGAGATGCTTCTATTGACGTTTCGGCAGCTAGACATAATTATTGGTGTTTTGATACCTGCCACTAAAAATCTGCGGTAAAATTAATCGGGAAAGAAGAATTTTTTTTGCTTACAGTATATGCCTACATTGACAATAAAAACCTTAATGTTCCTCATTTTATATTTTTCATAGTTAAAAAAAAAAAAAAATCTAGTAAAAAGCAATAAATATTCACTAAATGAAAATTTTAAACTCTTGCAGATATGTTCAGTACATATATATTCTATTTTATAATGATGCAATAGGATATAAATAGTATGTTAAGAAAATACCATAGCTGCCAAGTTTTTAATTTATTCCGGAATGTTGTTAGCCCCGCCCTATTTTCCTACCGTAATATTTGTAGAAAAATTTTCTTCAATATATAACTATGATTAAATATGAAGAAAATTACTCTAAAAAGATAACAGTGCGAAAAAACGACGGGGCTAACATAATTTCGGAAAATATTAAAAAACTTGGCAGCTATGAAATACCATATCAAACATCTATAAAAAAGAAAAACAATAGCATAATTTCAAAAGTTCCAAAAATTTGAAACTTATCTTTCAAACCTCACTTAAAATGAAAAGAGCATAGAAAAGTTCTTTAAATGCTCGTAAACAAAGTTGATTTAAATCTTCCGAACCATAAATAAAACACTTTATTCGAAATAATGTGCTTTCCGCGCTGACCCAATTAACGTAAATGAAGACAATGAACACTTATTAAGATTCCACAGCTCTATTTAAAGTCACTTATTAAAAAACAATGTGATAAAAATGAAAATAAATAAAACTATGGAACACTTAGAAGATGTTTAAACAAAGAGTCACTGAAATTCATTATTATGTAGAAAATTTCAATTACTTATATAAAGTATAATGCTTAAATTCTTTTAAATTCTATTTGTTATGTGTAATTTATTTTGGAAAATAAAACATTTTAAATTTGTACAGATATTATAAATGAAAAAATTCAAAGAATTATTTAATGATTGTAGTGTTTAGTGGAGGAACACATTATGTGAAAATTTAGTAAAGTTAACCCTTAAATGCATAGATATGTACAGTCACCCAAAAAAAAAACGCCACCCCCCCCACCTAATTTCGCCGTAAATTATCGTAGAAACATTTGACTGGTACCGATCGATTTGTAATAACATCAAGTTTATAACGGTATAGTTAAATTTTGCCTAAGGGGTCGTCTACATATTAAAACTGGCATTAACTTCATTTTCTTCAATGGCAACCCCTATTTTTGACTTCATATTCAGATTTCTGAGATCAAGGCGGTTCGAAAAACATACTTATTTATATACCTTAAATCAATTTTAAATAGAGTTACACGTGAAAATGTATTAGGGGTCCGTCTACACATTTAGAAAATATAAATCACGATCTACCACCCAGTATACATTATTTATTAAGTTTCACACCGGAAAAAAATTTCAGAAATGTTAAATATAAAATAAAAAAAATGACTATTTCACAGAACTTTCTGAGTTAGTTTATAAAAATTAAAAGATTTTTATTGGTTTCTATTGATTAAACATAAGATAGTTCACTTCATACGAAGAAAATTAAATAGCTTGAATAGATAATAAAATATCTATCAAAAAAAAAAAAAAAAAGATGAATGGTTTTAAATTTGTTTGAAAATTCAAAATTATTTTAACTCAAGCTGCCGTATAATTGTCTGAAACGGCGGCACTCAACCTGGTTCCCACGGCCGTTTCACAGTGACAATGGGAGTTTGTACTGATACTGCAGTACTTTCATTTTCTTTAATTGACTTTTTTAAAATATTAAAACATATTTTTTTATTTTTATTTATTTATTTTTTTAATTAATTATTATTATTTTTTTTTTCATGACATTATTAAAAACTTTTACATAAATCTCCACGATATTCTTTTGCTTTTATATTTTATAATGTGTAACAAATTAATATGTAAAATAATAAATCCTACTACTTAATGGGATGTTCTAAAATTCTGCACTTTAACACAGATATCGAAGTGGACGGTGGGCGTAGAAAGGCTGACTATCCTTAATCTAAATCTTCACTTGAAAAGGTCAAAAAATTACATAACTCTTTTTTTTTTTTAAAGGAAAAAAGAAGAAGATAAGGAGGAGAAGGAAAGATCAAAACGAATATAAAGCATATTAAACGTTAATACCCTTTAAACACTGGAAAAAGGCGGGGGTTTGTATTGTGTGTCATTTGGGAGCTGTAGAGTGCCAGAAAATTACTTTATGTAATAAAACTTTTCATTTAAAGGGTATTTAAAGCAGCATTATATTTAATACTTAGACTATTCAGAAAAAAAATACCATTCATCTGGTTCATGAAAAATAAAGAACATTTTCTGGCATTGCTCTATGTATATACATTCTTGTCAACCTATCCCGGAAGATTACTGGTCCCGCCCCTTTCCGTACATTTTTTTCACATCAGTCTTTTTAGAGCTGTGTCAGCCATCGGTGGCTGATACTGAACTTTCCATTTAGGCGAAGTCAGCCGGCAGTGTAAAATATGATATAAAACTACAGAACTTACATAGTTTTAAGTAATTACTGACAATTTATTTAAAATTTACTTCATGGTTTTTTTTTTTTTTTTAAATAGGATTTTTATAGGATTATATCGTTAAGTTCTAATGGGGTTTATTGAAACTCGATAAACATAACACGCTTCTAAGCAGCACGTGTGGCCTGAATGGGATTTCCATAAGAATTCGCGTGGCGCTCAATGAGTTAATCGTAAATGTATTTGAAGTTAATTACTCTAAAAATTAAACTGTGTACACACAGGGGCGGGAACTAACAATGTTACGGGTTAGGTTGGCAAGTATGCATATATATTTTGCTTGATTTATAAAAATTTATAACACATTTTCTTCTTTTTTTTTAGTATTTTGTGTTTATATCTCTCATTAAAAATAAATACAATATTCATATATAAACATTTCCATACAGTAATGTATATAAACATATTGATTAAAGAAGATTTGTTGATATTATATAATTATTCTTCTATCTGTATAGTATATTAACACAAATATATTTTGTAAATTTCGCAGCATCGAAAAACAGCAACATAGCTTCCATATCAAGGCTTAATGTAAATAGCCACGCCTTTTCACAAATTTTCTAAAACTTTATAATATAACGCAAAATAATTTTGCACATTTGTAATTAAATCATTTAAGTTTTGTCTTCAATAATCGATGTAGTAAATGCCATTGTGATTTATGCATCCAGCGTCACATATAGAGTCAAATAGGAATATGCAAATTTGTCTTTTTTTTTAAATAGTGTTTCAGCGAATCAGAGGCGGGGCTTCTTTTCTTTTGAAATTCTTTCACAATCCCTCGCCTACATTGTGATAACTTTACAAAAATATGCCAATTTGTATAATAAACATCGAAATACTGCTTAGGAAACAATAAAAATAACATAAAGGTAAATTAAAATAGTTTTCCGTCAAATTATATACAAGCATTTACTTATAGAGTATACAGATTATAACAAGTGACGGCCCCCTAACAGGAATAAAAAGTGAAATATCACTGTAACTCAAAAAATAATGTTAGGAACGAGCTGTAAATTTGGAAACCCATGTTTTTGATGATGCCCGTTCTATTCGTGCAAAAATTAACATAGGTCATAATTCATAATTTTTTCAAATATGAATTTATTAATAATTTTCATAATTCAAAAAATGTTTTTTTAGCAAAAATTTGCATGGAATATGTTTGGGTTACTTCATTCTAACGAATAAAAAAAAACAGAATTTAAATATCATAATTATTTCGGAAGATATGATTTAATGTTTGTCACATTCATTTAACATTAGCACCCCCAAACTTTGACAGCTTATAACTCTATGAAAAATTGAGCGAAATATATAAACTATACCATTTTCCGTGATGATTTGATCCAAATAATTCAAATAAATTATAAAAAAGGGGGGTTACCGTTGAAAAAAATGAAGTTGATGTCAGTTTTAATATGTAGACGACCCCCTAAGTAAAATCTAACTATAACATTATAAACTAGACGTTATTACAAACTGATTGGTACCAGTCGCATGTTTCTACGATAATTTACGGCAAAATTAGGTGGGGGGGGTGGCGTTTTTTTTTTGGGGCCTGTACATCTGCATCGTATGCATACTTGCCAACATCCTAATTAATATTCCGTAGTGTTGTTAGTCCCGCCCTTTTTTTCACAACAGTAAATTTTTAGAGTAATATTCTCCAAATGGAATTACGATTAAATAAGAAGAAATATACTCTAAAATGATGCTGGTGTGAAAAAGAAGGCGGGGCTAACAATACTATGGAATATTAATTGGTATGTTGGCAAGTATGCGTATGACATAGCTGCCAATATTTTAATTTATTCCAGAACATTTTTAGCTCCGCCTTTATTTCGCACCACTTTATTTTTAGAATATTTTTCTCCATTATATAACTATGATAAAATAAGAAAATTTTACTCTTAAAAAAATGTGGTATGGATTAAGTATGGAGTTAAAAGTACTCCGGAATAAATTAAAATATTGGTAGCTATGGTATGGATAAAACCTTGTATCTCTTTATGTAGCAACCTTTGCGGAATGTTATTATTATTATTTTTTTAATTTTAATTTTACCAAAACTATTTTAAGGTTTTTGAATTCAACTAAAACCCCTCGCAGTTTATTTCTTTATCAATGACAATTTTCTTTGTGGCGCGTTATCTGAGTACAATTTCACTTCGGTGCGGGTTTTACAAATTACAGTTTTTTATGAAAAAGAAACAAAAAACTGCAGAAAAAACTGTTTTCGAATAGAAACGAAAGTAACGTAACAAAGTAAAAGTAAAAGTAGAAAGTAAAAGTAACGAATTACATTATATTTCTGAATATAATGATAAATTTATACAAGACAAATGTAGTTTTATTTATTTATTTATTTTTTTTTTTTAAGATGTAGAAATATATCAGTACATTTTTATTCATTTATTTATTTATTTTTGAAACAATTCTTATGCGGATTTTTTTGCAAATTAACTACACACATTTCCCGGTTGATTTCAAATGTTGTTTATTAAAAATAAAATTCATGCAATTAAGGGTTAAGAAAATCAGTTGTAAAGAGGTAAATTAATAGCTAAAATCCATATAGCATAACAAGTTCCCGTGTCGATAACAGAATATTTTGTATTTAACAACTACAAAATATTGAAAGATTTTGTAGTACCAATAAATGTTTCATATTTAACCCTTTGAGCTAAAAGATATTGCTCTCAGTAGAGGGCCACCAGAATTTATGAACAAAATTCAAATAAAAGAAATAAATGACTTTTCCTGTTGCGTTATAAAAGTACGACTTTGTTTTTAAGAAATCTGGAATTAAATTATGCGGTTGCGACTTAATAACTGTGCCCTCGCAGCGGGGACACTGCGCCTCACAGGCAGTGCTGCCAGATTTCAGAGAAATTTTTATTCAACATCCACCGTTAAATTTTACTTGTAACGGTTACCTAATTACATAGACGATTTCTGTAAAAGTTGTTTCCAAATAATTAGCAAACCGGTTTCAATTAAAATTTAGTGGTGGGTGTTAACAATTTCCCTCAATTTGGCAGCACTGCTCACAGGCAGATCGGCCAAATTGAGGGAAATTTTTATTTTCCCACCACTAAATTTTAATTGAAACGGTTTCGCAATTATTTCGAAACATTTTTCACAGAAATCGTCTATGTAATTAGCTAACAGTTATAAGTAAAATTTTCTGGCAGCACTGCTGAAACTGCTTCGCAATTATTTCGAAATATTTTTCACAGAAATCGTCTATGTTATTAGCTAACCGTTATAAGTAAAATTTTCTGGCAGCTCTGGCAGCACTGCTCACAGGATTAAAGACGACCATAATCAAGGCTGCCGCAGGCGACTTTTTTTTAATTATAATCATACCACTATTTCTATAACATAAAATTTGAAATAAGTTTATGCAGGCAAAATGTAGGTAACTGTGAAAATAATTTATAAATTTATATTATGGAAATAGTGGTACGAAGGAAAATAAAAGAGTCACCTGTGGCAGCTCTGATAATAAATCCTTTTACCACAAAGCATTTTTTCCCCCAAAAAATGTCCATCTATTCAACTGTTCAACGTCATTAAGTACGCCGATCTGAAATTTTTTGCACTAATATAATACAAAGCTTTTTTACAACTAGATATTTAACCTGGCGTTATTTGCACCAGGCTGCTGAGGCCCGATCAATTTGTTAAAGCTTTTTAATCCTTACCCCTTAATACTGAAATGGACTACCCTGTCTATCAGAGTTTAAGGTGAACTACGACACAAAAAAGGTGTTTCTGAAATTTTGTTTCATTCTGTTCCGAGAAAAAGCTGTTTCAAGTCCGGCGCAAGCGATTTATTTATTTATTTTTAGGTAATTTACACTTCTTTCACTTTGTGTGTATGCAATTTAGAATTTTGTATATTTCTGTACATTTCTGTACTATTTTGCTTGCTTTATTATTTTTTAGCATATGAAACTCTTTTTTCTTTCCTTTTTAGAAACAAAGCCTAAATCGATACCTTTCGAATATCATCATATGCATATACATATATTCCAAGGAAATTAATATATTTCAGTTTGTTTCATATATTTTTATTGATCCAGAAACGCTTTTAATGTTTGGGTTTATACTTACTATACTTTACATTGAAAAAGGATTTTCTGTATTCATATTTGTTAATTTGTGTGTCAACGGCATTGTTCCTGGCGTATACGTATATATGCCAGGAACACTTGCCGCGTCGAATTCTGAGGATAAATTTTAATTAATCAAATCACAATTATGTACGCTTTCGTTTAAAAAATGAAACGTTTTAGCAGAACGCCAAAAGGCAGGAATTAGTGTGAAAAATAGTAAAATACTTTGATAGCAATGTATTGATGCAATGCAAACGAAGAAATGATAATAAACGCCTCGATTTCGCATAAAATCAGTTGTACTAACTTTTCTATGGATTTAATTCTAAATATCGTACAACATCATTAGACAAAATAACGTAAAATGATTGTCTTTAGTTACTCCGCCCTGTATTGTTTCAAAGGAATATTTTCCGCATTGTTACTCCCTTTAATTTGGAATAGAGCCAGTTTAATTAAAGAAGGGTGCATGTAACAACTTTATCAAGATGTGTAATTTCCCATGAAATAATCAAATCCACACTTTACATTCCGAAAGTATGCAAAATACTTTAATTGAAACTTCTTAATACGGTTATTTATCATTAAGATACAGTGAAGAATTTATTGTATCATTTACCCTTAATCTATTATCATTTGGATTGTGGCCAATACATAATGAAGACAAGCATCTACTTTATTGTCTGGGATTTTTAATTCACTTTTGTTTTTTAAAAATATAAAAGTAGACATAGAAAAGTAGATTGAAATAGAAAGAGTTTATTAAAAATTCTTTTTAGTAAAGTTAATTTTTTCTGCTTAGCGAAATGCTGCTTTTTTTTTTCTTTGTCCCTTTATTTAAAATTGATTAAAACGCGTATTGTAGTAATTTATGCAGATTAAATTAAACGAAAGTATGAGAGCGAATATATATATATATAATCACATAGCAAGGGAAATCTGCCCAGTTTACGAATCATTTAAAGTTCTTTAGAAAATCAATGTTCGAAATATTAATTTAAATAATTATTTTCTGAAAGAATAAGGTGTAAAGTTTAGGTCGATACGTAGACTAATAATTGCCGTTCTCTTAGATTTAAAAAAAAAAAAAAAAAAAAGTTTACACGAATAACATAAATGCTGTAGTAATCTTTCAAGGGAGGTGGTATAATAAGCAAATTTATAATTCTTTTCAAAGTGTTAATTAGCCCTTTGCGGTCCAAGATAATTGGGATCATTTAAATTATTGCCACCGGATTTCACGAACAAAATTAAAAGAAAAGAAGTTGACGACCTTTTCTGCTATGTTATAAAAGTAAAATTTTGCTGAAAATTTTCTGGGATGAAATTTTGCAGTTGAAAATTAAAATTAGGTGATGTTGTAGTGGCATCACCGCCCCTGAAAGGGTTAATGTTGGCGCACGGACCCGCCTTGTTTAAAGAACTTTTTTGTTACTTTCCTCTCACGTAAAAATATTCTCAAATTGTTAATTTTCAGAAGGGGTCGTACTCTTCGTCCTTGTTTCGGGAATCTTTCAGGGGTCAGAAACCCCTTTTCGCGACTAGTATATTCCTACAGAAATCTTTATTGTATATGCATAGCTGCCAAGTTTTTTAATTTATTCCGGAATGTTGTTAATCCCGCCCCTTTTTCACATCGTAATATTTTTAGAGTAAATTTCTTCATATTTCATGATATTATATATTGAAGAAAATTACTCTACAAAGATTACGGTGCGGAAAAAAGGGAAGGGCTAACAACATTCCGGAATAAATTAAAAAAAACTTGGCAGCTATGTATATGTGTTATACAGTGTTGTGATAAACTAATATAGATTTTATTGTATAAAAATAGCGGAAAATAGTTGAAAATTTTCCTACTTGAAAGTGCGCTGACAAAATCTCCCTGTTATAGGCTCCCAGTTATTTATAGTTCTTGTTATGATACAGGCTTATTTATTATTATTATATCGTCCATGTGATTATTATTCTATTGTCTTGTTTTTAAAGTTATTATTTTTATAGGCCTGTTTTGTGACAAAATTTATGACTCAAAATTCGGAATGAATTTTGACCGACTTTTTGCCTATTTTAATAAGTTGTCTTAGAAAGTTAATGCAGTGCAATTTTCAATTTTTAATCACATGCGAGCCCGTATGGGACATGTAAACTTGTATGATCATGATGACGGATTAAAACCATATTTGTTTATAAAATATGCCATAGTTACCAACATCTAATTTATTCCAGAGAGTATTTTTTGCCCCGTCTTTATTTCGCCCTACTTTATTCATAGTATAATTTTCTCATGTATAGAAAAGTAATAAAATAAGAATACATTATTCTTAAAATAATAGTGGTATGATACAGGTCAATTTTTATGTCTACTAACTTTTTACATGTAATACTATTATAATTTACATAACCTATTAAAACTAAAATTATAAAATTAATTTATAATAATCAATTGAAAAATTCCACTATTATAAAAGATATTTAAAAAAAAAAAAATCTAAAATTTCCCAGTTGCCAAAAGTGTAAAAGTTGGCAAATATGTAATATTGAAATTAATTCTTGTATTTTATTTATTTATTTATTTATTTTATTTTATTTATTTATTTATTTATCTATTTATTTTTTTGTCTTATAAGGTAGTATGCGAAATGATTAAATATCTATTATTCTATATACAACACATATGCTTTCACATTTATCCCTTTCTTTGAAATATATATTGTTTACTTTTTATATTCTAAAAATAGACATATGTTCGTTTTATATAAAATAAACTTACCTGAGATTGACTTTATGAGATAAAATTCAATTTTATGTAATACAACTCTAAATGTATTTCCAAAGGAAAAGTGGGAATACTTATATACAATGCCTTCAATATTTTATACATTCGGAAAATGGAATTTCTAAAAAGTAGATTCATCAATTTTTTATTCAATAAATATCGTCCTTCTCCTCATGTTCATAAATGAATAAAATATTATTTACAAAGAGACAAAAATCTCATCTGTTGAAATGTCTCTTTTGCATTTTAAATTTTCAATTTGGTTAACATAACAAAAGAACTTTTTTGGATAAAAGCCAAAATGGAATTTTTCGAGATTTTTACCTTATAAAAAATATGTTAAATGTAAATCAATCAATATTTTTACAAAAATATAATTTAAAAGTTAAGATTCTGAATTTATTTATTTTATTTTTCAAGATTCAAAATGTATTTTAATGGCTGTGTTAAGTCCTGTTATCTACTTATGAGATAAATAATTAAAAACCATGTATTTGGCATAGATTTTGAGCACTTTTCCAAATATAATTGCAGGATTAAACTTTCAATATATTTTACTTCTATTGCGATGCATTATAGTACACTGTGGATGGAGAAAACTCTTTAACATATTCATAGCCGCCAACTTCTACGTATTTTTGCCACTGGAAATTTTTCATAATTTTTATAGCAATTTTCTTCGATTAACCTTAAGGCTATTTTTACAAAGAAATACTGGTGTTAAAAAACTGTACAAGCTGGCACCTATGCATATTTATAGTCTTATATTTAAAGAAACTAAATTTAATATTTTGCTTTTGTGAAGCCATGTATACTGTTTTAAATAGAAAAGCTGCAAAATAAAATTTGATTTAAACTCTTTCAGAGAGAGAATTCAGTTACGATCGTTATCTACCGTAAGTTACCAGAATTTACGAGCAAAATTATGAGAAAAGTTATAAATTGAATTTTTTTCCAATAAATTTTAAAAATAAAATCCTGCTGAAAAATTTCGAGAGGAATTCTTGCTGTTGGAATTTAAAATTAGTTTGTTAGTATAAGTAACCATCGCCCTATAGAAACTTAACTATAAAGGAAGGAATATCCCAAACAACCCCAAGCTTAACTAAAACCATACCCACAGATTGATTACTTTTATTGGTCTAACAAGGAAATTTTAAATGAATAAATAAAATTTCCGTTGAAACCAAACCAAGCTTAAATTAAAGAGTACAGTTGCAAACATTTTTCTCAGGCCTAGGACACTAGTGCAGCCAATCGGCCTTAAACCCACAACCCAGCCCAACCAGGAGCATTCTTAGCCCCGTCAATTAACAAGCCACTTTCTTTATAAGAGAATTTTTTGCTTTTTTATCGTAGTCATATATTGGACAAAATTATTCTATAAATGAAGTGGTGTAAGATAAAGGCGGGGCTAAAAAAGCCCCTAATAAATTAAAATGTTTGCAACTCCGTTAAAGATTATAGTCGAAAATATAGTGTATGGTACAGTCAGAAAAAAAATGCATACAGCTGTTTCGGTAGCCTAAAAGCGTACCGTCTTCAGTGCAAAAAGGACTGACTGACCTTTTTGCACTGAAGACGGTACGCTTTAGGCTACCGAAACAGCTGTACGCATTTGCAATATTTTTCTTTGGCGTTTCTGACGTAGTAGTTTATTCGGGTTTTAATGTTTCCATTCTCATTTAATTTTTTTAATTTTTTAATTCCATTCATTTTTGTGCCATTCATTTCGTATTTTTTATTTTATCGTTTGTTTTCTGCTTATTAACCTCATTTTTGTGTTTTTTAATCTCCACATATTTTGTTTTTAACTCCGCCGAGTTTGGGTTTTGATTTATCGTTTTTTTTTTTTTACCTTTTATGGTGTTTATCCAAAGTTCTGTAATTATTAATTATTAAATTTTTAAAGCATTCCAAAAGAACAATAAACCTCACCATCTAGCTTTTTATGAAACAGTACTTTACTTTAAAAAATGTTTCTTGTTCCTTAACTTTAGTTTGTTTGACTCTTTATAGAACTCTAGCATATATAAACGAGTGAAATTTACCGTATCGATTATTGATGTCAAAATTTCAGTTATTTAATCAAGGATTTGTGAAATAATTTAATGTTTTAGAGTAACGTATAAAGGCGTTACCTATTACTCAAAATAGGAATGATTTTAAACAATATCTCCTTTTTTATTGAATATGAAATATACTTTCCCAGATTTCAGTTTAAACCTTGTTATCTATATTTTTGTATATTGTATATTGTTGGTTTGTACGCCTCAAATTAAATGTAAAACTTTATGGTAACACTTTCATGCGGGGCTTACTGTATAAAATAAAAAAACACCCAACAAAAGTAGATGTTTTTTTTTTTTTTTTTTTTTTTTTTTTTTTTTAAATATTAAACCTTTTTTTTTTTTTTTTCGCTATTATTATTATTATCATTATCATTATCATTATCATTATTACTATTATTCTTTTATCTTGCGATCTAGACTTTTGTAATTCAACATTGGAGGGTTCATATGAATCAAGCTACTTAAATTTTTACGTATGAAGTGACGTATTAAACTATTCTACATTTATTAAAAATAAACTATTTAATAATTTTTAATTCATAAGCAAACAGTGTGCAATCTGTAAATTATCTTCGCATTTTTTTATCTATATAAATAAAACAAAGAGTTTGTCGGCGGAACACACCCGGGAGGACCACTCCTGTTTTTGATTGGTCTAGATTTAACAACTTTGGTGGTGAAAGTCGGTCATTTTTTAGTAAAAACTGATGAATTTTTTAAAAAAGATACTGAACAGATGTTATACTTTTTAAAGGAGCTTTAAAAACTGCTCATTTTTTTGTGAAGACTCTATATACATCAAGTTATTAGATTTAAATATATTACGTTGCAAAGGTTTCTTTTAATTAATTAAAATATGAAAATAATTATTAGCTATAATATAATTGTTGCCCCCCCACCCCCCCCACCCCCCCCAAAAAAAAAAAAAAAAAAATACGAGTTTATTTTCTTTTGACATAAAAATAAATACACATAATTAAACGTGAACATTAAAAAGTTTTACAAATTTAAATTATGCATCTCACAAAAATTGACGTCATTATTACTTTAAAAATTTTCTACACATTGATAAAGTGCTAATGTAGTTCTATAGCTATAAGATTCCACAGAAAGTTTAAAAATATGTATATAAAAGGTATTATCATATAATTATTTATATTTTTGTTGCCATTTCGGCGATGAGTTTATATGGGTACCACAAATGCGTAAGTAAACACCTTGTCGAAAAACGTCCAAGCTACTTCAGTGCCAAATTTCGAAATCAACCAAGAGGTCTAAGGTGTTACGTTTTTGCATATTTTTTCTCAATTTTCCTTTAAATATTTTTGTAATGCGAGTGGGAAAAAACGAAAAGCATCTTTTAAAATTGGTCTAGTTATACAAAATATCTCCATGTAAAATATTATGCGTTTTTCGTTCTGTTTATTATCAAAAAGAAATTACTAATGCAGTTTTTCCTATATTATGGACATCTTTATAAATTAACCGTTTGAATGCTGAAGCATTTTCTGAAATATATCCTTAAATTGCTATCGCTATTTCAGGCCTCAATAAAAGTTCTTCCGGTGTTTAGTTTAGTAAAAAATTCGAAACCCAATCATGCCAACTGGAAAACCACGTCTTCCAGTAAAAAAAAAAAAAAAAAAAAAAAAAAAAGCAGAAAGCGAAAGGAAATGTACAGTCGAGGAAAAAAAAAACGCAACACTCAACGTAACTTCGTTGTTAATCGATGTAGAAAAATGTAATAGGTATCATTCGACGGGAAATTGTAAGTAGTTTCAGAAAATGAATTGAAACTTTGAATTGGGGGTCGTCTACATATTAAAACGCGCACCAACTTTGATTTTTTCAATGGTAATGCCCCATTTTTATTTTATATTTGAATTCCTGGGATCACGACAACGCGAAAAAGTATATTGGTTGTATATTTTACTTATTTTTTCACAGAGTTATAAGCGCTCAAAGTTTGAAGGTGCTAATGTTAAATTCACATTTCAAACTTTTATTAATATCTTCACATAAAATAACTTGATCGATATAATTCTTTTTTTACGAGATACAGTGAAGAAACCCAAACATAATCCATCATTACTTTTGATTCTGAAAAATATTTTTAATTCTGAAAAATATTAATAAATTCATATTCATAAAAATTATGAATTATGACCTATATTAATTTTTACATAAAATGAATCCTAATGCTGAAAAATATGGGTGTGCAAATTTGCAGCTCATTCCAGTTATTAGTTTTTGAGATATAAATAAATCTTTCTTTTAGAGGGGTTTAGGGGGCCGTCTCTTATAAAGTTTTGCGTGAGATAACGAATCAAATCTTAAAAAATAACAAAGAAAATTAAACAAAATATTTTTATTTTTTATTAACGCATCAAATTATATAACAACAATGTCAAACGCAGAGAAATGAAACAAAAATGATGATTTTTAGACATAGCATCAAGAATTCCTGTTTTCTAAAGAAGACAAGCCCCGCCTTCATCGTTCTTCAAAACAAAACAATATAGAAAAGAAAAGTAAATGTGACATTGAGTATTCCTGTTAAACCCCTTATTGTATGTTGACAACAATATGCACAAGTGGTATTTACTTCATCGATTAATTGGCGATAAATTTTGAATCTTTTAAACGAACACTAGAAGAAAAAAAATTAACTAATTAGGCGGGGTTTACTGTTTTAAATAGAAAAATAGGTTTAATGTGAAATTGTCAAATATAAAAAACGAAGGAATTGGAATGCAAGACAGACTTGTAAAATCGTTTCTTAACTACCGTGAAAGTTAAAAAAGGCTTAATCATTTGCTTCATATATTGCTTTATTTTATTTTATTTATTTACTTATTTATTTATTTTGCAGGGGGGAGGGTTATTATTTTAAGGACACTTCAGTCTTTAAAATTTTATTAATATATTTTAACTTTATACATTTTTAAAAACATATTTTAACTGTTATAAATATATTTTAACACTTTTTGCGACTGCAGGATTTCGTCTTTTCGACAGTAAGACCCGCCTTCGGGCGTTATAATCTCAAAATAAAATATTTCAGAACAAATTTTCTGTATTCACAATTATATTACAAATGGATATACATTATAATTATATTCTTTCTAATCAATATATTTCTATCCATAGTATATTTTATTGCAAAAATATGAACACTGGGTACACACTTAAGAAATATGTAACACACAAATTACGAAAGAAACGCCCACTGACAGAGTTACAGATTTTCAAATGACGTGAATCTACGTCAGCAGTCGCGAAACGGTTAATTTCGAAATTATATTTTCATAGAAATTCTAAAACAAATCGTACAGTTCCAAAGAGTTCAACTGACAAAAAACTGGTAAGTGCGATTAAAATTGTTTAATATTTACTTCATGAACCCTTACAATAATTTGTCCGAAAAGATTTAGTTTATGCGTCGTTGTATATATATAATTTCATTTCGTATATTATGTTACCTACTTACGAAAGAAAATTTAAGCTTTATTTGTGATCAGTACAGCCATAATAGACCCTTTTACTTGAAAAATATTGCACTTTTTTGAAAGGGTACTGTATGGACTAATCGCAAGTGTAATGTATTTAAATAGACCTAAAATTATCTTAAAAAGTGCTGAAGTATATACAAATCTAAAAATTGAATTCAAGTTAATTAAAAAACTGGAAAAAAAAACAACATTTTATTAATTTTTATAATTATTTTTTTCCTGAAAGATTTCCGGTGTGAAACATTAAAATTTTGTCTATTTTTTATAGGACCTTAATTTTATTTTTCTACATTTACAGATAACCCCCTAACACATTTTTGTTTATAACTCTATAAATACTAAAGATAAAGTATATAAACAGTATACTTTTCCGCACTGCCAGACTCTCACAAATTCAAAAATGAAGTCAAAATAGGGTGTTGCTATTGAAAATATCAAAGTTGGCGCTCATTTTAATTAGTATATGACCCCCAGTTCAAAATTTGACAATATATTCAGAAAGTGCTTTTAATTTCCTGTTGAATTATGTCTATTATATGTTCCTGCGTCAATTAATAACGAAATTACAGCGAGTGTTGCGTTTTTTTTTTCCCCGACTGTACAAATGTGTATTTTTATGCCTAAATTATTTACCATTGATAGCTCTTTCTACAGAAATAAAATATGAAATTTTCTAATCATCTATAAAAACGCACCTAATTAATGAAAACCACGCCTTACTGTAGCGTTTATAAAAGACCAATTTAAGCATCATTAAAGGATGAATAAAAACAAAAAACGTGTTTTACCATTAATAATTGTTCACACACAATGTTTTACGAAAATTTAGGATCAGCAAAAAAATCCAATTTTGTTTTCCAAATATGCAATTCAGTAGTGAAGGGCTTATTTTGATAAGATTTTATCGAGACTTCGCCCATTCTTATTTTTTCCAACGTATTTCACTAATATAATTGTATATTTTTTAAAAATGATGAAACGAGCGTCGTAATATTTTATGCGTGAAAAATCATGTTAGATATTTCTCTTTCGAAAGAACTACATTTAATTGATTTCATTGATTAGAGTACTGACGTTGTTTTCTGGTGATGTTTTTTGAGCATTAAAAAAAAAAAAAAATTATTTAATAAAACATAATCACTCATACAATTGTCAGTTAATTTGAAATAAAATTGAATAATTTGAATAAATTAAGTTAATTTGAATAAATAATAAAAGAAAAGAACTTTATAAAATAAATAAACAAATATATATATACAGAGCTGCCAACCTAATCTGGCAAATTGCTACTACCGCCTATTTTTCTACACCACTTTATTTTTAGAGTATTTGTTTTCTTAATTCATGGTAAATATATTTGAAGAAAATTACTCTATTTAAATGGAGTAGAAAAATGGGCGGTACTAACAATTTGCCGGATTAGGTTAGCAGCTCGGTGTATATATATATATATATACATATACATATACATACTTCTTGTAAAAGAAAATAATGAAAAGATAATGTTCAACAACTGTATTTTGGTTCTGAGTGGTTGATTTTATTTACATAAAAAAATTAAATTAAAATTCCGGTGATATCTGAATTGTACCTCTCCCAGCGCGATAGCGCTGCTTCGCAGTTTTCGAAACTGAACATTGCAGCGCTATCGCGCGCTTTAGCAGTCAAACGGTTAAATTATATTAAATAATCCAATACCAAAACTCTGCCGAAGCGAAGTTTTTTAGCAATTTTAACGGTATATATGATGGCTCTTTGTAGTTTTAATCTGTAGAACAGCATAGAAAACATTGATTTTTTTTTTTTTTTTAATTCATTTACATACAATGATAAACGTAGCGGGCAAAGGCCCCTAGTAATTAATATTTCTGTATTTTTTTCAGGTGTGAAACTTAATAAATAATGCCTATATTGTGATAGATCATAATTTATTTTTGCTAAATGTATAGACGTACCCTTAATACATTTTCGCTTGTAACTCTATCAAAAATTGGTTTAAACTAGGATAGGATTTTTAATAGGACTTTTTCTGAACCGTGTTGATCTCAGAAATTCGAATATGGTACCAAAAAAAGGGGTTGCAATTGAAAAAAATGAAGTTGGTGCCTGTTTTAATATGTAGATGACCCCTTAAGCAAAATCTAACTACATCATTTTAAACTAGACGTTATTACAGATCGATCGGTTCCAGCTGCATGTTTCTACGACAATTTATGGTGAAATTCGGTTAAGCGTCGATTTTTTTTTTTTTTTTTTTTTATTGCTGACTGTACATATATTGCTTAATCACACTTACATCTCCTAGGTTGAGATATAACCCTAAAAACTCTGGCTTTTACTATCAAATAAAGAAGAACATTGTTCTTGAGCAGGGTAACCTGGTGTTGTAGCACTGTTGCAGGGTGACAACCAGAGACATTAACTTCCGGCTTTTTTTAATACCACTTTATTTTCATTCCACGTAATTTTCTTCCTACTCAATCGTAGTTAGATATTCATGAAAATTAGTCTAAAAAATGTATGGTGTGAAAAAAAGGCGGGGCTAACAATGCTCTAAAACAAATTATAAATGTTGGCCACTCTGTGAGGATCGAGTCCTCATAAACTGCCTTGTCTACGTGCTTGTGCTATGATTAAGTAATAAATAATCCTAAGTTTTATTTTAAATTTACTCATAAATAAGACATTAACACATTGTCCTCGGGGTATTTTCCTATTTCGAACAATAAGTCCCGCCTTTTAGTGTTCCTCTAAAACAATATATTAATTATCAAAAGGCTCTTACCATGTTCATGATTAAATTATTAAATTTTTATTCTTAGTAATTGATTCTGGAAATGTCACTGGCGTATGTAAAACGTTAAACATGAACACGTACAACTGTTTTTTTAAAGTAAAGTATTTTTTTAGAAGAACGCCTGAAGGCGGCACCCTTTTTTCCTGAAAAACGTAATTTTACGTGACTAACGAACGAAGTACAACGAAAACAAGTAATTAAAAAAAAAAAAAAAAAAAAAAAAAAAAAAGCTTCATCCACTGCTGAGGACAAAAATTATATGATTTAATCACGATTACGTAAAATCATTTTGTTAAATAAAGTTTTAGAGGAACACTTGAAGGCGGTGATTATTATTTGAAATAGTAACGTACTGAAAAAATATGTAAGCTATTTTTCTAAATATTAAACACTTTTATCTAGTTTTTTGTAGCTAATTTATTTTTTACTTTAATCTTTATTACCCATACTTTTATATTTGTATACTATAGGGTTCATACACTTCAAGCTACTTAAAGTTTTATACATAAAGCATACTTCCCAACCATCTCATTAATAGACGTACAATTATTAAATCCCCTTTTTCTCAAACCACTATATTTTTAGAGTTATTCTCTCCAAATGTTGTTACGATTAAATAAGACTAAAATTACTCTAAAAAAAATATTGGTGTGAAAAAAAAGGCGGGTACTAAAAATTGTACGGTTCATAATGAAATGGTTGGCAAGTATATAGCAGCCAATATTTTAATTTATTCCGGAGTACTTTTAGTTCCGCCTTTTTTCCTCACCACTTTATAAATAGAAATTTTTTCTCCAATATATAACTTCGATGAAATAAAAATAAATTACTTAAAAAAAATAAGTGGTACGAAATATAGGCGGAGCTAAAAATACTCCGGAATAAATTAAAATATTGGCAGCTATGGGCAAGTACAATAAAGTGACATGATTAACTATATAATTTTTATTTAAAAAACATTATGCAAATTAAAACTGAATTTATAAACTGTATTTAAAAAGAAAATTAGAAAAGAAGAGAAAATTCATATGTTACGCTTTGTACGTCATAAAGGAATCAAAGAATTAACGAGACTTTATTAAAATTAGATTTTTCCTACTGTAGTGATTGTTAAGTTAATTGTATTCTCCTGCCTAAATGACTTTTTTTTTTTTTTAATCAAAAGTAGGGTATTAATTCCTTGAATGTTCTTTAGTGTACAAAATCTATTGTCATAAGATAAGGCTCAATATTTTTCATATCTAAATCTGAACAATCATGATGCTACAATCATACTTATTACCATAAAGTACTGTGAAATATTATAATTTGACGCGATTATTACTTATAAGTTTTAAAGAATTAGACTTGGCTTCGGTAGCCTGCTTGGTGAGAGCTGCGAGTTCGTGATCGAAAGATTACAGTTTCGATCCTTCAGCAGGCCGAAGACCATCGTGTACGCTATTGGCGTCTGGTAGACGTTAAATTTCGGCGTGGTCGCAAAATCCTTCAAGTTCTCATCAAAAATTATACCTCTGGGGGTACTGGAACATGGGCTTAACTCGGCCCTGATCTAGATCAAAGTTCGAGTTCCTGTTGTTTGCTAGTGCTGCCATCTTTTTCCAGCTTCTGGAGCTAAGTCGTGCTTCCTCCCTCGTGGCACTCCTCTGAAAGACGGATAGTGCCTCTCTCTTGCCTTAAATTCGGATAGTTCAAGTACTGGGGCTCGGAATTTCCGAGTGGCATTAAAAAAAAAAAAAAAAAAAAAAAAAAAAAAAAAAAAACTTTTAGATAATTATTTTACAGCCTGCATACATAGGAATTAATATAGTTATCCAAAGAAACTTAGTATAGATACAAACACCATTTATTTATTCCATTTAATTTAGTTAATTTTATCATTTATTCCGCTTTCGTAAACTCTGTCGGAAATAACAAGAATCTATTTAAAATTATATAATCAACTGATAAATTGCATTTGTCTGAATTGAAATCAGTTTTAAAAATATGTTTAAAACCTGTCTATAAAATTATAAAACGACAGATAAATCTGCTTTATACATTTTGATCTTTTTTTTTTCCATGGTTATGCTTAAAAAACCAATTTGAATTTAGATAACACTATGCTAAACAATTTCTATTTACTTCAAGAAAGCAATATTATACGAGTTTTATATTATGTTCTTTCAATTTACAATATTTCCTTTTTAAAATACAAAATAGGCAGAAATATTCTTTTCAGACCGAAAATTCAATTTGATGTGACACAACGTCAGGTGACTTTCGAAAGAAAATGCTATTTATTTGTATGCAGCGGTTTTGATGTTTTATACTTTTCAAAGAAGCAACTTGAAAAAGCAATTTTATCTATACTGACTGAACAAACTCGGTATTTCTGATGGCATTGATACTTGAATAAAAGATTACATATAGAAAAGAAGAAATATGTATTATCTGTTGAAATGTCTTTACTACATTTTAATTTTTAATTTAATGTCAAAATCAGTCGCCTAACAATGTGAAATCGCCAAATATGCTTAATTTTATAATTTTTTGTGGTCGCTGTAATTCATTTCTACCGACAATTTTTTCACTTGCTGGTGTTTTAAGAAGAGTAGAATAACATTTTTTTTTTCTATATTTTTTGGAGACGACACCATTTGAACGCTTCCTTGCAGTGTTGCCAGATTGGGGACTTTTTTTTATTCAATATCCACCACTAAATTATAATTGCAACGACTGCCTAATCATTTCGAAGATTAATCTTCTATTACACATATCAAACTTCACTTCTCAAAATTATTGGTGTGAGTTGAATAAAAAAAGACCTCAATCTGGCAACACTGCTTCCTTGTTAGACGAATAACTTCGTTTATTTTTTGTCGTTTAATATTGTTCGTGATTTCCGGTGTCTGTTGATTTAAATAAGAAAAATTTACATGCTCCTAAAAGCGTTAAGGTCTTCTGAGTCCAGAAAAGTATTCTCTGGCAATTCGTCAGTAAGTGTGTATGTGTGTGGGGAATTTTCTGGCTACCACATCTTTGAAACTATCAAAGGTAAGAACTACGAAACTTCAGAATTGAGAGAGATCTGGTGTACAAAGTAATTTTCGAAATTTTAGTGAAAATTGGGAAACTGGAAGTGGAACATCGAAAACCGGAAGTAAGACCGCAAGTCCGTATCTCAAAAAAAGCTTTAACGATTTTCTTCAAAATCGTTATATAAACACTCTATTAGATGTCCTTTCGAATGATATAATCAGATAGTTCAGAAAAATTGATAGGCGTCCTATATAAATAGTTCAATTACAGGTTTGGCAAGTACATTCCTTTAAAAATGGCTACGCGATTTTTTTTTTTCAAACTCGTCATATTAATTCCCTTTTAAATATCCTTTTGTATGTAATTATTGTTTTCCGGTCAACAATTGAGTATGCCATGCCAAGTTCTGGTAAGCATTGGTATCTCAAAAACGACTCTAATGATTTTCTTGAAAATTGTTACATAAATCCATTTTAGATGTCCTTTCTCATGTATTACATAGTTATTACAGGAAAATTAACAGTCATCCTGCTTAGGTAGGTCAGTTTAGATCTCGGAAATTGTTGCATCAAAAATAACTCAATCAATTTTTTTCGTTTTTTTTTTTTTTTTTTTTTTTTTTTAACTATGTAAACTTTATTTTATATATCTGTATACGTATGTCAAGTTTAGCTTGCCGGAAAAAATTTACATTTTTGCTTCGTTAGGTCAATTTTATGTCTTTTGATCACAATGTCTCCAAAAACTGTGTATAATACGTGGAATAGAAGATAATGAAATTTTTGTGGTTGTTTTACACCAGATTTTTAGTTTTGATTATAACTTTCGCTTTCATTAGCATCTAAACCATACACATGTAATACTTATATTTAATTTACAGTTTTGTTGAAAAGTGAAATTGCTAAAAAAAGAAAAAAAAAATATATATATAGGAGTGAAACTGTGCCAAAGCCTTAATTAGGCTTTGATGTTTAGAACCGTATTTTTCGGCCTACAATACATAGGTCACATAAATCAATTTCACACCAGAAAACTTCATTTAAAAGATATATGCTTTATTTGTACAGAAATATTAACGTAGTGATGCGAGATTGGGGATTTTGTCGCCATTTTGGGGATTTTTGAGGCTTCTTGGAAAAATTTTGGGAACCAAATGTTTGTGGGGACAGTTTTGGGGAATTCTAAAATTTTTTGGGACAAATCTGGGGAGTTCAACTTTCTGTCAATGTTGGCAACGTAATGATTTATCCCTACGACCAGGGATTTTCAATAGCATTATTGTTATTTGGGGACCTTTTTCAAAAATTGCCTTCATTTGGGGAAAAATTTGAGTTTAAATCCACTTAAATCTGCTTTATATATATATATATATATATATATATATATATATATATATTTTTTTTTTTTTTTGAAAAAATCTTTTTTACCCCTTTTAGTAGAAATCAAGTTGAAGATTAAAAAAAAAAAAAAAAAAAACACCCTGATTTGGGGAAATTTGAAGATTTGTTTGGGAAAATGATTTTCGACTATCTGGCATCACTGAATTAGTGTTAAATGACATCTTTTGATACAATTTATTTGAAATTAGCTTAGTACATTTTAAAATCTCAGACATCATTTCATAAATAAATTACAAGGCTCTATCAGAAAAGAAGATAAAACCAAGTCATAACTAAAACCTTGATATTAATCTAAATTTCTGCATCTAGATCAAAGCGAATTTTCCTTGCGGTTGAAATTTAACTCAACACTGATGAGCTCATAAAGCAATCTAATTTGAAAGAAAAAAAAAATAAATGGTAGATTGTTATCTCGAATGATTCTTTTTCTGCGTTTTCGTAATTAACCTAAATGAAGCTATTAAACATTAATTAAGATAGTCGCTCTTTTTTAAAAGTTTTGTATGTTTACTGTTAATTAAAATGAAGCTAAGAGTTTGTATTTTGAAACCGAAAAACTTTAAATTTTCCCTCTCTGTTCTAACTTTTAATATTCTCTGCTTTTAATTCTCTCCCTGTTCTAAGACTTTCACCACTGGGGTTAAAGTGAAATCAACTACGTAAATGAATATATTATTTTATAATTCAAAAGTTATTAAATGGAAGTATACAGAATATATATAATTAAAGTGACACTATTCTGAGTTTTTTAATGTTATTTTGCATAAAGGATTTTCATGAACTTGGTATGTATGATTTATATATATATATATATATATATATATATATATATATATATAGCAGGAAAATGTTTGAAATAATTTAACCCATATCGTACCAAGCATTGAAAAAAATATTTTTTTTCTTTATAAAACCTTAAATATATGTTTCTTTAAGTCTATGTACACACACAAAATCAAAACACTTCCCAACCTTTCATTAGCTTAATCGATACAGACTGTTCTAGAAAAAAGGACAATGGTTTAGGACAGTCGGAAATATAAGGGAAACAGACCATCTATCTATATATATATTTATATAATTCATTTACCAGTACAGAAGTGTAGAATATTACCTGAATAAATTTATATGTCCGTTATTCTTGAACGTAAACCTTTTTTAAGAAACAATGTGCTGAAAATGTAATGAATAAATCTTCAAGAATTGTCATATTAAAAAAATATATATTAAACGCAAATTTAAACTAACGGGAAAGACACACGTGTATTTATTGGACTTTTAAATAATATATCGCCTTTAGTTTGAATTAAAATATTCAAAAGAATTTATATAAATAACACTTATGCATGGTGTTCTATTTTTAGGACGGTGTTGAAATATGGGTTAATTTCATAAAGCTATCTATAACATATTTCATATGGTGTTCAAAATTAGAACAATTTCCTTTTTCTTATGTTAAATTTTTTATAATATATGTAATCTGGATATACACGGTATTTCAAAAGTGTTTTTACAAAATAAAAGGGTAGACTTACAAGATGAACAATATTTACTATGGAACCTAGGACTTCACTCCAGTGAATTTCAATACACTAGTACCAATTAGCACAAGTCATAATTTTTTACATGATATCTAATACTAACATTTTTAGAAGATCAACGTAAAATAAGGAGCATATGCAAATTTCCAGTGAGAAGAAACGACATCCAGCCAGTCAAAGCGAAAATTGTTCTTGAATAGCGGCACATTCTTAATTCTGGATTAATTCTGTAATAAAATTGTTCAAAACGACTTCATAGGAACTACAATGGATTACATATATAAAAACAATCGCAGGTATGAATCGAATGTATGATTCAGCACATGGACACAATGCAGGAAAATTATACCATGAGCTCTATGGAAGAATCAATTTCGAAGCCATCCTACATCGGTAGTGTTGAAAAAACTTCGGGAACCAGCTCGTTCGTCCTCTTAAATATAGGTATTGTATAGTTGCGAACGTTTACGTTTTGTAGCCTCCGGAAAATTTTAACAGAAATTTTTATTTTATTAAATTAGCGAAAACTGTTACAGAAGTATTAAAAAAAAAAATCTATTAAATTTTTCTGGTATCTAAAATATGTACAAATTGGTCACTATGGTATGGGATGTCCTCGCAATTTGCACACGCCAGAAATGAGATAGCTTCTGCTAGACATATTTGGAACGCCTCCTTCCACAAATACTGGAGCAGGAGCTGTGGCAACCGACATTGTTGTATGTCATACTATAGTATAATGTATTTTACGTGAGTAAGGCATGAGTATGAAGTCCTTGCATGTAAAAAGGATTCGATTCTTAAATGCTGACGACTACCTACACCGTATAAATTTTGTGCGATTGATGCTCCATCAGCGAAAGAATATTTTAAAATTTCCTGTCTTATTCAGTGACGAGGCCTCGTTTAACAGAGAAGTCCCTCACAACAATTTGAATGAGGACGTCTGATCCTCTCTTAACTATCACTTGTTAATACCTGGAGAGATTAGTTTTTAACGTCTGGGCCCGCATCGTAAGTATTCATAGAACTGGCAATCTAATACGGAAGATTGTTAGTACCGCCCCTTTTTCAACACTAGTCTTTTTTTAGAGTATTTTTCTTCTTAATTCATCGTAAATACATTTGAAGAGAATTACCTTAAAAATTAAGCGGTGTAGAAAAAGGGGCGGTATTAATAATCTTCTGATTAGGTTAGCAGCTCTTTATTCGGCTTGTCGGTTCTTCGCTATGTCCTGACCTTTTGACCGGTATACAGTACCCGTCTTTCTCGAGAAAATGTTTAATGATTTATTGTAGCTCGTTCGCCTTTCACTCAAACGTATGTTTGGTTTACGCATAATGGCGACGAAGCTCACTTTTGCTCCGTTGTCCTACGCCTCTTGAATGCCACTTATCCCGAACGATGGATTGATTGGTCATGGTGAAATTGTGACTTGAAATAAATCTAATTATTTTTATAATCTAATTATTATGTATGATTAGCATTTTCCTTATGAGAGGAATTACAGCAATCCCAAGCAAAAAAGTGTTGAAGAATACAGCATTAATAATACCGTCGTCCAAGACTTTTCCACCCCTAAAGCATGGGTGCAGTAATCGATTTTTTTCGTTGGATTCTTATTAATTGCCGGCGAAGGGGGAACTGTGTAGGGATGATAGTATGTAATATACGGAAAACAGGGGAAAATTCATGTCGCGGGAGGACATTTAATATCACTCTCCGTTTTGATCTCATTAGCAATATCTGTTAGCAAATCGCGTTACTTAAAAGTAAAGTAATGTATTTTTTATTATGCATATTAAAAGCATAAAAAAATACGTTAATTTGCTAAAATTCAGCAGCTAAAATACGTTAATTTGCTAAAACAATTCTTAATAATATAGTTTACTGACACCATCAAACATATTTCATTTATATGTTATAAATTTTCAATCTCTCACCACAGGACGGCTTCTATTAAATAGTATGTCGTAGTTCAAGTAAATCGTTTGCGCCCTTGGCGACAGCGACCAACAACAATGAAAGATGGATTATCATCTTGAATGGGTTCCGAGTGTTTTCACAATCATTATTTGACATAGTATAATGTAATATGTTAGCCAAAATATAAATTAATAAAAAGTATAATATAATGTAAATATTTTTAGTATTTTTATGTTGCATATCCTATATTTATATTTTAGAGCTTATTCCATTAATTTGATTTTAAAAATCCAACTGAAATCCTATTAACTTCAACAAGAAGAGCGTCACAAAAATAAGTTGATATCTTTTGGAAGTGTCCGAACGCAAATTTATAAAATTTAGCCCTTTTTCTAAAACACCCAAAAAAGCTAAAGTTCGCAGCTATCTTCGAATGTTATTTATAAAGCAATAAAACGCATAATTTAAATTCAAATAATATGTATATGTATATATATATATATAATAAAAAGGAAAACTGCAAAACTTTTCCGATATAACTTTAACTTTCTGTTACAGATGATTAAAATGATAACACGATCGCCCCTCCTCCTGATGCAAATAAGAAATAAATATGTCTTTACAACTCAAAACCTTATGAGAGAAATTATCTATAAAATTGGAAACCTTTTTGACGATGCTTTTTCTATTTGTGTAAAAATTAATGTAGATCATAATTAAAAAAAAAAAAAAATTCAGAATATCAAATGTATTAATAATTTTTATAATTAAAAATATGTTTCTAAATCAAAAATATGCATGGAATATGTTTTGGGCGGATTTCCCGTTTGAACGCCGCGACAGAATTCAACAACATTTGGCAAAAATTTCAGTCTGTACCAAACTTAAAATTATATCTGTCAACTTTCGCGAAATGCTTGCCCGTTTCTACCCTGGTTAGGCGTGAAGTAAAAACACGTTTTTAAGTATAAGTCGGTTCCAAATTACTTCACGATGAAGAAATTGCACATGAAGAAACTAGACTTGAGTTTAAAAAAAAAACAAAAAAAACTGCAATATCGGAATTTTCGATGTTTAAGTGAGTGTGTGTGTGTGGGGGGGGGGAGGGATTTCGCAAATTCCTGATTTTTTAGTAGAATTGTGTCAAAAATGGTACAAAGATGTTGAAAACACCCATGTGTTTTTTTTTTAGAATATATTTAAACACCTTTTTTTTTTGTGATTTTCGATTTTGGTGGAAGGGGTAGTAAGTTCGAAACGCCCTATTAACACTAAATATGTCCTAGAAAAACTATGAGTGCGGTCACGACTTTTGGCGCGCAGATTGTTTACATGTATCCGAAGCGTACAGTAATGGGATTTTACGACCTCACCCCCCCCCCTCCCTTATCCCTCATGAAGGGCAGAATGCAAAGACACATTTGAAGTATAACGCAGGTCCAATTAACTTCATGATGAAGAAATTGCACGTGGAGGGACAAGACTTGAGTAAAAAAAAGAAAATTTGTAATTTTTGATTTTTTGATTTCTAAGAGGACACAATGGGCAAAATCGATTTTCAGGAGAACTTTTGCAAATTCCGAATTTTTGAGTAGAACTCTACAAAAAATGGTACAAAGATGTTGAAAACAGCTTGCGTCTTCTCTAGGATATTTCCCAAAACCCATTTTTGATTTTTTTTTCGATTTTTTATCTTGGGGGGGAGTGTGTGTGGGGGGGGGGGTGTTACGAAGAGCGCATTCGAGACATCTTTTAGAGCTAATTTTTTTTGGACACCCTTGGGAGCTGCAGCCAAGACTTTTGGTGTGTAAATTGTTTATATGTATCTGACACTTTCTGTAACGGAATTTTACGAAATTCCCCCTTTTCCTCTTGGGGTCTGGGGGCAATAAACACATTTCCAAGCGTAACCTTGCTCCAAATTGTCTCAATAAGCTTACTTTTCACGAATGGCTTGCAACCAGGAAGAGGGAGGGGAGGGGGAAACACACGTTTTCAAGAGTAGATTTGCTGCAAGTTATTTCAAGGAAGCGACGTTTCGATGTGTCGATTGCTTATGCGCACCTAATACACATACTACGAAAAAAATTGCGAAATTACTCTCTACTCCCCACTCCTGTTGAAGGAGAGGGCATACAACACGTTGTCAAAGTTATATCTGCTGCAAATTATCTTAGGAATGCGATTTTTAATATGTAGGTCGGTTATGCGTGTCCAACGCGAGATATAAAGAGATTTTTCGAAATTCCCTCATTCCCACCATTTAAGAGCGAGGGGGGGGGGGACAGGAATGCGTTTTCAAACATAACTCTGCTAATACTTATTTCAGGAAGTCAATTTTTTATATATTGGTTAGTTATGTGTATAGAACACGCCCTATAAAGGGATTTTGCGAAACTACTTCCATTTCCCCACCCCTGTGGCGAGCTAGAAAACCACTATTGATCGCAGCGGGAACTTTAGCTTAGGTTCCGGTCGATTTGAATGTTTCTTTTTTTTTTTTTTTTTTTTTGGAGATGTAATTACATTTATAAGTCATTCGGGTGACTTTTGTGACCATTATCTCGGTGCATATAAATTCTGACAAAAACCTGCTGTTATAAGAAAATTTTTTATGTGCCCCTGTACACGAACAACAAATAGAAATCTGTCTAAAAATTTACAGCTATTTATTTGTGGAACAGCACGTAGTATCCGTGATATGTAATAATTGTCAAGTCAATCGTACGATTTTTGCGTCCACTATTCCGGTACATACAAATTCAGTATATAGATCGCAATGATAAGAAATAATTTGGTGTGTCATTGTACAAAAACTGCAAACAAAATGCTCATATAAAATTATACAGCTGATTCTGTGTCGTTCATGAACATTTGTAACATTTTGATAGTTAATCGGGAGATTTTTACGATCACTATTGCGGTAAAAACAGACATACACACACATGATCCCAAAAAACATTTTGAGTTCCAACAGAGATGCTTCTATTGACGTTTCGGCAGCTAGACATCATTACTGGTGTTTTGATACCTGCCACTGAAAATCTGCTGTGAAATTAATCGGGGAATTGGAACTTTTTGCTTCCAGTATATGCCTACATTGACTATAAAAAACTTAATGTCCCTCATTTTATATTTTTCATAATTAAAAGAAATATCTATTAAAAAGCAATAAATATTCACTAAATGAAAATTTTAAACTCTTGCAGATATATTAAGTACATATAAATTCTATTTTATTATGACACAATAGGATATAAAGAGTATGTTAAGAAAATAGCATATAAACATCTATAAAAAAGAAAAACAATAGCATAATTTCAAAAGTTCCAAAAATTTGAAACTTACGTTTCAAACCTCTCTTAAAATGAAACGAGCATAGAAAAGTTCTTTAAAAGCTCGTAAACAAAGTTGATTTAAATCTCTCGAACCATAAATAAAACATTTTATTTGAAATAATGTGCTTTCTGCGCTGACGCAATTAACGTAAATGAAGACAATGAACATTTATTAAGATTCCACAGCTCTATTTAAAGTCACTTAAAAAAAAAAATGTATTAAAAATGAAAATAAATAAAACAATCGAACACTTTGAAGATATTTAAACAAAGAGTCAGTGAAATTCATTATTATGTAGAAAAGTTTAATTTTATAAATATAAAGTATAATGCTTAAATTCTTTAAATTCTATTTGTTATGTATAGTTTATTTTAGAAAATAAAGCATTTTAAATTTGTACTGATATTATAAATGAAAAAATTCAAAGAATTATTTAATGATTGTAGAGTTTAGAGGATGAACACATTATGTGAAAGTTTATTAAAGTTAACCTTTAAGTGCATAGAGATGTACAGTCGGGGGAAAAAGAAAAACAGCACTCGCTGTAATTTCGTTATTAATTGACGTAGAAAAATTTAATATTTAACAGGGAGCAGCCCCCGCTCATCACTCTTGGAGCGATGTAGAGCGCTTCTAAGGGGTCTACTCGCAGTTTATTGAAAAACTCAAAGAAAAAAAAAAAAAAAAAGAAAAATACAAAATTCGCCAGGCCCAATCCGGCCTAAGCCGACGGTGAGCGATTATTCAGGAGCTAAAATTGCCGGGCTATGCCCCACGTGACAGGTGGCATGAAGTATACGAAAGTTCTTGATTGAAAAGTCTATATGAGTAAAGTCTCTGGGAAATGAAACAGATTGCTAAATACTGGTACTTCTGCAAGCTGCCAGGATAAAATCCCATCGCGACAACGGGCAAGAGCAGATGGTGGAAATTATTGCCAGGAAATTATTATCTTTCGCGACAAGGGGCAATACTTGTGTAATGAAGAAGACTCTGTTAAATAGCCACAGAGCAGGCAACCAAGTGCTATTGATATTAATTAAACAGTTGAGTTAACTAAATCCATAAGAAAAGAAAATATTTTATTTAACTTATTTATGAGTAATTAGAAAAATTTAATAGACACCATTCAACAGCAAATTAAATGCACTTTCTGAAAACGTTGTCAAATTTTGAATTGGGGGTTATCTACATATTGAAATGAGTGCCAACTTTTTTTTTTTTTTTTTCAATAGTAACACCCAATTTTGACTTCATATTCGAATTTCTAAGAGTCTGGCAGTGCGGAATAATGTACTATTTGTATACTTTATCTTTAGTATTCATAGAGTTATAATCAAAAATGTGTTAGGGAGTTATCTTAGAATTCATTTTATGTAAAAATTAATATAGGTCATAATTCATAATTTTTATGAATATGAATTTATTAATATTTATCAGAATTAAAAATATTTTTCAGAATCAAAAGTACTAAGGACGGATTATGTTTGGGTTTCTTCACTGTATCTCGTAAAAAGAAATTATATCGATCAAGTAATTTTTTGTGAAGATATTAATAAAAGTTTCAAATACGAATTTTACATTAGCACCTTCAAACTTTAAACGCTTATAACTCTTTAAAAAAATAAGTAAAATATACAACCAACATACTTTTTCGCATCATCGCGATCCCAGAAATTCAAATATAAAATAAAAATAAGGTGTTACTATTGAAAAAAAATCAAAGTTGGTGCGCGTTTTAATATGTAGATGACCCCCAATTTAAAATTTCACTTCATTTTCTGAAAGTACTAACATTTTCCAGTCGAATGATACCTATTGCATTTTCGTGCATTGATTAGCAACGGAGTTACATCGAGTGCTGAGTTTTTTTTTTTTTTTTTTTTTTCCCCGACTGTACATCTGCGTCGTATGGCATAGCTTGCAATATTTTAATTTATTCCAGAAAATTTTTAGCCCCGCTTTTATTTCGCACCACTTTATTTTTAGAATATTTTTCTTCATTGTATAACTATGATAAAATAAGAAAAATTTACTCTTAAAAAAAAAAGCGGTATGTATTAAGGATGGAGCTAAAAGTACTCCGGAATAAATTAAATTATTGTCAGTTATGGTATGGATAAAACCTTATATCTTTTAAAGTAGCAACCTTTGCAGAATGTTTTTGTTAATGTTTTTTTTAATTTTAATTTTATCAAAACTATTTTATGGTTTTCGAATTCAACTAGAACCTTTCAGAGTTTATTTCTTTACCTATGACAATTTTCACTGTTGGCGCGTTATCTGAGTACAATTTCACTTCGGTGCGGATATTACAAATTAAAGTTTTTTTGAAAAAGAAACAAAAAACTGCAGGAAAAACTGTTTTCGAATAGAAACAAGGTAAAAGTAACAAATTACATTATATTTCTGAATATAATGATAAATTTACGCAAGGATAATGTAGCTTTACTTTATCTTTTTTTAAGATGTAGAAATACATCAACACATTTTTATTTATTTATTAATTTATTTTTGAAAAAATTCTTATGCGGATTATTTCCCCATTAACTACACCCATTTCCCGGTTGATTTCAAATGTTGTTTATTAAAAATAATAATTCATGCATTTAAGGGTTAAGAAAATCAGTAGTAAAGAGGTAAATGAATAGCTAAAATCCATATAGCATAACAAGTTCCTGTGTCGAAAATAGAATATTTGGTATTTAACTACTACGAAATATAGGAAGATATTGCAGTACCAATAAATGTTTGATATTTAAGCCTTTGGGGTAAAATATATTGCTCTCATTAGAGGGTTACCAGAATTTATGAACAGAATTCAAATAAAAGAAATAAATGACTTTGCAAACAAATGACAAATAAATGACTTTGCAAATAAATGACTTCGCAACAGGCTCCTGTTGCGTTATAAAAGTACGACTTTGTTATAAAGAAATCTTGAATTAAATTATGCGGTTGCGACTTAATAATTGTGCCTCGCAGTGGGGACACTGCGCCTCACAGGCAGTGCTGCCAAATTGATGGAATTTTTTATTTTCCCACCACTAAATTTTAACTGAAACGGTTTCGCAATTATTTCGAAGCATTTTTCGCAGAAATCGTCTATGTAATTAGCTAACCGTTATAAGTAAAATTTAACGGCGGCTGTTTCTGACAGCACTGCTCACGGGATTAAAGACGACCATAATCAAAGCTGCCATAGGCGACTTTTCTTTCTTTTTTTTTTTTAATTATAATCATACCACTATTTCTATAATATAAAATTTGTAATAAATTTATGCAGACAAAATAAAGGTAACTGTGAAAATAATTTATAAATTTTTATTATGGAAGAAGTGGTACGAAGACGAAGGAAAATAAAAAACTCACCTGTTGCAGCCCTGATAATAAATCCTTTTGCCACAAAGCATTTGTTTTCCCAAAAAATGTCACTTAGTATGTCCATCTATTCAACTTATCAATTTCATTATGTACGCCTATCTGAAATTTTTTGCACTGCACTAATATAATACAAAGCTTTTTCACAACTAGATGTTTAACCTGGCGTTAGTTGCACCGGGCTGCTGAGGCCTGATCAATTTGTTAAAGCTTTTTAAACCTTACCCCTTAATACTGAAATGGACTACACCCTGTCTATCTGAGTTTAAGGTGACCTACGACACAAAAAAGGTGTTTCTGAAATTTTGTTTCATTCTGTTCAGAGAAAAAGCTGTTTCAAATCCGGCGCGAGCGCTTGCCTAAATACGATTAACGCAAGTATCGCCGGGTTAAAAAGGCGTTTTAGAAATCATTTACATGCGCAGGGTGTTCTAGAAGTCTCTACCTGTTAAAACATTATTATAAAACAAAATATAACATCCAGGCAAAGTTTTTATTGCTAAATCCAGTTATAATCAGCAATTTTTTATTATAAGTAAAATTTCAACATGTAGTACCTTTTTTGCTTGAAGCTCAGTGAGCTGATAGCTTCATTTAGAAAATTTTTTATCAACACTACTTGAGCAATCGATGCAATGGTTTCAATTATCCTGCATTTCAGTATCCCGATGTCGTCCATTTTTGAAGTATACATTTTTTTCTTAACATAATTGTATAGTTTGGTGTTGTAGTTGTATGAATTAAAACCGTTTGACTACGCTAAGGTAATAGACTTGGGTGGAATGTCTTTCATTGGATCTTTCTAAGGGATACCAGCCCGTATTTACCTGGCTTAACCCCAGAGGAAGAAATTCAGTGGTGATGCTTGAGTCCGGGAAAACCGTGGTAACCATCTTTTGTTGGTAACCATCATTGAGACCTATCCATTCTACCAGATTTAAATTTGACGTACAACATATTCATGTTTTTCACATCTGTGGGTAATTTACCAGTGGCAGAGTTGCCAGCTTTTTAAATTTGCTCTGCAGCATTGTTGTACCTGCTTTTTTTTTTTTTTTTTTTTTTCGCAACAGTATTTTTGTAAAATATTTCGCTCCAGAAAGATTCGAATTGAAGAGAGAAATTCTGAGTAGAACCTAGGTACTAATTTTACCTGCATCGATTAAACCTGACAACTGCAAAATTGAAGAGAAAAAGATTAGGAAATGTTCTGAACAAGGGCAGAAAAAAAAGAAGAAGGGGGCCTAAAAACATGAATTATCCCCAGTATGTGGCAACAATTAAATAAGAAAAAAAAAAAATCTTTAAAACTACTGGTGTGAAAAAAAGGGTTACTAACAATGCTCCGTAATAAACTTTAAAATTGGCAACTATGTATATATATTCTATCAAAAATTAATTTCCAGGTTGATGAATTAAATTTCTCAATTGAAATTTTCAAATTTGTCACTTGATATAGCTGCTTTAATGCAGACTCGGTGATCTTGCCAACGTAAATTATGTGAGAAGTGCCGAGCTCGTTATCAGAAGGGTAGCTCAGTGGTTAGAGCATCCGCGCGTTAAGCGGAAGGCCCGGGGTTCGATTCCCGGCTCTGGTATTTTTCACATAGTTGGTAAAAATCAGCCTTCTACTCCATTCTATCAAACATTAATTTTCCAGGTTGATGAATTAAATTTCTCAATTATGTATATGTAGTCTGGAAATGACCCTGAAATGGTTTGGTAAATGTGTCTCTTTATACCATGAGATCAGATTTCGTTTTTTACTATTCTGAATGCATTTCTTATTCCAATGACACTATATTATTGAGACTTATTTAAAAAAAAGAAATCTGGTGTGAAACAACCACACGACTTCCATTACCCACTATTAAAACTACATAGCTGCAAATATTTTAATTTATTCCGGAGTACTTTTAGCTCCGCCTTTATTTCGCACCAGTTCATTTTTAGAATACTTTTCTCCAATATATAACTATGATAAAATAAGAAAAAATTGCTCTTTAAAAAAGGGTGGTATGGTTTATAGGCGGAGCTAAAAGTACTCCGGAATAAATTAAAATATTGGCAGCTATGCAACTGTTATATGCACTTTTTGGAGATAATGTGATCAGAAGACATAGAATTAACCTAATGCAATAGACAACTAAAAATTTTCCAGTAAGAGAAAGTTAATGCACGCGTAAAGACATATAAAACAGAGTTTACACAGTGAGTAAAAAAAAAAAAAAGTTGACTTTTTTTTTTTTTTTTTTTTTGAAACACCAATTTCCGATATCTAAAACCAATCTGCCTGATAAGGATGACTATTATTTTTCCTGTAATAACCGCATAAAGCATAAGAAAGGATATTTAAAATGGGTTTATGTAACAATTTTCAATAAAATTGTTAGAGCCGTTTTTGAGATACCGACTTTTACCAAAGCTTGGCATATTTAATTTTTGACCAGAAAACAACAATTACATACAAAAAGATTTTTAAAAGAGGGTTAATATTGCAAGTTTGAAAAAAAATCCATGCAGCCGTTTTGAAAGGAACTCACTTGCAGTACCTAAAATTCAGCTCTTTATAAAGGACGCCTATCAATTTTCCTGATCTAACCAACTATATCATTCGAAAGGGCATCTAATAGAGTGTTTATACAATGAGTTTAAAGAAAATCATTACAGCCGTTTTTGAGATATGGACTTATGGTCCCACTTCCGGTTTTTCAATTTTCATCAAAATTTAGAAAATTCATCTGAACACCAGTTCTTATTCCACTGACACTATGTTAGTGAGACTTATTTAAAAAAAGAAAAAAAAATACTTTCATTACCCACTATTACACGTATTATATGCACATTTTGGAGATAATGTGATCAGAAGACATAGAATTGACCTCATGAAATGGACAACTAAAAATGTTCCAGTAAGAGAAAGTTAATACATGCGTAAAGACATATAAAACAGAGTTTACATAGCAAGTAAAAGTTCTCAAAGTGCTCAATTCCGAAGTTTCGTGTTTCTATCTTTATTAGTTTTGGAGATATAATAGTCAGAAGATTTTTACACACATACATACACAAACACACTGACCAATTGCCAAATACCACTTTTTTGGACTCAGGAGACCTTAAAACATGTAAATCAGGTGATATTTTTGGACCGAGTACAATATTTCCATTGTCTACGGTAGTCGGGTAATGAAAGTAATATATATATATATATATATATATATTGGTAGTTCCTTTTTATGCAACGGACAGAATGCATCTATCTGCAATATACTGGATGTCCAAACAGTTTTTATCAGGGAGAGATTTCTATGGCACCCTGTATTACGATAAAAAAAACTTTTATGGCGAAAAACAGAGAAAACCAACCAGGACAACTAAAGCAACTGAATATTTTTTATCGTCAAGGAAATTCATTAGTGGCTCTGCATTGTGCAAAAAACAGAACCTATGTATTTGTAATAATACAGCATATAGTACTAACGGTTTTCGTCACTAAGTGATTTTGTGACATCCTGTGTATAGATAAAATAATTTTATGGCGAAAAAACTAGAAAATCTAAACAATTAAAATAACCAAACAATTTTTATGTCTACTTACATTTTAATTTAAAGCTTACTTGATCTTCCTTAAAGTAAGATTAAGAACAAGCTTGAGATTATATTTCCATAGTGTGGAAGGTTTTGCATCTGCATTCATTTGCATCACATAATTATTTTGCATGATTAATCAATCTTTACTTTAGAGATTGCCGTGTTTCCCTTTATTTATTTATTTATTTATTTTTAGATAGTTTACACTTTTTCGACTTTGTGTGTATGCAATTTAGAATTTTGTACATTTCTGTACAGATTTTCCTTGCTTGATTATTTTTTAGCATACGAAACTCTGTTTTCTTTCCTTTTTAGAAATAAAGCCTAATTCAATACATTTCGAATATCATCATATGCATACATATATATTTCAGGGAAATTAAAACGTTTCAGTTTGTTTCATATGTTTTTATTGATCCAGAAACTTTTTTAATGTTTGGGTTTGGCGCTCTGTTGTCTTTTTATACGCATTAAGGCTCAGTAGAGTGGGATCAACATATTAAAGTGGATTCCAAACTAGTACCAACAGTCGCCTAGAGCTGGATTTGAATCTGTCACGTGCTAAATTGAAGGCGGAATAGCAAACCATTCCACAATCAAATTGGCTATTTAATCTGAAAGGCTCATAAATTTATATCAGGCAATGTCGTGAGAGATCCTTGAAATTATGTAAATTATCAGATTACAACTCAGATTACACTCGCCGAAAAAAAGTTTTACTCGCCACAAAATAGAGTTGTCATTTTTTTTTTCTTTCTTTCTTTCCCTAACTATTTGAAATGCTTTTACAAATATACTTAAAATTTTAAAAGTGTGTCGTTTATCATCCTCTCTCATAATTATCTATAATCAAAAATCATTATAAACATAGGCAGTATCTTTAAAAGGGCTCGGGCTCATTTTCATGCGCCAATATCGCATAGGCAAACTTTCATTTTTCTCTTCTGCCGGATAGTGGGCGATGGGCAAAGAGGTTCTCTGCTCGTCTATTCTCCCTCTGCTTGGAGAAATCATAGTGGGAGAAACGAAACTGCAGAAGAGATTAAAAATTTTAACCATGCACTAAGCATTTTTCCTTTCCAGCTAAATATTAGGTTATAAGATGGCAAGATTTTACCATATTTAAATCTATCAAAAGATTGTTTTCTGTCACCATATCGTGTAAGAATTCTATCTATAACTAGACCAAATTTTTACTCGTCACAGTAAAAATTCCACTCGCCAATTGCGAGATGGCGAGCGGAAATTTCGCACCCTGCTTTATATCATTTATATATATTTGCGGACTTGTCAACATTTCATTTTTTTTCCCGAAGCATTATTTTCACCTGCATTTTTCACACCATTTTCCTTCAAGAACGTTTTTCTTCTTATTCAGTCGTAATTACATACAGGGAAAAAAATAGCAATTACCTTGCATTAACTTTGGAAACCTACCCGGGATTATTTACTAGGCAGTCAAACTTCGTAGTAATTTCAATATTAAAGAAAATGGACAGAAGATTTCGTCCTAGCATCTTCTAATGTGTTTAAGAGAAAACTAACCCCACTAAAAATAATCTTAAATTAATCTTTAAAAAAAATCTACAGAACATCTTAAGTTATTTGGCCCACTTCTTAAGCCTACATATTCTGCAGATTTTCTTCATATTTCTGAAAAAAATTTACAGAATATAATCTTAAGATTTTTTTCAAAATATATAGGCTTAAAAGTGGGCCAAATAACTTAAGATATTCTGCAGATTATATTTTTTAAGATATTTTTAAGACGGTTTTAGTAAAATCTACAGAAAATCTGCAATTTTTCACATACATGGTAAATAATTACAAGAAATATAAATAAATAAATAATAAAATACAAATTTTAATTAATTTATTTTTTATTTAACATTCTATCCATTTATATATTAGTTAAAAAAGCTTTTTCAAAACGATGCTCGATATTCAGAATAAAATATAATTTAGTCGTCATGAAATTTTTCATGAAATCCGAAAACTAATTTCTTAAAAATTTCCATCAAAAGCTCCTTATTCTGCATACATATACTTAAATGCACAAAAAGAATATTATATTCACCTAAAGTAAACACATTTTAAACTTTTTACAGTATATTTACAATAAAACTTACCAATAATTGCTAATTTTTGCGAAGCGCTAAAAGGAAATTGCTTTTCACTTTTGTTTCACAAAAAACAAAAAAATCATACTCCAAATGCAATTTATATTTACTTTATACTTTTATCTATTATTTTCTTTAAAATGGAGCAAAAAAAAAAGCTTTTACATATATAAATTTTTGAATATGAGATTATATAAGTTTTCACGTCCGGGCGACATTGTACGGCGAAATTCGAAAACTAATTTCTCCAAAAATTTCCCTCAAAAGCCCCTTATTCTGCATACATACACTTCAATGCACAAAAAGAACATTATATTCACCTAAAGTAAACACATTTTAAACTTTTTACAGTATATTTACAATAAAACTTACCAATAATTGCTAATTTTTGCGAAGCGCTAAAAGGAAATTGTTTTTCACTTTTGTTTCACAAAAAACAAAAAAATCATACTCCAAATGCAATTTATATTTACTTTAAACTTTTATCTATTATTTTCTTTAAAATGAAGCAAAAAAAAAAAGCTTTTAAATATATAAATTTTTCAATATGAGATAATATGAGTTTTCACGTCCGGGCGACATTGTACGCCGAAATCCGCAAACTAATTTCTCAAAAATTTCCCTCAAAAGCCCCTTATTCTGCATACATATACTTCAATGAACAAAAAGAACATTACATTCACCTAAAGTAAACACATTTTAAACTTTTTACAGTATATTTACAATAAAACTTACCAATAATTGCTAATTTTTGCGAAGCGCTAAAAGGAAATTGCTTTTCACTTTTGTTTCACAAAAAACAAAAAAATCATACTCCAAATGCAATTTATATTTACTTTATACTTTTATCTATTATTTTCTTTAAAATGGAGCAAAAAAAAGGCTTTTACATATATAAATTTTTGAATATGAGATTATGAGTTTTCACGTCCGGGCGACATTGTACGGCGAAATTCGAAAACTAATTTCTCAAAAATTTCCCTCAAAAGCCCCTTATGCTACATACATACACTTCAATGCACAAAAAGAACATTATATTCACCTAAAGTAAACACATTTTAAACTTTTTACAGTATATTTAAAATAAAACTTACCAATAATTGCTAATTTTTGCGAAGCGCTAAAAGGAAATTGTTTTTCACTTTTGTTTCACAAAAAACAAAAAAATCATACTCCAAATGCAGTTTATATTTACTTTAAACTTTTATCTATTATTTTCTTTAAAATGAAGCAAAAAAAAAAAAAAGCTTTTAAATATATAAATTTTTCAATATGAGATAATATGAGTTTTCACGTCCGGGCGACATTGTACGGCGAAATCCGCAAACTAATTTCTCAAAAATTTCCCTCAAAAGCCCCTTATTCTGCATACATATACTTCAATGAACAAAAAGAACATTACATTCACCTAAAGTAAACACATTTTAAACTTTTTACTGTATATTTACAATAAAACTTACCAATAATTGCTCATTTTTGCGAAGCGATAAAAGGAAATTGCTTTTCACTTTTGTTTCACAAAAAACAAAAAAATCATACTCCAAATGCAATTTATATTTACTTTATACTTTTATCTATTATTTTCTTTTAAATGGAGCAAAAAAAAAAAAAAAAGCTTTTAAATATATAAATTTTTGAATATGAGATAATATGAGTTTTCACGCCCGGGCGACATTGTACGGCGAAATCCGCAAACTAATTTCTCAAAAATTTCCCTCAAAAGCCCCTTATTCTGCATACACATACTTCAATGAACAAAAAGAAAATTACATTCACCTAAAGTAAACACATTTTAAACTTTTTACTGTATATTTACAATAAAACTTACCAATAATTGCTCATTTTTGTGAAGCGATAAAAGGAAATTGCTTTTCACTTTTGTTTCACAAAAAACAAAAAAATCATACTCCAAATGCAATTTATATTTACTTTATACTTTTATCTATTATTTTCTTTTAAATGAAGCAAAAAAAAAAAAGCTTTTAAATATATAAATTTTTGAATATGAGATAATATGAGTTTCCACGTCCGGGCGACATTGTACGGCGAAATCCGCAAACTAATTTCTCAAAAATTTCCCTCAAAAGCCCCTTATTCTGCATACATATACTTCAATGAACAAAAAGAACATTATATTCACCTAAAGTAAACACATTTTAAACTTTTTACTGTATATTTACAATAAAAAACTTACCAATAATTGCTCATTTTTGCGAAGCGAAAAAAGGAAATTGCTTTTCACTTTGGTTTCACAAAAAACAAAAAAATCCTAAACCAAATGCAATTTATATTTACTTTATACTTTTATCTATCATTTTCTTTAAAATGGAGCAAAAATAAAAAGCTTTTAAATATATAAATTTTTGAATATGAGATTATATGAGTTTTCACGTCCGGGCGACAATGTACGACGAAATCCGAAAACTAATTTCTCAAAAATTTCCCTCAAAAGCCCCTTATTCTGCATACATATACTTCAATGAACAAAAAGAACATTATATTCACCTAAAGTAAACACATTTTAAACTTTTTACTGTATATTTACAATAAAACTTACCAATAATTGCTAATTTTTGCGAAGTGCTAAAAGAATTTTGCTCAACGTTCAAAATTTGAAAATATACTGAAAATTCATGAATTAAACTAAATTTTAGACCTTCAAAATACAGTTATGTACTATTTATTTCAAAATTGAGCATTAGAATTCATCTTTATCAAAAATATTTCTTACTAATGTTTATAAATCAATATTTGCAAACTACCGAATGTTGGCGAAGAAAAAAAAGTGTTATATTTTAGAAATTTCCGAGGAAATACCTATATTATTGCATATTTCACTTTAATAAGGTAAAACAATCATGATTCATACTTCAATTAAACCTAATTATGAATATTGTAACTATATTTTTGCAAGAAGTTTGCTCAAAATCCAAAATTATGCAAAACATAAATATCGTAAAATATCTGTTTACTTTTTTTCACAAAAAACTGAAAACTCCTCAATAATACTGAATTTCAATAGTTTATACAAGTTTTATATGTTAATTATTTCAAAAATGAGTAACGAAATCTATTTTTAACTAAAATAATTCTCACTAATGGCTTAAATTAATTTCTGGGAAGGGGCGAATATAGGTGATGAAAATAAGGTGTTATTTTTTTTTTATTTCCATGAAAATTCCTGTATTATTCAATATTTCATCTGAATAAGGCAAAATAATCATGAATTACACATCAAATATGCCTATATGCACATTTTTACCATATGTTAACAAATAATTTGCTAAACATTACAAATTTTTACTAACATAATATTTTGAAAGGTTTGTTTAAATTTTTTGAAAATACACTGAAAATTCATGAATTAAACTAAATTTTAGACCTTTAAATACAGTTATGAACTATTTAATTCAAAATTGAGCATTAGAATTCATCTTTATCAAAAATATTTCTTACTAATATTTATAAATCAATATTTGCAAACTACCGAATGTTGGCGATGAAAACCAAGTGTTATATTTCAAAAATTTCCAAGGAAATACCCGTATTATTGCTTATTTCACCTTAATAAGGTAAAACAATCATGATTCATACTTCAATTAAACCTAATTATGAATATTGTAACTATATTTTTGCAAGAAATTTGCTCAAAATCCAAAATTATGCAAAACATAAATATCGTAAAATATCTGTTTACTTTTTTTCACAAAAACTGAAAATTCCTCAATAATACTGAATTTCAATTGTTTATAAAATTTGTACATGTTATTTATTTCAAAATTGAATAACAAAATCCATTTTTAACTAAAAGATTTCTCCCTAATGGCTTAAATTAATTTCTGGGAGGGGGCGAATATAGGTGATGAAAATAAGGTGTTATTTTTTTTTTTTTCCATGAAAATTCCTGTATTATTCAATATTTCATCTGAATAAGGCAAAATAATCATGAATTACACATCAAATATGCCTATATGCACATTTTTACCATATGTTAACAAATAATTTGCTAAACATTACAAATTTTTACAAACGTAAAATTTTGAAAGGTTTGTTTACATTTTTTGAAAATATACTGAAAATTCATGAATTAAACTAAATTTTAGACCTTCAAAATACAGTTATGTACTATTTATTTCAAAATTGAGCATTAGAATTCATCTTTATCAAAAATATTTCTTACTAATGTTTATAAATCAATATTTGCAAACTACCGAATGTTGGCGATGAAAAAAAAGTGTTATATTTTAGAAATTTCCGAGGAAATACCTATATTATTGCATATTTCACTTCAATAAGGTAAAACAATCGTGATTCATACTTCAATTAAACCTAATTATGAATATTGTAACTATATTTTTGCAAGAAATTTGCTCAAAATCCAAAATTATCCAAAACATAAATATCGTAAAATATCTGTTTACTTTTTTCACAAAAAACTGAAAAATCCTCAATAATACTGAATTTCAATAGTTTATACAACTTTTATATGTTAAATTATTTCAAAAATGAGTAACGAAATCTATTTTTAACTAAAATAATTCTCACTAATGGCTCAAATCCATTTTTGCAGGCTACCGAATACAGTCGAACTTTGTTAACGTGAACACGCTTAAAGTTAATTACTTTTAACGTGAACTGTTTGCACAATCCCTGTCAACAGGAAGATTGGTTTTCGAGTTACTTATAGTATTAACTACTGATAACATGAACTGTTACCACCTTTGAGGCTCATGTTAACGAGTTTCGACAATATTGGCGATGAAAACGAAGTGTCATTTTTTTTAAAATTTCCATGAAAATTACTCTATTATTGAATACGTAATCTTAATAAGGCAAAAGAATCATGATTTATACTTCTATTAAGAATGTTATCTTGAATATTTTTAATATATTTTTGCAAGAAATTTGCTCAACATTCATAATAACAAAACATAAATATCGTAAAATATATGTTTACTTTTTTTCACAAAAACTGAAAATTCATCAATAATACTTAATTTTAATAGTTTATAAAACTTTTATATGTTACTTATTTCAAGAATGAGTAACAAAATCTATTTTTAACTAAAAGATTTCTTACTAATTGTTCAAATCAATTTCTGGAAGGGAGCAAATATAGGCGATAAAAACAAAGTATTTTTTAATATTTCCATGAAAATCCCTTTTCTATTGCATATTTCATCTGAATAATGCAAAACAATCATGAAGTAAGCCTATTATAAACATTTTTACCATATATTTACAAAACTTTGCTCAACATTCCAAAATTTTCAAACATAAAATTTGGAAATTTAAAAAAATAATACATTGTTTTCATCGCCAATATTCGGTAGTTTGCAAATACTCATTTTTAGCTCTTAATGAGAAATCGTTTCGTTAAAAATGAATTTCAAAACTCAGTTTTGAAATAAATACTACATAACTGTATTTTCAAGGTTTAAAATTCAATTTTCACTTTACAAATTTTATGTTTGAAAAATTTTGAATGTTGAGCAAATTTTTTGTAAATATATAGCAAGAATATTCATAATAGATTTATTTAAAGTATAATTCATGGCTTTTTTGTACAATTACAATGCATTATACACTAGTACAGGGGTCTTCATAGGAATTTCAAATGAAATTTACTAAATTTTATGAAAATATTTAACACTTACTTCTAACTATAAGATGGAAAGGTTGTTGTTGATTGGATTTTTTAAAATGCTTATTATTTCTTATAGGTACATCCAAAGTTTGAAATACGGTATTAAAATAACATATAAAATAAAATATTTATTAACAAAATGCAAGCGAATTGGAATTACTGCCATTACCGTTGTGTGTGCATACTTACATGTATAAATACGCATAATAAGGTGATTTTTATAAAGATCGAAATAAATAAATAAATTGCCATAAGTTTTTACTTTTTATAAAAACTACCAATTGTTTTCTCTAAAATATAGCAACATACATGATTTTGAACTAAGCGATTTTTCAGTATGAGCTGATATTGAAATTTTTGAAGTGTGATTCTAGAAGTTTAAATGATTTTTTAAAAGCATTGATTTCCTTTATATATACAAAAAAATTGGTCCTAAATGAAAATTGCTATAATTGGCATACACAGGAAACACAATATATAAAAAAAAAAAAAAAAAAATGCAAACGATCAACTACGCTAATCGCCATTTTAACTAACTCCAGCACGCTCGCTGTTAGTAAACAAACATTTATTATTTTTACCTGGTCACATCTTCGAGTTGAGTTGTAAATCTCTAAACTTGAATGAATTTCATTGCAGCAGCTTGAAGCAAATACATGGTCGTTGTTTTATATTTATTTAAATTTTAATAAAAGCAAAGAAATGGATTATCATTTCACACACGCACCACACACCATATGCACAAACACGTACGTAGTGAAAGCTGTTTATGATTCAAAATGCCCATAAAAGTTCTACAAATATTTTTCAGATCTAATTTTAACTTTTTGCTTATAAACTAAAATAATAAAAGTGTTCGTGTTAAAACTTAAAAAAATCTGAAGTTATTTTAATGATGAAACAAAATCTTTATAATGCCTATAAAACGTCGTAAAAAAATCTGTGGTTATTTTGGTGATAAATCTAAATCTGCAAAATTTATTCAGATAATTTTAATATTTCTGTAGAAAGTCGAAATTTTTTAAGATTATCTCAAGATAATTTTTAGTGGGGAAGATGTTCCTGATCTTATTAAAAAGGAAAAATAGAACATGAAACGCAATTATCGGAGGAGTTATAACCTAGAAAGAGTTGCAGAAATGCGATAAAGAAATAAAAATTAAAAATAATTTGTCAAAAAAAGTATGAAGAATGTAAGAGTAGAAATTAGAGAGAAGAAAAAACGTGTTAAGAAGCAATGAGAACAAACATAACAAAAAAGTATATATATTAGATCATTGCAAAAGTTCGTGCGGTTTTATATTGCTTCATTTCATAAAAATACGTCAAATCAAATGACAATTTTTAATCAAAGTACTCTCCATTACTTTCTACAACCTTTGCCCATTTTTCGGGTAACAAATGTATACCACGTCGATAGAAGCTCTCGTCTGTGGAGGCAATAAAATGATCCGAGTCCACACAAACTTTTGCAACGACCTAAAATTATATATATCTATATATATTTATTTTATTTTATTTTTAAGAAAATTATGTAAAAGCGGTTGCTTGAAAATTTCATTTCAGTCTATTGGAAATTGTGAAAAAGGCGCAGCGCATTTGATTAAAAAAAAATATGCATGATTTCTAAGAAAAAACGCTGTAGAAATTTGTATATTGAAAGCATAATGCAATAAAAATACAATAATAATCTTAGTACATATTACCAACTGTATAAAGCATAAATATAATAACTATAAAACAAATTCTTATTAAAAAAAAAAAAAAAAAGGAAAAGAAAGAAAGAAAGAAAGAAAGACATAACATTTTAACGGCGAAATTTACATTTTAAAACAATAATAATAATAATAATGGAATATAAGAAAAAAATTGCAGAACTTCTGAAAAATAGTAAAAAAAAAAATAATAATAATAAAGGAATAAATAAAGATATATACAAAAAAAAAAGGACTTTTTAAAAGGCATTTTATACAGACCACGCATTAAACTTTAGCATTATTTCCTGAAATTGCTGAAGGAAAAATGTCTAGTGAAAGTGTCACTTTAGTTTTAGTTGCTAAGTTTCAAATTCCATTTAAAAGCATATCTGGTTTTTCTCCAATACCCTGTAGTGTAGAACATCTGGGCATAATTGAATAAAGCTTTCATCGATTCTTCTCACGCTTTCCTCTTCCCGACATACACAAAAATAAAGAATGTTCACTTTTATTTGAAAAATTTACTATGCAATTGATAGACGGGAAATAAATTATACATGCTAGTTTTTTTTTTTTTAAGTTATGAACTTTAGACACATTTCTAAAATTTTAATAATTGTAATGAATAATTTTGTTATAATAATAGTTTATAATGAAATATTTTTATAATGAATATTCTTGAAGAACTGTTTTTGAATTAAGCCTTAAAAGTCTTCCGAAGAAATTTGTAATTCATTTTTACATAAAAATAATAAATAATATTTTGAGGTGGTATACATATAGCTTACTTTTACCCAGCATTTAATCTCTATAAAAACAGATAACAGCTTAATTCTTTATCTATTGTTGGTACTTTAAATTTCCATTAATTTAAAAATCGTATAAATCGTATCTATGGAAGAAATGTTAAAGGTATTAACCCATTTTGTCCAATTTTATTTATTTTGCCCAAATTTAAGAAAAATTATATTTTTTAAGGTTAATTAAACCTAAATAAACTAAGTACAACAAAATTTGAAAAAAAAAATATATATATATATATATATATATATATATATATATATATATATATATATATTCTGCATAAGAAATCTTATATCCACCTTGTACGCAGGGCATTGAAATAAAGAGGATGAAATTTGCACTTATATGTTTCAGGGTTCTCTTCAATAGTGAAAAGTGCTTTCCGAGTATAAAGTTTTACTTTATCTGTATAGTACTTTCTCATTTACATGAGAGTTCCCCAGAAAGAATTTTTAACCGCAAAGAGAAGATAAACCACGCCCCCTAATGTAATGATTAAACAAAGATTCCAGATGGAGGAGGAGGAGGAGGTGAGACACATAACACGCTAGCAGAAGCTTATATATATAGCATTATATATATTCAAGCTGACAAAATATTCGTACCAAGCAAATTCTGATTTCTATATGCTATTTTTCAGCTGTCCTTTAAATAGGACAATGGGATAAAATGGGTTAATAAGAATAGGACGCATATACATGGTGGCCAATTCAGCACCTTTTGGCTACCGGATTTTTTTTATAGAAATATTTGTTTTATTTAATCAGCGAGCTGTAATGGTTTTCACACATTAAGTAAAATAAAATATTTTGCTAACATTTTCCGGTAGCCAAAAAGTACTAAATTGGCAACTATACGTATATAGCTAACTTCAATCTCACTACACGGTACTAGACACTACATTTAGTCGTTTTTGTTCTAGAAAGGATTATATAGTGTGCTCTCTCTGTTTTTGCTTGACATTTTTAACGAATTTTCGTGTGTTGTAATTAATTCCTAAATTACCTCAAACATCTAGCACCAGTCTTAGAAAAAATTTAAGGAACATAAAAATTAAGTACCCTTTTACACCTTTTTAAGGTCATAATATCGTTTTTTACTTCTATGTAACAATTGTACACTAAACTGCCACCTTACTAAATCCTATTAATTACCTGGTTTGCATAATTTTATTGCTTATATCTTACAAATAAATAAATAAATAAATAAATACTCTTAACACTTTTGCGACCGCTGGCATAGATTCACGTCATTTGAAAATCTGTAACTCCTATAGTGGGCGTTTCTTTCGCAATTTGTGTGTTATTTATTTCTCAAGAATAAACCTTTTATTCATATTTTTACAATCAAATGTACTATGGATAGAAATAATTTGATTAGAAAGAGTATAATTATAACGTATATCCATTTGTAATATTAATGTGAATACAAAATATTTTGTTATGAAATGTTGTCACTTGGGAGAATAACGCACACAGGCGGACCTTACTGTCAAAAACACAAAAGCATGCAGTCGCGAATGTGTTAACACTTTCGCGCCCGCATGCTTTTGTCTTTTTGACCGTAAGGTCCGCCAATGGGTGTTATTCTTCAATGTTATAATATTTCGGAACAATATTTTCTGTTTTCATATTTATATTAGAAATGGATATACATTATAATTATAATCTTTCTAATCAAAGTATATATATATATATATATCCATAGTATATTTGATAGTACAAAAGTGAATGTTGGGTATATTCGTAAAAAATAAACAACATACAAATTGCGAAAGAAACGCCCACTGGCGGAGATTTTCAAACGACGTGAACTTACGTCAGCGGTCGCGATAGTGTTAGGTAATTTAAAAAAAAAAAAAAAAAAGAAAATGAAAATGAAAAGAAAAGGAAAAAAATGCAAATACATTTTTTATCTGTTTCAAATGCAGTAAGTAAAGGCATACTTGCCAACCATCTCATTAATAACCGTACAATTGTTAACGCCCCATGAAAAAACCCCCCTTTTCTCACACCACTATATTTTTAGAGTAATTCTCCCCAAATGTTGTTACGATTAAATAAAACTAAAATTACTCGAAAAATTATTGGCGTTAAAAAAATGCGGATACTAAAAATTGTACGGTTCATAATGAGATGGTTGGCAAGTATGTAAAGGGTAAAGGAAAAGATTAAAAAGTACTGTTTATGAATAATGGTTCAAAATAAATTCAAAAACAGTTTCATTCGACGAATATTTCTGCGAGGGGAAGTTAATATAATACTTATATTGATAAAAAATATCAGACCGTTATTAAATTTAAACGATTATTCCAAAATATTTAAACAATTTTTCAAAACACCACTCATTGAAAGTTACCTATTTTGGTCAAATTTTGAAGTGGTATTCTCAATTGATCTTTAAAAAAATTCAGTGTTTTTTTTTTTTTTTTTTTAAAGTTATGCTGATAAAAGACATACATACATAGCAACAGCTGAAAACTTAATTTACGTAATCAAAAGACGCCAAATGCGTAATTATAACCAAAAAATTAGCGTTGCAAATATGACATAAAAAATAATTTATCTTCTATATGAGTATAAAAAAGATAAGTATCATTCCCCTGCAAATTCCCTGCACTAGATAAAATTTAGCAAAGCTTTTTCATCATTTACATAAAAAAAAAAAAAAAAAAAAAAAGACTAAGATTTGGGTATTTTTCTACATTATCTATAAATTAACAAACACACCAGGGTGGTATACATAAGTTTATCATAATATAAAAACACATAACACAAACTTAAAGGCATTTCCAGAAAATTTCTTGTACTACCTTAATACATTGTAATTGATTATGTAGTTCTGTGAATGGTGTTCACATAGCTGCCAATATTTTAATTTATTCCGGAGTACTTTTAGCTCCGCCTTTAAACCATACCCCCTTTTTTTTAAGAGCAAATTTTTCTTATTTTATCATAGTTATATATTGGAGAAAAGTATTCTAAAAATAAACTGGTGCGAAATAAAGGCGGAGCTAAAAGTACTCCGGAATAAATTAAAATATTGGCAGCTATGTGTTCATACATATTCTATACGATACAAGCTTTTACACTTGCAGGGGTCGTACTCTCCGCCCTCTTTTCAGGACACTCACAAAGATAAGAAATTTCTGCTATTCTTGCCACCACTAATTTCATGCAGAACAACTTCTGAATGTATTAATTGTAATCTGCCACGATTGCACAGGGTGCAAAGTATTGCATAAAATTAGTGGTAAAGAAGAATTAAATTTTTTTTCATTCCTTAGAGTGGCCTGAAAAAAAGGTGGAGTGTACGACCTCTGCACTTGTAAAATATCTGTTCATTTTATTTACGGCAGTTTAAAGTTCAGTCTACAGAAGTTTTGCCCATAGACGGAGGAAAATTTATTTGAGTTCTCTTGGATATTCCTATACTCGAACTGTTTGTTGGATTTTAACAAAATGTATTATCCGTTTGCTCTCGAGCCTTTTTCGCACAGGTAAACCAACAACTCGGACAAATTTTCTAGGTATTTGGTGATCCGCATATAAACTTCCTAATTGTTCCGGTACTAATAGAATAATTTTTCGAACTAGAAAATGCTTCTTAAAAGGGCGTGGCTAACAGAATTAGAATTGTGTAAGAGATCTATTCAAAAGTATAGAAGTACAGTCGGGGGAAAAAAAAACGCAACACTCAACGTAACTTCGTTGCTAATCAATGTAGAAAAATGTAATGGGTATCATTCGACGGGGAATTGTGAGTAGTTTCAGAAAATGAACTGAAATTTTGAATTGGGGGTCGTCTACTTTTAAAAACGCGCACCAACTTTGATTTTTTCAATGGTAACACCCTATTTTTATTTTATATTTGAATTCCTGGGATCGCGACAACGCGAAAAAGTATATTGGTTGTATATTTTACTTATTTTTTCACTGAGTTATAAGCGTTCAAAGTTTGAAGGTGCTAATGTTAAATTCATATTTCAAACTTTTATTAATATCTTCATAAAAAATAACTTAATCGATATAATTTTTTTTTACGTGATACAGTGAAGAAATCCAAACATAATCCATCATTACTTTTGATTCTGGAAAATTTTTTAATTCTGAAAAATATTAATAAATCCATATTCATAAAAATTATGAATTATGACCTATATTAATTTTTACATAGAATGAATCCTAATGCTGAAAAATATGGGTGTGCAAATTTGCAGCTCATTCCAGTTATTAGTTTACGAGATATAAATAAATATTTCTTTTGGAGTGGTTTAGGGGGCCGTCTCTTATATAGTTTTGCATGAGATAACGAATCAAATCTTAAAAAATAACAAAGAAAATGAAACCAAATTCATTTATTTTTTATTTACGGGTCAAATTATATAACAACAACGTCAAACGCAAAGAAATGAAAGAAAAATGATGATATTTAGACATTAGTGTTAGCATCAAGAATTCCTGTTTTCTAAAGAAGACATGCCCCGCCTTCATCGTTCTTCAAAACAAAACAATACTGTAAAGAAAAGTAAATGTGACATTGAGTATTCGTATTAAACCCCTTATTTTATGCTGACAAAAATATGCACAAGTGGTATTTACTTCATCGATTAATTGGTGATAAATTTTGAATCTTTTAAACAAACACTAGAAGAAAAAAATTAACTAAATAGGCGGGGTTTACTGTTTTTAATAGAAAAATAGGCTTAATGTGAGATTGTCAAATGTAAAAAACGAATGGAATTGGAATGCAAGACAGACTTGTAAAATCGTTTCTTAACTACCGTCATAGCTAAAAAAGGCTTAATTATTTGCTTCATATATTGCTTTATTTTATTTTATTTATTTACTTATTTATTTATTTTGTAGGGGGATGATTATTATTTTAAGGACACTTTATTCTTTAAAATTTTATTAATATATTTTAACTTCATACATTTTTAAAAACATACTTTAACTTTTATAAATATATTTTAACACTTTTTGCGATTGCAGGATTTTGTCTTTTAGAGGGTAAGACCCGCCTACAGGCGTTATACTCTCAAAATAAAATATTTCAGAACAAATTTTCTGTATTCACAATTATATTACAAATGGATATACATTATAATTATATTCTTTCTAATCAATATATTTCTATCCATAGTATATTTTATTGCAAAAATATGAACACTGGGTACACACTTAAGAAATATGCAACACACAAATTACGAAAGAAACGCCCACTGACAGAGTTACAGATTTTCAAATGGCGTGAATCTACGTAAGCGGTGTCGAAAGGGTTAATTAAGAAATTATATTTTCATAGAAATTGTAAAACGAATCGTACAGTTCCAAAGAGTTCAACTGACCCAAAACTGGTAAGTGCGATTAAAATTGTTTAATATTTACTTCATGAACACTTACAATAATTTATCCGAAAAGGTTTAGTTTATGCTTTGTTGTATATATATATATATATATATATATATATATATATATATATTATTTCATTTCGTATATTATGTTACACTTACGAAAGAAAATTTAAGCTTTATTGGTGATCAGTACAGCCATAATAGACACTTTTACTTGAAAAATATTGCGCTTTTTTCGCAGAGTACTGTAGGACTAATCGCAAGTGTAATGTATTTAAATTGACCTAAAATTATCTAAAATAGTACTGAAGTATATACAAATCTAAAAAATTGAATTCAGGATAATTAAGGAACTGAAAAAGAAGCAACGTTTTATGAATTTCTATAATTCTTTTTTTTCCTGAAAGATTCCGGTGTGAAATATTAAATATTCTGTATTTCTTATAGGATTTTAATTTTATTTTTCTACATTTAGAGATAACCCCCTAACACATTTTTGATTATAACTCTATAAATACTAAAGATAAAGTATACAAACAGTATACTTTTCCGCACTGCCAGACTCTTAGAAATTCGAAAATGATGACAAAATGGGGTCTTGCTATTGAAAAAATCAAAGTTGGCGCTCATTTCAATATGTTGATGACCCCTAATTCAAAATTTGACGACATATTCAGAAAGTGCTTTTAATTTCCTGTTGAATGATGTCTATTAGATGTTCCTGCGTCAATTAATAACGAAAGTACAGCGGATGTTGCGTTTTTTTTTTCCCTGACTGTACATCAGGGTTCGTAATTTCCACCTTTTAGCTAGTCTAACTAAATCTAATCTAGCTAATCTAGCGTAATATAAGATCTGGTTGTCCTTATGTTATGCTGACCGCGTAATAAAAGGCAGGCATAATGCAAGTTTATATCCCTTTTACGAAGGCCTTCTTATTTGTCAGTGGTCTCTTTTATGTCGACCACTTTGCATTTTCTAAATGTGCGGGACTGAAGTGTGATGGAAAATTAACATTTTGCATTCGAACCGTCTTTTAGTAAGCGTAACGAGGTACCTGACAATAGTTTTAATAAAAAAATGCAAAATATAAAACATAAAAATTTTAAATATAAACATTTTATATCTATATTTGATGTATATTTACATATTACAAACATTATATATGAATATTACGATTTATAATTTCCCATTGTGTGATATCTTCAGTGTTGCCAGATTTGGGGACTTTTTTATTCAACTCTCACCAATAATTTTGAGAAGTGATATTTGCTATACATAATAGACGTTTATCTTTCGAAGTGCTTAGGCAACCGTTACAATTAAAATTTAGCGGCGGGGGTTGAATAAAAAAGTCCCCAAATCTGGCAACACTGGATATCTTGCAAAGCATTCTTGACCATTTACCAATGGCCAAGGCAGGCAACACCCAAAAACACTTAATAAAAAATGTAAGTGGAGTCTCTTTCTTAACGAAGTATTACACCTATTATAGCACTTTTAGTTGCAGAACATTATTGGTGGATATAAGATATATAGTAACTTAATTGGTCATGGCACCTCTCGAGCGACGTTCGAGTTGAAATAATGAATTGAATGTCTCCTGAGGGGCGACGTTCGAGAGCAAACTGTTAAATAAGATTTCTATATGATACAGATTTAGAAAACCGAGTTCGGAGTTATGCTGTTTTCGGTTTTGAGTTAAGTCGCTTGCATACCCTTACTAAAATTTAAGGTTTTCTAAAAGTTTTTTTATGGTTTTATCTAGGTTTTCAGGTATTTAAAAGGTTTCTTTGAAGTTTCGCTAAAAAATACTTCCTGAAAAGAAACCTTATCTAAGTTTTCTTTAGGTTTTATTCTTAAAACCTCCTGAAAACCTACGTGGTTTTATGTTTTCTAGAGGTTTCCTAAGGTTTCGGATAAATACATCGGTGATAATAAGTTTCCCTATGGCATTTGGATAATATCTACAGTCAAAAACGTTTTTTAAACGTTTTATTTTTAAAACCTTTTAAAACCTGCACTGTTTTAGGTCTTATAGATGTTTCCCAAGGTTTCAGATAAATACATCGAGAATAGTAAGTTTTCCTATGGTATTTAGATAACACCTCCACTATACCTACAATTAAAAATGTTTTTTAAAGGTGTTAATTTTAAAACCTTTTAAAACCTGCACTGTTTTAGGTCTTATAGAGGCTTCCAAAGGTGTCAAATAAATACATCGATTATAATAAGTTTTCCTATTGTATTTAAATAATACCACCACTATACCTGCAACCAAAAATGTATTGTTTTAGTTTTAGTTTTTGAACCTTTGAAAACCTGCACTTTTTTAGGTTTTATAGAGATTTCCCAAGGATTCGGATAAATACATGGATGATAATAAGTTTTTCCATGATATTCAGAAAATACCTCCGTTATACGTTATACCTCAATCAAGAATGGTTTTATTTAGGTTTTATTTTTAAAACATCAGAAACCTCCCTTACTAAAATTTATATTTCTAATAATGATAATATATTTCTAAACTTGTACCTGACAACTTAGAGTAGGTTTTTAGTAATAAAATTCTCTTCTACATTTAAGGAAAATTTAAACATTTTAGATTTCAATTAAAAAATAAAATAATAATAATAATAATAATAATAATAATAACAATCTAAATTTAAAAATATATTTGATGATTACATAAATGAGATATTATTTTAATAAATAAATTATAAAACAATTAAATTAAAACACAATAAATCTTATATTTCAGATATGTATCTGAAAAACTATATTTAAATTTATTTTATAAGTCTTTCGTCAATGAAAAGATATGTCAAACTAAATTCACTAACAAAAGAGATCATGTAACAATATTGATGTAAGATATAAATAAAAAAAATATGCATTAAAAAAAAATCACCTTTTTTTTTCGGGTGGGGGGGGAGTGGGGGGAATAACTGAATGAACTTATTTCTTGAATACTTCCTTTTAAATTATAATCTTTTAAATATTTAGAAGTAAACACCTATAACGTAAGTAATAAATAATAATAATTATGATAAAATAGAGAGGTTATGATTAAAGTTATGAATAAATGGTAAATTAAAATTTACAGAAGGAATTTTACAGCATTGATTAATCTTATTAGTGATTGCTTACAATGTATTCCCCAAACTTTTTAAATGGTACGGGGAGAGAAAAAAAAATAAATTAATTAAAAAATAAAATAAATTAAGAATTCTGTCAAAGGAAGAATTTAGTTTAGCACGGAGGACTATTAATTTCAATCTATAAAAATTTTATTTTTGTTCTTATTTTTTAATATTATTTTTAATCTCATTTTTTGACCGTAAAACTGGGACACGTACTTTTTAAAATGACTGAAATGAATTAAAACGAAGTGTTGCCACCTACATTTCATACTTTAGTTAATAAAAAAAATAATAAAAATAAATATAAATAATTGTTGCGTCGAAAAATTTTTTGTACCCCTCAGATTCAGAAAAATCGCCCCTTTCGTTTGGTACTGAATTTGTACCGAGCCACGTACTTTTTAAAATGACAGAAATGAATTAAAACGAAGTGTTGCCACCTAAATTTCATACTTTAGTTAATCTAAAAAGAATATTGATTGTCATGTCGAAAAACTGTTTGTTCCTCTGGATTCAGAGAAATCGCCTCTTTCATTCGGTACCGAATTTTTAACGATAGGACTGATATTTCTAATTTATTTTGGTGTTACAAAAAACTGGTCTATAAAAACTCCAAACTGAAACTTATAGTCCTCCGTTCCAATAATGAAATTAGGAATAAAAATTTAGGTCTTAAAATTAAAAATGGCAACTGAACCAATATTTTACAATTTCTTATTAATTCACAAGAAACATTTATATTAGCTTTAAAGTTTTTTTTTCTTTTTTTTTCCCCTCTTCTTCTTTATTTCTGATTTTTTTATTCGTTTATTTCTTTTACATAAAAATTATGAAGAGACTCAAAAATATAATACATGATAAACAAAACATTTGGTATCTAATATAATACATTTCTTAAAGAAAAGAAAAGAGTGTATTGTTTTCTATTCAAAATATTTATTTTATTTACTATTATTACGGTTAACATTTTTATTTCATTCCGATATTGCTAACTTAAAATTGTTTACATTAAAAAAGATAATTTTTTTATTTCCTTTAAAATATTTTCCATCAAAATTCTTGAGTACATTTTTCATGTAACTTTTTATTTATTTATTTATTTATTTATTTATTTATTTTTTTTTTGTTTCATTCAGAATTTAAAAGAAAAAGTACATTTAGAATTTAACCTGCATTGTACAATCTCTCTCTCTATATATATATATATAGAATACATACATTTCTTTTTTTTTTTTTTTTTTGAAAGTGATTAAAATCCGAGTTTTAAAGCCCTTCAATGCTTTCATATCTCAAGCTCTAATTCATTATTTTCAAGTTCAATGGATTTGTATAGTAAAGATTATTCCAAGTAAAACTTCTAAATTCTTTAGATAGTATTATCTGTATGTTTCAATCTGCAGAGAAAACTATCTGTTCAACAGTAAGATAGTATACTATACTATATCTCCGGTAAATTATATCTCCGAGATACCATATTCAATGAACAAAGAGATTAACATTTGCTTCTGGAAAAGTATTTAATTTCCCCTTTCAAAGTTGTCTTCTATGGAATTTCTCTCTTAAACCCTACTCCAGGGAAACTGCTGATGTTTCACTTGATTCTACCTCTCCCATAGAAAAACCTAGATTCTACCCCTCCCATAGATCCTTTTGCGATGACATTTGACATGCAAAGAAGTGGACAAAAAAATTCCGGGCGTTTTGGTATTTTAAGCACATACTGAAATTCCAGCTACGGTAAAGAAAGGGTTAAGGTTTTCTAAAGCCTTTTTTATGGTTTAATATAGGTTTTCAGGCATTTAAAAGCTTTTATTGAAGTTTGATTAAAAAAATACCATACCTTCCGAAAAGAAACGTCATCTAAGTTTCTTTTAGGTTTTTTTAAAAAATCTCTTGAAATTTTACATGTTTTTAGGTTTATAGAAGTTTTCCAAGGTTTCGGTTAAATACATCGCTGATAATAAGTTTTCTTATATTATTCAGGTAATACCTCCATTATACTTGCAATCAAAAACTTTTTTTTTTTTTTTTTTTTTTTTTTTTAAGTTTAGTTTATTTTTAATTTATTATTACTCATTAACTTATTATTACTCATTGACTAAATATTTTAATTAGTAAAATAATAACAATTTTGTGTATTATTATTAATAATTATCAGTTTCAATGTCTACGGAACAAAACATAATAATAATAATAATAATAATAATAATAATAATAATATAAAAAAAAAACCTATAAAACAATTATTCTGCACTCAAAATTTATCTGAGATTCATTAATATTCTTCCATTAATTTATCAAAAACATAATAAATATTAATACATATATCTCATAAATAATAAAATAACACGCATTTAAAATTAATTTCAGTTTTAACCCATTAACCACCAAAACTAGAAATAATGATTTTTTTTTTTTTTTTTTCTGAACAAAAACAGTAAAGTTCATTGTTTTAATCATATATAACAATAATTTAAAATAAAATTATAAAAATTAGTCTTATCTTACTAAAAATAGAGTGTTATATTTGTACAATGTTAGTGGAATAAGAATATAGGATTAAAAATTATAAATGTTTACGGAAATTTTCTTGAGGGCGCATAAAACAGAAAAAAAAAACAGATGACTAAAAAAGTAATTATTTTATTTCGACGACATTTTTAGAAGCTTTTTATATGAAATTGACTTTCTCATCGTGTCTTTGTCTCACGCTAATAAACAAAGCGCCTCCATTTTAAATTAAATATAAGTTGCTCAGTTTGTCGCTTCTTGGCCAACTGGTTAATTTTTACAGATAATTAGTAAAAAATGTGTCAATTGATAAAAGAAAATTTTTTGTTCACTACACAGTATTTCAAGAAGAGTTTTTTAAAGAAGTTTTTTTTCTTTTTAGATATTAGAAAACGTAAAATATTTTTGATATTAAAAAAGCTCAAAATAAAAAGTTTTAAGTAAAAAATACATTAATTAATATTTTTAGAAGCTTTTTAGAAACTTTTTATTGAAATTGGATTTTGTTATCGCGTCTTTCTGTCACGCTAATAAACAAGGCACCTCAACGTTAAAGTAAAGGTCAGCGGTTTTTATTGCCGTTGGTTGGTTCAGTTGGTTAGAGTGTCAAGTTCCTAATGCGATGATTGTGAGTTCCATTCCCGATTCCCGGGGTAGCGATGTGTTAAAATTTGCAGATAATTAATAGAAATTATGTCAGTCGATAAAAGAAAATTTTTCATTGTCTACACAGTACTCTAAGAATTTTTGAAGAGTTTTTTTAAGCAGCTTTTTTTTTTTTTTTTTCTTTTTTTAAAATACTAAATAGCACACACACACAAAAATAAAGTTATATATATATATATTAGAAGCTTTTTATTGAAATTGGATTTTTGTCATCGTGTATTTGTGTCACTTTGAAAAATAAGGCACCTCAGATTTAGTGTAAATTTAAACAACCCTTTTCGTCGCTCGTTAATGCTTTTGATTAGAGCATCATAGTGATAACGCGATGCTCGTGGGTTCCTTCCTCGAACGCTGATGCGTGACTTTTTTACAGAAAATTAATAGAAACGATGTCAATTTATAAAAGAAAATCTTTCATTGTCTACACAGTATCTTGAGGAATTTCGATAGTTTCTTTTAAGAAGCTTTTTGAGTTACAAAAAGGCATAAAATAAAAATTTAGTAAAAATAAAAATAAATAAATAAATAAATAAATGAAAAATAACACTGAAAGTTTTTTATTGTTGTGAAGCCCTAAAAAGCCTGAAATAATAATTTAAAAAAATATTATTGCAGAGACATACTATAAAATCATAAAAGTTTCAACAACAAGAAAATGTTAAAGAATTGTATAGATATTTCTTTTTGCAAAAGATAAAAAACTTTAAGTATTCCAAATATTTCAAAAAGCATTCGAGAAAAATATCTTTTTATATAAATATTTGATAGATTTTTCTAGAATGTTCTATGACTTTTCTTGAATGTTCTTAAACTTTTGGTTAGAGCGTCATGCTGATAACTCGATGGTCCCGGATTCGGTCCTCGAAAGACGATATGGTACTTTTTTGCAGATAATAATAATAATAAAAAAATGTCAATCGATAAAAGAAAATCTTCCATTGTCTGCACAATATCCTCAGTAATTTTGATTATTTTTTTTTAAGAAGCTTTTTTTTTTTTTTTTTTTTTTTTTTTTTTTAACTAAAATGCACAAAATAAAATTTAAGTAAAAAAACCATTTTTTAAAGTTAGAAGTTTTTTATTGTGAAGCCCTTAAAAGCATAAAATAAAAATTTATTCTGGCAGAGACATGCTACAAAGAAATGAAAATTTCAAAACTAAAAAATTTTAGAGAAAAATATAGGTATTTACCTTTTATAAGAGATGAATTTTTTTAATGTTCAAAATATTATTAAAAGCTTTCGAGACATTTGAAATTTATAGCCTAACTAATGATTATACAAAAACTAATAACTATGAATATTGGTCTCGAAAGCTTTTAAAAATATTTTGAACATTAAAAATTTTCATCCCTTGCAAAAGGGAAATACCTATATTTTTCTCTAAAATTTTCTTAGTGTTGAAACTTTCATTTCTTTGTAGCATTTCTTTGCCAGAATAAATTTTTATTTTGTGCTTTTTAGGGCTTCACAATAAAAAGCTTCTAACGGTAAAAAATTGTTTTTTACATAAATTTTATTTTACAAGTTATTTAAACTCATTCAGATATGAAGATATTGAAATTTTTTTGTTTGAACAGTGTTTCACGTTTGAAATCCATTTTAAACTTAAAACTATTTTTCAGATCTTTTTTTTTTTTTTTTTTTTTTTTTTTTTTGTCATAAAAAAAATCTATTCTTTTCTCACTAAAAAACAATACTAAAAAAATACGTTTTTTAGTCAACTATTAAGCGCGATTATTTCTGGTCTTGCGTGAACGCAACACCAGCGGGCAATAGGTTAATCTCAAAACGCTACTTTAAATAATCAAGAACATAGTAATCAGAGCCCGCCGGCCGATTGGTGAGAGCACGCGACTACAAACCCGAAGTCCTTCAGTTCGATCCCCACCGGAGCAAGCGTGGAAGAAAATGATTGAAAGTACAGAAGTTCAGTAATTTCTCACTAGATGGCAGCATCAAACATACAAAATGATACCGAAGCCGTCACTTCATGGTTCTTTATAAAAACCATTTGGTATTTATAAAAAACTTGAAATAAATTTTATAGAAATACCTTAACCTATAGAGGTATTGATGAAGCTTTTATTATGGCTTTATTTTGCACCATTAAAGCCTTGATAATACCTTATTTTAAATACCTCTAAAACCTGTAAAATACCTGTTAAAAAAAACCTAAGGAAAAACCTTCAAAAAAACATTGGGAAGGTATTTAAAAAAAAAGCTTTGTATGTATATTTAAAATACCTACATGAGTCATGGTATTTTATGAAAACCCTTCGGTATTTATAAAAAACCTGCAATAACTTTCTGAAAAATACCATAATGTATTCGTGAGAAACCTGTGGAGGTATTAATAGAGCTTTTATTATGGCTTTATTTTGCACCATTAAAGCCTTGATAATACCTTATTTTAAATACCTCTAAAACCTGTAAAATACCTGTTTAAAGAAACCTAAAAAAAACCTTAAATAAAACCTTAAAATTTTAGTAAGGGTACGCAAAAACAGAGCGACTGACTAATAATAGACAGATCAACTGTTAAAAATTTGATTTTCGAAATCTGGAAATCTTAAAACATTTAAATAAATAAAAATCTCAATTTTGGAAATTCGACCAAAAAACAATACTCGCTCTATTTTACTACCATACAGAGATCGTTACCATATTTCTAAAGAAGAGTTTTGTGATTAAATGGAATAGTGATTATTGTTAGAAAATATTGGTGGAAGCAAAAATATCCCTGTGTGTGAGTGATATTATATTTATAGATATGCGAATATTTTTTAATTTTTCAGGAGCATTTTCAGTTAATGCCTTTTTATTTCAACACTTTTTACAGAAATACATTTTTTTTTTTACTTAATTGCATACATGCCAACATACTAATTAATATTTGTAAAATTGTTGGTATCTGGCCCTTTTTCCATACTACTTTATATTTTGAGTAATTTTCTCCAAACGTAATCAGGATTAAATAAGAAGAAAAATATTCTAAAAAAAAGACTGGTATACAAAAAAACAAGTACTTCGAGTTTTACAAAAAATTTATTATAACGTTCGCAGATATGTAATTGTAGTTACAAATTAAAGAAAATTACTTTACAATTAAAGTGATGAGAAAAAAAGAGTATACTGCTCCGATATAAATTAGAAATGTAGTCATGTCTGCATTTAGCATGAAATTACCCATCTGAATAGGTACCTGTATATAGCTATTATATTTTCAACTGGGATATTAGAATGTTTGTTATACTTATACATACATATATACATATTGTTACGAATTTGTAAGTAATAGTAGTTATTTTTATGTAATTTCTTTCAAAGAGACTTAATCAGGTTATAAAATGTTAATTTTATGCATTTCTAGCTTGTTTTCACATTAAAATAGCTCTTTTCCCATTAAAAAAACAAGGCCTTGACGCCAAATTTGGCGATTTTTTCGCTCCTTCGCAACTGTTAAGCGACCTTGGTGAGAAAATTCTTACTATCAATATACCAATTATCTAAGCTCTAACTCGAATAGAACCGAAGTTACTGGAACATTCTCAATTTTCTACGCTTGTATATAAAGAATCGCATCATCATCAGTCAGATTCTCGTCAACCGCTTTACGGTAAAATGCTCTTGACTGATCTCTTATTATTGTTTGGAGCCCATTGCTGTGTGTTAACGCTATAATACAGTTTATACTGTGAATTTGATGTCGTCAGCTGTCATTTAAGGTGTGTTTTCTGGTGAAACTGAAGTTGATACTTGGTTTATAGAACTGCGATTTTATTGATTATTCTGTAAATACTCTTTTAAGACTCTGCAAGATCCGCCTTTCATTCTCAGACAATTCACGAACCCCGAGTACGCAACAATATGAATATATATATATATATATATTCATATTGTTGCATAATAGCTATTACCAACAGATGGTCGATGTTCTAGAAAATTATTCTAAAATGAAGCCTTTTAAAAGTAATTTTACACTTATAAACCAGGAAAATTAGATGATAGTACTCCAGGAATCGCTGAATTAAGGACCAATGTAATATCTATCCCAGAAATTATACGCAATGGCTTTCAACAGGTGCCAAGCCTCCCGTTATTAAAAGGAGACTTCAAACCGGAAAACTTTTATAGCTTTTATAGCAATCGTCGAAAAAATATGTAACATATTTCATTTAAAAATACTGGTGTCAGGTCTGATTTAAAAGTTAAAAATGTTGGCAGTTCTGTCTTTCAGTATTTATGTGCAAAAAATTCAAAATATACCTTATTTAGTTTTTTTTTTTTTTTTTTTTTTTTATAATAGAACGTGAAATAAAACATCCCCGTTAACTGGATATAGAACTTTAATTCTTGAAAAATTATTAAAAATAATTCAACTTTATATTTTTTCTGACAGATATAAAAAAAATTGCACCTTCATTCAATATTTATCAATGGGTAACAGACCTCAGAACTTCCCTTTTATCATACATCACTTTAAATAAAGTGTTTGAACGAATGATTGCATTTTACTTACATCCCTACTTAATATTATTTAGCACCATAATGGCTCATCAATTGCCACTATTATATGCTTCATGATGAAGCCATTAAGTGCAATTTCGTACAATCTCGACATTATATCAGAAACATATTATGTGTTAAAGAGAAAACTGATAAATGCTCTGTGCGAATATATAATTCAATAAGTAAACAGGAAAGAAAAAGTATGCAGTTCGTATAGATTATTAACAATTTTCAACTGTACCCATACTCGCTGCATCGTTTAACATTCAATATACTTTGCCAACGCGATCACATAACGGCATAGCTGCCAACATTTTAATTTATTCGGGAGTATTTTTAGTTCCGCCTTTTTTCGCGCCACTTTATTTATAGAAAAAAATTATATAATATATAATTTTTGTGTAAATATATAGCTTCGATAAAATAAGAAATAGTTACTCATAAAAAACAAATGGTATGAAATAAAGGCGGGGCTAAAAATACTCCAGAATAAATAAAAATGTTGGCAGCTATGCATAACGGATATACAGAAGTGAAATACAGTTAGATAAACTAACTGAATTCATTACCACTCGTAAATATTGTTGGAAAAAATAAAAATAATATGTTTTCACTCCTTTTACTTTTTCATAAATAGATTACAGAATTCATAATATTTACCACTAAAAGTATCTGAATCTTCATAAACCAAAGAAATTGTATGGCACAAAAACGGCTCTTCTCACTGACACAAACTGAACTACCGTCACATATTTGAGGCCAAGTGAATGCGTTTGACGTGCTTCCAACAGGTTGCAGTGCAGCACAGGTGATATGTAACGGTATTCTTTTTTATCCGGCTATTCCATATTTCCGTCGTTCCTCTATCATCAGTAATTCGCCACATATATATATATATATATATATATATTTGGGTTGTTCGGAAAGTAATTTCGTTTTTCTCGGCAGAGGACTTAATTGTGTTTTTTTCCCACCATCTTCACAATTTAGCTGCATCACCATTATATATTGTGACAGCTGATATAGCAAGGCTTGTTTGTGAAAAAGTTCGTTTTAATCTGCTCAATAGGTTTTGGCAAATGCCCTATCAAATAAAGAAAATCGGAAGTAACATATTTGGCATATTTTGTTTTTGCTATAAAAAAGGCGAAAATACTGTTCAAACAAGGAAAAAAGTGTACGATGTGTATACAGAATTTTTTTTTAAAGAACGCCAGTGTCAAAACTGGTTTACCGAATTTTGTTCCGGCAATTTTGACGTTGAACATGCATTACGTTCTTTAAAACCAGTTTATGCTAATGAAGGCAAAATCAGAGCTGCCAACCTAATCCGGCAAATTATTAGTACCGCCCTTTTTCTACACAACTTAATTTTTGAGCAATTCTCTTCAAATGTATCTACAATGAATTAAGAAGAAAAATACTCTAAAAATTAAGTGGTGTAGAAAAGGGGCGGTACTAACAATTTGCCGGATTAGATTGGCAGCTCTGCAAAATAAAGTATTGATTTATAAAAACTGCCAAATAAAAACTCGTGAGATCTCTAAGAAACCGATCAAAGTGGAGAATATATAATTCAATAAAATATTTATACAATATAAGAAAATCGTCTTTCATTTTGAAAGGAATAAACGAAATTATTTTCTGAACAACCAATATAAAAACTTTGATTCAGAGAACTGAAAATTTGTCGCAAAATTTGACACGGAATTTTAGCCCTTGACCCTGTCTCTGATGAAGTAAGACTCTGAAAATTCTGCAATGCATTTTCATCGAATAGACTCATATCCAGATCAGCATTAATGATGATTTGAAAGATTTGCACAGACAGACATATTTATGCCCTTTGCGAGATAGGTCCCTAAAATTGCTTACATATTGATAAATTTGAATAAAATTAGTTTTGCTGAAGTGAATTGAAAATTAATTACAAAATTGACACAGATTTTTAAACCTAGAACCTGTCTCTGATCGGATAAATGTCTTAAAATGTTTGAATATTGTAATGTCATTGACTCATGAATAAAGTTTGAGTAAAATATATTCACCAAAATACATTGAAAATAAATTATAAAATTTGATTTATGCAAACAGTTTCACATCCCCCTTCCTAGAACTTGCTCCTGGTTTGACAGTTTACTAAGTATATTAGGACATTTCCATAAAAAATGAAACGTCAGTCTCATATAGAGATAATTCTGCTGCCTCCAATGTTTTTAACAATAATTACTATTCTATTGAAACATAAAGGTAACAGAAACATGCCACTAAAATTTCTGTATAGTGACACTGGTGGCACAAAAAGAGAAAATGTTATAATTTTGTGTAACTGATGTTACCTTCTTCCATGGAATCATCCATCGTCATATTTTAAAAATATTAATTTCAATTTAAAATTTTAGTAAAATCGGTTCATAGAAGTACTTTAAAAATGAATCGCAAGATGCGTCACATGTAAGCAGAATTTTACCTCTGTTACTTGTCTCTGTTAACCCATTAGTAGTCGCTAGTTGGTCGATTCGCCGTCCATCCCTTCAGTGTCGCGCCTTTTTTTTTTTTTTTTTTTTTTTTTTCAATAGCCACCAACAATTTTTAGAAGTGGCATTTTATATACATAAATTTCGAATAAACTCCAATAATCGTCGATTATGTATATCAAATGCCACTTCAAAAAATTTTTGGTGGCAAAAGAATAAAAATGTCGCGACAATGAACGGATGGGCGGCGAATCGACCAACTTGGACTACTAACGGGTTAAAGAAGATTTCTGAGAAGTTTTAATATTATTTTGTCATACAGACTCGGGTGAAAACTTTAAGCGAATTCTCTTTGGTAGGAGCAGGTTAAGATCCTGAAAATTGACTGTAAGATTTTACCCAGATGGAAAAAATAAGAGAAATTAAAGAGTGCGTTAAGTACTTTATTGAGCATAAAATCGATTTGAATCGCCAGATATGTCACACGTATACAGATTTTTAGATTTGGATGCAAACATTAAGCAAATTCGGTTTGGTGGAAGTAGGTTATGCTCCTGAAAATTGACCACAAGTGAAATTAAAGAGTGTTATTAAAAATTTATTGCGTATAAAACCGTTTTTTCCTCTTTAGCAAAAAATCAGTATTGTACACGTATGGTACATACTAAATTTCGCTTATAAGAAAATCAAAGTATGTACATAAATCACTGGGTACCGCTACTTCAAAATGTATGAAATTCATTAGTGCAGCAATCACTTTACGCGAATTAAAAAAAAAAAAAAAAAGAAAAAAAAAAAAAAAAACTGTGTACCGCTACTTTGATATACCTAAATGTTAAAATGCATTGAATTTGTTCGTTCAGCAATTCCTACTATTTACATTTTTTTAATACAAAAGCAAAAAAAAAAAAAAAAAAAAAAAAAAAAAAAAAAAAAAACTGGGTACTGCTACTTTACTGTGCATGAAAAAAATAGTGCCTCAAATCCAAATGCACAGTGATCATAGATCTGCCAATTATGCTAATTTATCCGCAATAGTGTTAGGTCGCGCGTTTTGTTCACACCTGCATATTTGTAGAGTAATCCTCTTATTTAATCGTGAGTACATATTGCTGAATATTACTGTACAAATTTACTGGTGTGGAAAAAAGGCGCGGTCTAACGCTATTACGGATAAATTAGCATAATACAGATAAATTACCATACCAATCAGTAAATATATATATAATACATAGCTGCAACTTATACTCGTTTTTTTTTACTGGAAATTTTTATTAAAAGTTTTAAATATTTTTTAGCAGTTTTCTTCAATTTAATATGATGAACATTTCAACTTCAGTAATGTGGTTGCAAATAATTCATAGTTTTTTTCTTTTCTTATGTTTATAAAATCCAAAATGAGAGCAATTCGTAATCTTTCCAACAAACATTAATCATAAAAAAAAAAAAAAAAAAAAATTAAATTAAAAATAAATAAATAAATAAATATTTTTACTAAATATATCTAAATCTGTTCTCTTAGAAAGCGAATGATTATAGACATCCGATAGATAAATAAATAATTTTTTGTAAACGTGGTCAATTTTTTTTTTTTTAATTTTTGGTGCACGAATTGAAGATTTATTTGCCATACTATTTCATTAATTACATGGTGATCCTCTTTTCTAGAAATGAGCTAACAGTTTATTATATGCAATTATAAAGGTCTGAGGAATAAACTCTTTCCTAATAGATAAAAAAAATTTAAATGTATATGTGATTGTTATTAACACTTTCGCGACCGCTGACGTGAATTCACGTCATTTCAACATCTGTAACTCTGCCAGTCGGCGTTTCTTTAGATGGGCTATATTATTTCTTAACATTGTACCCAGAATTTACATTTGTACAATCAATACACTATGAATGCAAATACTTTGATTAGAAAGAGTGTGTATGTCCATTTATATTATAAATATGAATACAGAAAATATTTGTTTAAATTAATGTAACATATAAGAGTAACGCCCACAGGCGGAGTTTACAGTAAAAAAAGTCAAAAACATGCGGTCGCTACCGCTGAATAGATTCACGTCATTTGAAAATCTCTAACTCCACCACTGGGCGTTTCTTTCGCAATGTGTATGTTATTTATTTCTTAAAAATATACCTAATATTCATATTTGTACTGTCAGTATACTATGGATATAAATGCTTTGATTAGAAAGAGTATAACTATAATGTGTATCCATTTGTAATATAAATGCAAATACAGAAACTTTTGTTCTGAAGTATTGCATCGGGGAAGAATAACGCCCACAGGCGGACCTTACTGTGAAAAAGAGAAAAACATGCAGTCGCGAAAGTATTAAAATTGATATTTATAATTTTCTTGCTTTAATTATTTGAATAATTAATTTAAATGAAGCATTAACTAAAAAAAAGTAGCCTTAACTAATTAAAATAACCCTTAACTAATTAAATCTAACAATTCATTTTCTTCGCTTGTAAAAATTTATCAGTAAATGCATATGTTATCAGCAAATTAAACCCTTTAAACGAAGACCTAGTTTAATATTTTTTCATTTATTGCTAATAAAAGATGTTTTAAAAATCTTTTTTATACTATAACTGGTATCGGAAAAATTGAATAAATGTTATATATTCCACACTCTTCCTAAGCACTATTACTTTACACTCCAGTAAATCACCTATCATAGTATCATTTCCGTCTGATAATAGTTCGATTAAATGTAATCTAATGTCACGGATTGCGGAAACTGGTAAGTGATACTTTATCTTTTGTCATATAATGGAAATTCAATAGTCAAACTCTTAAGGATTAGGGGTTATTGGATGGAAGAATGAAAAGGTTAGAAACCACTCTAAAATATAGTAAAAAAAAAGATATATACATTAAACTATATAATTGTAAATCAGTACAAATACATTCAATATTAACAAATGTATTATAATTTGGTATAGTTAAGTGTTTAAACAGAAATGTCAACATTTTAATTTATTCCGGAGTATTTTTAGCACCTCTTTTATTGCATACCACTTATTGTTTAAAAGTATTTTTATTTTTAAATCGAAATTATTTATTGGAGAAAGTTTTTCTATAAATAAAGTGGTGCGAAATAAAGGCAGGGCTAAAAATACTCCGGAATAAATTAAAATGTTGGCATCTATGGTTTAAAAAGCACATTGTTGAAATTCATGATATTACAGTATTAAAAATATCTGTGTAAATAGACATTTATTAGCATATCATTGTATATTTACTTGCTAGTTATTTATACGATAGGAAAGCAAATAACAAAAATAGTATCCATACCTGCCAACTTCCTAATAAATATCCGGAAGATAGTTAGTATCCGCCCCCTTTTTTTCACCCCAGATTATTATTTTTTTTTTCCAGAGTATTTTCCTTCTTATTTAATGGTAATCACATTTGATAAAAAAAAAAAAAAAATTAAAAATAAAGTAGTGTGGAAAATGAGCGTGTTCTATTTCTAACAATTTTCCTGAATTTTAATTAGTAAGTTGGCAGGTATGACTACCTCAAAATAATTTTGCAGGAACATTTAATAGGGAAAAAATGTATACGAAGCCGTGTCTTTTAAAATATAAATAAGTTATTTTAGATTCAAAACGATATTTAATTTTTCTAACTGAACAATTAACCTAATTCCCTTCCTATAAACCGCATATTATACGCCTAAAGAAAACTTAGTTTTTCTTGTCCAATGCCACGCATTATATGTGATTTTTATTTACTTACACCCCTTTGAAAATGTCAATAATAAACTTTTTAAGCACAGATATCATTGTTTTTATAAAGGAATACAGAAATAAAATCTTATTATCCCTCCATTCTTGATAACTTATTTTAGCCAATTTTGCCATCACTGCAAATAATAAAATCTTGGCAATGCCGATGAAGACCAAGCCATATTAAAATGAAGAAGGAAAAAAAAAAAAAAGATTTCCTAATTGCCGAAACGTCAGTGGAGGCCCTCTGTTGAGACTCAAAACGGTTTTGGGCTGTGTCTGTCTGTCTGTCTGTCTGTTTGTCTGTCGCGCGATAGCGGCCGCAAAAACAGCGCTATTGACTTGAAATTTGGTACACGTGTTCATGAGCCCCACGAAATCAGCTGTATAGTTTTTGGTACATACTCCATTTGTAGTTCGTATACAGGGACACGCCAAAGTTTTTCTTATCATTACGGCCTATGGGAGGAATTTGTATGTATAGCGATAGCGGCCACAAAAATCACGCTATTAACTTGCAATTTGGTAGACGTGTTCATGTGCCTCACGAAATCAGCTGTATAGTTTTGGGTGTGTATTCCATTTGCAATTCGTGTACAGGGACACGCCAAAGTTATTCTTATCATTACGGCCTATGGGAGGAAATTGTATGTACCGCGATAGCAGCCACAAAAATCACGCTTTCGACTTGCAATTTAGTACACATGTTCATAAGCCCAACGGAATCAGCTGTATAGTTTTAGGTGTGTATTCCATTTGTAGTTCGTGTACAGGGACACGCCAAATATTTTCTATCATTACGGCCTATGGGAAGAATCTGTATGTACCGCGATAGCCGCCGCAAAAATCAAGCTATTGACTTCAATTTTTGCCGAAACGTCAGTGGAGGCCCTCTGTTGAGACTCAAAAGGATTTTGGGTTCCGTCGGTCCGTCCGTCGATCCGTCCGTCTGTCTGTCTGTCTGTCTGTCGTGCGATAGCGGCCGTAAAAACCACGCTATTGACTTGAAACTTTGTATACATGTTCATGATCCCCACGAAATTAGCTGTATAGTTTTGGGTGTGCATTCCATTTGTAGTTCGTGTACAGGGACACGCCAAAGTTTTTTTTATCATTACGGCCTATGGGAAGAATTTGTATGTACCGCGATAGCGGCCCCAAAAATAACGCTTTAGACTTGCAATTTGGTACACATATTCACGAGCCCAACGGAATTAGCTGTATAGTGTTAGGTGTGTATTCCCTTTGTTGTTCGTGTACAGGGACACGCCAAAATTTTTCTTATCCTTACGGCCTATGGGAAGAATTTGTATGTACCGCAATAGCGGCCGCAAAAATCCTTCGATTGACTTGCAAATTGGCGCACACATTCTAGCTTTCCATATAAGTAGCTGTATAATTTTCATTGCTATATTTTTTATAAACTGTGTACAGGGACACGCCAAAATTCTTAACATTACGGCGTATGGGGTGAATTTCGTTTAAACGCATTTTAATATCATTACTTTGCAATGAAGAAAATGAAACTAGAGTACGTGAGTAAGATGCTTAAACTTATGTTGCTTGAAGAAAATATGTGCTCTTAAGCTTTCTAATTAATGTACAGGACCTTACAAAAGTGTTCTGACAATGTCACTTAGTCATCCAAACGATGTTAAATTTGGAACAATTATTAATTTTAAACGCAAAATAAGCTGAATAGTTTTTACTGGTGCATACAATGTTTATGGATCGTTTACAAAGACACACGAATGAATTTCGTAACATTAGAGCCTATGGGCGAATTTTTAATTTAAGCGCGCACTTTAATGCGTTTATGCTGAATTGAACTTAATAAAGTTAACATACATTATAAAGATGCTTAAAATCATGTTTACTCTAAAAAAAGGTTATGTATAGACTAAATAGTTTATGGGACCACACAAAATAATTCCGAGTATGTACTGTAATCATCCAAATGATGTCAAATTAGTTTGAAAGATTAATGAGTTATAATTAATTAGATTTATTCTTATTATTGGCGTTTATAATGACTGTGGTTACTTTTCCGGGATACATAAAGGAATTTCGTACTTTTATGGTGTATAGTCGGTATTTCTTAAAAGTGTATTTTAACATGGTTACTCCCCATTTATGAATTTCCGGAAAATAATACAAGACCGTCGTTTAATAAGAATGCATATTGTTGCGTACTTGGGGGTTTGTAAGTTGTCCGAGACTGAAAGGCGAAACTTGCAAAAATTCAGTGATTTATTCACAGAAAGTTCCAGAAGAATACAGGTCTATAAACCAAGTATCAGCTTCAATTCAACCAGTAAACATAGCTTAAACAACAGCCGTTAACAGCAAAACAACAGTACAAACTGTTTAGCAATAACACATAAAGCAAGTCTCATTCAAAGAGGCTCAAAGCAAAGCAAGCATTTGACGAAACCGACACAGATCTGAGATTGGAAGCCTTGGCTAAAAAAATGCTCCTTTTATACTATTCTATCGAACACAGACTGTTCTGGAAAATTATCGTATCTCATCAGCCAACGAGATTAGAGCTTCCATATTTGGTATATCCCTAATAAGGATTTTCTCGCCAAGGTCGCCAAAAAAATCGCCAAGGAGGGAAACAGTCGCAAAATTTGGCGCCAAATCCATTTTTTCCCTTATTGGAGCTTTTCAATTTGTTTTTAAAGGAAAATTAGGCTATTTTAACGCTAAAACGACTAGAAATGCACAAAATTAGCATTTTATCGACTTACTAAGCCTCTTTGAAAAAATTTATACAAAAATAAATGCAATTATTTACAATTCCGTAACACTTTATATGATATACAAATAGGTATAGAAAGAGAGATATAGCGGGGGGTTGAGGGGGGCGGCAGCCCCCCTCAGGAATATATCTGATTATGGTAATAAGTCGATCGAATCAATATATACTATTATATAATAAGAAATAAATAAAATGACCTATTGAAAAATGTCTGAAGCAAATAGGACGTTGAGGCTCCTGATCTGCAGATCCACTAGTTTAAAAGATTTTGAATTCCAAGACAGGTTTTTAAAATATAAGTTTTAGTAAATATTGTCAATATATTTTTTTTTAATTTATTGAGTATTCTTAATTTTACTTAAGTTCAGAAATTTTTTTTATTGTTGCGTAATTCAATGTTTTATATGCATTTTTTTTTCTACACAATTAGCATAATAATTTTAACAGGTATTATGTCACACAGAAATTACTAACACTCTTATTATTAATTTAACTCTATCTAGATCGTTTTTCACATTTCCTTATTATATTAGTTCTTTGAAGAACCTATATTAGAAACAGATTGTACCCCTAGCTTATATTATTTATTTTTAGCGAGGTTTTTCACTTGGGATTATATGCTGCAGCGAACTGTACGATATTTTTTCCTTAAAAAGTAGCATATAATTTCAATCAACGGATTAAATACTTCCTCGGGTTATAGGCGAAAAATTACGGCAATCACACGTAAGTTGAAGTCAGTGAATGTATTTGTTTTATAAGAATAAAATTATTGTTCAGTTATTATTATTATTAGGTGACCCAGATTATATTAAATATGTAATTATACTTATAAAATGGTATTTAGAAACAAAAAATACAATTAAGAGCGTTTGTCTTTCTGTGTTTGCCTTTCTTCACGTGCATTCATGTTACAAAAGCCTAAATATTATTAATTTTTCTGCCAGAGATAACTCAAGCAATTTGGTGAAAAAAAAAAAAAAAAAAAAAAAAGGAAGAAGAAGAAGAAAAAGAAAAAGAAAAAATAGCTTTTGCGTACAGATTACCATGTGCCTATTTGATGATATTCATGAGCAGAATTTCTTATTCCAAAATTGGAGAGAAAGTATGGCCATGAACTTAAACAAAATCATGGCAATATTTTTAGGCGACTTCGCGAGAAATTCTTACTTTTGTAAAATTTGAGAACTCAAGATTCACGTATGATTTTTAAGAAATTAGCTGAAAAGACACAGGATGTTGGCGTTTATCTACGGTCACCGTCACGTTAGCAAACGTTAGCACGAAAGAAAGATCGTTATGATTCCAATAGTCTACATATCTATTTAAAACTGTTAATCATAGCTCCACAACTGCGTCTCTGGCGCTGTTTTATTTTAATTGAGTTTAAATGATTATTTCTGCGCATTACTCTTTTATTGCGTTATGATATAAATAATAATAACGACTTTTGACGCTTGTATACTCTGCATTTTATGGAGATTAACTGAAACAAATAACTATGAGTTATCAAACGTTGTTCTGATCGATTCTGAGTTTATACGAATCTCGTATTCGGAAATGAACGCATTTCGTCTAGTAACAAAAATATTACGTTTTAGGATATATTTAAAAGAATATTTCTATACAATATTATATATATATATAAAAGAAGAAGAAAGAAAAAATACACACTCTCTAACACATTTAAGTAAAAACCTTTCACTATTGGTATTTAGAACAGATTTTACGCAATGATCTACGAATAGAAATTGTTCAGGATGGCGACAGGCCAAACTTTTCTTCTGAATTTTTCACAAGTATTTTTCCTTCGGGGTTTTTGATAAGTTTGCTCGATTAATTAGGTAAAAAAAAAAATATATATTTTATAAATATAGTGGTGGAAGAATCAGGGACCTGCTAACAATGCTGGTTCTTCCGTGCTGGATTTTGGCCCCGCCTTTTTTCATACCAGAACAGCTGTAGAGTAATATTTAGGAATATGTTCTCATGCTTAAATAAGACTATTGCTCTACAACTATTCTGGTGTCAAACAAAGGCGGGGCTTAATACCATTACATATAAACTAGCAAAGTTAGCAGGTCTATTTATTTTTTTAAACCGTACTACTGCAAATTATTTTTTGCATTAATAATTGCATTAAGATCCAGCAACTTCCGGTGGCCGTATCACGATGCATGCATTGTGAATATAACGGTCCCAAAATTGGACGACATTTTCTTTACTGAAACTCTTAAAATATTTTCCATGCAGTGATACAATAAACCCGCTTAATAACAAAATTAATGAAATCAAATGGTCACCTAAAAAAATTAATCATCGTAATAATATAAATAATGAGCCTTTATAAAAGGCAGTATTGATGGTTCAGAAAAATTTTCTCAAAACTTTCATTCCACCATAAGAATTGGCTGCTGATATCATCTGCAGAGCTGCCAACTAAATCCGGCAAATTGTTAGTACCGCCCCTTTTCCTACACCACTTAATTTTTAGAGTAATTCTCTTGAAATATACTTACGATGAATGAAGAAAACAAATACTATAAAAATTAAGTGGTGTAGAAAAAAGGGCGGTACTAACAATTTGCCGGATTATGTTGGCAGCTCTGCATCTGTATATTCATTTTAAATTAACGCACTTTTTACGATAGACATGTTGCTAAATATAATATTTATATCTAATTATTTGTGGTTCAATGAATAATTAACTATAGCAAACGTTCACTTGCATTACCAATCTTCAATTATTAAAAATAGGTTATGTAGAAATATTCGAAACTTAGAATACAAATTTATAAATCGATCCTACGTCGCAGAAAAATGTTAAAATAAACACACCCTACTGCAAAATAAATAAATAAATAAAACAAATAAGTAAGTAAAAAGCTCATGTTTTTATATCAACATTTGCAAACAAGTATGTTTCCAATATTGATTGCGATGAAAATCTTTGAACTTTTACTGACATTTTTGCTGCAAACTAAAAAGTGCTTTTGTCTTTTTAATTTTTGCCCAAAATGGAAATATAGTGAATGTATAAACAGCAGATATCAAATCAATTAGTTAATTTAGAAAAAAAAACTAGTACTAAAATTGTCATGTATATTTATTTATTCGAATAATCAATGGGTAAATATAAATATTGAAAAAGCGATGTCATCATGGTAAGTTTTGAATGCTTGAGCAATCTGTATATACATACTCATTTACTTTTAATAAAACGTATAATTTAATGAAGTAGACTCACCATAAGAAATAATCCAGTTAGATTAAAATGCTCACCTGGAAAAGAAGAAAAAATCAGTTAGTACAATAATATAATTTTTAAAAAATAAACTGAAAATATAGAATATGGACTACATGCTATCATTAACACGATGCATTAAAAATTGTATACATTCTGTTTGAAAATTCTTTACCTGAACTTTAATTAAATATTGATTATAGACATACATAAGAAATTATAAAGGTTAGGATAAAAAAAAAAAAAAAAAAAAAAAAAAAAAAAAGTACATATTTTTATAATATCTCTGCTCCCGTTGCCAATAAACATTTTCATTCTGTTGAATTTCAAGAATGATAAACTACTCCCATACAAAAATTTTCCAGCGAGTAAAAGTACCATTTACCCTAATAAGATGGTGTCCAAAATTTCCGAATTCAACATAAAACAGTATATTAATGTTTTCTCTTGCATGAATCCGTGAAATGTAATATACCTGTAATCTTTTATTCATAGGAGAAATGTTATACAAATTATACATTTAACAGCAAGAGAAGTATATTTGAAGAGAACTACTCTAATATTAAAGTGGTGTGAAAAGAGGGGTGTTAAAAATTTTACGCTTATTGATGAGATGGTCGGCAGGTATGCTTCAATATAGGAATGGGATCAAGAAAAGAATAATTTAGTTTACTTAAAAAATAATAGTATGATAATAATTTGGCAAAATTAAAGGAAATAATATAAAATCGGGCAATTATGGAAAAAGCCTATATATTTATGCATTTTAGTGTCCTAACTGAGTTTAAAGTGTGGTACTATAGCATAATATCCACAAGAATCAAATATTATCGTTAAGTAAAAGTAATTTTATTAATTATGATAAGTATTTAAAATATCTGCTTGAAACCGTTTTTCAAGAAATTTACAAAACCTTGATTCGTGTGAAATATGTTTTAAAATGTGAAAATTTTAATTAATATATATATATTAGTATATGGGCTTTTAATATACTCCAAAGTACTTAAAACAAATATTACTTTATTCAAAGCAGCAAAATATATAACTCATACATCAAAATATATAACTCAGCAAAATATATACTGACTCATTTTTACATGCTAGGGGCAATTACGGGGAGGGGGGGGGGTGGAAACAATGGGACAATTACAGCTTATATTCTTTTAGGAAGTATGTAAAAACTTGAGCATTCATAAAGCTTTATTAGAACCATAGCCTCCTGAACTAGATGCCTGTTGCGTGGCTCAGAAACTTGGCAAAAGTTCAAGCGGTAGACATCGCTACCTGGTACAGGTTGCGCGACTTTTTTATTCAAAAGTCACAAATAATTTTAAGATGTGATATATGATTTATATAATCGACGTTTCTTCGATTCTATTCGTTTTTTATGTATATCAAATCCCACTTTGGCTGCTGAATGAAAAAGTTGCGCAATCTGTACCAGGTGGCGCTGTCTACCGTTTGTACTGTTGCCAAGTTTCCGAGCCACGCGGAAGGCATCTGGTTTTGGAGGCTTTGATTAGAAGAGTGTTGCCTGACGTCGAGAATTCTTTTATTCAATAGTCACCAATAGTTTTCAGAAGGGGTATTCGATGTAAGTGATGGGTTATTAATCGTCCATTATGCATATCAAATGTAACTTCTCAAAATTATTCGTGACGATTGAATAAAAAAATCGCAATGTCTGGCAATACTGTATTAGATTACGCTGTTGAATAAAGAAACAAATTCAGAATTTCCTAGTACTATTTTAATTAAATTTGTTGTGAGGGTTTGAGTGCTGTTCTTGAAAAATCTAGGTCATTATTGCTAAGAAGTTCGTTATCAAATGCTAACGAGGTCTTTTAGGTTCTTCAAAGGAACTTCAAGTATACACCTATTAGCACAGCTGCCAACTTTTTAAAATTTATTCCGAAATGTTGCTCGTCATGCCCGTTTTCTTTTCACCGTAATCTTTTTAGAGTAATTTTCTTGATATTTAATCGTAATTATATACTGAAGAAAATTTTTCTATAACGATTACAGGGCAAGATATGGGCGGGGAAAACAACATTCCGAAATAAATTTAAAATGTTGGCAGCTATGCTAATAGAGTGGCTGAGAGAGAACTATGTATTATTTACGCTAGGAAATGTGAATTGGTTTAACTTACAGTTGATACATAATCAGTTATTACAAAACAAAATGTCTTTAAAGTGTTGTCATTTACGATATGATATCTTAATTTCTCGAAAATTTTATATAATTCATGAAAATATTTTGAACGAAAACACCTGGAAAATTTACACTAACGGATAATTTAAAAATGAAAATAGAAACTCAAAATTGCCCTTCAAAACTGGCATCCTGGCAATTGCGAACTTCCATATCGAAATGTGTTAGTGCACCATCATGCTGAAACCACATTTGGTTGCGCACGAGAACTGGGACATCTTGCAGCAATTCTGAAAAACTTCTTTTAGAGAAATATGATAGTCGAGCAACGAGGTCCTCTGGTGAATCCACACGAGTCTCGTAAATGATGTCCTTCAGATGCCCCCATACGAAGAAATCAATTCTTTATAAATCTGGGTATCGAGGTGGCCATCGGACTAGCCTGCGCCGTCCAATTCATAGCCCTGCAAAACAGCTATCAAGGTAATTGCGCACTTCCAAATCGAAATGTACTGGCGCACCATTATACTGGAACCGCATTTGGTTGCACACGACAACTGCAGCATCTTGAAGATTCCGGCAAAATCTCTTTTAGAAAAATAGCATAACGTGAGCTATTGAGCGGCGTTGGTAAAAGATATGGGCCTTGGAGGTAATCGTTCACAATATCTGCCCAAACATTAACAGAGAAACGTTTTTGGAATGAATGTGGGCGCATAGCGTGTGGATTTCTGTTGCTCACATATGAGTACTGTGCAGCGTTGCCAGATCGGACCTATTTTTTATTCAATAGTCACCAATAATTTTAAGAAATGTCATTTGACATATATAATACACTATCAATCTTCGAAGTGATTAGTCAAACGTTGCAAATAAAAAATATTGGTGACTATTGAATAAAAAAAGGACAAATCTGGCAAACCCTGGTACTGCGCACATTCAAAACGCCTTCCTGTGTAAAAATTGCTTCATCTGAGAACATAATAAAAGTTGGAAAATCCTGCTACAACGCACACTGTTGCAAAAACTACTGGTAGGATTCTACGCGCAGAGGATCATTTGCTTGAACTTTCTGAATATGGAATGGGTGAATATATTTTCTTCATGTAAGACTCTCCAAACAGTGGGCTGACTCGCATGTACATAACCAGGCCCCGACTTACGGCAGGGCATACGGGGCAAATGCCCTGGGCCCCCCTTCTGGAAGGGGCCCCCCTACAGGCGAATACAGAAATTCTGCAACCTAAAGACCTCTTATGCCACTGCAAGGGGGCCCCCCAGAATAGGCTTGCCCCGGGGCTGCAGGTAGTCTAAGTCGGGCCCTGTACATAACGTGCAATATCTCTTGTACTTGTGTCGGTTGCTTTCTCCACAATGCTTAGAATGGTTTCTTCCATGTCTGGACGTCGAGCAGTCCTTATTCCAGTCCTTGTGTCAGAGTTAGCGAGAAATGCACCCTTTTCACAAAGATTCCGATGCTATCGTTCAAACAATTTGGGATTCGGCATGTGCCTGTTTGGAAATCGTTCCTGATACAGTCTTAGCGCTGCTCTACTGTTTCCATTAGCAGCACCGTACATTACATGCATGTTAGCTTTTTCATTATTAGTAAAATCTCTCCTCACCTTCGAAACACAGTTTAAAATTATACTTTACAGAAGATGCAGATAACGAATGACAAGTCCACTAAAGCTCTCTGACTTCAGCATTACCAGTCAAACACCCCAATTTTGCTTAGTTGTATTACTGACAATGCTACAGAATGTTAATTAGGATGTTGGCAAATATGTAACTATCTTGTTATCTGTATAGGTTACAAATTAGTTATAATTAGTACAATAACTTCAGCCTATTTTATGCATTAAAATATGTAGCATTAAATCCTTATAATCTAACAGCACATATCATCCAATATTATTTATAACATTTAGTATTTAATTTTGTGCAATTTTGAGGGGAAAAAAAGAGAGAGAGAGAGAAAAGAAGAAGAAAGAAATAAGACATATCTAATATGTTAAAGAAAAGAATATTTAAAATCAATTAAATATATGCTTTTGTTAAGTACTTTTCTCACTACAAGACGTTTAAAAGAGTGAATTGATAAAAACTTAAATAATGTTACTTGAATAGTTTATATTTTAGAATGCGTTTTCTGTGAACAATGTTAGTCCTAGCAAAATGAAAATAGGTCATCTACTGCAATATTTTTGACATCCTTTTGGCTAACTGCCAGAGAATTGCAAGACGGATTATCTATCTGAAACTTTAGTACTTTCATAAGTTGTTTTCATAATAAACGTTACGACTTCTGTTTATTTATTTATTTATTTATTTATTTATTGAATGAATTTTAATGTGAATATCTGGTCCAGAACATTTTTTTTCTTTTTTATATTCTTAAAATTTAGACCTTTAGGTTCAGTATAACGCATCATTCTAAGACTTAGACTGTTGTGGCTACCTGATTTTTTTTTTCTTTTTTTTTCTTTTTTTTTTTCTTTTTTTTTTTTTTTTGAAACTTTAAACGGTTATTTATCAAGTGTACTTTTTTTAACATGGTTGACATGATATCTCAAGTTCTATTTAACCAATTTACTTCAAATTTTGCACCAACCTTCTGTCATTCTTACCACTCTTTTATCTTTTTTTAATATTTTTTTTATTACTATTTAAAAAAATAATAAAAGTTATGCAAGAAAAGATGAAAAGATGCGTTCTTTTTTCAGACAGTCGGCATTTTGCGATATTTTTCTTTTAACTAGCGTTTGTAACAGCATACTTACTAAGTATTTTTTTTTTTTTAATATAATTTTGTTTCAGAAGAGCTGCAATTATCTCAACCAGAATAGTCCCCCTTTTTAGCACCCCCCGCCATCCTACTTTATCAGCTTATAACTTTATTTACTTACTTATTCGTGTTTTTTTTTTTTTTTTTTTTTTTTCTTTTTCCTTAAATATTTAAAAAAAATATCAACAAATATCTTGTAAAAAATCAAATAATATATATATTATCGAGCTCGACAAAATGTACAAAATGTATGCCTATAGAAAAGAATACTCTTAAACGAGGTTTTGATTCCTGGACACAGAGTTTCTGTTTTGAGAGATAATGTACGTATTATTAACTGATATCAAAACGAGTTCTAAAAAATAAATTAACGAAGAAATTTTAATGTTTGAATAAATATTAACCAAATATTTTCAAACTTTGTTCTAAAATGTTTCAAAATTCTATTTTATTTATTTATTTCAGCAAAATTGCAAATTGTTTATGAACCCTTATCGCTCGTATGTCCCTTCTGAGGGGACATTAAAAAATCGAGCCACGCCTTAAGGTGTTCCTCTGCAGATGAATTGTTATTTTTCTAAAACGTGTAACTATAGGCTACCTTTCGGCTATCAGAAAATTTTAACAGAAAGGTTTTTTTTTATTTAATGATGAAGTAAAATAAAACAAATTATTACAATATATCGGTAGCCAAAAGGTAGTAAGTTGGAAACTATACGTGTGACGTTTTAAAGGAACTCCAAAAGGCGTGTCCTACTGTTCATAATAGGAAAATATACTGAGCGTTAAGGGTTAAAACTTCAACTAGTCTATTTCTCCTTCGATCTATCTGTCTGCGCTGAAACATTTGAGAATATGCTACAATAAGTACGAATGTAATATATGTTAATACATTCTAATAAGACATTTTTCTCTTAGTAATAGCAAAGTTAGTACGTATAGTTTTATTCTAATAGAATATTTTAAACAGTTCGGTTATATTAAACTCTAAGGGAGAGTGAAGTTAAGAACATTTTTAAAACTTTATAATAAACGAAACATAACAACATATTTCAAGAATTTTAACGAGCAAAATAGTCGCTAAGTAATGTCGCTTTAACACGTGCAAAAAGAGAGAGAGAGAAAAAAAACTTTTGTAAAGAAGAGAAAAATTGGAGGTTCCATCAAAAATAAGTCGTATAATATAGTTCACACATTGCTGAAGATTTCGATATGGAAATTATTGAGCAATTAATGCAGAAATATGCGGGTTCTAGTGATGTATATACAGTGTGTAGCAAACTAGACGCTTCGTGTTGTCTTGATTGAGGATTTTTTGGGAAATATTAACATTTTCTTCCCTTACAAGATCTGTCGCAAACGAGATCTTAAAGATGGCGATGAGAATAAGTAACTAATGTTTTCAGTAACTTTTCCAGCGAAAACCAAAATTGATTAATCCTTACTTATTCTACAACGTGCTTTATATTGGCTCGAAGGTATAACTTTTGTGACTCACGAATGCCATTGGTAATTGCACTTATTAAGTCTGCATAGTCTTATTTAATCTCACAAGACGGCATTAGTGGTTCCATGAGGTTATATTTATTCAAGGTGGCATATTTTAGTGTCTTTTCTGTATTTCGAAACGCCATTGTATGAGCCCGTAATCTATATCATAGCTGACAACCGTTTCGTATTTTGGATACTAGTATCATTTCATAGAAAATTTAATCTTATTTTATCATGGAAAACTGCTACAAAAATTTATAAAAATTTTCTTTAAAAAAATACTGGTGTCCAAATTGCAGAACGGTCGGCAACTATGTCTATACTGAAATTATTTATATATGATCTCAAAAACTGAAGAAAAGACACAAATAAGTTTTTTGTTAATATGTTATTAATGATAATAATCCAACTAAAAGGCATTTACGTATATTTGCACAATCTCTACTCTTTATTTTATTGACTGGTACTTATAGCGGATGATGAATGACGGCAAAATTTTGTTTTGTAAATATTTGTAATTGACTTTTATGAGTTTATTTCAATGAAAAAGAAAAAAAAAGTATGAGTACTTATAAGTGAGATTTATTTTATAGATTTACACGTATATTTTGAACAATGTTTTATTTATTTTACAGCGTAGAGACTGATTACCGGATAAATGATCAAGGAATTGCCTTCTTCAAATGTAAAGATAATACGTGTATTCATTTGTTATCAAAATAAAATCTGTACAGTTATGAGAATTCCGAAGGATGGCGCTAACTTGGCAATACCCGTTGTTAATACTGTAAAAGAAGACCATCAGCAAACAGGAAACTTCGACAAAGCTCATGTGCTTTTCCTTATACGCATACTTGCTAACCATCTCTTTATCAATCGTAACATGTTTAGTACACGCCTTTTTTTTTCACACCAGTCTCTTTTTAGAGTAATTTTAATCTTATTTAATCGTAACTACATTTGCAGAAATTTACTCTAAAAATAAAGCGGTGTTGTAAAAGAGGTGTGTTTTAAAGGAGCGTAACAATGTTACGATTATTAACGAGATGGTTGGCAAGTATGTTTATACGCATACTTGCCAACATCCTAATTTATATTTCATAGTGTTGTTAGACTCGTCATCATTTTCACATCAGTGCTTTTTTACATTATTTTCATACTTATTTAATCACAATTGTATTTGGAGAATATTGCTCTAAAAATTTACTGGTGTGAAAAAAAGGGCGGGACTACGGAATATTAATGAGGATGTTGGCAAGTATGCTTATACGACAGAGACAGAAAATGAAGGAAGTGATGACAGCGATAGTTTTATGCAATGATGGAAAATGACTCTGATTAATTTCTATGTTACGTATAAAGAGGTCATTGAACTAGCATCTTTACTGTAATAGAAAAGGAGGAAGACTCAGGGCTCGCTCACATTCTGCAGATCAGAACTTAAGAAAGGTAGTGTATAACAGACAGAGCCTGATTAAGGGAGAAGCACACATTATCTCCGCTCTCACCGGAATATTTTTACAATTATTTTTTACTTCATGTCATAGAAATTCCACGCTTTGACGAGGAAATATTTTTTATAAAAAATGAACGGTGTAAAACAATCCAATTTACTAACCGTTATTAGACACCAGAATTCTTTTAAAATAATTTTTAATGAGAATTTTCTGTTTATTATAGGAGGAAAGTATTTGTTAAAAAATAACGGTGTAAGTATAAATAATATGTGCTTCCCCTTTAATCAGGCTCTGATAACAGGCTGAACTTTTAATGAATTGCTTGATAATTAATTCATATCTACCTATTTTTACTCTCTTTGGGTGACAGTATTTTTAAATAGAAATCTTTATTTCTGTAACTGTTTTTAACGATTAAATAAAACAAAAATTTCTACTTAATTTTTTCATTAAAAAATCGTAAATTTTGTCACATGTGCGATATGGAATTGCATCAAATTTAATCTGTATTTAAATTTTCTGTTCACTTTTGAAAGTGCGAATAATTTTAATCACTTAATAAATGTACGCATATACACATTTTTAAATGAAGCAGAAAAATTAAAATGTTTACAAACATTGATCCTTTTGTATGTATTCATTCCATATTTTAACTTATTTATAAACTAATGAATCTGCAGATCAGTAGTCTCAATGTCCTATTTGCATCAGACATTATTCAATAGGTCATTTTTATTTATTCCTTATTATATATTTGTTCGATCGACTTGTTATACTAATCAGATACATTCCTGAGGAGGACTGCCGCCCCACTCAACCTCCCGCTGTATCTCTCTTTGTATACCTATCTGTATATCATATATATGTATTCTTGATAAACGACTGTCTTGTATTATTTCCCTAAAATTCATAAATACCAAATTTCATAAGTACCAAATTTCATTCAAAAAAAAAAAAAAAAAAAAAAAATTACATAGCATATCAGAAATATTTTGTGTAACCCTGTAAACTAATAACCAACTCTATGCCCACAATTTTCAACAGAAAAACATGCTTTTAAAATTCTAATAAAATTTCATTATATTTAATGGGGTTAAATTGCATGTTAAAATACACTTTTCAGAAATACTGACTATAGACCGTAATAGTACGAAATTCTTTAATGCATCCCGGAAAAGTAGCTACAGTTATTATAAACGCTAATAATAAGAATACACCTAATTAATTATAACTCAATAATTTTTCAAACTAATTTGATATCATTTGGATGATTACAGTACTTCCTCGGAATTATTTTGTGTGGTTCCATAAATTGTTTAGTCTATACATACCCCTTTTTAAGAGTAAACATTATTTTAAGTATCTTTATAATGTATGTTAATTCTATTAAGTTCAATGCAACATAAACGCATTAAAGTGCGTGCTTAAGTGAAAATTTGTCCATAAGCTCTAATGTTACGAAATTCTTTTGTGTGTCTCTGTAAACGAACCATAAACATTGTGTACACCAGTAAAAACCATTCAGCTTATTTTGCGTTTAAAATTAATAATTGTTCTAAATTTAACATCGTTTGGATGACTACGTGACATTGTCAGGACACTTTTGCAAGGTCCTGTACATTAATTAGAAAGCTTAAGAGCAGATATTTTCTTCAAACAACATAAGTTTAAGCATCTTACTCACGTACGCTAGTTTAATTTTGTTGATTGTAAAGTAATGATGTTAAAATGCGTTTATACGAAATTCACCACATACGCCGTAGTGTTAAGTATTTTGGCGTGTCTCTGTACACAATCCATAAAAAGTATAGGCATAAAAATTATATAGCTATTTCTATGCCGAGTTTGAATGTGTGTGTCAATTTGCAAGTCAATCGGAGAATTTTTGCGGCCGCTATTGCGGTATATACAAATTCTGCCCATAGGCCGTAATGATAAGAAAAAAAATTTGTGTGTCCCTACAAATGGAATACAAACCCAAAACTATACAGCAAAAATTCTGTGTGGTTCATAAATATGTGTACCAAATTGCAAGTCGATAGCGTGACTTTTGCGGCCGCTATCGCGGTACATACAAATTCTTCCCATAGGCCATTATGATAAAAAAAACTTTGGGGTATCCCTGTACATGAACTACAAACGGAATGCACACGCAAAACTATACAGCTAATTTCGTGTGGATCATGATCATGTGTACCAAATTTCAAGTCAATAGCGTGATTTTTGCGACCGCTATCGCACAACAGACAGACAGACGGAACCCAAAATGTTTTTAAGTCTCCACAGAGGGCCTCCACTGACGTTTCCGCAAATATTGGAAGTCAATAGCTTGATTTTTACGGTGGGTATCGCGGTACATAAAGATTCTTGCCATAGGCCGTAATGATAAGAAAAACTTTGGCGTATCCCTGTACACGAACTACAAATGTAATACACACCTAAAACTATACAGCTAATTTCGTGGGGATCATGAACATGTGTACCAAATTTCAAGTCAATAGCCGGTTTTTTGCGGCTACTATCTCGCGACAAACACACAGGCATACAGAAAGAAAAACATACACAACCCAAAACCGTTTTGAGTCTCAACAGAGGGCCTCCACTGACGTTTCGCCAATTAAATTATGAGGTTTTACTACACTATCTTTCCATAAGTATTTCGACACTTTTGAATTCGGATGTTTTGTTAAATATCTAGAAAACTTCTTTAGGAATCATTTTGAAACTTTGGGAGTGTAGAGAACATTTTACACCTCATATATTTCTCCAAAAGTTTTGCCCTGAACAGGAAAAGTGAACAAGCAAAAAAATTAAAGAAATATCAAATTTTTTTGGATCACTCGGTACAAAATAATGCTTGAAACGAATTTTGGTTATAGTAGGTGATTATGAGGATCCTTCTACTTATCTGTGTAACTTTTTATGAGGCTACCACATATATTTATAGAGATAAAACGGTTTCTTTAAAAAGTTGCAACAAATATTGCCACTTTTTTAATTATAACAAGTAGAGTATTAGACCAAGTACAAAGTCATTTTCAGAAAACTTGGAATACTACATTAGACGCAGTATACTGCAGTCAGAATGCAAAAATGTTAAATATCTTACGAAATATCAGCATTTTTACTAAATCATTTTTAACAATGCATGCGCTAGCTTTTAAAACAATTCATTTGCATAATTTAATAGCCAAAGTTATTGAGCTATTTGAACCTACTTGAAAAATATTTAGTAGCTCATATTTCGTAAGATATTTAACATTTTTGCACTCTGATTCTAGTATATTGTGTCTAATATAGTACGCGAAGTTTCCTAAAAATGGCTTTGAACTAGGTTTAATACCTTACGTGTTATAATTAAAAAAGGGTAATTTTCTTGCAATTTTTTAAAGAAACTTTTATATCTCTTCATGATTATGTATGGTAGCCTCATAAAAATTTACACAGATAATTAGAAACAATTTCATAATCACATACTATAGCCAAAAGGCATTTAAAGCATTGCCTTTTACAGGGTGATCTAAAACATTTCAGATATTATTTATTTTTTTACTAGTCCCCTATTCCTCTTCAGGACAAAACTTTTACTTAAATATAGGAAGTATAACATGTTCTTTATACTCCCAAAGTTTCAGGATGATTTGTGAAGAATATTTGTCTAGAATTTTGACAAAACGCCTATATTCGACAGTGTCCAAATACTTATTGGTAGATAGTGTATATACATTCCTATAATTAATCATACTCGTCTACTGAATAAATCTTTAATTACTTTTTGACATTATTAGTTTTAACTTAGATATTCTTAAGACACAACAATCATTAGAAATAAATCAATATTACAGATAGTCGACACCAAGAAATTTAACCTAAAGTAAATCCTTTAGAGATTCCCTTGAAGATTTCCTTTGAGAATGGTTGGGAAAATAGTAAAGTTAGAAAAAATGATGTAATTAAATAATCAAGATTTCTGTTACTCTGAAAAGTTAAAGTGTACGTAATACAGGAAAAAAAAAAGAATTTTTTTTTTCTATACAAAATAAATATTAATGCTGTAACTATCAAAACCCCTTTATATAACACATACCTGCCAACAGCTTAATTAACATTCCGTAGTATTGTTGACCCCGCCTTTTTTCCACACAAGTATTTTCTCAGAGTATTTTTCTTCTTATTTAATCGTAATTGCATTTGAAGAATATTACTCTACAAATTTACTGGTGTGAAAAAAAGGGCGGAACAAACAACACTATGGAATATTAATTTGGATGCTGACAGGTATGACAATACCTCTTAGACACTAGGTGGGAGAAATTAAAAGATTAAATATTCATCTTTTATTTTGTTTTTATTTTCCAGAGTTCCAGAAAGACAATTTTAAATATACAGGTCACAAAGATATGACAATTTTATTTACATGGGTTATTATATATAGGTATATATTGAAAGAATGAAAGTTCAAAATGTCCCTTTTCCATAATATTTTTAATTTCTATCATTTATTTACCTTAAATAAATAATATATAAGACATGAATTATTTTTTTCGATAAAATTTCACATTAAATATCTTATATTTTTTTTTCTTGGAAATCGAATCACAGTGCTAATATACATTTTTGAAACAATACATTAATTTGTTTTTTATTTATTTATTTATTTATTTATTTTTTTAATAAAAAAGAAAAAAACACTTTAAAGATTTTATTCTGTCGCAGATTATTCAGCACTTTATTAGTATAATTTTTTTTTAAAATAAAAGAAAAATTATTACTTGTAAACCAGTATTTCAAAATTTAAGGAATTTGTTATTCAATTGGCACCAATAATTTTGAGGCGTCATATTTGATTTATATAATAAATGGTTCATTTTCGAAGAGATTATGGAAGCTTTATAAATAAAATTTAGTGGTTAATATTGAATAAAAATATCAATAAATTTCGCAACACTTTCATAAACAGTGAAGGCAAAGCTGCACCAGAGATCTTAAGATTAAAAAAATTATTTTATTTATATATTATTTATTTATTTATTTTTTATTAAAAATAAAAAATAAATAAATAATATATATATATATATATATATAATTGTATATATATATATATATAATTAAGCAATATTGCATTTTAAGCAATGAATTGTTATATAAAAATTTCTTTTAAATTGACAAATTTGCTGTAAAAATAAAAAGGTGATGGGAAAATGTCTGACAAAAATTTAGAAAGGGGTTACAGACGGCAAATATAAAATATTTCGCGGTACAATGCGTGTCCGGATTCGCCGCCTGAAAGTGGTAGAGGCCACTGTCTAGGGCTATCGAAACAAGCCGGCAATGCGGGAAGCCGTCATTCTCCGCCATACTTGCCAACATACTAATTAATATTCCGCAGTATTGTTGGCCCCACCTTCTTTTTCACACCAGTAACTTTTTAGAGTATTTTTTCTTATTTAATCGTAATCATATTTGGAGAATATTACTCTAAAACTTTTCTCGTGTGAAAAAAAGGCGTGGCTAACAGCACTACGGAATGCTAATAAGGATGTTTGCAAGTATGCTCCGAAATGATTTCAAATAACATGCAGAGCTTCACAAATGCTGAGCCAGCATATATCCAACTGACATCACAATACCCACACACACACACACACACACACACATACATATATATATATATATATATATCCCACATAGCCAGCTTGTTTCGACGACCTTATATAGCACACCCACAGTACTAGATATCCTTTCATATTCGTCCACTCTAAAATCTTTTAAATTTTGGCGAGGTAATTTCCTATTACCCAGTAAACTAATGTTCGTTTTTATTTTACTTATTTTGTTGCATGTCAACTTATGTAAAAATAATAATTTATTATTTAATTATATTCCATTTATTTTGGAATATTAGAATATAATAAAGCCAAAGAATTTGCAGAATATAACCCTAAACAAAAAATTATGCATTGCACAAATTACTTTAAATTTAACAAGTTTTCAAAATATTGTCAGGATTAAAAATTGCAGCTTAAAACGTAGATAAAATATTTATTTCAGTAAAAGTAGTTAAACACACGAATGTATGTATACTTTTTAAATCTTTGTACATATCTCGGTAAACAGCTCTACATAGATTTATTGAGCTAATAAACACTAAAATATTGGACATAACAGTCGTTCTTATCGAAATATACATTTATATAACGAGAACAATAAAATACAAGGAATGGAAAAATAGGGCATTCCAGACAATATTTTCTGCATTTCCTTGGATTAATGCCAGATTCGTATAAGATGGATTAATGTACCTACTCTTTTCTAGTTCAGAATGTTGTTTTCTTATTAAGTGTTATGAAATACATTTCTTATCTCCATCAGATTTCTTTCTCTACGTTGATCCCAAAAGGCTTTACGTAATTATAATTATTTGTGTCGCTTTAAGAAATTTTCTTTTCTGATAATATTTATTATTATGGTTTTAAATTTAAATCTATCGCATCATCTTCCACGTACTATGATAATATGCTTTTGCAATATTAAACATTTAGACCATAGATTCCAATATTTTAATTTATTTCGGAGTATTTTTAGACCCTCCTTCATTTCGCACCACTGTATTTATAGAAAAATTTTCTCCGATTTATATCTTCCATAAAATAAGAAAAAATTGCCTTTAAAAAATAAGTGTTATGGAATAAAGGCGGGGCTAAATATACTCCGTAATAAATTAAAATATTGGCATTTATGATTTAGACCATACTTGCCAACATCCTAATTAATATTCCGTAGTGTTGTTAGTCCCACCTTTTTCTTACACCAGTAAATTTGTAGAGGAACGTTCTCCAAATGCAATTACGATTAACACTTTCGCGACCACTGACGTAGATTCACCTCATTTGAAAATCTGTAATACCGCCAGTGTACGTTTCTTTCGCAATTTGTATATTATTTATTTTTTAAGACTATACCCAATATTCATATTTATACAATCAATATACTATGAATATAAATACTTTGATTAGAAAGAGTACAATTATAATGTATATCCATTTGTAATATAAATGTGAATACAGAAAATTTTCTTCTGAAATGTTGTAACTCGGTAGAATAATGCTCACAGACGGGCCTACTGTCAAAAAGACAAAAGCATGCTATCGTGAAAGTGTTAAATAAGAAGAAAATACTGTAAAAAAGTACTGGCGCAAAATAGAAGGCGGAGCTAACGATACTACGGAATACTAATTAGGATGTTGGCAAGTATGTTCAGACTAAAACAACAGAAATAATTTTAACATATTTTGTATATGTATGCGTAAATTTCGCATATATATTTTTATTTATTACTAGAAACACACACATTTTTTTTTATCATGCTTATAATTTTAGTTCTGATGTAAAACAATAAACGTAAATATATACATATATATTTTAACAACATTTCGGGCGTTTCTGAACTCCACATAGAAACTTGAAGAGAAGAGCAAAAACATAAATAAGAATCAGAATCACGTAGGAAAGCAGGGTACCAATGTATACCTCGAATGACAAAGAGACACAAAATTTAAGCGAGCACACAACACAGAAAGCAGTTTATTACACGAAGAAAAGTATAATAGTTAAAAAGCGTCACACAAGAGGTGTTAAAAATTCCGGCTATCGGTATTCATCGACGATAAATCGTCCGCTGCATGGATTAGCGAATATTATGAAAAATACTGAACGCTTCGCGGATCGGATCAGCAGTGATAACGATTCTTGCAACAAGGTCAATTTTAGAATCTACTGGACTTTCATATTCAATGGTTTTTATGGCATCCCACAAATAAAAATCCAGAGGCGATAAATCTGGTGATCTTGGGGGCTATGAGCGGGCCATCTCACCCAATCCATCTGCCTTCAAATATCCTGTTAAAATGACCACTTACGAGAATTCTATATTAAGATGAAGCCTTCATCGAACTGAAAGCGCTGTCGGCTTCGACCTTGTGCCAAAACACCGGACAGCAATTCTGGAATGACCTCCCCAAAAAGATGAAATACGTGTGGGTGTTCAATGAAGATGGTAAGATGTATGGGCCGATTAAATAGTTTCCCACGATTTCCTTTCCCACATTAAGAGAAAAGCGGTGTTCTCGCGGCACTTGGTCTGATTCCGCTTGGATTACTTACAGTCATCGTGTGCGTTTTGTGAGTATTGAACAACCTTCATGTGTAAAAAACGCTTCATCAGTAAACAATACAAAACTGGGGAAGTATCGGTCAAACACACTTTTTTGATGGAACCACTGTGCAAACGCAACACGTCATGCTCGTTTTTTTTGCATGGAGTACTTGAACACTTCGATGATGAAAAGAGTGTAAGTCTTTTGCTGTGCAGAACGTGCAAAGAGTTGATGCGGATGCAGATGTTGCAACGGAAAGCGCACGTACACTTATACCGGGATTTCCGTTCACAGCATTTAACAAACCCCTTACAAATTGTTTATTCGTGTTTATTGCCCCTTTCTGGTGTTCTGCATAGAAACTCTAAAGGATAAAAGTTGACCTACGTTATCATACAGATGAGTAAACATTTGAGGACTTTGTATTCACCTCGTTGGAAATCTTTCCCGATACAGCCGTACAGCAGTTCGTTTATTTCTATTAGCTAGGCCATAAACGAAATGATTTCCGGCTAACTCACCGTCAGTGAAATGACTCATGTTCGCATCCATCGCCGGCTGCAACTAGAAACCCGCACGTGCTGATCTCGAGAGCTCTCTTACAACGCCACCAATACATTTGGGACCCTGTTTTTCTATGTGTTTCTGATTCCTGTTAAAGTTTTTACCTCCCCACCAAGTTTGCATGTGGAGTTCAGAAATACCCAGTATATATATATATATTTTTTTATATCATATATATTTTTAAATATTCATAATATAAATTCATTAATTTCAGAAAGATTAACTAAAAACATAAAATGTAGCCTTATTATTATTATTTTTTTTTTCGAAAAGCTCTATGCCAAATTTTATAGTTCTTTCATGATTAGAACATAGCTATACATCGTGTAATTACAAGCACACGTAGATTGTGAAACTGTTTAGTTTTCTATCATGTACGTTAAGCATTGAGAACTTAGAGATTCATAAAAATTTTTGACCTGAGTGATTTGACGTTTTCAGTTGTTTTGAAATTTGAGAAATCCAAAAACCAACTATTGGTGTGGTATTCGTCTGAAGTTGTAGTCAGTTTGTCAATTTGTGAACATATTGCCTCACGAAGATTGCTCGTAAAGAAGGCACTTATGATAATGTCAGCAATTTTGTTTATTCTCAATATTCTTATTTGAAATCTTTATAAGTTATATGAAATTTATGTTTTTCCGAACACCAGAGTGTGGGAAAATTTTCCGTGTAAACGTGCATTAGAGGAATTATATTCAATCAGAGAAAAGTTTTGGGATCCGGACATAATATCGCGGGACAAAATCTCGCCGGACAAAATATCGCGTCAAAAAAATAGTATGATCTATTTGAAAATTTGATTTTGTGTCACGCGTGATCTCTGGCGGGGGCCACATGGCCTAATAAATATTAATTAATTAATTAAAATAATTAATTAATTAAATCATAGAGATGAATTTCATTATTTTGGCTATGTTTATTTTTAAGTTATTTTATCTTTTGCTTTTCACTATTCAAAATACATTTTAAAAATCGTGTACATCACTGCTGACATTAAAGCTGAACACTATTCACAAACTTGAAGTAAAAATTTTAAATTTGATAAGCACGATTGAATTCATTATGACTAATCTTGACAAAAGTTAATAAATATAGTCTTTAAACTATTTTAAGTAAAATTTATAAAAATTTTTGTTGTAGGTTTGTCAAACTGTCAGTGCTCTGACTAAGGTATGTGTTGTCATGAAATTTTATACAACATTACTAATAATTACCAACTCATTTTTGCTTTGTATTCATTTACGTCGGCGATATTTTGTCCTCGCGATATTTTGTCCCGCGAGATTTTGTCCCCAACCCAAAAGTTTTATTACTTTAACAAAAAAATTGGTTGTCAAAACAAAAATTTCTGCTTAAATATGTTCCGATAGCCAGGGGCCTCTCCGCCTCTCCGCCTTTTTTTCAGCACACTCTCATGAATGACAAATTTTCAAATTTATTGCTGCCACTATTTTTTTTATCTCTACCCTGTATAGTCATGGCACATTACTATATATATAACAGAAATATTTTTGCATGAAATAAGTGGTCTCTGAAAGTGTCCTGAAAAAAGGGCGGGGAGTACGACCCTGCGATAGCAATTTTGTTTAGATTACTGTAATAGCTTTTGGTGTCAATTCTAGCAAAAATATTTTGTTTCTTACAAAATATTGTTTTTTAATTACAAATACAAAAAAAAAAAAAAAAAAAAAAAAAAAAATACATTAAAGTCAAACAAAAAAGTTTGTTAATATAAGCAAATACAAAGATATCGTGTTAAAATTTTGTAAATTAAAAAAATAATAAATAAATAAATAAATAAATAAATAAAATAAAATAAAATAAAATAAAATAAAATAAAATAAATAAATAAAAACCCTGTAAAATATTTTTTCTTAATAACAAATATGCAAAAGTTACAATAAAGTTCAACAAAAAATTTAGTTATTATAAGCAAATAAAAAGTTACTTTGTTAAAATTTTGTAAATTCTAACAAAAATATTTTGTCTTTCTTACAATATATTGATTTTTAATTAGAAATACAAATCTATAGTAAAGTCAAATAAAAAAAGATTGTTAATATAAGCAAATACAAAGATATTTTATTAAAATTTTGTAAATTATAACGAAAATATTTTGTTTTTCTTGCAAAATATTAAGTTATAATTACAAATATACAAAAGTTCCAGTAATATTGAACAAAAACTTGTGTTAATATAAGCAAATACAAAGATGTTTTGTTAAAATTTTGTAAATTCTAATATGTATATATATATATATATATATTATTAATTTGCTTACAAAGTATTGTTTATTTGATTAGAAATATACAAAAGTAATAATAAATTTCAACAAAAAATTTTGTTAACATTTTGTAAATTAAAAAAAAAAAAAAAATGTTTTTAGTACAAAATATTGCTTTTTAATTGCAATTATCAAAAATTAGAGTACAGTTAAACAAAAAATTTTGTTAATACGTATAAGCAAACACAAACATATTTTTGATAATTTTTTTAAAAATTTGCTAACAATATATTTTGTGTTGTCGGATTAAAGTCGGCCATTGATTTATGAGACATACTGTTTCAAAATTTTAGACACTCACACACTCACCGTCAGACATTTTCTAAAAATATTTAAATCATGTACAGGGAATCTTAAAACATTTAAATACGTACAAAACTGGAGGTGAAATTTTTTTTACAATTTGATTCTCTCTTCTTATACACATAAAAGAAAATAAAAAAGCATTTTAAAAAATGTGTTATTTTAGTTAAACAGAAAGATGATTTAGATAAGGAGAATGCATGTTTTAAAATACAGTTCTTATATTTCTTTCTCTTAATCATATTCTCTTCACGTTTTACGGTTTATTTATCTAATTTACATATAAAATTTTATGAAAATTGATTGATCGAATACGCAATAATCAAAAATTAATTAGAAAATGAAGAAAATGCAAATAGATTTATTTCCCTTTTTCTTTTTCTAAGAAATAAATGTACGTTTCAGTCATCATAAAGGAAAACTACACTATAATTTTTATATTTGGGTTCCCTCCAACGTACTTTAAAAATGACTTTTTCTTTTCAGTAAATATCTTTCTAAGCAACATTGTGAAGAGCTTTTATTCGGAAACGTTATTCTTATTTATTTATTTAATACATATATATAAATATAAATAAAAGTATATATATTCAACAAAAATAAGGTAATGCAGTTTATATTTAATGAGAATCTAATTCTCTCTCCCTCTTATGCAAAAAATAAATTTAAAACAATGCATTTTATATATTAATAAAAAGAAAAATCATACTAATGGATAAATATATTTCATGAGAATGCGGACTAATAAAAGCCATCATTTCGTTCAATAAAATAAATTACAGTCTGACCTCGTTAACGTGAATCTCAGAGGAGATAAAAAAAAAAAAAAAATCCTGTTATCAGTTGTTCATGCTATCAGTAAATAATCTTCTTCGTATAACAAAACTTATCTTCATTTTGACGAGGATTGTGGAAGCAGTTCATGTTAAAAGTAATTCAAGTTAACAGTGTTCACGTTAACAAGGTTCGACTGTACTCCCACACTGAAAAAAATTAAGGAAGGGAGGAGGGAGGAGAACTTATTTTGTTGACTGATTTGTCTACGTGCTTTGTCATTTTAACAATACTATTGTACAGTCAGCCAAGGAAAAAAAAAAAAAAAAAACGCCCCCCCCCAACCTAATTTCGCCGTAAATTATCGTAGAAACATGCGACTGGTACCGATCAGTTTGTAATAACGTCTAGTTTATAATGTTATAGTCAGATTTTACTTAGGGGGTCGTCTACATATTAAAACTGACATCAACTTCATTTTTTTTTCAATAGTAACCCCCCTTTTTTATAATTTATTCGAATGCTTTGGATCAAATCATCATGGAAAATGGTATAGTTTATATATTTCGCTCAATTTTTCATAGAGTTATAAGCTGTCAAAGTTTTGGGATGCTAATGTTAAATGAATGTGACAAACATTAAATCATATCTTCTGAAATAATTATGATATTTAAATTCTGTTTTTTTTTATTCGTTAGAATGAAGTGACCCAAACATATTCCATGCAAATTTTTGCTAAAAAAACATTTTTTGAATTATGAAAATTATTAATAAATTCATATTTGAAAAAAATATGAATTATGACCTATGTTAATTTTTGCACAAATAGAACGGGCATCATCAAAAACATGGGTTTCCAAATTTACAGCTCGTTCCTAACATTATTTTTTGAGTTACAGTTTATTTCACTTTTTATTCCTGTTAGGGGCCGTCACTTGTTATAATCTGTATCCTCTATAAGTAAATGTTTGTATATAATTCGACGGAAAACTATTTTAATTTACCTTTATGTTATTTTTATTGTTTCCTACACAACATTTCGATGTTTGTTATACAAATTGGCATATTTTTGTAAAGTTATCACAATGTAGGCGTAGGATTGTGAAAAAATTTCAAAAGAAAAGATTCGCTCTGATTCCTCTGATTCGCTGAAACACTATTTAAAAATAAGACTAATTTGCATATTCCTATTTGACTCTATATGTGACGCTGGTATGCATAAATCACAATGGTATTTACTACATCGATTATTGAAGACAAACTTAAATGATTTAATTACAAATATGCAAAATTATTTTGTTTTATATTATTTTGTTTTAGAAAATTTGTGAAAAGGCGTGGCTTACGGTATAAGAGAGGAATATATTCGATCCTAATATGTTAAGTCTATCTTCATAAGTATTAAATATCTTTTTCTTGTTTTTTGCTGCTAAAATTCTATTTTAACCCTGTTACACTTTTTTTCGCATTTCAATATTCAAGAGTACGTACACCTCTAGTGAAATATCATGTTTTAGAAAACACGGTACAGCAAAACTGATTGCATGAAGCAGCAATTATGCATTCGACAATCGTTTTATTATTATTATGAATATTTAATAATTTTAAAAAGATTTTTTACCATGAATTTTCTGTTTAAATTTTGTTGACATATTTGCATTTGGTTACTGTACCGTTTGTAAGCTTTGTGTTATTTCAAATTTATCCCATAATGTAACATAATAAAATATCAAATTTCTATTAAAAGTTTTTTAATACTGAATCAAATAGTGAAAAAATTGCTTTTTTATTTTTTTTAAGTTTATAATATCTATTATTGGAACATAGCTCAATACTATTTATTTTCAATTTTCTAATCACGAAATCAAAGTCACAGTTATTATGGAATAAAAATTTAAAACAAAGGAATAGTCTTATTACTTTCAAATATATAGATATTGATCTTACAGAATCCTGAAATTTCATTTAAAAGACTTTAATCGTCTAAATTGAAAAATTCAAAATAAAATAAATTAATCTAAATGCTTTTAAAGTTGAAACGGGAAGATTTCAAAATATATGAAAATTGGCATTTGTGTTTTGAACATTTTGGTGCGGCAGATATTAAAAACAATATTTTAATGATGAGCTGAACCTGAGCTTAAGAGAGGGCAGATCCAGCTATTTAGCACAAGTGATATCACCTGACTAAAACCAGAATAAACAACATTTTAATTTATTCCGGGGTATTTTTAGCTCACTGTTATTCCTTTTTTTTTTTTTTTTTTTTTTTTTTTAAGGGAATTTTATTTTACTTTAACATAGATTTTTACTTTTTACCGCTATCCATATGTGACCTTCAGCAATTAGCATTTAAATGAGGAGTCATCATCTTCTTCCAAAGGAAATTTTAAATAAACTTAAAATCATATATATTTGTGAAAATCCAAACAGATTTTTACTACTAAGAAAGCCATTCCACACTGAAATACATGCGTAATTGGTCACTTATACGCCAGTTCACACTACAATATATTGGTAGGTAGGTAGGTTGGGTTTAATGTCGCACTAGTACTGCGCTATGGGTAATTGGCGACGGTCTGGGACGCACCCCTACAATGGTCCGGAGACACGCCACCGTCATTTTTATCGTTCACGGAGACGATGGCTTCCCTGCTTCTGTTCCCATAGTTTATTGTTTAGATTTTTTATTTATTTATTTTTATTTTATTTATTTTATTTTATTATTATTATTTTCTTTCTTTATCCCCCCCCCTTTTTTTTTAATAGAGTAATGTAACGTTTTGACCTTTTCAACTGAAGATTTAGATTAAGGGTAGTCAGCCTTTCTACACCCACCGTCCATTTCGGTATCTGTGTTAAGAGTAGAATTTCAGAACATCCCATTAAGTAGAAGGATTTATCGTTTTGCATATTAATTTGTTACACATTATAAAATATAAAAGCAAAAGAATATCGTGGAGATTTATGTAAAAGTTTTTAATAATGTCATGAAAAAAAAAATAATAATAATTAATTAAAAAAAAATCTGTTTTAATATTTTTAAAAAGTCAATTAAGTTAAAGAAAATGAAAGTACTGCAGTATCAGAACAAACTCCCATTGTCACTGTGAAACGGCCGTGGGAACCAGGTTGAGTGCCACCGTTTCAGACAATTATACGGCAGCTTGAGTTAAAATAATTTTGAATTTTCAAACAAATTTAAAACCATTTACCTTTTTTTTTTTTTCTTTTGATAGATATTTTAATATCTATTCAAGTTATTCATTTTCTTCGTATGAAGTGAACTATTTGATGTTTTATCAATAGAAACCAATAAAAATCTTTTAATTCATAAACTAACTCAGTGAGTTCTGTGAATTAGTCATTTTTTATTTTATAATTAACAATTCTGAAATTTTTTTCCGGTGTGAAACTTAATAAATAATGTACATTAGGTGGTCGATATTTATATTTTCTAAATGTATAGACGGACCCCTAATACATTTTCACGTGTAACTCTATTTAGAATTGATTTAAAGTATATAAATAGGTATATTTTCCGAACCGCCTTGATCTCAGAAATCTGAATTTGAGGTCAAAAATGTGGGTTGCCATTGAAGAAAATGAAGTTAATGCCAGTTTTAATATGTAGACGACCCCTAGGCAAAATGTAACTATACCGTTATAAACTAGACGTTATTACAAATCGATCGGTAGCAGTTAAATGTTTCTACGATAATTTACGGCAAAATTAGGGGGGGGGGGGGAGAGGTGGCGTTTTTTTTTTTTGGCTGACTGTACAGTTAACTAAATCAACTTGTTTCGATTGACTAACGTTCATTTTGGTAACAATATTTTTGCTGGGGCTATATCAAAAACAAAGTTTGGCAAACTAAACAAAATTCTTTTTATACCAACTCTTTCTGTATGCCCTATCGCCAATCAGAGATTATTTATTTAGAAAAAAAAATTCGAAATGTAATTCACGACATATTCGCGCATTATAAAAAAGGCATTGAAAAACTGGTGTAAGCTGATTTAAGAAAAAAAAAAAAAAAAAAAAAAAAAAAAAAAGCAAACAACATAAATTCTTCAAAAATACGCAACAATTATTTTGAATCAAAATATTAGGTAACAGGCGAAAAAATAAAACACGTGTGCAGCAGGAAAGTGATAACTTTTTTTCACAACTTTATTATTATTTATAATCCAGCGTCAGGGTCAGCGAGAAGTAGGCGTATCGGGATTACTGAATTTTCCGAAAATCGATCAATGAAAACATAAAAAAAAAGATTATTTCTCAAAAAAGAAAAATAATTTTAAAAAATGTATACTAGCCTAATGCAATGATGAAATAATTTGCGACTTTCATTTAATAATCACCAATCACTTTGAGAAGTGATTTTTGATATACATGAAACACGATCCATTTTTGATGATTAGGCAACCGTTACATTTAAAATTTAGCAGTGAATTTTTAATAAAAATTCGCAAAATCTGGCAACACTGGTTTAATGTATACCCTACCAAAAACGTAAATAATTAAAATAATGTTTTAAAAAATTAGATTTTCGATTGCGCGACAAAAAATTCGTTGTTCTTTTTCGGAATTTCGTCGCCATCCTGATTAACCAGTAAAAAATTCTTAAACTTTACTAACGATCAATGACAGTTGGCAAGCATGCTGTTCCACGGTCATCTGCGAGTAACCCGTTGGATACTACGATTTACGGGTGGCGAAAGGAAAGAGAAACCTATGTAATATTTATAATTTATTCTAAAGTGCTTTTAGAACCTTCCCTTTTCCCCCACCGGTATATTCTAAGAGCTTTTTTTTTCTTATTTCATTTTATTAGATAGTATAAAAAATTTCTGTAAAATCAAACTGGTGTGAAAAAAGTGTGTGACTAACAGCATTCAGGAATATATAATACAAGATATGCTTTAATATTATAGGACGGGGTGGGGACGAATAAGAAAACTTCATTTGTTTCTTTTCTTATAGAATTTTACGTAATTTCTGGTGACCGTTTTTTTTTTTTTTTTTTTTGTAACTGAGCGAAATTACCTTTTCCTTTAACCGTTTGCACTCAAAGACTTTTTAGCATGGGTATACCAGCAACTCGAAGCCATTTTCCAGATATTTGGTGATCCGCATATAAACCTTCATAATTTTTCTAGTAATCATTGAAGAACTTTTCATACTAGAAAATGCTTCTTAAAATGGCATGGCTTGAGAACAAAATTAGAATTGTGTAAGAGATCTATTCAAAAATATAGAAGTACAGCAGGGTTCGTAGTTTCCGCTTTTTAGCTTGTCTATCTAAATCTAATCTAGCTTAATATAAGATCTGGCTGTCCTTATGTTATGCTGGTTGCACAATAAAAGGCTAGCATAATGCACCTTTTACGAAGGCTGCGCCTTCATTTTTGTCAGTGGCCTCTTTTATGTCAACCACTTTGTACTTTCCAAATGGGCGGACCAGAGGTGACATGTAAAATTAACCTTTTGCATTCGAATCTTCTTTTAGTATGCGTAATGAGCTACCCAACAATAGTTTTAATAAAAAATGCAAAATATAAAACATAAGAATTTTAAATATAAACATTTTATTTCTATATTTGATGTACATTTACATATTACAAGCATTGTATATGAATATTGTGATTTATAATTTTCCTTCGTGTGATATTTTGCAAAGCATTCTTGGCCATTTACCAATGACCAAAGCAAGGAAAGCCCAAAGGCTCTTAATAAAATGTGTGGGTGGAGTCTCTTTCTTAACGAAGTATGCACCTGTTTTAGCTCTTTTAGTTATAGAACATTATTGGTGGATATAAGATACATAGTACCTTAATTGGTCATGGCGCCTCTCGAGCGCCGTTGGAGTTGAAGTAATGAATCGTATATCGCCTGAGAGGCGACGTACGAGTGCAAACGGTTAAAGTATCTGTGTAATAATTAATGCCAATGAAACATTTAATGAGTAGAGAACTTTTAAAAATCTCTCTTTTAAAATGTATGCCTACAGATATATATTCCTTCTTTTATAAAAATTCAAAGTCGAAAAACTAGTGTGGCCATCACAACACTTTTTTTTCTGTATTATTTTGCATAACAGTGCCACCTACCGGTTTAAATACACATAAATTCAATCAAGATAGCTTCTAATGATAAAAGTTTTAAATAAATAGTATGGTGTAATTTTATTCAATTGATTTTGAGATATAATCATAATAACTAGCACATCTGAAAGCAGCTCTACATATTTCCTAATATACACTTAAATTAAATCGTTATTGTTTTTTATAATGACCATTTCGCATATCAAATTGGGTATACTTATATGCTGCAGAAACTGAGATATAGCCAACCTAAATTTGCAGTGCATTAACGCCCCCGACTAGCTGATATGCACCCAGATTGTATGAGCAAAGTTTCTCATATTGTTCCACCCACATATCAAGTTTTGTGCGTTAGTACGTTATAGAATATGTGATATAGTCTTCTCATAAAGGGAAAAAATTACATCAAAATAGCTCCAAATTCTGTGTTGCATGTTCCAAAACCAAATCCAGTCCTGGCAGCGTTCCTAAAATTGTAAACACATTTTATTTTATTGTCCCGACTATTTGAAATCAGAACTTTCTTTTTTAATATATTTGTATGTTTTATTGTTAAAATATTATGTAAAAAAATATTGTTTTAAAATAGTAGTGTAACTATAGTAAAATGAGCTTAAGCTTTTAGGAACACTACGAGGTCCAACTTTTTCGGATTTCCGTACATTATTCCTTGAGATAGAGATCTTACATAATTTTTTTAAGACTCACAGATACAAAGAGTTACGCAGTCAGACAAATATTTTCAAATTATAGTCGAATTGTATTCAATACGTTTCAAAATATATAAATTCATCGAAAACATGTAATCGAACATTTTCACGAATCCAAAACTCTTTTTATATATAGAAGAAATTAAAAAATAATATTTTTTTATTTATAGAGATATCATTTACCGACGATTATTGTTATCTAAAAAGCATTTAATCTATAAATAATAAAATTTTACTAAGTAAATTTTTTAATAATAAAATTTTACTAAGTAAATTTTTCACCAGTGTGTGTGTGCATGCATGTGGTGAATATTATGGCTGTCATATCTCTGAAACTAATTATGATAGAAAATGAACAGGTTTGGTGTACATGGTGTTTCCGAATGTTGCTGAAAATTGGAGAACCGAAAGTGGGACCAAAACGGCTTGAATAATTTTCTTCAAAGTTGCTAAATAAACACTCTATTAGATGTCCATTCGAATGATATAGTTGTTTAATTCAGGAATGTTGATAGGCGTCCTGTATAAATAGCTCAATTTCAGTTCTCGCAAGTGCATTCCTTTAAAAACGGCTGTACGGATTTTTTTCAAACTCGCCATATCAAATTCCTTTTAAATATCCTTTTGCATGTAATTATTGTTTTCCGGTCAATAATTGAGTATAGAAAGTTTTGGTAAAAGTTGGTATCTCAAAAAGTCCCTAATGATTTTCTTGAAAATTGTTACATTTTAGATATCCTTTCTTCTACATTACGTGGTTATGACAGGAAAATTAACAGTCATCCTGCTTAGGTAGGTCAGTTTCCGATCCAGAAAACTGATGTTTCAAAAAATAATTTCATCATTTCTTTTTCTTATTTTGTACTCGTTATTTTTACTTCTGATGGATTTTTTTTTTTTTTTTTTTTTAATCACATCTCCAAAAAATGCATATAATGCGTGTAATAGTGGGTAATAGAAGTCGTGTGGTTGTTTCACACAATATTTTTTATTTACTTCTGATTTCTATTAAACATTGATTAAGTATCATGTCATGGCTCCTAACACTTACGCTCTTGTTTACAACACTGTATGATATAGGGGAATATCTCCTGTTATGGGCATTCTCTGGTTATGGGCACCCCACCATATCTTTTAACTAAAATCGAATATGGTGGATTTGAGTACTGTCAATCTTGTGTCTGACAGTACACAGTTTTTGAGCTAACACCGAAGTGAACAGACGGCTTTGCTTAGTAAGTGCAAGTTACGAGAAAAAAAAAAAAAAAAAAAAAAAAAAAATCTGAAAAAAAGCAACACAAAAGTAATTTGTGAATATTTTTAGAATGCGATAAATCGAAGTGAATAAATTAAAAAATGTAAGTGTAATATATATTCATAAAGTATATTCAATATATTTTGTAATGCAGTATCGAATTAAGCCAAAATGTGGACTGAAAATAGTTTTTTCTGTCATTATAAAAACGATTGTAATTATCGGTTGTGGCACCTTCATGTAACCGGTTGTGGGCACCCATATTTCTTTCATTTAAAGTGTATGTTTGACTTACAAATTGACAAATAAAGTCGTTTATAACGACATAATATATTTTATTAGTGTTTTATACATATTTTAGGCCATGTCAACCCCGGAATAGTCAACCGATCCAAAAGAATAGGATTTTAAGACGCTGATTAAAGCAATTTAGGATTGCTTAGTAGATAAGAAATCCATAAAATAGACTGCCCGAGAATATGGACTTCCTCGCAGCTTCTGTGTACCTCCAGAAGTAGCCTAGGAAAAGTAAGGGAACTCCACCTGTCAAACTGCCGGCCAAGCGCACTAAAAATAGGAACATCCACAATCAAACGATGATGCCGACTTCTGCATCATTTTTTTGGAGCACCTGCTACCATGTCGAACAAGAGCAAATACAATCAAATGCAACGAGTATGATCGTCTGGTGCATTTGAAATGTCCCAATATACATAAATATTTTATTTACAAACATTGCACTTCTAAATTGGTGGATGAAGATGACAAATAAAATTGCAAAAATGCTATTTTCTGTTGTTGTTTTGGCCGCTGAATCCTTACAAAATAAATAAATTTTATTATTTTCTGTATTTATGGTGATTTTCTTAATATTTTCCATTTTAGCGGATTTTTCAGGTGTGCCAACAACTGGATACAAAATTTTTTTGGGACTAAAAATTATCACATCACAAAATTGGTGATAACATTTTTCTGATTGATTGAATCGTTACAGTTGCTTTATCAAACGTTATCTAAGGGTTCTAGCTTTCTATTGGTATTCATATGTTTGCATAATATCTACTCTATCAAAAGTTATGAGCCAAAATCAAAACTGTGCCCACAACTGGAGACATTCCGTTATATATTGTTTTATTTAAAGAGCAAAATTCAGCAATTATATAAAACAACACTATCTGTTACTAAATATTGGTATTCACACTGTAAACGTAAATGTCTTAAATTCAGTTTAAAAAGTGTCTTAAATGGATGGTCATTTTTTAAGTGAAAAAAAAATGTCTTACTTTTTAAGGCATCTTTTTGCATCAGAAATTAAGGTATTGCTAGTGTCTTAAAACGCCGCCATGTTTTAGGCTTAAAAACACCGCCATGTTAGGCTTAAAAATACTACCGTTTTTAAGGCTTTTTAATTAATAAATAAATAAATGAATATGGCGTGCGATTATGTTTTTCTGTTAAAAATATATTTAAAAATTGTTTAGAGCATTAATGAAATATTTATATAAAAAAAGAAATAATAAAAAAAAAAATCCATTTTCCGGCGTTGGGATTCGAACTCATACTGTCTAAGTGAAACCAAAACCTCGAGCAAAGCACCGTCAGAGTGAAGCATTTATCAATCACGCTACCGTCGAATACACCAACTCGTGTTTTTATGATATAATATACTGCAGTATTCGTAAATTAAATCGCAGTGTTATGTTTTATTTCTAATTTTTTGCCATAAAACTATTGATAGTATGGTATCTTAAAATTAATAAATATTATTATCTTAAATTTCATATTTAGAGGATCAGAATTTTTTAATAATGCAAGTATGTGAAGGTTGCATCCCTCGATGATAACGATTTCTTTTCTTAAAGTGATATTTAAATAAAAACGAACTGTAATCATTAATACAGGAAAATTTGTAGTTTTACATTTAGATGCAGTTAAATAAGGGAAAGAAAAATGTTTTTAAATGAATAATAAGAAGAAGAAAGAAAGAAAAAAATATGGACAAATTATTCATGATTGTTCTCTTATAAATTCGCTTTCTTCTCTACAAATTACTTGCTAAATCTGTCTTCACACTTTTTCTTTTAATATAAGAAAGTTTTAAAGACAAAGATTTTTTTTTTCCCAACAAAATAAGCTTTGTGTCTAAATATGTTGTTTATGAATTGTGTTAAAGATAATATTATGCAAATATCATTCACATCCCTAGAGTATTACTCCATAAAAATATAATTTCATAAAGCTACCATAATTTAAGTAGTTTAACTGATTATTACATAAAATAATAATATATTTATTGAATGTGGAAAGAAGTAGGATAAGCATATTTTCTTAAAGTAGATTCCATATGAAAAATTTTCTAAGTAATGCAAGTGTCTGAATTTGTAAAGTGTCTGAAAATTCAAACGCGTTTCGCTGTCTGAAAATCCGCGTATTTACGTGTTTCAGACATTTTTGTGTCTTAATTGATATTTCAGACATATTTCTGTCTTAAATTAAAATATCTATAACGTCTAAGGTACATTTTAAGACATTTACGTGTCTTAAATGCCGTTTCAGTTGTTTTTATGTCTTACTTTAAGACCCTTTTATTTGCAGTGCAAAAAGCAGCAATGTTTGCTGAAATGCGAACTAATAAGTTAAAATATCAGAAACTTACTTTTATTCAACTGCAACTTTAAAAAGTGATTATATATTTATATATAAATAATTGCGAATCATAAATATAAACCCTTTACATAGTGTCACTCAGTGTTGGGCATAATTGATTCAAAATTAATTGAATTACAACTGAATTACAATTAAATTACAATTATAATTATTGTACTGTCAATCAATTGACAAGTAATTGATTACAAATAAATTGAATAAGTAATTCAATTTATTTGTAATCAATTACTTGTTAATCGATTGACAGTAAAATAATTATAATTATAATTGTAATTTAATTATAATTCAATTACTTTTTAATCAATTATGCCAAACACTGGTGTCACCCCATTGTTTTATCACACACACACACAAACAATATATATATATATATATATATATATATATATATATATATATATAACAGTATCTGTTTATTTATTTATTTTAATTTCAAAGTGCTAAGAAAGAAGATCTTCCCGGTAATGTTACTTATAATGATACTGTTCCGCATGTCTTCTGCTATTTATTAGATTTTGATAAAACTTGCTTAAATGTTACAGACTGTGGAAAAGAAATTACTGTAACTTAAATAATCGTAATAATAATAATAATAACAATAATAAAGCGTTAAATTTTTGAAGGTCATGTGGAAATTAGGTGTTTAACATATTCGCATTGATTGACAAGCTCAATTTGCAAACACCGGCTGAACTAATCACGATCTTTGAATGTGGACATTAATTTTCTCTTTTTTTTTTTTTTTTTTTTTTTTGTGGCAGACTTTGCTTGTCTTTTAAGCTCCTTTTTGGGAACTAATGTGAACATTTTCTATCAACCCATATAGTTGTTTTAAGCTAGTAAAAGACGAACCGGGAGTTATCTCAACTCAAAATTATTCTTAAAAAAGAAAGAGAGAGGAAAAATTTAACGTTAAAAAATAGGCGGGTTTACCATTTTTCTAAAATCAATTTAACCCTTAACGCTCGGCATATTTTCCTATTTTGAACAGTAAGACAGGCCTTTTGGCGTTCCTTTAAAACGTCACACATATAGTTCCAACTTTCTACCTTTTGGCTACCGAAAAATTGTAATAATTTGTTTTATTTTACTTCATCATTAAATAAAATAAATCTTTCTGTTAAAATTTTCCGGTAGCCTATAGTTACACGTTTTAGAAAAATATCATTTTATTTGCTGAGGAACACTTTAAGGCGTGGCTCGAATTTTTAATATCCCCTCAGAAGGGACGTACAAGCGATAAGGGTTAATCACAGCAACTACTAGGATATCACAGCAACTATTGATATCACAGCAACTATTAATATCACAGCAACTACTAGGATATTTATAACGATATCAATGGTCTAATCCTATCAGTAAAAAACAACTTGGTTTACGTAATCTGAAACGTACACCTGAATTTTTTAGCCACTTTTACATCTATATGTGACTTTGAAAATCTTAGAGTTTAAAGCATCTGCTGGCAAGGCCTATGTCTTCTTTTACTTATTAATATGCAGGGATGGAACACGGGCGTAGAACTCATACCGGCATTTGTTTAAGAAATTTCTCTACCTATAATATCGTTGATTTAAGAAGTAGAACATTTTATTACATTGGTAGTGGTATGAGTTCTGCGCCAGTGTTCTATCCCTATAATATAGGAACATAACGGGTGAAGAAATACGGAATTGAATTTCAGTTGAATTGCATAGGTGCCAAGTCTTCCGTTTTTTAAAGGCAGACTTAATACCGGAAAATTTATACTTGTTATTGGTTTATTTAATCACTCAAAATATGTGTGATTGATTAATTTTTAAAAATACAAGTAGTAAATATGATGTAAAAATTAGAAAGGTGCAGCTATGGAATAGACGAAGGGAAATAACAAAAACAAGTAGCCGTCTAGGGCAAGCAATTACTTTTCAAAAATAATTAAATTCACATCAATGTATATACTTGCCAACCATCTCATTAATAACCGTACAATTGTTAACGCCCCTTTTCTCACACCACTTTAATTTAGAGTAATTTTCTTCAAATGCTGCTACGATTAAATAAGATTAAAATTACTGTAAAAAATTATTGGTGTGGAAAAAAAGGCAGGTACTAAAAATTGTACGGTTCATAATGAGATGGTTGGCAAGTATGAGTAATTATAGATTAATTTTGCAAGCAAAGAGTGTTTTATATATATGTATATTACATCTATATAATGCTTATGTATACAGCAGTAATTACAATTATATGCGGTAAATAATAGAAGCGCTTACTGTTGGACGATATACACACAAATAAATGCACCCATCGTTTTTATTTAGTTATCCAGTATTGTCAACTTTACGATAACTATCGCAAGCGTATTTGCCAAGTGTGTGATATAGGCGAAAGACCTCATACTAGAATTTTTTAAAATAAATTTTATTTTATTTAATCGTGGAAAATTAATATGAAACATTTCTATCAAAAAATGCTGATGGGAAACCTGATTTAAAAATTAGAAATGTTAGCAAGTATAATGTTGGCAACGGTTTGGTTAATCTCACATATCAAGTTTGGTGCATTTATATGACGTAGAAGTTCACATTTAGCCTTCCGAAGTAAAGTGCAGCTCAGCTGAGCCACTTGTCGACCAATATGCACCCAAACTGAATCTGCATGTAGTTGAATAAAGACCCACTCACACAGCAAGTTTAGTTCAACTAGACACAATATAACGTGAGACATAACTTTTCTTTAAATGGGAGGAATTGCAATATAGCAGCACCACCTACTGAGCAATTTACGCGAAAGTTTATAGGCACTAACTTATCTCAATGTGCAATCCCATATAAGTTTATATGAATTTGTGTAGTTTATAATGATGTTTCTGAGATACAGTTGCGATAAAAGTTTTGTCATTCATGCGCACGCAGACAAATGGACAGACAGACATTTCCATAAAATGGTCGAATCATTTTCAAGAAATCTCAAAACGTGTAAATCCATCTGAAACAGAAAGTCAGAATATTTTACGAATCCACTACTTTTTACTTTCCGAACACTATAGTGAGGAAAGTATTGTAATCATGTCAAAAATCCGAATTTGAGATTTTGATGTTTCTATACGTTTCGAGCTCCCCTGAGTCCGTTTTCACTATTTTTACGATAATGTATGTGCGTGTGTATGTGTGTGATTGAACACGCTGGCGTCTAAACGCTTTGCTCGAATGAGCTGTAAGTTGGTACGCATGTTGCAAGTCACCGTATCACGAACCCTATTGATTTTGATGAATCTAGCACTTATGGTTTTTTCACAGGGACACAAAGAAATATTCTTTATCATTATGGCCTATGGGATCAAATTTTTAAAAGTGCGATAGCATCTAAACGCCTTATTCAATTCAGCTTAAAATTTATATGAATATTATAAATCACTATTGCACTAACTATAAGCATTTTGGTGAATCTAGCCTTTATAGGGACACAACGAAAAATTCTTCATCATTATGATCTATGGGCTCAAAGTTCAGTAGCGTTAAATGAACCATCGTGTAATATATGGAGAAAAATACTCAAACCATATATTATGGTTTTCTCTATTTTGTTTGTTTAACAACTCCCCTTTCTTTACTTTATCTACAAAACTGTTAATTTCTCAATGTTGGGAAAGTCGAGTGGAGTCACTCCAGATTTTATCTATTAAATAAAGAAAAAAGTTACAAAAAAAAAAAAAAAAAAAAAAAAAAAAGTTATTAAGGATTATTATAGCGGTAACTTTATTCTTTTTACGATATAACCCGAATATTTGAGCATAAGAAATTTATCATTTAAATTCATCCTGCATTTTTCAATATTTATTTAATATAATTTAAAAAATATATATAATAATTTTTATGTTGTCTAGGTCCTCAAGTCCGTTATAAAAGATTATCGTAATATGAAATAAAATAAACTCTCAGAAAGTCGTAAAACAATCCTTAAGCACACAAATCCTACTGTAAGCTCATAAAAAATGTAATATAGACAAAAATAATTTTTAAAGACCTTTTTTTAAAAAAGAAAAGCTATAATCGTCACGAAAGTTCTTTTGTCTTATATACAAATTTTTCTCTACTTCTATTGAAAAAAAAAAAAACGAAACAAACAAAACTTGGCCGATAAACATTTTGGCTTTTGTCCAGACATAAAGAATAAATTTGAGGAAGTTATAATAGTTTAGGAACTACATCGAATAATATATCATGTTACTTTTTGTGTGAGTCTCTTGCTTATAAATAAATAACTTACGATTCATTTATTATTTAAGGACATTAATTTAAATTATAAGAATGTAATTTTTTAGACTTCATTTTGTAAAATGGAGAACGTGTGACAGTTATATAAATTTAGCAAGATTCAGCAGGAAATTAAACTTAAAAAAAAAAAAAAAAAAAAAAAAAAAGTTGTGTATATTCCACAAAACAATTACATGTTAAAGCAGTTTGATAAAATCAAAATTAATTCACCTGATTTTTTTAAAAATAAACTACGTAATTGGTTAAAATTACATAGGTACCAACTGGTACGGATTTTAACATCAGTATTTCTTTGTTTAAAAAAAAAAAAATCTTTCTGATTAATCGAAGAAAACTGCTAAAATGATTGTTAAAAATTTCTATGAAAAATTTCCGGTAGCAAAACAAGGTTCAAGTTGGCAGCTATGAAAATAATTTAAATTGAACATTTATTAAATTATTATGTCTACCGGAAAGTTCTGTCCTTTGAATTAAAATACTGACATCGGAAATTTATCCTGGTTGATATTTAAAATATTCTTAGGTCACATTTAAAATGATAATTGGTAGATAATTGCCATATGAATATTGTTAAACGAAAATTTTCGATTTCATTTTATTTATTTACAATGGCAGAACTTTCCGCTAGACCTGTGAAGACTCTGTGATTGCAGACTCCATCTTAATTAATTAATTTGATAACTAAATATATAATTGATGAGCACGAAACTTGAATATAGATTATAAATATTTTATTTGAACTTAAAATCAGGGAGTATTATTTTTCCGAACTCAATCAAATAATTAAATAAATGAACAATTTAGAGAAACATACAACTTAAGTCTCACCCAGCAGAAATAGTGGAAGATCGGAGAATACTGCTCTCAGTTGACTCGCTGAATTATGCTCACTTCAGGATTGTCGGCAGGCTTCCCTTGTCCGGCAATTTCTTTCACGTAAATTCCACTATATCTACACACCGTAATACTCGTCAAATCAGCAATCTCCACTCTCTAATAACTTAGCGCTAGCATAAAGATCTATCCTCATCAACACCGCACTCACTACAACCATACCTCGATATTTATCCTTAACCCAACCCCCTCCAATCACTTCACTTAGCAAAACTTCAAAACCTGTTCATATCCACTTCACACTCGCAAGTTACTTTCTCCGTTGCAGCTCTATGCCGGCGCAAAATCATTTCCACTTTATCTGAAACTTCGCCGACCGTTTGCGTTGACCTTCCTAATCTCCCATCTATTGCGTCACCGGGAGTCGCTGGATCCAGCTCAATTATAAAACTACGGCGACCTTACATTCTCTCAACCTTACAGATCTAATATTTATATCCAGTTAACTTATATATGTTTACTACATTAGTTATATTAACACGTTAGCTGATACATAACTAGTCTTTAATAACACGTCCCAAATTTAATGCGTAACATGTCAAAACCAAATTTTAAAATTAATAATTATTATAACCCTTTGATGTGGAAAGTAGGGGAGAGTGGGGATGAATGGGACATTTTTCATGTTTTTATTAATAACTTTCACCATATGTAATTCAGAAATTTGTAACATTGCTCAAAAGTACACTTCAGTAATCAGTTACATATAAACAACTAACTTTAATAAAAAGTTATCATTTTTAATTAATAATATATATATATATATATATATTACATGCATGTGCATTGTCTCATTCATCCCCACCTATGGGGCTGAATGGGACAAAACTGGAGTTAACAAAGAAAAAAATACAAAATGAAAAGTAAATAAATTTTTAAAGTTAAATTGGTTTATGTGATTTTATTACACATTATGAATTTACTAAACTTAACATAAACTGATGTATTGACTCAAATTAACATCAAAAGGTAAAAGACCTTTAGTTTGCACAGTTTCTAGTGCTCTAGGCTTTGGTAATTTAATCTAATAAGATCTAATCTAAAAATAAATAAATAAATAAGACACTAGAAAGATATAAATCATTATAATATAGTACAGATTATCCAGATAAATGTTTGTTTCTGACTGATCGGGGAAAATAAGCATTCTTTTCTGTATTACGTTAATAATCACCAGGATTTATTTAATTAGCGTGATTGAAATTGTGATTTTAATCAAATTATTATTAGTTTATTTATTTTTTTTTAATTATTGATGTAATTGATTTAAGTTGCATTGAATATTCTGACTTATAATTTGTTTAATCATAATTATTATAAACAAAAACCGGAACAATTAATTTCAATCTATTTTTCTCTAAATCCATGCTATTTTTATAATTCCATGTTATAACTACTAAACTACAGGTTATAAAAATATTGAAAATCTATTTACGATTTGTTTTAATATAATTCTTATGTATGTACAATTTTAAATTAGTACATAGTGGGGAATGTCCCATTCATCCCCATTCAAACTGTCCCATTCATCCCCACCACCACATGATCATATAAATCAGGAAATAGGCATAATGAACAATTGTCAATATTCTTCTTGAATATCATAAACACAATAAAAGATTATGCCTTTTTACCATATACGAGTTACATTAACTTTAAGCAAATAGTTAATTTCTTAACTACTATCTAACTGAATCAGTAAAAGTTACTTTTGGCAGCAGAAAAAGACACTTTAATTTTTTTCAGCCCTCCTATAGATAGCACAATTCTGAAACACACTTGATGAATGACCTCAGTACTGCCATATATCAGAAAAATTGTCAAGCTTCTGGTGCTTGCAAAGCATAAAAACTTTGCTACTGTCCCATTCATCCCCACCCTCCCCTAATTGAGTTATTTAATTTAAACTGCCCCTAGAATTTATGAACAAAGTTAAAATAAAAGAAATAAATAATTTTTTTTTCTTTGCTACATTGCGAAAATAATGGACCATAAGCGGCCGAGAAGTTCTGTCTTCGAAGCTGGTAAACGTGAGGTGCCGTGATCGATCCCAATTCTCGCTCATCGGCTTTTACCATAACACCTGCAAAAATAAAAATTTCTTAAAAAATTTCCAGGGTGAAATTTTGTTGTTAGGTCTGAATAATCGTGTCTTCACTGCGAGAACAAGGTGAATAAAAGAGTTAACTATACTATCTACAATTAATTACGATGCATTTCTTTTTCAGGTATATGACTGAAAATTTGTCGTAGTATTAAAAAATATTTAATAGATAATATAGCAACTCTCTCCAATTGCCTTTCCTTCAATATCTGTCTTACTCTAGATCCCAAATTTACTTTTAGTATCTACAATTAATTACGATACATTTCTTTTTCAGGCAGATGACTTAAAATTTGTCGTAGTATTAAAATATATATAAAAGATGACAGAAACTTCAGTTGCCTTTCCCTCAATATCAATCTTACTTTAGATCCCAAATCGAATTTCAATATTGATTATTGTTCAGTCATAGAGGCACTATTAATAATCACTAATATTGCTACATCTTGCATTTTGGCACATGAATTATAAAGTAAGTTTTCTCATCTTTACCGTAACAGTTACAGCAGATGAAAATTGGATTTTCAGAGTGTATCTCTGTAAAGACAAAAAATGTCATAATTTACAAGGGGGAAAAAAAAGCTTATGTTATAAAAATTGTGAAATACTAAAAGTGACAGTAATACCAAGTGTACCGCTATTTGTATAAACAATCTTTGTGTTCAATCGAAGATAAGTACTGCAAACGATTTTTAGCCTTTTGAGGGGCAAGCAATTTTCTTATTTAAAATCAACAGCCACCAGAATTGACTAACAACATTAAAAGACAAGAAACAAATGACGTTGTTTCTCTGCTTCATAAAAGAATGTTTTGTAAAATAATTTCTGGAGTCAGTTTGTACAATTTTTAATTAAAACTTGCGTTTGCACTATGCAAACTGCGCCCGTGAAAGGATTAATTATTTCTCTTAAAATAAATAAATAAAAATACATTAAAAAAAGCGACTACGCTGAGCTAGAAAAAAAAGATTACCTGGCGTTATTTGTTTACTAACTGACACAGAAATAAGTATTAGGTGTCATTCAACGAGAATTATATGTGCGTTTAGTAAATAAGGAATTTTGCATTGGGAATCAGCTGCACCAACTTTCGAAGCAGTGCGAAAAACTATATTGGTTATAGATTTTAGTTATATTTTTGTGGAGTTATAAGAAAATTTACGAATGTTTAAAATTTACGAATGCAAATTTTAAATCAATCTTACTAACCCTCATTTATATCATTACAAAAAATTCACTATATTCTTATATATATATTCATATATATATATATTAACACAAACAATGAAGAAAGCCATATTCGATGAAACCTTTTCATTAAAAACATATTTAAAATTAGGATACATATTAATAAAATTCTATTCAAAACTACTATTTTATTCTATGAATTATGACCTGCATTAATTTTAACATGAATGAGTCATAATGATAAAAATATGAGTGTTCGATTTTACAGCTTAATCCAATTATTAAGGTTTTAAGATATAAATAAACATTACTTTTGGCTAGTCTTAAAGTGGCCTCTTAATACCTTCCGCATACAAAAATTATTATTATTATAAGTGTATTTTAGTCTTAAAAATTTCTTTTTTAAAATATTACAATTAAAGTATTTTTTTTTTTTTTTTTTTTTAAAGACGTCCTATAAAATTTTGTAGATTTATGCTAAGGACGATTAAAATGTTTCAGGTGTAAATCCAGTATAACTCAATTTTGATTTTCTGTATTAAATAAGAAAAAAAAATATTGTTATTATTATTAAAAAAAAAAGATTACCTACGGTAAACTGGAATAGCAATTGTTCAAGTAATTATTTACGCCTTAGGATATTATTTGGTATGTTCAAAGATGCCATCAGGCGCAAATAAATGCACCGTAATTTGTTAATTTATTTTGATTAATTTATGGGTAACTTAACAAACTGGATATATCGCTTTGATATAAGAAAAGTGTCTTTAATATAGAATATGATCACTCCTATTATCAATACAGCAATCATACAGCCACTGATATCCATTAGATACCAAAATTACATCCAATGGTCCATAAAAAGTACAAAATATCTAAAAAATATCCATTAAAAGTCCTGGATATCCTATACTAATTATAGATATTTATTAGATGTTTAAATATAGACGAAATTTAGATGTGAATTTTTCGATATCTAATAAATGTAACATGCTAGATCAAAACAAGATTTAGGTATTTTCAATATCTATTAGATCTAATAAATCCAGTTATTGGATATTTGGAGATTTATCGGATATGTAACAGATATCTAATGGATGTAAAAAAGAGTGGCATTTGTCGTGCTAATAGATATCTGAAGGATATTTATAGATGTTTAATGGATCATTTTTTAATTTTTATATGTGTTTATAGATGTCTTATGGATGTAAGTGGCTGTGTGGGTACATATATTCTGTGATCATAGATATAGTAATATATATAGATCTATCATCTCTATGTTATCGAGCAAAAACTTTTGATGCCGAAAATGTTCTAAAATTAGCTTAGAGAGTACATGGAGAGTATTGAAAAAAAGAATAAAAAGGAAAATGAATTTGAAACTGTACCTGGAGTTTTTCCTTCACTTTTAGTAAATACATCATTCATAAATTTTATTTACTAAATTATCCGTGTGTATTCCTGTGTGTGATTTACTCGGGAAAAGGCAGCCATTAGAGCGACTTTTCCCCCCCAAAAAAAGGCCTCACATTTCCCTCTCGCTGATCAATCTATGTCTTATTACTATATCTATGACTGTGATATGTGATACTGACAATTAAATGATCGATAATTCACTGGGACAGATCCATTGCTCTTACATAGAAGTTGTAAGTGTGGCAAGAATGTGAGCAGGAGAACTTTAATCAGCAACAAGTCTTCCCGAATCCTCTCAAACATACCAGATAAAGTTTAAGTTCGGTGATTGAACTAATGACAGCGCGAGCCGAACTGTTCAGAGCTGTACAGAAAATTTCATAATGCGCGTCCTATGCTGTTTAGTGTTGCCATTTTTCAATAGGAAATCATTACCAATTGCACCAGCATAAGAGTGTATATAAGCATCAAGGATTTCGTCTCTATACAGGTGATCGTTGACGGTTTTCCGTGAAGAAACATGGATTATTCACTTAAACAAACACAGGATTCCCACTCGTCACTTTTATGTGCACCGGAAATTTCCAAGAGCATTTTCTTAAGAGTATATTTTACGACTAATCTTAACTAATAGTAAAAATATATTTAGAAAAAAAAAAAAAAAAAAAAAAAAAACACTTAAAAATGTCCAGTGCCCAAAAAAGTGACGAGTGGGGAACTTGGAGAAATTACCAAAAACACAGTCACTGCCTCCTACGAATAAAATTCTTTCACGAAGTTTGATGAAAGATAACGTGTTGACGTGATAACTCGCACACTATTGGTTTGGAGGCTAAACCTTAATTCATCTAAAAAGAAAACAGACCTCCAATGATCAGGCGTTCAGTGAACACAGGGTTGCCAGATGAATACAACTACAATTTTCTTTTTTAAAACGACTAATTTTATATCAAGGCAACCGCTTTATGCAAAAACTATTACATCACGTGTAATCGAACCAATAGATTGCTACTGTAAAAAATTAGCCGTGTTAAAAAATAAAATTGTAGTATTCATTGGCAACCCTGTGCGGGTACCTTGGGCCCACATCACACTTCCCTATTTGCATATTGGCCAACATTTTAAACCCTTAGCGATCTAGTAATTTTGAAGAAAACGGTAAAAAAGTGCCTATTATTATTAATATTATTATCACTACTACTACTATTAACATTATTGTACAAGAAAATTGTATAAAATAAAGTGTATGAACAATATATGTATTCATTTAAAATTTTTAGAATTTCTTTTAGCTTGAAATCAAGAAAATTTAATTTTTGCCGACAAAACAATGAGGGGTATTATGACTGAATGCTAGTTTTCCACTAAGTAGAAAAAAAAACTATATGTGTTTTAAGCATTAAAAGAAAGTTTTATGATTTTTTTTTTTTTTTTTTTTTTTTTTTTTTTGTATAATACAATACTATACCATCCTTCCAACCATCTAGAGTGCAAAATAAAAAATAAAAAATTTTCTGCGTATCAGAAATGCTTTGTTTTTAAACCTTTTTAGAGCGTTTCCTTTGAACACTCAGCCTGGAAATATCACACGCACGAGAAAAAGAGAGCGAAAAATCACCCCGTCATTTTTATGGGAGCGAGAAGGGAGAGGTTAATTTAATCCAGAGCATCCAATTTACTTATAGAAAAATTTTCTCTAATATATAACTACGCTAAAATAAGAAAAAATTGCTCTTAAAATAAAAGTGGTATGAAATAAAGACGGGGCTAAAAATGCTCCAGAATAAATTAAAATGTTAGCAACTCTGTTCTTACAAGGAAACATTCAAAAGGTGTCATCTTCAAAAAGTATTGAAAAAAATATATGTGATTCTACTCTTCATAAAACACCAGAAAATGAAAAAAATATCGGCTGAAATTAACTACAGCGACCACAAAAAATTATTAAAATTAAGCATATTTCGCGATTTGGCGCTCTTAGGCGATACGCTTGCTAGCACCGAGATTGCCGTGTACGAACAGAAACGTGTTTTGCTTTTCCGCCAAGTACTCAAAATCAATCGCCTAGTAGTGCGAAATCGCCCAAATATGCTTAATTTTGATAATTTTTTGTGGTCGCTGTAATTAATTTCTGCCGATAATTTTTTCATTTTCTGGTATTTTGTGAAGAGTAGAATCACATATATTTTTTCAATACTTTTTGAAGATGACACTTTTTGAATGTTTCCTTGTTAGACTTGAGGTGAGCGTCACACAAATGGCCAATCGCCTCGTGTAAAATTTATCATCGTAAAGTTACTCACAGCAACAACTTATGGTAATTCTAGCAAGGGAGGCTATAATATAAGTTGGGGATGCGGTTCTATTCCTTCTCGTGCTTAGTTGAAATATCGATCATGTATGCTTGCTGTTGTCGAAGCAGCGATTTTTAATTATTACAAAATTATTTGAACAATAGAAGAGTTCGCATTGAGTCATCTGGCCGGCACAGTCTAATTTTTACCTGCGTCTAATCTCCCAGTGACTCTGTATTACAGTCCTTCGGGCAAATGATGCCACGAGGTCTTTGCAACAAATTCGCTATCCTTGATCTTTTATCTACATCTGTATAAGCAACATCTGAAGTCTTATTTTCTAGCATGCATTTTTATGTTCATCAAAGATGATACATTCAAATTGCACCGCCGCTTATTTTCGTATTGCACTTTTATTTAGCATTTTCTATTACCAACGTAATCAAATTCAATACGTATGTATATATATATATATATTTTTTTAACTATTTACTTTATTTTATTTTATTAATTTATTTTGATCGAGTTATCGCAATTTTTGCAATTTTTTTTTTTTTTTTTTTTGGAAATTTTTGAAAATTATATAATTTTTCATATAAAATATTCGGCCTAGGACCCTAGCATAGTCAGTCGATTTAAAACCCTACAACCAACCAACCAACCATACAAAAAATTTATATTTAACCCGTTAGTAGTCTCTAGTTGGTCGATTCGCCACCCATTCCTTCAGTGTTTATTCAATAGCCACCAAAAAGTTTTAGATTTAGCATTTAATACACATGAAAGGCGAATCGACTAGAATAATCGTCAATTATGTATATCAAATGCCACTTCTAAAACTTTTTGGTGGCTGTTGAATAAACACCGAAGGGATGGACGGCGAATCGACCAACTAGCGACTACTAACCGGTTAACCCTTTGCGGCGCAAGACAATTCGGATCATTTAAATTATACTGCCACCGGAATTCATGAACTAAATTAAATTAAAAGATATTTTAAATTTTAAGGTTAAAAAAACCGGCCTTTTCTGATATGTTATAAACGTAAATTTTTGCTAAAAAATTTCCGGGATGAATTTTTGAAGCTGGATCTTAAATTTTGCATCCTCGCAGCGAGGACAGCGCGTGTTAAGGGGTTAAGTCAGTCAGAATTTGACGAAATGCAATCCATGATCTGAATACATGATTAGCTGGACAATCTACACCTTTAAATTTTTAAAATATTAAAAGAAAGGATTAAAAGTCATATACTTATTTTTCTTTATATTACATGAATCTTATATTAGAAATAATACGGTTTTGTTTAAACTTGAGATATTTCAAAAGATATATTAAAGTAACATTTCCGGTTTTTGAGAATGATTATACTAGAAAACAATAGATTTTTAGAAAATACAAGTAAAATAAGTTTCAGAGAAAAAAAAAGTGAGAGAAAGGCTATTTGGAAAACATCCAAAGCTAAGATTTGGTCGGAAAAATATATTTCTTCTGCCCTTTAAATGTCACTTAACTATTTCTTTTTAGAAAGAATATACGCTTCTATCTTATTTTATTATTTTTGCATTGACATTTTTCGTTAAAGGGAAGATGGAAAAACCAGAATCAAAGACAGTGAAAAAGTAAACTCTTTCGTTTTTCTCTTACTCAGATATTTTGTTTAAATTGAGTACTTTTACAATAAATGAAAACCAATGAGAAAAAGTACAGTTACTCACAAAAGCAAATAGATAAATCTTTGTGGTGTGTGTTTGAGTTAAATTGAAATCTACTCCAACAGATTTTAGTAGTTTCGCGAACAGTGACTATTTCTTTAACGATAAATAGGAGAAAAAGTCTTATAATTAGTGAAACATGCATAATTTTAATTTCTTTTTCCGTACTATTATGCAGACAAATTCTCACTTTAAATTTATCCCGTAATATTGGAAAGTGCTGCAACTTACTTTATTCAGGCTGTGCCTCTAAAAATATGATGGCGTTTTTACAGCAGACTGAAAGCGATTACCTATGAGGGATAGTAATTTTTTTAATAAATTTTCAGATTACCCATATGTATTACAAAATTAACTTTTGTTTGTATACCCCTAACAACGCATCTTCTCCCCAGGACATCCTCCGGATAATCAGAAGATGAAAGGCTATCCCACGCACAAACACAGAAATGACTGGGGATAAATAGGCTGTCAGGGATACCACACAATATACGGTTCAACATTTCCCCATTGTTCTTTCAGTGCTATATTCATTTTACAATTTTCACTTTAACTGTTCATTGAAACATACTATAGAACAGGGCGCGAAATTTCCGCTCGCCAGCTCGGCATTGGCGAGTGGAAATTTTACTGTGGCGAGTAAAAATTTATCTAGTTATAGATAGAATTCTTACACGATACGGTGACAGAAAACATTCTTTTTATAGATTTAAGTATGGCAAAATCTTGCCATCTTATAACCTCATATTTAACCTCTCCGTTTTAGATTCTCGGAGAGCCGAGTCTGTGTGTGCGCTGCCCCAGATCGCCCCAGCCTGGGAAAGGAAAAATGCTTGATGCATACATAAACGTTTTGATCTCTTCGGCAGTTTTATTTCTTCCACTGCTATTTCTCCAAACAGAGTGAGAATAGACGAGCAGAGAGCCTCTTTGCCCGTCGCCCACTATCCGAGAGAAGAGGTATGTGAAAGTTTGCCTATGCAATATTGTCACATGAAAATAAGCTCAAGCCCTTTTAAAGAGTCTGTCTATGTTTGTTTTGTTGAATAATGTTCAAAACACAGTTCATATTTTCCAGTTTTTTACCAACGCCAATGATTTGCACTTGTAATGATTTGTAAGTAGCGATTTAATCGAAAGAGTTATTCCGAAATGAATATTTCAAATGACAACAATGAACAAGTTATACACATCGACATTCTGTCTGATTACAAAAATAAAACGAACGAAAAAGATATTTCTAATATAAAAAGTTAAGTAAATAAATAGATAAATAAGGAAGCTAAATCTTTCATAATAAAAAAATTTCACAGGATATTGTTTGACAATTTTTTTTTCTTTAATGACTCTTTGCATTTATGTTATTAGATATTTTAGTATTTTTCAAATTTTAAATAGAATACATTATAATGATTTTTAATTATATATAGTTATGAAACATGATGATATACGACACACTTTTAATATATATAATTTTAGACATATTTGTAAAAGCTTTTCAAATAGTTACGAAAAATAAAAAACCCAAAATAAGTAAAAAAAAAAAAAAAAAAAAAAAAAAAAAAAAATGAGAACCTTATTTTGTGGCGAGTTAAAATTTTTTTCGGCGAGTGTAATCTGAGTTGAAATTTCGGGCCTTGCTTTAGAATATATATATATCTGTACCCCGGAGGTAAAGGTTACCATATCCATTTTCTGAAAAGTGTTAGCATAAATTTTTCGATGCGCATATTTTGCTTTATATACGAGCATTAAGCACTATGTCCAGTTTATAAAGGAGACATGACAGTGGAAAATTAAAACGTGTTACTTTTCTTTGCTCATGAAAAATGTATTTTATTGTAAAATCATTAAGTTCATTCCTTTAAAAATACATTTTTTGTGACACAGTGTCCTTTACCTCCGAGATGCACTTACACATATATAAATATATATCATATATATCAAGCAATTAACACATTAATATTAAAAAATTTCATTATCGCTCAGGAAAATGTAATTAATTAGAATAGATTTTTCCAATCGCTAATTTAAGAATGTTCAATTTTATTAATGAGATTTAAAATATGTTAGTAAAATGAAAGTAAGATAACAGGTACTAATTTAAGAAAATGAAATTTTAGAAGAATACGTACTAAAGTTAGAAAATTAGTGTATTGTATGGTGATGGAGGTAAGTATTTCATTTGTCTTTTATTCTCTGCTCTGTACTATTTCTCGCTAATTTCTATTGAGATTCTTGATTTAATTTTTAATTTGTGTACCAATTATAAACCAGTGCTGCTAGACAAAAATCATGAGGGGGGGGGGGGGGGTAGGTGAACAAGTTAAGCCTAAACATGGTCGCAGCATTAAGCATTTTTCCTTCTTTTTAAAAAATAACCACCACTATTTTTAACAGTCTTTTTCAACACAATTAACCATCGACAATTGCTAGAAATTTGGTAGTAAAACATTGTTTTAAAAATTATGGTGATACATGTTCTGAGAAAACCAGAAAACTTGGACTCAGTGCATAAATCACATAGTTCCTGAATAGAAGTAAATATTGGCTTTTTTTACTTTCTCTTAAATATATAAAGTACAGAATGTATAGTTGTGATGTCAAATTTATAAATGTCATAATCTTCTCTCTTAACTACCATATAGCAAATAGTACTGGCGTCAACGTTCTCACAAAGATGAATTTGGATACCAAAGTTTTTATATAGTAATCCTTTAAATAAATATCAATGGATATAAACAATTAGTTAAATTTAATATTGCTATATAAAAATAGTGGTATTCAAATTCCCTTTTGTAAAACTCCTGAGTGGCATATAACTAAAGAAGTTGTAATACATCCATGGTTTTTATCGTCGTTCTTAATTCCATCTTTGTTATTTTAGAGAGCTTCTAAAGCATTTTTAAACGGTTACCCACTTCTAAAAATCTTGCATTAGAACTTTTTGAGCTTCTGAACACTTTCGCGACCACATGCTTTTGTCTTTTTCACAGTTAGGTCCGCCTGTGGGCGTTATTCTCCCCAGTTACAATATTTCAGAACAAAATTTTCCGTATTCCCATTTATTACAAATACATTATAGTTACACTCTTTCTAATCAAAGCATTTATATCCATAGTATATTGATAGTACAAATATGAATAGCGAGTATATTTTTAAGAAATCAATAACATACAAATTGCGAAAGAAACGCCCACTGGTGGAGTTAGCGAATTTCAAATGACGTGATATACGTCAGCGGTCGCGAAAGTGTTATTATTTTACTTTTGCTTTCGCGCTTCTATCCTTTCAACCTCGTTTTCTATAGACCCAATTCTTATAGTTTAACAGGGGTCTTACTCTCCGCTATTTTTTCAGGACACTCTAAGGGATTAGACATTTGTGCCTTTATTGCTATTCGAATTTTTATACTATCTACTTTATATTATTCAATCACGACAGATTACTATAAAAATACATTTTTTTTTTTTTTTTGCATGAAATTAGTGGTGGCAGTTATCTTAAAAATTTCTTATCCCTGCCAGTTCCATGAAAAAAGGGCGAGGAGTACGACCCCTGAGTTGTTTAAACATATACAGATCTCTCATCAGTAGCCAGTGATGCCAGATGGGGCGGATTTTTTATTCAATAATCACCAATAATTTTGAGATGTGATATTTTATATATATAATTGACTATCAGTCTTTGAAGTGATTAGCAAACGTTACAATAAAAATTTATTGGTGTTTATTGAATAAAAAATCCGCCAGATCTGGCAGCACTGTCAGTAGTCAAACATTATGCACACACTTTAACTTTTGTACCGCCAACGTGCACTGATTTTATAAATTTTCCTAATATCTCATCTTCCTTTTGGATTATCAGCTTTTACTGCATATCGCTATAAGCTCTATTAGCCGTCCATCAGAGAAACAAACTTTCATTTTATGCTCATTTTTGCTTAAAGAAACGTATCAAGGGAACGTACGGAAGAAAGTCATTCATATTCAATGAAAGTCAGCGAAAGCTGTTTCAGCTATCTATTATGTATTTCGATTGCATCATATTTAAAATTTTAAGTGGTATCTATGGTAACAACTCCAAAATTAATGATATGATTCTTATTCATGTGAAAAAGCACACGAAAACATACTTGCCAACCTAACCCGGAAGATTGTTAGTTCCGCCCCTTTTTGTTCACCACTTACTTTTTAGAGTAACTCTCTTCAAATATATTTAAGATTAAATAAGAAGAAAAGTACTCTAAAAAACGACTGGTGTGAAAAAATAGGCGGAAAGGGGCGGGACTAAAAATCTTCCGGGTTAGGTTGGCAAGTATGCGAAAATTTGTTGATATTTGACTCATTTATACGTAGCAGAAAATGAGGGAGGAAGGGTTGCCCTTCAAATTATGTACTGCATTTCTTATATATATATTTTTAATCTATTATTAATGTTATTTATTAAACATTATGTATATTTTTTTGTTTTTAAGTCATACTTGCCAACATCCTAATTAATATTCCGTAGTCTTGTTAGTCCCGCCCTTTTTCTCACACCAATAAATTTTTAGAGTATTATTCTCCAAATTCAATTACGATTGAATAAAAGGAAAAATACTCTAAAAATATACCGGTGTGAAAAAGAAGGCGGAGCTAACAATACTACGGAATATTAATGAGTATGTTGGCAAGTATGTTTTAAGTGTTAAATTAATTCTTTTTCATTCTCCAAATCAAATTTATGGTCATAAAATTAGGAGAGAGGATGATGTCCCAATAAAAAATGGTGGATGATTAGGGAAATGGGAGTCATAGTCTGATTCAGGAGGTTATTTTACATAAGAATTAGCAAAAATAATATTAGGGCTCGATTTTTTTTTTTTTTTTAATATGTATATATTTTTATACAAATAAAATCATATTTTTCATGTATACAGCATTCGTAATTTATTTTTTGAAACATATTAGCTATTTATTTTTTTCAATACATTGAATCTTTAATTTACTGTTTCATAAATAAATAAATAACTCATAGTATTGATTCTTTAATTCAAAAGATATACTTTTGTTAAAAAATGAAGTTACTACTTAAAAGAAAAAAAAAAAAAAAGGCAGATGATAAATGAGTACTTACTAAACATAACGCTTACAGGGTTCCCACTCGTCATCATTTTTAGGTACCGAAAATTTTTAATAGATTTTCTTTTTTCTTTTCTTTTCTTTTTTTCTTTTATTTTATTTTATTTTTTTGGAAAAATAACAATTAAGCTATTTGTCGATAGAGGGCGGATTGCGTGACCAGATCACACAATTTTATGAAAAACTGTTCTTATGCAAATGTTTACAGGCATATAAATCCTATTCCATTTGTCCGTCGCCAGCAGAAATTACAGTTTGCAAACGAGTTATGACACTGCTAACTGCAACTTCAGTCGGCGGTTCTTACCTGAGGAAAATCATCTTCATCATCTTCATCCAAGTCAGCATCGCAATTATAACTTCGTGTATGCACAAGTAGGAGGCAAAATAAAAAATAAGCTCTTCAAATCGCAAAATTGTACACTTTATAGGGCTTTCATTTGCATATTTCTATTTCACATTCGTGCAAAAGCTTTAACTATTTGTCTAACTATCTTCGACAAAAAAAATTAACTACATTTTTTTTTTCTTTACAAAAGAAAAAAAAAAATTCCTTTCACGAGAATGATTTTATCACAAACCGTGTTCAATTCTATCAACTCCTTCGGTAGTTATGAAATTTTAAGATGTCTACAGACTTATGGGACACCGGTGTATACACCCCGCGACAAAAAGATAGGTAGAAAGGGTATTTTCGTTGATTTTTCATAAAATAACATTATCTAAATTGTTCTTATCATGTATTATTATCATAAAATAACTCTATTCCCGGACTAATTTTTGTTTTAAGACTAATTTAGAAAAGTTTTAAGACTAAAATTTTTCTAATTTAAGAATACACTCCGGGACAAAGAGATAGGAACAAAGGGATTTTTTAAATTTATCATAAAATAACATTATCTAAATTGTGCTGATCATTTATTACCATAACAAAGTTTTACCATATAAAAAACATATTAAATATTTGAATTATAATCAAAATATTCATTATTCATATTCAAAATTAATCATATTAAAAAAAAAAAAAAAAACTTTGTTCCTATCTTTTTGTCGCGGTGTGTAATCTTAAATTAAAAAAATTTTAGTCTTAAAATGTTTCTAAATTAGTCTTAAAACAAAAATGAGTCCGGGAATAGTGTTATTTTATGATAATAATAAATGATAAGCACAATTTAGATAATGTTATTTTATGAAAAATCAAAGAAAAAACCCTTTCTACCTATATTTTTGTCGCGGGGTGTATATATATATATATATATATATATATATATATATATAATATATATATATATATATAATATATTCTTCACGGTTATATAAAGTCAATCGTAAGAAATTCTTTTAAGAAAATGCCTATCAAAATATTTCCGATGCCCAAAACAGTGACGAGTAGTAACTCTGCTCTTACAAAATAAGTTATAAATTAAGCTGAACAAATATTAAAAAACTGTATGGGCTTACTTTAATCTTAAATAAGGTTTTCATTTTATTTTATTATTATTTTTTTTTCATATAAAGACAATAGCGATTACAATGAAAAATAAACCCATTAAGTAAAAACAATTTTCGCAATTTTTTCCAGTAACTTCCATTTCTTTTTAATGTTATTATTGAAAAAAGAAAAAGAAAAGTAAAACTTAAACATTACCTCTAACAGGGATGGAACACGGGCGCAGAATTCATACCGGAATCTGTTTAAGAAATTTCGCTACCTATAATATCGTTGATTTAAGAGGTAGAAATATTTCTTACATTGATAGTGGTATGAGTTCTGCGCCCGTGTTCCATCCCTGCTCTAACAACAACAACAAACAGAAAATGAATATTATGCAGAAATTTTGGCGTGTTTCCAAATTGTTTCTTTTTTTTTTTTTTTTTCCATTTTTTATTATCTTTATTTCTTTGCAATTTAAGGAAAGGACAGTATGTTTCAGCAATTATTTACCTCTTATTTGTTGATTTATCTTTTAACTGTTTTCTAACTACGCAGAATTATTAAATAAAATTCTGTTTACAGGTTATTACAAACGCATTATAAAAAGTATTTAAATTTTAAAAAGAATAAATAATATATTCTTCAAATAAGAAATTGTCACAATTTATTTTTGTAGTAAGTACGAAGTTTGAGTATTACACGTTCGCATAGTCATAGCTCTTTTTTAAATAAAATCTATTACTATTTTTAGCCCCTGACAATGGTCTCAATTTTTTGTGGTTATTTAATATTTTCTGTCTGCTTTCATTTATTGCATTCATTCATTTTCAGACTTTACATTATATATACAGTCGGTAACAAAACTGTCCGAACACTAGTAAAAATTCCTATGTAAAAAAGTAGAGTTAATACTGTTTTGTTAAATAAATACTTGTCGAATCATGTTCTTAGACTGATTAAGAACAGGATTCGACAAGGATTTATTTAACAAAAAGTATCAATTCTACTTTTTTTACATAGGAATTTTTGCTAGTGTTCGGACACATTTGTTACCGACTGTATATATATATACTTTTTTACGAGATATAATAAAGGAACACGGATATAGATCATAACAACTTTTGATTCAAAAGCATAAAGTAAATTATGAAAAACATTAATAAATTCATTAAAAAAATTATGAATAATGCGCTGTATTAATTTTTACGTAAAATGAATTACAATGCTTAAAAATATGTTTGTGAAAATTTGCAAATTATTCCAATCATTAGATTTCGAGATACAGATAAGCTCTCGAAACGGCGTAGGTAGCCATTTCTTATTAAATTTTTCATTAGATAAAGAAGAAAATTTGAAATTTTAATACAGAAATCTAAACAAAATATATTTAACTTTTTAACTACGGTTAAACTATATACGACTACAACATCAAAAACAAAAAATAAATAAAAACAAACAAAAAAATATATAAATAAAATAAAATAAATACTTAATAAATAAAATAATAAATAGTAAACAATAAATAATAATAATAGTATTAGTAATAAAAATAATTATAAGAATTTTAAATCACTGGAACTAGCAAAATTGAGAAATTACCCCCCCCCCCCTCCTCAAAAAAAAAAAAAAAAAAAAAAAAAGGTCTTTGTGTATTCCTGTTTAACTCCATTATTTACGTCTTTTAAAAAAAAAATACACCAGTGGAGTTTATCTCATTGATTGCTAATTATGAAATTTGAGCAATTTAAACGTTAAAGAATACAATCAATTAAACAGGCGAGGTCTGATGTTTAACCCCTTACCTGCCGACGAAAAATTACGAGATTCGCTTCCCAATGCTACTATGTTTCACAGAGGCGAGTGTAGTTTATGCGTTCAACGTTCCAGAAACATCCCTTTTCCAATTTCTCCCACTACCCATCTTCTCTAAAATAAGAAAATCCTTTGAAAATACTATCATGGTCATTTAAATGAAATCCAAGGCCGTGAGACTAGTTTCAATGGTAGCAAAGCAACATAAAGGACCGTACTTTTACAAGACGTATAAAAACGCCCGGAGTGGTTAACGCATCAGCATAGTGAGACGAATATATACGCTCAGGGCAGTTAAAGGGCTCATAAAGAGTAATGTGGACGCAGGACTCGCCGGATTCCTGAAAGTTTATGCTCATTTTATTAAATGTTCACCACAATATTATCGGTCCTAATCAGTGTTGCCAGATTGTGCGACTGTTTTATTCAACTGCCACCAATAAACTTTAGAAGTAGTATTTGATATATATAAAAGGCGAATCGAATTGAATCGAAGAATTGTCGATTGTGTATATCGAATATCACTTCACAAGATTATTGGTGATTATTGAATAAAAAAATCGCGAAATCTGGCAACACTGGTCCTATTGCACTTAAACGCTCTAAACAGTGTTCCTGTTACCGTTAAAGCTCGAAATCTGTTAATGTGCAGATTACCTAGCTAATCTACAGATTAACTAAAATGACCCGTTAAAGTGCGGAATCAAGAGTTTTCCTCATTTTAACTAGGTAAACTGCACATTAGCGGCTTCTGTATCGTTAAAGTTTAAATGTTTCTTTCGAGCCTTAGTTTTTGTACATTCACAATGACGTCAAACAGTCATGTGATAGAGATAGGCGAATGACCTTCAAATATAAACTACAAATTTTACCCCTTCCGCTCGGCTATGATAAACAAAACAACGCAAAACGTGGAGGAAGGGATGCATGATTAGGCTTCTTATTATGACAAACACAAAATTTAAAGTAACAAGTAAGTTATAATTGTTTTTATTTTGATTTTATTTCTTCTCTTTTTTAATTCTGTCAATATAAATTTGATAAGGGTCTGCATTTTATTAATGAAATCTAATCTTAATTAAAAGTTCTCTCTCGTGAAATTCCATTTTGAATTATGAATATTGAATGTAAAACACAGTAATTATTTCCTCCCGAAATAAAACTATTAAACCACAACTTTTTAAAACTAATTTATTTTAAAATTGTGTGCATTTTTTAGCATTTCTCATTACAATTTTTTTTTTTTTTTTATTCTTTCAAGTTTCTTTTATATATTTTATATATTATAATTATATTTTTAGTTATTTATTTATTTATTTATTTAATTTTGTTCGCTTTTTCAGATAATTTCGTTGTAGTTTATCACGTAAAATGTGTTAATAAAGTTTATTATTATTATTATAATAAAATTAATATATTTGCTAAACTTGAACAGATATACGTATGTATGCTGCAAAATGTACTTTAATAAAACATTGGAAAACTGTCATTTTAATTTTTATGCGTTCTAAAAAATATTAAAGCAGTTTTAATTATTTGAAGTACTTCTTAAATAATGCTTCTGATTTGTCTAATTTAATATTTCTATAGCGAAATAAAAATTGGTGCATAATTTAAAAAATATAATAATAAGTTGTTAATAAAACATTTTTTTTTTTTTTTTTTTTTTTTTTTTTGTTGTTATTTAAATGGTTAAATATTTTTATTTGAAAAGAAATCGTTACTGTATTATAATTCTAAAATTCATTAATAAAATATAATTTATTGAAAGCTATTAAAGATATTATATTTCATATTAAAAATGCATAACATCTTTAAATTTATATTGATACGAAATTGTAAATAATTGTGTTTATTTTTGTATAAATTCTTTCAAAGAGGCATAGTAAGTTGATAAAGTGCTAATTTTGTGCATTTCTAGTCGTTTTAGCGTTGAAATAGCCTTATTTTCCCTTAAAAACGCATTAAAAAGCCCCAGAAATGCAGGTAATGGATTTGGCGCCAAATTTGGCGACTTTTTCCCACCTTGGCGATTTTTTTGGCGACCTTGGCGAGAAAATCCTTATATGGGATATACCAAATATGGAAGCTGTAAGTTGATTGGTTGACCACTTTCTAGAGTTTTCTCGAAAAATCTGGGTTCCATGGAACAGCATATAACAGGGAAGGAACACGGGCGCAGAATTCATACCACTATCAATGTAAGAAAATTTTCTACCTCTTAAATCGACGATATTATAGGTAGAGAAATTTCTTAAACACATTCCGGTATGAATTCTGCGCCCGTGTTCCATCCCTGATATAAGGAGCGCTTCCTCGCCAAGGCAGTCAGTTCAGTTCAGATCTCAGCCAGCTTCGCTAGTGCTTGCATTGCTTTTAAGCCTCTTTGAGAGAGACTTGCTTCAAGTGTTATTGCTATACCGTTTGTACTGTGGATTTGCTATTGACAGCTGTTGTTTAAGCTGTGGTTACTGCTTGAATTGAAGCTGATAATTGGTTTATTGACCCGCATTTTTCTGGAACTTTCTGTGAATAAATTACTGAATTTTTGTACGTTTGGTCTTTCATTCTCAGACAACTCACGAACCCCCAAGTACGCAACATTTCTGGTGTCAGAAGTGGGATTGTCTGTGAACGGTTATAACTAGAGCTATGGAGGAACAGATGAAGAAACTTCTAGAAAGCTTAGCTACCCAGATGAATGAAATGAAAGAAGGGCAAAGAGAGATGAAAGATAGCCTGAGTCAAGAGATGAAAGAAATGAAGGTAGCACAAGAGAAAATGGAAACATCGCAAAGAGAGTTGAAAGACGGTTTGACTGAAGAAATGAAGGTAGCACAAGAGAAAATGGAAACATCGCAAAGAGAGTTGAAAAACACTATGGGTGAAGTTCAGGAAGAAATTAAATCTAATCAAGATGAGATGAAGAGAGAGCTTTCAACGGTGAAAGAATCAATAGAGGGTAAATTAACGGTTATGGAAAACAGAATGGATGGAATAGAAGAGAAAGTTATAAAGATAGAAGAAAATTTTGAAGAGAAAATTTAACTTTCAATTGGACTTCAAGAATAATGAACTGCATTCGAGTTCGGAAGACATCGCTGTGTTCAACACTGAAAATCAAGACATTCAGACAATTTGCCAGATAACAGCCAAGTCTGAAATTTCCATCCCTCCACACACAGAGACAATAGTTTCAGGAACACCACCTACAAAGCAATACTTCCGCTATGGACTGATTGAATACCCGAATACAGACAATAGCCCAAGAGGAGTTCTGGTAGCTTCATCTCTAGTTGATCTCTCAAAGAGTACTATTCCTGTGAGAGTCGCAAACATCAGCAATAAGGTCCGAACAGTGAAGAAGGATGAGGTGTTAGCAGCCTGCACTCCTGTAACATGCATCAACCGCCCCACGCAATCAACTGAATCCAAGTCTTCTGAACAATTAATAACGGAATTACTCAAGAATGCAGAGTTAGGAAAGGAACAGAGATGTGCTGTGGAGAAGCTACTCCAAGAATTTAAAGACCTTTTTTCTCGAACACCTGAAGACGTCGGGAGAACGAACATCACCCAGCACAGAATTGATACAGGAAATCATCCTCCAATCAAACAACATCCAAGAAGACTTCCCTCTGCTAAACAGGAAGAGGTCACTGAACTTCTAAGTGAAATGCAGCACAATGATGTCATCGAGCCATCAACGAGTCCTTGGGCCTCTCCCATAGTACTGGTGCGGAAAAAGGATGGTTCAACAAGATTTTGTGTGGATTATCGTCATTTGAATGACATCACGAAGAAAGACAGTTACCCTCTTCCCAGAATTGACGACACATTAGACACACTTGCTGGTAATAAATGGTTCTCGACGTTGGATCTGAAGAGCGGTTACTGGCAAGTAGAATTACATCCTGATGATCGTGAGAAGACTGCATTCACCACGGGACAAGGACTGTGGCAATTTTCGGATTATGTAATGCTCCTGCCACCTTTGAACGCCTGATGGAGACAGTGCTAAAAGGACTTTCCCATGAAGCCTGTCTGGTGTATTTGGATGATATTATCATTGTGGGGCGCACCTTTGAAGACCATCTACGAAACATCCGAAAGGTGCTGGAGAAACTCAGAATGGCTAACCTCAAATTGAATCCAGGCAAGTGTAACTTGTTCCGTCGTGAAGTGAGCTACCTCGGCCATATCATCTCTGCCGAAGGTGTGAGAACTGATCCTGAGAAGATCTCTGCAGTCGGGAACTGGAGTCGCCCTGAAAATGTACACCAACTACGAAGTTTCCTGGGGTTATGCACTTACTACAGAAAGTTTGTCAAGGGTTTTTCAAATATTGGCAGACCACTGCACAAGCTGACGGAAGCCAAACAGAAGTTCCTGTGGACAGATGAATGTGAAAAAGCTTTCAAGCGACTTAAAGAGGCCTTAACATCATCGCCTATCTTGACGTATCCACAGCCCGACAGACAGTTTATACTTGATACAGATGCCAGCCATGAGAGTGTCGGTGCTGTTCTGTCGCAGGAAATTGATGGTCAGGAACATGTCATTGCCTATTGGAGTAAATGCCTGTCTAAACCAGAGCGAAATTACTGTACCACCAGGAAAAAGCTACTCGCCATCGTAAAAGCCATAGAACATTTCCATCATTGCCTCTATGGCAGAAGATTCCTGCTCCGGACTGACCATGCATCTTTAACGTGGTTGCTCCAGTTCAAGAACCCGGAAGGACAGATTGCCAGGTGGATACAACGCCTGCAGGAATATGACTTCGAGATACGTCATCGTAAAGGGACTCTACATGGTAATGCAGATGCCTTGTCACGGAAGCCCTGCTCGGAAAGCTGCAAGTATTGCTCTAGAGCCGAACAGAAATACCTGCCGATAAATCCGGTTGCCTGCCAAGTTACTGTCTCAACACCATCAGATCAAGATCCCGATCCATGGAGTGACGAAGAACTTAGAAAATCCCAGTTGGAAGATCCTGACATAAAGCCAATATTACAGCTGAAGGAGACGACCAGCAACAAACCTATCTGGCAGGACATTTCCAGATTTAGTCCCATTACGAAAAGTTATTGGGCACTTTGGGACTTTCTTCATATCAGAAACGGCGTATTATACAGAAAGTGGGAATCTGATGATGGGAAAAGCTTCAGATGGCAGATTTTATTACCAAGATCAAAAATTCCAGCTGTTTTAGAACAACTGCATAGTAGCTCTACCGGAGGCCATTTTGGGGTAATGAAGACTCTGCAGAAAGTTCGGGAACGCTTCTATTGGTGCAAGGCAAAGGAGGATGTGGAAAAATGGTGTAAATCCTGTGATGCTTGTGCGGCACGTAAAGGCCCGCAGAAACGAAGTCGAGGAAGACTGCAACGGTATAACGTGGGAGCACCATTTGAACGGATTGCAATCGACATCTTGGGTCCTTTGCCACGGACCTCCAGTGGAAATAAATACATTCTTGTCGTGATGGACTATTTCACCAAGTGGCCTGAGGCATATCCCATTCCCAATCAAGAGGCATGCACAGTCGCAGAAGTCCTAGTGCAGCAATGGGTGTCAAGGTACGGCACGCCCCTACAACTTCATACCGACCAAGGTAGGAACTTTACCTCTGATGTTTTCAAAGAACTGTGTGAACTACTCGGCATAGACAAAACCCGGACAACACCCTTACATCCCCAGTCGGACGGCATGGTCGAGAGGTTCAATCGTACCATTCTGAATAACCTCTCCCTTCTAGTATCAAGGAACCAGCAAGATTGGGACTTGAAGTTGCCATTGTTCCTGCTGGCTTATCGAAGTGCTGTCCATGAAACCACCGGCTATACTCCAGCCCAGATGCTGTTTGGACGTGAACTTCGTCTCCCTTGTGATCTCCTGTTTGGTTGTCCACCCGATGCGCCTTCATCGCCCGAGGAGTACATCCAAGATCTCCAGGCACGATTTGAGGACGTTCACAACTTTGCTCGGGAGCGAATTCACATTGCATCGGAGAAAATGAAGACAAGGTACGATCTAAAGGCTACGCAACATGAGTTTCAGGAAGGAGAGAAGGTCTGGTTGTGGAACCCTGTTCGACGCAAAGGACTCTCTCCCAAGTTACAGTGCAGCTGGGACGGACCATACACAGTCTTAAAAAGGCTGAATCATGTAGTGGTGCGGATCACTAAAACACCTTCATCAAAACCGAAGGTCACTATAATAGGCTAGCCAAGTACCACAAGTAACGGTAATATTAAAAATTAAAAATGTAAATACTGGTAAAATTTGCGCATGCGTAATGTAAATATTTGTATATAAATATTTGAACATATTTGTGAATTTTGTAAATATTTCTCACTTGATTTGTATTTCTATTTTATCGTTATATGCAACTTAGTTTTTGTGTTTTAGATTGTGTAAATTTGTTTAGTTTCGCCTCTAGACCAAGGGTTGCACTGCCCGGGACGTGCAGTCCTTGGGAGGGGGGCAGTGTTACGAAATTGTAAATAATTGTGTTTATTTTTGTATAAATTCTTTCAAAGAGGCTTAGTAAGTTGATAAAGTGCTAATTTTGTGCATTTCTAGTCGTTTTAGCGTTGAAATAGCCTTATTTTCCCTTAAAAACGCATTAAAAAGCCCCAGAAATGCAGGTAATGGATTTGGCGCCAAATTTGGCGACTTTTCCCACCTTGGCGATTTTTTTGGTGACCTTGGCGAGAAAATCCTTATATGGGATATACCAAATATGGAAGCTGTAAGTTGATTGGTTGACCACTTTCTAGAGTTTTCTCGAAAAATCTGGGTTCCATGGAACAGCATATAAGGAGCGCTTCCTCACCAAGGCAGTCAGTTCAGTTCAGATTTCAGCCAGCTTCGCTAATGCTTGTATTGCTCTTAAGCCTCTTTGAGAGAGACTTGCTTCAAGTGTTATTGCTATACCGTTTGTACTGTGGATTTGCTATTGACAGCTGTTGTTTAAGCTGTGGTTACTGCTTGAATTGAAGCTGATAATTGGTTTATTGACCTGCATTTTTCTGGAACTTTCTGTGAATAAATTATTGAATTTTTGTACGTTTGGTCTTTCATTCTCAGACAACTCACGAACCCCCAAGTACGCAACAATATTGACAGAATAAAAAAGATTAAATAAATAAAACAATTAAAACAAGTCTAACTTTAAAAGACATAAAAATTAAAACACATGCAGATTAAAATAAGTGAAGAAAGGAAGAAAAAAAAAGAAAACTAATCTTTTTTTTTTTTTTTCTTCCCCGAATGAAAAAAAAAAAAAAAAAAAAAAAAAAAACAGCATGCTCTAAAATTACACCACCAGAGACCTTATTTTCACTTTAACGAGTGCCTAGTACCTAGTAGGTAATGTGCAGATTATCTAGGTGATTCGCAGATTACCTAATAATTTGAGAAATGAAGCAATTTTCTTCACTTTAACGGATCGTCCTAGTTAATGTGCAGATTTCTAGCTAATCTGCACATTGACTGAATTCTGCACTTTAGCGGTAACATTCTCAAATTTAAGGATTTCTTTATTCAACTACCACCAATACATATGTGAAGTGATATTTGTTATATATACTGGTCAAATAGCTTTCGAAGTACTTACTAGGAAACATTCAGCAGATATCTTCTTCAAAATATATTGAAAAAAATATATGTGATTCTACACCAGAAGTGAAAAAATTATCGGCTGAAATGAATTACAGCGACCACAAAAAATTATCAAAATTAAGCATATTTTGCGATTTTACACTGTTAGGCGACTGAGTTTGAGTACTTGGCGGAGAAGCAAAACACGGTTCTGTTCGTACACGGCAATCTCGATGCTCGCAAACCTAACAGAGATAAATCGCCGAAAATGCTTAATTTTGATAATTTTTTGTGGTCGCTGTAATTCATTTCAGCCGATAGTTTTTTCTTTACATAAAATATATTAAAGTCTATGTTAATCAGCATTTGTCAATAAATTACTATAAAAATATCGATAATGTTAATATATATATATACATACACACACACACACACACATATATATATGTATATATATATATATATATATATATATATATATATATATATATATATTAACTTATGAAAGTATTCAAAAAATATATATGTAATTAGATAAAATAAAGTACTTAAAGCAATCATATTCTGTTTTTAAAAATTCACAATTAAAATAGTTTATTTAAAAGACCACATTATTATTAAAATACTGAAAATGTATAGGCAGAATTTCGAGAAAGTCGCAATTTTAACACTTTCGCGACCGCTGACGTATATTCACGTCATTTGAAAATTTGTAACTCCGCCAGTGGGCATTTTTTTCTCAGTTTGAATGTTAATTTTTTCTTAAGAATATACCTAATATTCATGTTTCTACAATCAATATACTATGGATACAAATATTTTGATTAGAAAGAGTATAATTATAATGTATATCCATTTGTAATATAAATGTGAATACAGAAATTTTGTCATGAAATGTTGTAACTTGGGAGAATAACTCCCACAGGCGGGCTTTACTGTCAAAAAGACAAAAGCATGCGGTCGCGAAAGTGTTAACAGAGATTATTTGATAACGCCCACTTTTCATAATAAAGTTTTTTTTTTTTAATTCCATCTACTATTTATAAGTTTCTCAAATTAATTAATATTAAATTATATAATACTTCATACAATTATTTATAAAACGTTAAAAAAATAATACAGAGATAGAACACTGGCGCAGAACTCATACCACTATTAATGTAACAAAATTTTCTACTTCCTAAATCAATAATATTTTAGGTAGAGAAATTTCTTATACATATACCGGTATGAGTTCTGCGTCCGTATTTCATCCCTGTATAATATGAATTTAAATAAATTAACGGTCGTACCATACCCGACCGTTACATTTTTATCAACTAGCTACTAAGAATTAATTAATAATTGCGTTGAGGTTTTTATTGATATTTTTAGACATGTACTCATCTTTGATATGACGTAGAATTGAACCCGTCACCTTTTCAACTTAAGTGCTCATATTTAATATTGTATTTTTAAATGAGTGATTATTATTTATTATTAAGCATAATAGAAAAAAGTTACATAGGAATACATCCTAATGAAGCGATTTAAGATATAAATATATGTTTTAAACTGTATGGTATTTAGGTTAACCATTTAAAAAACGTAATGAATCGAACCCGCTGCACTTTTCAACTTAAATGGTCATATTTAATATTGTAGTTTTAAATGAGAACCCATCCGCTGCATTTTAACATCTAGTTTAAGGCACTGTTTTATATAATTTTTTAGTGTGAAAAAATATTAAATAGATAAGGTTCAATATGTAATTTTGAAATAATAAATAGTAATAAATGAATAAGATATAGCTTTTGACTTCGAATTTTGATGATTTAAACAAATTTTTTTAACCTTATATGTATTTATACACAGATTATTTTAGCTATATAATCTTTTAAAGTGGACTTACAAAAATATTTTACATTATAAAAGCACTTTTAATCTGATTAGCATGCATACATGTGTATATTCGTGTATTACTGTTTAAAGTATATGCACAAGAATTTTTTTTAATTAAAATAGTCACTCGAATTTATTTTGATAAAGTTAGAAAAAATAATATATTTATATCTCGTCATCTTATAAGAAAGTAATAGAGATAGTTAAAAAAATGATTAATATGCATTAATAGATTACAAAAATTATACTTACGCGACCATTTTCTGACTTCCAAAGAAACAAATGTGCGATAAGTTATTTCTTATCGACCATGTTGATACTACGTCATACTACGATAAACTCATTTTGTTTGATTATCTTATATAGGATATACTTCTACTAAAGTAGTTAAAAAACTTTTTTGAATTATTCATTTTAAAGTGAAAATACTATGCTACAGAGTTACCATTTATTTAATTCATTAAAAAATATGCTTCTTGAAAATAATGAGCTATCTAGAAGTATTTTTCATTGATATGTAGGATATATTTATTTAATAATATTAATTTATGAACTTTATTTTATAAATTAACTTCTATTAACAAATAACATTTTACCACGTAACAGAGTTATAGTAGATTTAAACGAAATTATTTAACTTATCATAAGCTAAAATCAAACCAAGCACTTCTTAATCTTATATTCGTGTATTTGCATATTTTGTGTATTTATGCATTCTTAATTATTTTAGTTATGTAATATTTTAAAATGTGATTGGAAAAAAAAAATATTTCACATTATAAATGTAATTTAAGTTTATGCACGCACACACATAGAAAAATTTAATTATTATTTTTTTAAATCTTAATAGATTAAATCAGAAATTTAAAACAGAAATTTAAAAGTTAAGCATATGGACATTGTGACATCGAGTAAGATTTAATATTGTAAACTTAGTTATATTTTATGATGATATGCAACTTATTAGGTGAACGATTCATATAAATGATGCAAAAATGTTGAAGTACATTAAGGTTTAATACTTACTTAGTTATATTTTATGTGCATATATAATACTTTTTGTGATGTAATGTAGCTTATTAGGTGAACGATACATATAAATGATGCAAAAATGTTGAAGTACATTAAGGTTTAATACTTACTTAGTTATATTTTATGTGCATATATAATACTTTTTGTGATGTAATGTAGCTTATTAGATGAACAATACTTATAAATGATGCAAAAATGTTGAAGTACATTAAATTTTAATAGTTATTTAGTTATATTTTATGTGTATATATAGTACTTTTTGTGATGTAATGTAACTTATTAGAGGAACAATACTTATAAATGATGCAAAAATGTTGAAGTACATTAAGGTTTAATAGTTACTTAGTTATATTTTATGTGCATATATAGTACTTTTTGTGATGATATATAACTTATTAGAGGAACAATACTTATAAATGATGCAAAAATGTTGAAGTACATTAAGGTTTAATAGCTGCTTAGTTATATTTTATGTGTATATATAGTACTTTTTGTGATGTTATGTAACTTATTAGGTGAACGATAGTTATAAATGATGTAAAAATGTTGAAATACATTAAGATTTATTACTTACTTAGTTATATTTTATGGGAATATATAGTACTTTTGTGATGTTATGTAACTTTTTAAATGAACAATACTTATAAATATTGCAAAAATGTTGAAGTACATTAAGGTTTAATACTTACTTAGTTATATTTTATGTGTGTATATAGTACTTTTTGTGATACAAAATATTCTCGGGGGATAGTAGTTTTCAAGCGATTTAACCACAGGAATACACTCTGTTTAAGATAGAAATAGATGCACTAGTATTGAACATGGTGGCTTCTTTTGTGGTCACGTGATTTTTTTCGACCAATCAGAAGCATGGATTTTTAATAATTATAAAATTAAGTGATTTTAGTACGCAAGTTTCGGAAAAAACCATAGAAAACTTTAAATATCTACCAGCTTTAAAATCTGTGATGCGCAAATTATTTGTTTTAACATGTTGATAAACTAGATTGCATTAAAATGATATATATTTGGCGTGAGAAACAAGGTTATAAAAAATTTGGCTGCTTTTCCTAGTGTATGAATTTAGGATATATTTGGCATGATTTCACCGATAATTACAAATTTGGTGGTAAAACTGCAGTACAAATGCACACGCAAAGTAATTTTAATCAGTTGCTGCTATATTTTTGAGGAGTGCGTACGTTTAATTTTGTTACTTGGATTTTGTATAACACTCTACTTTCTAAAATTGTAGTGAGAGATGGATTTATCTGAAAAAGTGCCTATTTCAAATGAGTTCTCATCAAGCTTGGATACTAAGAAAGTACCAAAAACTCTTAGCTGTGTTTCTTGCAGTATGGTATTTAAACGAAAATGGGATTTGCTTCGTCACATAAAAATTCATCTCAATGAAAAATCTTTTATTTGCGATGTATGCCAGAAAGCATTTACCAGATCAGATGAGTTAAAGAGACATTTAAAAATTCATGAAAAGACTCCTATTGAACATAGATGTGAACAATGTAGTAAATCCTTTAATCGCAAGTATCAGTTGCTGAAGCATATTAGAAAAAACCATCGAAAACCTTTATCAGTACATTCATGTGATCAATGCGCAGAAACATTTAGACAGAAATATAAACTTTTAGAGCATGTTAGAGAAAACCATCGAAAACCCTTATCGCAAGCAACATTAAAGAGAATGTCAAATTCTGACCGAGATCTGCTCAAGGAGAAAATTATGCTCTTAATACATTTACAATAACCACATTTGATAATAAAAACAAAGATTTGGATTTGACGTCATTTTTTAATAATTTAAGAACTGACATTTTAAACGAATTAAACTTTCAATTAAATGACCAAGGAACATTGGAATGGTATATTAATGTAGAAGTTATTTTTAGTTGTATTTATGAAAATGGAGAGAAGGATTTTATTACTCAAAATTTTAGGTCGAAAAGTATAACAACTCTTTTAATAAATGATTTGTAAAATGATCTTGAAAGCGCTTTTAACAAGATGAAAAAGTGTTTTGAGGAATTTAGTGAACAAGGATCAGGTTGGACATTAACAGAAATTTTCAAATTAGAACTTTGTATGACTAAATATGGTTCTTTTCAAATGTAATATCTGATTTTACTATATAGATATTAAAATTTGTTAGTTGAATCTTATTGTAAACTTTGTTACAAAAAACGATGCATATAAAAATCTTATAATTTGAAAAATAAAAGTATGTGTATAAAAATTGTATTTTAAATTATTTACCTCATATAAAAATTTTATGTAAAAGTTTAAACTATTAATCGGATTTTTAAAATAAATGTACTTATGTTAATGTAGAGGTATTTAAATAGAAATGTTTTATATTTATTTTAACTAAGTAATATATATATATATATATTAATATGATTTTAAAACTATTTATTTTTATAAAACGTTATTTCATAAATAAATTGATATTTTATAGTAAATATAATCTTACCAATTTTAGAGATTGCATCAAAAAATCATAAACTTTGCAATTTTAGCATTAGCCATTTGATACATAGTCTAGGGAAATACTAACCTACTTAAAAGTTTAACTTTTCTGCATGCTTGAAATTAGACATGAACAAATTATTTGTTTTAACACGCTGATAAACTAAAATAGTTTACAAGATTTTTTTAATGTGTTTGAGGATAAACTAGAATATTTTTACAAGATTTGGGTATTAAAATAACATATCTGCTAAGATTTGGCGAGATTTTTTTAATGTATTTGGCAATAAATACTAATTTGGCATTAAACATAGAGTATAAATTCAGTCTCGTAGAAAATTTAATCAGTTGTTGACTTGTTTTCGTGGTGTTGGTTCAGTTTTCATATAGCATTTTTAAAGTTTTACTTTGATTATATTCATTATGACGGATCTATCTGAGCAAGTTTCTGTTCATCAACAAGGCTCTTCATCATGTTTTGAAGATGAGACTTTACACTTAAAGGATGTAAAGCCATATATTTGCGATGTGTGTAAGAAAGCATTTAGTAGATCGTACGATTGTAAGAAACACTTAAAAATTCATGAAAAACCTCGCATAGGATATGGATGTGAATACTGTATGGAAAATTTCACTCGTAAACGGGATTTATTAAAACATAACGCAAGAAATCATAAAAAGACTTTACATAAACACAGTTGTGACGAATGTACTGAAGTGTTTAGGACTAAATAAAATTTATTAAAACATAAAAAAATGCAACATCGAAAGGTTTTACCTGAATATCTATGCATTGAATGCAATGAAAGTTATCGATATAAGTATGAATTAATACGACATAACAGAAAAAATCATCGTAAAGATTCTTCTGCTTACGTGTGTACAAAATGCAATGAACGAAATACTCTACCAATCAACAACTTAGTCAGTGAAAATATGAACTTAACTAATTTTTTGAATACTGCTTTTTTAACCAACAGCTATTCTTTAGCTAAAAGCTTTCATGATGAAAATAATAATATGTATTTTTTAATATTTTTAAATAATGAAAATATGAATACCGAACGCATAACACAAAATAATGACTCACCAACCAACAACTTTGAGAGTGTAAATGCGGACTTAACGAATTTTTCAGATAATCAAAATAATGTTTTCGGTTCATCAACCAGTGAAAATGTGATCTTATCAAATGTTTTGGATAATAATGCATACAACGTTTTACCCACTGCTAATGAAAATATGAATACCAAATGTTTAACACAAAGTAATATTTATGACTCACCAACCAACAACATTGAGAATAAAAATGTGAACTTTACGAATTTTAATGAAGAGTGTATGAGTAATGAAAATAATTTTTCACTAGTGAGCACTGATAATGACTTGTTGAAATTTTTAGATAATTTTAATGTAGATTGTATGAGTCAATATAACCTTAACGATTTAACAACAACAATTTAGATTTTTCAAGTCACGAAAAATATCTAATTATGTGTAAACTTTTCTTACACATAACATATTGTAAATATATTTTTTGCTTTCTTATTATCTAAATCGTTTATATGGAATAAGACTTAGTGATTTTAATTCGGTTTAAAGAAATGTGTTTTATATAAAAATTCTCCCCTACAAACTGATACGGAACGAAGTGACTTATAAAAAGTGGCTATCAATGTACAGGGCGAATTGTTGCAAAGCCTTAATGGTATGCCTAAAACCTTTATTAAAAACAAATTTTTGTTATACTCTATGCCCAAGGTGCGAAACCGTTCAAATGTAACACTATATTGGATAAGTTTTTAATAAAAATATTTTTTAATGTAAAACATATATATCTTTCTTTATGTTTAAATATATATATATATATTAAATAAATGATATAAAAATTAGACTTACCTCAACACAGTTCGTAATTTGCGTCCTTCTCTTCCAGTCGCACGAGGTGAAATGAGCGATAACGCTATTTCTTGTCAAAATCACATGGCATTGCCTAATATGAGTATCTAGTACGTATCTACTACGTCACATATACTACATTAGTTAAGAAAGCTTACCACGTGGTTTTGATAAGAAAAAGCGTTATCGCTCATTTCACCTCGTGCGACTGGAAGAGAAGGACGCGAATTACCAACTGTGTTGAGGTAAGTCTAATTTTTATATCATTTATTTAATATATATATATATTTAAACATAAATAAAGAGATATGTGTTTTACATTAAAAAATATTTTCATTAAAAACTTATCCAATATAGTGTTACATTTGAACGGTTTCGCACCTTGGGCATAGAGGATAACAAAAATTTGTTTTTAATAAAGGTTTTAGGCATACTATTAAGGGTTTGCAACAATTCGCCCTGTACATTGATAGCCACTTTTTATAAGTCACTTCGTTCCATATCAGTTTGTAGGGGAGAATTTTTATATAAAACACATTTCTTTAAACCGAATTAAAATCACTAAGTCTTATTGCATATAAACGATTTAGATAATAAGAAAGCAAAAAATATATTTACAATATGTTATGTGTAAGAAAAGTTTACACATATTTAGATTTTTTTCGTGACTTCACGTATCTGTTGCAAGATGAAATGTTGTGTAGAAAGTAATTTCATAATAAAAACACAATTTTTGATTAAAATATTTTATTATCAATATATAAACAGCTTCATAAAAATCTAAATTGTTGTTGTTAAATCGTTAAGGTTATATTAACTCATACAATCTACATTAAAATTATCTAAAAATTTCAACAAGTCATTATCAGTGCTCACCAGTGAAAAATTATTTTGATTACTCATACACTCTTCATTAAAATTCGTAAAGTTCACATTTATATTCTCAATGTTGTTGGTTGGTGAGTCATAAATATTACTTTGTGTTAAACATTTGGTATTCATATTTTCATTAGCAGTGGGTAAAACGTTGTATGCATTATTATCCAAAACATTTGATAAGATCACATTTTCACTGGTTGATGAACCGAAAACATTATTTTGATTATCCGAAAAATTCGTTAAGTCCGCATTTACACTCTCAAAGTTGTTGGTTGGCGAGTCATTATTTTGTGTTATGCGTTCGGTATTCATATTTTCATTATTTAAAAATATTAAAAAATACATATTATTATTTTCATCATGAAAGCTTTTAGCTAAAGAATAGCTGTTGGTTAAAAAAGCAGTATTCAAAAAATTCGTTAAGTTCATATTTTCACTGACTAAGTTGTTGATTGGTAGAGTATTTCGTTCATTGCATTTTGTACACACGTAAGCAGAAGAATCTTTACGATGATTTTTTCTGTTATGTCGTAATAATTCATACTTATATCGAAAACTTTCATTGCATTCAATGCATAGATATTCAGGTAAAACCTTTCGATGTTGCATTTTTTTATGTTTTAATAAATTTTGTTTAGTCCTAAACACTTCAGTACATTCGTCACAACTGTGTTTATGTAAAGTCTTTTTATGAATTCTTGCGTTATGTTTTAATAAATCCCGTTTACGAGTGAAATTTTCCATACAGTATTCACATCCATATCCTATGCGAGGTTTTTCATGAATTTTTAAGTGTTTCTTACAATCGTACGATCTACTAAATGCTTTCTTACACACATCGCAAATATATGGCTTTACATCCTTTAAGTGTAAAGTCTCATCTTCAAAACATGATGAAGAGCCTTGTTGATGAACAGAAACTTGCTCAGATAGATCCGTCATAATGGATATAATCAAAGTAAAACTTTAAAAATGCTATATGAAAACTGAACCAACACCACGAAAACAAGTCAACAACTGATTAAATTTTCTACGAGATTGAATTTATACTCTATGTTTAATGCCAAATTAGTATTTATTGCCAAATACATTAAAAAAATCTCGCCAAATCTTAGCAGATATGTTATTTTAATACCCAAATCTTGTAAAAATATTCTAGTTTATCCTCAAACACATTAAAAAAATCTTGTAAACTATTTTAGTTTATCAGCGTGTTAAAACAAATAATTTGTTCATGTCTAATTTCAAGCATGCAGAAAAGTTAAACTTTTAAGTAGGTTAGTATTTCCCTAGACAATGTATCAAATGGTTAATGCTAAAATTGCAAAGTTTATGATTTTTTAGTGATTTATAAATATAATGTTTTATTTACTTTTTAACACTTTCGCGACCGCTGACGTAGATTCACGTTATTTTAAAATCTCTAATTGCACCAGTGGGCGTTTCTTTCGCAATTTGTATGTTATTTATTTCTTAAAAACGAACCCAATATTCATATTTGTACTATCATTATACTATGGATATAAATACTTTGATTAGAAAGAGTATAATTATAATGTATATCCATTTGTAATATAAATGTGAATGCGGAGAATTGTGTTCTGAAGTATTGTAACTGGGGAGAATAACGCCCACAGGCGGCCCTTACTATGAAAAAGACAAAAACATGCGGTCGCGAAAGTGTTAAAATACTGTAACAGATTTCGTATTTCGCATAAGACAGAAAAATAAATAGGCTTAAACAAAAAGTAACATATGGCAAAATAGTACATCAAGTATAAATTGTATTTTTAGCAAAGTAAAAAATCGCTAATGATAAAAAAAATTATGTTATAAGATTTCAGGACACGAAATATATACCATTCAACCCCATATTTTCAATAAAAATGCATTTTTCAACGCTATTGACATTCAAAATAAAGTTAATATTCTATTAGAAAATAATAGACTATAATAAAACATATTTTCGTTTAAAGAGCCAAAAGCAAGTTACTTTGGGCATAGCTGCCAATATTTTAATTTATTCCGGAGTACTTCTAGTCACGCCTTTATTTCGCCCCACTTTATTTATAGAGATATTTTCTTTATTATATTACTTCGATAAAATAAGAAAAAATTACTTTTAAAAAATAAGTGGTACGAAATAAAGGCGGGGCTAAAAATACTCCCGAATAAATTGCAATATTGGCAGCTATGCTTTGGGGCATGCGATCTGTTGTTGAATGTATTTCTCACACCTACTGATAGGATCGCTGCAGTCATATGCAGGCATTTATGCAAATAACCTTGTGCGCTAAATCGAATGGGAATGAAAACGCTTATATATAATCAGCTTTGCTTTTACAGCTTGATAAAAGATTATGTCATATTTTTCGACCTGAAGCATTTTCTGTGAGATTTTCAATTTATTGCATTTCCTTACAAATTTTTTCATGTATTGTTTTAGTTTTAATTAATGAATTCGTCGAGATTTTCTGGAGATTGTATAAAATAAAATAATTATTGAACGTATAAATGAAAAATCTTACTTTTACATATTTGTTTTTGTTTTCCAAATTACGTTTATAATTCAGTAAATTTCCTTACCTGAAAAGAAAAAAAGAAGAAAAAATATATTATAGTGAATATCATTAAATGTAAATCAAGTTAGCTTAAAAAAAAAAAAAAATGTAACAGAAGCAACTTTTTATAAAGAATTTTTTTTTTTTTTCATTTATTTTATCGCAAAAGACAAAGAAAGTCAATTTGTTAGCCAAAAATTTACAATATGCCTTTCGAAAAACTTAATATTATGCTAATTCTTACATAAATTTCGGCAAAGAAAACTTAGTTTCGCGTTTTTTAAGAAAGCTAATGTTATGCTAATTGTTTTAGTATTTTTCATGTTCTTTTTAAATATAAAGTAAAAGGTACTGAATAATTCCGGAAATTACGGAATTCATTGTATAATTGAGGGGTGATACAAAATCGGGATCTGTTAGGATGGAAATTTTAAATGTTGCTTAGTGAATAATAAACATTTCTCTGAAATTTAAAGGTGATCTTATGGCGAGAATTTTTCAGAAGAGAACTACTTATAAGACGAGTTTTTATGGGTGTAGGTAAATTCGGGGCCAAAAAGGGAGAGTCGAGCAATTCCATGGTTAAATTCGGAACCGACATTTGGTGCCGAATTTACCTATGCTTTTTAGAAAGGATGGAAGAAATTTCTTTTTAATTCGTAAAACGCGAGGGATCAGTCACAAGTTTAAAAGGGGATCTTTGCTTTTTAAATGTTTTGTATCATAAGTTTGATACAGTACTGTTAGTTTGATATATGCATCGGCATAAAATAGTGGTTCTGGTTATAATGTAATCTATTTTCCGTTCTTTTTAATTGTAATTTCCATCAATGCGTAGATAATACTCAGATTTCATAGAACTCAATTGCAGCAGTAATAATAAAGTGTAAATACAGTAAAATATAAGAGCAACGCTGTTTATATATGATATATTAAACATATATTATTTTTTGTAAACATATGTATACAATCAACAATTAAAACACATAAATTTAAATTGATTTATTAACATTTTACTCTGAAATAAAAATACAGTGTTAAAACAAGAATTTAAAATATACACTGAAAAATATTTTTGTAGTTTATTTAAACATTACCGTATTGTTATGCTTATTTTCAAAATCAACTCTAAAACAGAAATAGCCGACCAAGATAAAAAAAAAAAAAAAAAAAAAAAAAAAATAAGTAATATTACAGAAAAATAATCTAGCTGTCGGCTGAATGCACACATATTAAAAGTTGTGCTCTTAATTACAGTAGAAGATGACTTACAAAATTAAACGAAATCAGAAAATTTTAAGATAACATTTAGATAACACCACACGTCGGCCAATATACACCTAACTTAAAAGTCATGCAGTTTTACACTGTAGAATCTGAGATATAGCCTTATCACAATCAAGAGAAATTGCAACATAACAGCACTGCCTCTCGGTCTATGTACAGTCAGAATAAAAAAAAGCCACACCTGACATTTTTGCATTTGTTTATTGTACAGTCGGGGAAAAAAAAAACGCAACACTCGCTGTAATTTCGTTATTAATTGACGCAGGAACATATAATAGACATAATTCAACAGGAAATTAAAAGCACTTTCTGAATATATTGTCAAATTTTGAACTGGGGGTCATATACTAATTAAAATGAGCGCCAACTTTGATATTTTCAATAGCAACACCCTATTTTGACTTCATTTTTGAATTTGTGAGAGTCTGGCAGTGCGGAAAAGTATACTGTTTATATACTTTATCTTTAGTATTTATAGAGTTATAAACAAAAATGTGTTAGGGGGTTATCTGTAAATGTAGAAAAATAAAATTAAGGTCCTATAAAAAATAGACAAAATTTTAATGTTTCACACCGGAAATCTTTCAGGAAAAAAATAATTATAAAAATTAATAAAATGTTGTTTTTTTTTCCAGTTTTTTAATTAACTTGAATTCAATTTTTAGATTTGTATATACTTCAGCACTTTTTTAGATAATTTTAGGTCTATTTAAATACATTACACTTGCGATTAGTCCATACAGTACCCTTTCAAAAAAGTGCAATATTTTTCAAGTAAAAGGGTCTATTATGGCTGTACTGATCACAAATAAAGCTTAAATTTTCTTTCGTAAGTAGGTAACATAATATACGAAATGAAATTATATATATACAACGACGCATAAACTAAATCTTTTCGGACAAATTATTGTAAGGGTTCATGAAGTAAATATTAAACAATTTTAATCGCACTTACCAGTTTTTTGTCAGTTGAACTCTTTGGAACTGTACGATTTGTTTTAGAATTTCTATGAAAATATAATTTCGAAATTAACCGTTTCGCGACTGCTGACGTAGATTCACGTCATTTGAAAATCTGTAACTCTGTCAGTGGGCGTTTCTTTCGTAATTTGTGTGTTACATATTTCTTAAGTGTGTACCCAGTGTTCATATTTTTGCAATAAAATATACTATGGATAGAAATATATTGATTAGAAAGAATATAATTATAATGTATATCCATTTGTAATATAATTGTGAATACAGAAAATTTGTTCTGAAATATTTTATTTTGAGATTATAACGCCCGAAGGCGGGTCTTACTGTCGAAAAGACGAAATCCTGCAGTCGCAAAAAGTGTTAAAATATATTTATAACAGTTAAAATATGTTTTTAAAAATGTATAAAGTTAAAATATATTAATAAAATTTTAAAGACTGAAGTGTCCTTAAAATAATAACCCTCCCCCCTGCAAAATAAATAAATAAGTAAATAAATAAAATAAAATAAAGCAATATATGAAGCAAATGATTAAGCCTTTTTTAACTTTCACGGTAGTTAAGAAACGATTTTACAAGTCTGTCTTGCATTCCAATTCCTTCGTTTTTTATATTTGACAATTTCACATTAAACCTATTTTTCTATTTAAAACAGTAAACCCCGCCTAATTAGTTAATTTTTTTTCTTCTAGTGTTCGTTTAAAAGATTCAAAATTTATCGCCAATTAATCGATGAAGTAAATACCACTTGTGCATATTTTTGTCAACATACAATAAGGGGTTTAACAGGAATACTCAATGTCACATTTACTTTTCTTTTCTATATTGTTTTGTTTTGAAGAACGATGAAGGCGGGGCTTGTCTTCTTTAGAAAACAGGAATTCTTGATGCTATGTCTAAAAATCATCATTTTTGTTTCATTTCTCTGCGTTTGACATTGTTGTTATATAATTTGATGCGTTAATAAAAAATAAAAATATTTTGTTTAATTTTCTTTGTTATTTTTTAAGATTTGATTCGTTATCTCACGCAAAACTTTATAAGAGACGGCCCCCTAAACCCCTCTAAAAGAAAGATTTATTTATATCTCAAAAACTAATAACTGGAATGAGCTGCAAATTTGCACACCCATATTTTTCAGCATTAGGATTCATTTTATGTAAAAATTAATATAGGTCATAATTCATAATTTTTATGAATATGAATTTATTAATATTTTTCAGAATTAAAAATATTTTTCAGAATCAAAAGTAATGATGGATTATGTTTGGGTTTCTTCACTGTATCTCGTAAAAAAAGAATTATATCGATCAAGTTATTTTATGTGAAGATATTAATAAAAGTTTGAAATGTGAATTTAACATTAGCACCTTCAAACTTTGAGCGCTTATAACTCTGTGAAAAAATAAGTAAAATATACAACCAATATACTTTTTCGCGTTGTCGTGATCCCAGGAATTCAAATATAAAATAAAAATGGGGCATTACCATTGAAAAAATCAAAGTTGGTGCGCGTTTTAATATGTAGACGACCCCCAATTCAAAGTTTCAATTCATTTTCTGAAACTACTTACAATTTCCCGTCGAATGATACCTATTACATTTTTCTACATCGATTAACAACGAAGTTACGTTGAGTGTTGCGTTTTTTTTTTCCTCGACTGTACCATTTGTAAGATTTATGTTATTTAAATTTTATCGGGTGACGTAACACAATAAAATATAAAATTTGCCTTTTAATACAGAATCAAATAATTGAATTTTTTTTTTTTTTTTTTTTTTTTATAAAATCTGTTATTGAAGCAAAGCGCAATATTATTTATTTTCGATTAATTCTAATCTCGGCATAAAATTCACATTCATTATGGAAAAAGAATTTAAAACAAATTAATATATCTTGTTACTTTTAAAGATATATATCTTACACATTTAAAATTAAGAATTCAACCACAGTAGACTGCTGTATAATACGGGATATTCGTTCTGGGCAATAGCAAATCGTGTTATGTGGGACATACTTTATCAGACCAATTTATGCAAATTCAGTCCAATACTGAAAAAAAAAAAAAAAAATATATATATATATATATATATATTATTTTATTGTTTTGGTTTGTTTTTTATTGTTTTCTAAGTAAGGTTTCGATGTTTACGATACAAACTAACCTATTTTTGTAAAATTAACACATTGCAGGCGGGATATTTTGATGGCATTCGAAAACAATAATAAACCCCATCCTCTAGCTTTTTCTGAATCAATACTTTTATTTAAAAAATGTTTCTTTCCTTATTAATTTTACTTTGTTTAACTTTTTATAACACGCTATCAAAAATAAACGAACTAAACTTACCGTTTCGATCGCTGATGACAAAATATCAGTTCTTTAATCATAAATTTGTTAAATAATTTAATGTTTTAGAGAAACGTGTAAAGGCAAGACCTATTACTCAAAATAGGAATGTTTTTGAGCAATATCTCCTTTTTATTGAATATTAAATATCCTTACTCAGATTTTTGTTTAAATCTTGTTATCTATGTTTTCGTATATTGTATTTTTGTACGCCTCAAATTAATTGTAAAACTTTATAGTAACACTGTCATGTGGGGCTTACTGTATAAAATAAAAATATACCCAACAATAGTAGCTATACATATATTTTTTAATATTAAACACTTTTTATTTTTATTTTTACCGCTATTATTATTATTATTACTATTATTCTTTTACCTTGCTGTCCAGATTTTTGTAATAGAACATTGTAGAGTTCATGTGACTCAAGCTATTTAAATATTAACGTATGCATAGATACCAATATTTTAATTTATTCCATAGCATTTTTAGCACCACTTAATTTATAGAATATTTTTCTGCCATACGTAACTGTAATAAAATAAGAAAAATGACTTTTAAAATAAAAGTGGTATGGATTAAAGGCGGAGCTAAAATTACTGCGGTATGAATTAAAGTGTCAGCAACTCTGAAGTGATGTAATAAACTACTTAAAGATATTTATTTCTTATGCGAATACAATACATTCTGTACTAAAGCTTCTTTTATTCTTTATAATTAATATTTTTGTACTTTTTTCCGGTATGAATCTTAATGAATAATGTCCATTCTGTGGTAGATCATATTTATTTTTTCTAAACGTGTAGACGGACCCTTAATACATTTTCACTTGTAACTGTATCAAAAATTAACTTAAAATATATAAATAGGACTTTTTTCGAACTGCCTTGATCTCAGAAATTTGAATATGATATCAAAAACAGTGGTGCCTTTGAAAAAAATTAAGTTGATGCCTATTTTAATATGTAGATGACCCCCTTAAGCAAAATCTAATTATACCGTTATAAACTAGCCGTTATTACAAATCGATCGGTACAAGCTGCATTTTTCTACAATAAATTACGGCGAAATTAAGTGTGTGTGTGGGGGGGGGGTTGCTGACTGTACACTTAAGTTAAAACTGGTGCACTTACACACAGTAGAAGCTGAAATACAGCCTTAAAGTAAATGGAAAACATATAATTGTAGCAGCGCCACCTGTCAACTTATATATATATATACTCAAATTAAAACTTGTACACTTATATACTGCAGAATATAGGTCCTACCACTGAACATGGAAAATCGGAGTCTATCAGGGTCACCTGCCGCCCAATAAACACTAAAGTTGGTGTGCATGGAGGGCAATATGCTGTCGTAAGCAGTATGAATCAGAATCCTACTTAGGGTTGGCGGAAATAGAGCGCAACATAGTTTTCACTATCGAAGGGAGTGGAGGGCCTTAAGTGGTTTGTATGATTTCAATAATTCTTTTTTAGTTTTTATTTATAAAACGATATAAATAATTGTGATTTATTTTATTCATAAAGAACACTACAGAACTTGAATTTAAAAATGATAAGTGCAAAACTTTGAAACACCACCATAAAATGCAAGAACTGGCAACAATTGCTTCATATCGAAAGAATACACGACCATCCGTCAGGTGAACAAAGTAGTCGTGTGTACAGTTTGTGTGTTATCGTATGTTTTCAGCATGTGCGTACTCTGTTCGCCGGACGAAGGTTCATGTTTTCTTTCGACAGAAACAATTGTTGAGAGTTCTTGCATTGTATAGCGTTGTTTCAAAGTTTTATACTTATTATTATTTTTTATAATTTATTTATTACTTTCTGTTGCCCATATATGTGGTAGAGAAGTATTATTTTTGTGTTAAATTATCAAATTTAATTTGTGTTGTATTTACATGTTTTGAGGTTTCCAAAATCCCAAAATTATATTTTTTGCGGTTGGTGTCTCTGTGTGTGTGTCTGTCTGTTACCACCTGTAAAGAAAAAAACGAAAAGCCGATTTTTTTCGCCTTTACCTTAGCGAATAAACTGTCACGTGAACGAATAAATTAAATTTTAATTCTTGTTTTAAGAAAAAGAAATAAATGATTCTCATTATGAAAAAACTCTATTTAGAAATATTGCTGTATTTATTGTTGTTACTGGAGAAATTCATTCTGTAAAAGAAGAAGTATGAAATAATGACCGCAAAATTGCGATGAAATTTCATGAGTTTATGTTTTCTGCCCACAAAATTTTCGAGGGTCCCAAACAACCTGTTTGGGATTGCATGGTCAGGATGGTCTGAAGAAACACACGGCGGCGCCAACGAGTATGTTCGTACGATTAACGAACAGGCTGTAAATGTCTGACACAAATGAGGGCCCTGCAGGCACCTTAAGTTTTTTTTTTAATTACAATTTCCAGGGTCACGAACACCTAATCTCCGAAAGGCATATAGTAATTAATACATCTATATATACACACACACACATATATATATAAATATATGTACAGAGTGATTCAGAACTATTTTTCAAAATCTACATGTAGGTCCGGAACACGATAACGAACAAAAACCATATAGGAATATATGGCCGCAGACGTAATTCAGACGCGCTAGAAACCCAAAAACCCAGAGACTGAAAGGTGCGAAGCTGATCACAAATAATAATAAATTGTTACACTAAGACGATTCAACAGAACATTTTTGTTTAAAGAAATTTTTAAAGCAGGAGTTTGTAGTTGCGGCCTGTGGAAGCCTCGACGCTTCGATCAAAGAACTTTCACAAAACGCTAAAAGGAAAATTGTTTTCACATTTATTTTACAAAAAACAAAAAAAAAAAATTATAATCAAAATGCACTTTATATCTACTTTATACTTTTACCTATTATCGTCTTTAAAATGGAGCAAAATAAACTTTTTAAATGTATAAATTTTTGAATATTAGCTCATACCAGTTTTTGCGTTCGTGCGACTTCGTACCTCGAAATGTGAAATCTAATTTGTTAAAAATTTTCATAAAAAGCACCATATTTGGTTTATTTATATTTCAATGCACAAAAGGAACATGAAATTCACCTCAAATGAACGTATTTTCAAACTTTTTACTGCATAAAATATAAAAAAATTAATGTAAATACCGAATAAAAGTTATGAATAATTGCTAATTTAGCAAAACGCTAAAAGGAATTTTTTTTTCACATTTATTACACACACACAAAAAAAAAAAAAAAAAAAAAAAAAAATCATATGCAAAATGCAATTTATATCTCATTTATGCTTTTATTTATTACTTTCTTCAAAATGGAGCAAGCGAAAAGATTTTAAACATATCAGTTTTTGAATATGAGCTCATATCAATTTTAGCATTCGGGCAACATCAAAATGTGAAACCTAATTTGTTAAAAATTTTTATCGGCGTTGAAAACAAAGTGCTTTTTAAAAAAAATCCTTTGAAAACACCTGTGTTATTGCATATTTCATCTTAATGATGCTAAACTATCATGAATTACACTTCAAATAGGTCTATTATAAATATTTTTCTACATATTTACAAAAAAAAAAAAATAAATAAATAAATAAATAAAAATAAATAAATAAATAAATAAAAATGCTCAATATTCAAAAAATTTTCAAAACGTGGAATCTGCGAAGAATTTGTTTACTTTTTTTTTTTTTTTTTACAAAAAGCTGAAAATTCATTAATAAAATTGAATTTTAATCCTTCGTAATACTGCTATGTTATATTTATTTTAAAAAATGAGTATATATATATATATATATATAAAAGATTTCTTAATATTGTCTAAAACCAATTTTTGGAAACTACCTGATATCGACATTAGAAAAAAGTGTTATTTTGTGAAATTCTTAATGGCAGTTACGCTGTAGAAAAAAATTCAACCTACTCTTCCTATGAGTTGGAAGGACTTGTTTCAATCCTTAGATCAGTTGATCATTAACCCCTAAAAAGTAATGATATCAGAACAAAAACCCTTAACGGGTTAAAAGTTTGTGACGCAGCATTTTATTTTGATATGAATTGGAAATATTCTTAAAAACAGTGATATCAAATTTTGAGTGACGTTTTTCTATTTATTGAAATATACTACATAGATTTGCTTATTTCATTATTTGTTTCTGTTTTTTTTACTCCTATTTACATCACAGTATTTGCATAATATTTTCAACTTCAGCACGAAAAAATACATAGAATTTACTCCCTGATGCTTTTTCATCCGCACCACGTGAATTCAAAATATGAGTTTTAAAAGAAATGATAAAGTTTCAGTGACGCCTGAGTGTTACTTTAAAAAGATTTCTTTTTAGATTTCATAGCAATCACTTTTATTTTGTTGAATAAAGTGTATTTATATTAAACGTAAATTATGTGAGAAGTGCCGGGCTGGTTATCAGCCAGGGTAGCTCAGTGGTTAGAGCATTCGCGCGTTAAGCGGAAGGCCCGGGGTTCGATTCCTGGCTCTGGTATTTTTCACATAGTTGGTAAAAATCAGCCTTCTACTTCATTCTATCAAAAATTAATTTCCAGGTTGATGAATTAAATTTCTGAATTGAAATTTCGTGGCCGTTTGGAGTTATGCCATATTCAAATTTGTCACTAGATATAGCTGCCTTAATGCAGACTCGGTGACCTTGCCAACGTAAATTATGTGAGAAGTGCCGGGCTGGTTATCAGCCAGGGTAGCTCAGTGGTTAGAGCATCCGCGCGTTAAGCGGAAGGCCCGGGGTTCGATTCCCGGCTTTGGTATTTTTCACATAGTTGGTAAAAAACAGCCTTCTACTCCATTCTATCAAAAACAATTCTTATAGTTTTTGATATATATGTTTACGGATTTCAAATTTTGAAATTGGGTTTCTTCAGTTTGGATTTTTTCTTGAATTCATTCAACTTGTAAATGCTTAACCCATTTTATCCCACTGTCCTATCCGGAGGACAGCTGAAAAATAGCATTTGGAAATCAGTATTTGTTTGTTGCGAATATTTTATCAGCTGGAACCTCACGCTAACAGAAACTTAGACATACCTCTACATGTTCCAGCTGATAAAATATTCGCAACAAATAAATACTAATTACCACATGCTATTTTTCAGCTTAGGGCTGGATTATTTATCAATATATCCCCAAGTATCGATATTTTTTAAATATTCCGATAACAATATTTAAGATTTTGCTCAGACGATATATCCCTTTAACAATATTACCTAGTGCGCACCGCGCGATCAATCGATATGCCGATAAGTACCGTTAAACGCCAACCACAGATTAATAGAATTATTCTTCCGCGCTAGCGTGCATCACGAATGAAACCCGAATGAAACCCGAGCGAACGAAACCCGAACAAAAACAGCGCGCAATATCTTATACTAATACCCATTCTCTTATTTTTCTCCCATCCCTCACTGATAAAATAAAAAAATATAATTCCACCCCAAACGATCACTCCCACAATGCATATACTTCCTCTTCCTTTATTCCTGCGTGCGAAACCTCAAATCTAAAATATCACTGTTTTAATAAGTCCACTGCATAATAAAAAAATAAACAGTATTTATTGAAAGCCATCTGCTTTTTCCACAGTATATTGACTTCCCACAGTATATTGACTTCCCACACTATATTGATACATTCATGCATTTACTGACCCTAAACGATAACATGAAAGAATTTATACAACCGTTAGTATTTGATAATATTGCACATCACCACTCGTGAATCGTAGGTGTAATACCACAGTAACCACAGAAAAGGCGATATAAAAACAAACGCTTATTATGACGAATAATAACAATATCTTTTGTTTTAGCTTATTTCCTGCTATTGGTTCATTGATATTGGTTTATTTCAAAGTATCGATAACTTCTGGCGAATAAGATGCGACCTTCAACATATGTTTAACTCGCTTTGGGCTGTACTTCAGTCCAGTGATGCCAGATTGGGGATTTTGTCCCCATTTTGGGGATTTTTGAGGCTTCTGGGGACAATTTTGGGGACCTAATGTTTGTGGGGACTTTTTTGGGGAATTCTAAAATTTTTGGGGACAAATCTGGGGAGTTCTTCAACCTTCTGTCAATGTTGGCAACGTAATGATTTATCCCTACGACTAGAGATTTTCGATAGGTTTATTGTTATTTGGGAATTTTTTTTCAAAAATTGCCTTCATTTGGGGAAAAATTTGAGCTTAAATCATAGAAAAATCTGTTTGATATTTTTTTTTTTTTGAAAAAAAAAAAAAAATTATTTTCCCTTTTTAGTAAAAATTAAGTTGGGGATTTTTTCAAAAAAAAAAAAAAAAAAAAAAAAAACCCTGATTTGGGGAAATTTGAAGACCTGGTTGGGGAAATAATTTTCGACCATCTGGCAACACTGCTTCAGTCAGATAGCTCCCTTTCTCCTTTCCCATGTTATCCAATGGGATTTTCGTTGCATCGTTTTATAAAAATATCTCATTCAAAAATGAAGTTTTTCGAATTCTGTTTTTTGAATATTACTCTTTGAACGGGTCGCCTTTTAGCTTGGTGAACAACTTTTCGAAAAAATTAATTTAAATATTTTATTTCAATAAGTAAATTATGGACTCTAAGTGTGGATCTCTAAGTAAAATATTTAAATTTATTTTTTCGAAAAATTGCTCACTAAGCTAAAAGACGACCTGTTCAAAGAGTAATATTCAAAAAACAGAATTTAAGCTAAAAGACGACCTGTTCAAAGAGTAATATTCAAAAAACAGAATTTAAGCTAAAAGACGACCTGTTCAAAGAGTAATATTCAAAAAACAGAATTCGAAAAAGTTCATTTTTTAATAAAATATTGTTATAAAACGACGCGACAAAAATCCCATTGGATAACATGGGAAGGGAGAAAGGGTGCTATCTGACTGATGTAAAATAAAGTTTTATCTTTAGTAATTTTACAGTGACAGTTTCTTTATAGAATTATATAATATTGGATAGTTTATTACTTTTTTTATGTAGCATTTATTTTTTCTCTTTCCTTTTCCTTCTTTCTTTTTCTTTTTCTTTTTCTTTTTTTTTTTTTTTTTTTAAGCCGTACATGTAAAATAAAATTGGTGTAAATGCAAAATGAGTTACTTTAAGTAACAAAATGAAACTTTAACATAATTTTGTTTAAATAATATAATTTTTATACTGACAATGTGTACATATATATATATATATATATATATATATATAATATATATATATAATTCAATTTTCAATTGTTGTGAAACTATTACGAATGTGAATTGAACACATATACATTTAAAAAATATTGTAATGATTTGGTAAGCAGATACAAAAATAAAAATGACAAGTAACTGACATTTAGGATGCATATAAAAGTTTTAAGTAAAAAAATATTACTCTCTACGACCAAAAAAGGTGTATCCAATGGCATTTCTTAACTATTTAAAATGATTTTCCTTTTTATTTAATACCTACATCTTAAGACAATTTTTCTTAAGCTTTATTTTTAGTAGAATTATGAATTTTGATGTACTTGGTAGAAATGATCACATATTAGCTGTGTTAAAATATGATTTTAAAATAATTAAAGCTTAAAATGGGAAGAATAGAGGACAAACTATACAGAGGTATACTAAAAAGCAATAGTATAAGTTATAAGAAACACAAAATATTGATTCACTTTTTATGAATTTTTTTTTTTTTTTTTAATGATAAAGTTACGGTAGTAATATACCAGAAAATACATGGAAAACACTCTATACTTGTATACTTTAAAATTCGTGTGCATATGTCTTTAAAAAATAACAAATGTCTATTTTTTCCTATCTTGAAAGAAATATCGCAATATATATCACTAATATCGATATTAACTTGGTGATATATCGCGATATTTAATTTCTGATATCGTCCAGCACTATTTCAGCTGTCCTCTCGGATAGGACAGTGGGATAAAATGGGTTAAACACCAGCAGATATTTATGAAAAGACTTAGCATCTTTTTTGGATGTTTATTAGAACTTACCTAAAAGAATTAGGGATAGATTTTGTAATATCTTTCAAAGAAAAAATATTAAAAATAAAAATATGATAAAAATCATATATATATATATTTCAACATAAAAATCAAATATAATTTAAAATCATATATATATTGGAAATTTACACATAGACATGCCCTTTTTAATTTTTTTTTCAAAAACTAATCAATAAATTTCAAAATCCATCACTAATTCTTTTAAGTATGTTCTATTAAACATCCAGAAAAAATATCAAATCTGTTCTTAAATGTCTATTAACTCTTTGCGGCGCAAGACAATTCGGATTATTTTAATTATACTACCACCGGAATTCATGAACTGAATTAAACTAAAAGAAATTTTAAATTTTAAGGTTAAAAAACCGGCCTTTTCTGATATGTTATAAACGTAAATTTTTGCAAAAAGATTTCCGGGATAAACTTTTGCAGCTGGATCTTAAATTTTGCGTCTTCGCAGCGAGGACAACGCGCGTAAAGGGGTTAAGCATTTTGAAGATCACGAATTCGTGAAAAAATAAAAACTGAGAAAACGCAATTTAAAGATTTCATAATTTTAAAAATGTATCAAAAAATATAAGAATTGTTGCCTATATATATATATATATATATATATATATATATATATATATATATATATCATTGAACAAACCTAATATAATTCAACTTATAAACTTTAAAGGGAAATATAAGATTTTATAAGAAACCGTCAATAGTGCCAAGCCAAAAGTACCAAGTCCCTTAAGCTGTATAGCATATGAATTTATCATGTATTTAAAAAAGTTTTATTTCGGCATTCCAATCTAAAAATTTTTTCTTTCTATTTTCTTGCTCTTGTACTTTTTCTTTTAAATTTAGATTTCTTAATTATGCGCACAGAAAAAATACATACTTACATATATATGTATAATAATGTTCAAAACCACCTGCAGTTTTCGCCGATAGTGGTATTTCATAGATGCCAACGTTTTAATTTATTCCGGAGTATTCTTAGCCCCGCCTTTATTTCGCACCACTTTATTTATAGAAAAATTCTCTCCAATATACAACTTCGATAAAGTAATAAAAAATTACTCTTAAAAAATAAGTGATATGGAATAAAGGCGGGGCTAAAAATATTCAGGAATTAATTAAAATACTGGCATCTATGGTATTTATGACGCGTTACAATACAAAAAGTTATACCAAAAGGAAAGGAAAAAAAAGAAAATAATAATAATAATAGCATATTCAAAATAACAGTGAAACGTTAAGCTTTATACACCAAACTCACTTTCCTGGCGGGGAGAAATTCGACCACATGTAATATGACTGCATTCTGGTAATCCGAATCGCATATTTACTGGAGCTGGCTCACTAGCTGAGCGGAGATATCATCATATTTTAATAGTCCAAATAACTGGTGCTATTGCCGCCTACTAAAGCATAAATTTAAATTTTGCTTTGATGATTGTGTTTTATGCTGATTCCCGGTTTGTTAAGATCCAACAGCGCCATAAATACAGCTGTTGTAAATATTTGTAACTAATTTTGTTTCATGAAATCCTAGTCAGTGGTGCCAGATGTGGGCGATTTTTTATTCAATAGTCACGAATAATTAAAAAAAAAAAGAATGATATTTAATATATGTAAAATTATACTTTTAAAAAATTAGAGAACACGCTTTTATTGGAATGTGAACTCAAAAGCACAAAATATCTATCTTTATAGAATTAAAATGCAGGGTAAGAAAAAATCATGTGAGTGATACGCCATAATATTTAAATCTTTAATAAAAAGAATTAAACAAAAACCATTTTTAAAAAATCTGCCCTGACTGGACTCGAACGTTAGACTTTTAGGTTCGTAGCTCGGAGCTTTACCTCACAGCCACAGCGTTCATGTAGTCTTTTTTCACAATATAGATTTTTTGTTTGCTCCCAGAGCGGTCACAAACATACATACAAACATACTTACAGGTGAAGCTAATAAAAGCGTGTGAATAATAGACAATTATTCTTCTAAGTGATTAGGCAAACGTTACAAATAAAAATTATTGGTAATTAATGAATAAAAATCCTCCAGATCTGGAAACATTGATCCTGATTCCCATATCATCTTTTATTTCCATACCAAGTTTCGTGCCAGTTTGGTTGTTAGATCGGACTACAACTGGCTCTAAATCGTGTCAGTAATAATAATAATAATAATAATAATAATAATAAATGTATAAATCCTATATAAGATGCAATGATTGAAAGTATAAAAATATTTTAATATCTTTCTCTCTCTCTCTATTTTTGTTTTCTTTTAATATGTGATTTATTTATTTTTTCTAAAACATATTTTTCACAATGCCTTTAATTTTAATTAAATGACTCATATTACCGAGTCTTTAAAAAAAAAAAAAAAAAAGAAAAGAAAAAGAGGGAGAAAAAGAAAAATAAATAAATAAAATAAAATAAAAATAAAAAATAACCTTTAAAGAAAAAAAAAGTAGTTTCTAGAGTAAAAAAATAAAAAGAGCAGATGATATATTACTCTTACAAAATAATCTATAAATTAAGTTAAACAAATATCACAAAACTGTATGCGCATATTTTAATCTTAAATGAGTGTTTCATACATTGAAAAACAATAGCGATTAGGATGAAAAATAAACCCATTAAGAAAAAACAATTTCTGTCTTTTTTTTTTCGGTTAAGTTAAATTTTTTAAACGTTATTATTATTTTTTTAAAAAAAGCATACCACTAACGTCAACAACAAACAGAAAATGGAAATTGTGCAGAAAATTTGGCGTGTTTCCAAAGTTTATTTTCTTTTCTTTTTTTCTTTTTCAGCCTCACTACCTTTTTATTTACTTTTATTTTAGAAAAAACAGCATGTATCAGCAATTATTTACTTCTTATTTGTTAATTTATCTTTTAAACTGTTTTCTAACAGTGCATAATTATTTTTTAAAGTATCTGTTTTAAGGTTATTAAAGAATCGTATAAAGTGTCCAAATTAAAAAAAAAAAAAAAAAAAAAAAAAAGGGGAGAGAGAAAATAATACTTTTTTGAAACAAAATATTGTCAAAATTAGTTTTGGTATTAATTTTGAAATCTGTGTGATACGCTTCCTCATACTCGTACTTAATATATATACAGGGTGGTCCGAAAAACAAGATAGAAAGTATTTTAAGTTTCTGATTTCAAATGTATTGATGCAAATATAATTCTTTCATATTATAATAGCACATATAGTGACATTTCAGTTGAATGCTTAATTACCGGTTATAAAGAATAAGCAATATAAAATCACAAACCTTTTAAAATCGATTATATATCGTAAGAAAATTTTATGAGAATAACCGATGTAATGTCCCCGTTCGACGGGCATGTCGTTCAGAGTTCAAAAAGAAAAGGACGCTTAGTGAAGAGATAATCGCGCAGTAAGTTATAGCACTCTAAAATCGCAGTGATTTTTAAGCCATCAGATGACTGATGTAATTGTCCTAATCTCCCACTGATTTTCATTGTTTACAGGTTGATGGACACATATGAATCTACAGGGAGTGTTTAGGATGCAAAAAGAAAGGCGTCGGGACGAAAATCTGCAGTTGTTACTGGCGACACCAGGGAGTCTGCACGCGCATACTTTGAGGATCAGCCAACCACTTCCACTCGACAGGCGGCCCAACAATTAAGCATATCCAAAACATCATTACAAAGGCTAATGAAAGCAGTAGGATTGTATCCATACAAGATCCAAATGTGACAGCCGTTTAAGGGAGGGGGGGGGGGAGGATACTGTGCAGCGGAGAGATTTCACAAACCACATAATCGAGGAACTTAAAAATACTTCCATCAGTGAATACAAGATCTGGTTCAGTGATGAGACCCATTTTCAGTTGAATGGTTTCGTGAACAAACAAAACTGGCGCCACTGAGGTACGGAAAATCGTCATCTCAGCGCCATCTCTTCAGTGCATCCACAAAGGGTCATGGTGTGGTGTGCAATATCGTCGAAGCAGATAATTGGTCCGATATTTATTGATGGTGTGGCCACAGGAGTGAAGTATCGAGAGTTGCTAGAGCGTCACTTTGGCCCTGATGCGGGCCATCTCAACAGGACGCACCGGTACTGGTTCAAGCCAGATGGGGCTCGTCCCATAAAAACTTCTGACGTCTTCACATAGCTTGAAACGACGTTTGGTGAGCGTTTGATTGCAATGGATGCAGAGAAATTCACGGGGCACGGCATAGAGTGGACCCCATACAGTCCGGACCCAAATCCGTGCAACTTATTCTTACGCGGTTACACCAAGGTTAGAATCTATAGGAATAGCCCTGATTCACTGGAGGACCTAAAATTGGCTATCAGAAGTGAGATTGATGCACTTGATTACGACACACTTCAGCGCATTATGACAGAGTTTCGAAACCGGCTTTATAACACTATAGCTGGGGACGGTAGACATGTTAAGCATCTTGTATATTAAATGTCATTCATATCTTTATTCAATAAAATATGTTTCATGTTCTTGCATGTTGTCTTTTTTCCACAATGATCGCTTACTTTCTATCATGTTTTTCGGACCACCCTGTATATACATATAATATTAATATTTTTAATTAAATCATCATTTGAATTAAAAAAAAAAAGTAAATCAAACCACAGATTATAGATATATACAGATAAAGCAGTTGGCAATTTACATCCAGCGCCAAACCAGCCCCTGGGAGAATCCATTGTACTAAATCGCGGAATTTCATGCCTGTAACCATAGCAACGACGAGTTTGACTTGAGAAAGCCAAGTTGGCATTGGTTTTATGGTTACCGCATTCTTCTCTTGGTCTGGTTTTGTTTATTCTGTGGTGAATGCAATGGCGCTGGTTTAATACTGTTTTTGTTCGTGTTCCTTTTTTGTACTTATAATAAGTAAGTTAATTTTAATGTTAATTATTTAAATGGATTAGTATAAAATGTTTATTATGTCATTATTTTATTCAGTCTAAAAGTAATTGCATGCTTAATCATCATCTTTTAAATGATGTTTCTGTTCGATTTCCTTTCTGATTTTTCTGCCTCCCATAAATGTTTTAATACCCACTTAAAAGTTATTAATATATTGTTTGGTCTTAAAATTAATCATTAATTGGAAAAATTGTGGTTATTCGGGACTTGAATTTATGCTACAAAATCACAAAGAAGTTTAAGCGTATAGAATGTGCAATATTACTTGAGTTTGATTAAAAAACAAAAATCTTGTTCTTGTCTTTTATTGCAAAAATAAATTGCATTTATATTTGGAACTCTGACTACAACGAGAGTATAAATTAATAATCTTATACTGGCTTTCATTAAATAATTTCTTTTTTAATTGCTCAGCTATAAATAATTAGCTTACTCTCTACGAATGTCAATGCCGGATAATTTGCAGCTTGATTGGATTGCTTCCATCTAATTAATTAAAAACTAACGAATATTTCAATCTCTGATTTTACATCAAATAAAAATTGAATTTTGTTTATACAATGGGTTTTCAATTACAGTAAAATTATAGTATTTTCGAAAGCAGACACATCAATTATGAAATCAATAACAGAATTTTCTCCCTAAATTCAGAATTACTGTTTTACACTATAACTAGCCAATTGTTAAAATTAATAACGCATAAATGTAATCCCATTGAAATTACTCTAAAGAGGAAAACAACTATAGAATGATGTGAAATGCTAAAAGTAACAGTATGAGATTAAAATACTTTTTTTTTTTTTTTTTTTTAAGTTAAAAGGAATTAGTGCATAGGTTATTTTATTAATGTATATTTCTGTTTATAATTTTTCATTCTATATTTAATAGTATACTAAAATTATTTTCTGTTTTCAAAGAAGCTTACTAACTAAAATCAAACTTGAAATTTTTGATGGGACATGTGACTTTTAGTATCTAAAAATGTTTTAAAATTTATTAAAGGTACTAAAACCAAAAATTAGGAAAATGTAATAAACTGTAGATGTAAATTTGTTGCAAAAAATTATTTCAGGATGCTCTTTGTATAGAATTTTACAATTGACAATTGTTGTCAAAAACTTGCCAACCCTGCATTGAATAAATAAATGCGTATAACTTGAGAAATTATGAATTAAAATAATTATAAAAAATTATAATCTTAGTATTGGAATACTTGTTTAAGATGCTAAAATAAATTTTTCTTAAGCAAATAAGTAAATAAATAAAAATAATATACATTTCTAAGTTTTGGAAGCGATTAGCTTTCTGTTATACTTTATTATCTTAATATTTAATAAGAACCTAATATTTTTCTCTATGTGCTAGTCGTTTACTAATTTTAAGAAAATAACTGATATTGACATGGTATAATTCTAGGGGGGGGGATGCAATTAAGAATACTGTACTATTTATGACTGTATTGTATTTTGATAGAATGAAATTACAATGAAGAATGAAGACAAGCCTTTATTATGCATTCTAGATCCTTTTGTAGATGCCCAAAGAAGCAGAAGCAATTTTTTTCCCTCCAAGTAAAGCATTGGAAATGAAAACCAGGTAATTTTTTTATGTGATTTTCTACAATATTTGAAAATAAAAATATACTATTTAAAACAAAAGTATATGTAAAAATATACTTTTTATTAAGTGTTTGAAGTTAGATACCTATCTAAAGTTGTCAAGGAAGCCCCCCCCCTCCCCCCCCAAAAAAAAAAGATTTATGTAAATTTATAATATGTAAAATATTAGTATTTAGTAGTTTAACTAATATATAAATTTATTAGTTAAACTACTAAAATTTTTTAATTGTGTAACAGGATTATTTGAGACCATAATTTATAATCAAATTTGAAAAGTTCATTTCCTCTTTTCCTTTCAGTATGTAGAGTATAAAATGTTATTTTTTGTTAGGAGTAATTAAAAAAGAAGTTTTCAAGGTAGAATAATTATGTCACAAAGAGTGTAGGTAAATTTCAGATAAACGTTTGGTTCAGAATTTACCTATGTCTTTTTGGAAGAATGTCTCTATTTTAGATTTGTAAAATGCAAGGGATCAGTTATAAAATTAAAAGAGCTTGAGGGTCTTAGTTTTTGTTTTTCAAAGTTAAATGCTTTGTAGCATAAGTTTGATATTGTAGGGTAGTGCAAGTTTGATAATCTATGCATATGCAATATGCATAAAATAGTGTTTATAAAGTGTTTTTTTTTTTTTTTTTTTTTTAAGCATGATATTTCATACACCACCACCAGTGTCTGGAAAGTACTTAAAATTTACAGAACTAGTGATAATAATAATAATTTGTAAACACAATAAAGTACAAGGTACATGTGGTACATTAAAGATTTTTATTTTCCGAACGTATACTATGTAAGAAAATAATTTTATCATGAAAAAATTCAAGAGTGAGATTTTGGTGTATCTATACAGATTATGGGCTTCTGAATTCATTTTGTTATTTTTACAATAGTGTATGTAGATATGTGTGTGAATGAACATGTTAGCCTCTATACACTTTGAATGTTGATAGCTGAAAGAGAATAGGTATGTTATAGGTCACTGTCACACAAACTATACAGATTTAGAATAAATGTAGCTTTTAGGTTTTTTTTTTTTTTTTTTTACTACTGAAGACATAAAGAAAAATTACTTATTATGGCTGTGAACTCAAATTATTTAAAGTGTGATAGCATTTAAACGCCATATTCAGTTGCTCTAAAAGTTTCTTCAAAGTATATTAGTATATTATACCTTACTGTCACACAAACTACATAGAGTTTGATGAGTTAAGGACGTATAACTTTTTATTTTTTAGGATACAAAGTAGAATTTTTATACATTGAGGTATATGGTCTCCAATTATTTGCACAAATAATAAATACAAAATTGTTTGCAGCACTCATGCCTACTTTACCTGAAGAAGAGCTGTTTAGAAAAAATGTATTATAATTTAGTTTTAAATTACAATAAAATTGTTCTTTTATTCTTGGTTTTTATTCAAAGTTTTATACTTATTTCTTTTTAACGCCAGTACTGTGTTGCTTTTTTAACACGCTTTTATTAGCTTCACCTGTATGTATGTTTGTAACCGCTCTGGGAGCAAACAAAAAAACTTTATTGTAAAAAAAAGGCTTCCCTACGTGAACGCTGTGGCTGTGAGGTAAAGCTTCGGGCTACGAACCTAAAGGTCTAGCTTTCGAGCCCAGTCAGGGGAGATTTTTTAAAAATGTTTTTTTTTTTTAATTCTAAATTATTTAATTAAAGATTTAAGTGTATGTAAATATTATGGTGTGTCACTCACATGATTTTCTCTTACCCTGCATTTTAATGCTAAGATAGATATTTTGTGCTTTTTAGTTCACATTTCTATAAAAGCGTGTTCTTTAATTTTTTTAAAACTATCATTTTATTTTTAATAACATATGCACATATAATAATGAAATTTAGATTTATTATTCATATGCACAAAAACAGTTTTCTGTAGAATACAGTATGAGATTTACAGGGCCACTCAAAAATATTCACACGCATTAACAGCTATAACTGGAAATTGCTAGAATTGCATTTTTGATTTTATTAAGCATTTTAAGTTTGCCTTTTATTCCTTCTTTTCTTAAATTAAGTAATCTTAAGGTCAGCCCAGTGTTGGTATTTCATAACTTATAAATCTTGTTTGAAAAAATTGATTTTTTAAAATATTTAATATTTTATTTTCAATCTGTAAAATTCAAAATATAACTTACAAGGAAGCATTCAAAAGGTGTCGTCTTCAAAAAAATATTGAAAAAAATATATATGATTCTACTCTTCATAAAACACCAGGAAGTGAAAAAATTATCGGCTGAAATGAATTACAGCAAAACCAATCACCTAACAATATGAAATCGCCAAATATGCTTAATTTTTATAATTTTTTGTGGTCGCTGTAATTCATTGCAGCTGATAATTTTTTCACTTTCTGGTGTTTTAGGAAGAGTAGAATCACATATATATTTTTTAATGTTTATTGAAGACGACACCTTTTGAATGTTTCCTTGTTAGTCAGAATTCGCAATATACTTGTAACATGTTTTATTTTTTAACTTATTACAGCACATGATACATTTTCTAACTTTCAGAAAGATAACTATGAACATTTTTATTTTCAACCAAGTTTTTTTATACTTTTATTTTCCTTTCTCCCCCCCCCCTTTTCTTTTGTTATTATTTTAGGATTGTTTTTTTACGAGGCTTGCAAACAACCCTGCAATAAATCTCAGAATTTTTTAAATAGTATCAGAATGTCCCCAGCAACTATGGCTATCTTTCATCATCCCCCCCCCCCTCCATATTTATCCTTTTAAAAGCAAAGCAGACTCAACGTTTTACTCTACTTTACATCATCACTACTATAATATGGGACTAGGAGCTAAAAGTGTTTATTTTAACATGTTGTAAATATGAGAAATTGGGGGGGGGGTCACTGAAAACTTATGTATGGTTTAAAAAAATCATTAAGTTTTTTTTTTTTTTACTATTTCTTGTAGGAGGGAAAATTTGTCGTTGTGTAATTGTAACATAGTGTAACTATTATTTTTGTCTGTTAAAAAATGTTCCTGAATTTTATTTATATATATATGTATTTATTTTAATGTGCACGAAGGATTCTTGCATGAGTGGTAGTGAGTGCGGCAAAAATGCTGTACAGATTTTCATAAGTGATATAGGTTGGAAAATTTTCTATTATGTGTTTCGAGAAATTTTTCAAAGCCAAAAAAATCAATTTTTTTTAGTACATTTTTTACATGACATATATAAACTTTTCTTTCAGTACTCGTAGTACCAGTAACAGTAATGTGAGATATAGTGTGAAAAACAAAAGTTTTTGATTTAAAGACATCAAACACATAAATTTACCTTAAAAAATTGTCCTTTCATTCTCACTATGCATTTCGGGTGCTTCCGCACCTTTCTTCAGGTGATTTGTGACTCTCATCAACTGTCTTGTTGTCATCTGGTAGACATCCGGTTTCCTCCCTTCACTTCGCTTCGTTTTTCTTTGATTCTATTGATCAATCGGTTCCAGATCTTGGGGATGTTGGCGTGTTCACGTTCATTTACTGCTGTTGGGTTAGTAAGGATTTCGATAACTTCTCGTTTTAGGGCGTAACTATGGTTATTATAGGGGGCGATCTTTTTAGTATGGATAGTGTTAAGATTACTCCTCCCTCATTACGCCCAATAGTTAATAAATCCGAAGGCCCTACATATTTCTTAGAAAAATATATGAAAAACATCTATCAAACCCTTCTCCCCCCCTCAAATATTTCTATAAACTCCAACGAACTTTTCATACAAAAACTCCGCGACGTAAACATCAACTCCGACGACACAATGGTAAGCTTCGACGTTAAAGAACTATACCCCTCCATAGATATCACAGAAATCGCAAATATAATTAACGAAAAAATAATAGAAACATATGGAAATAACAAAATTGGCGAAACTTTAATACGAACTAGTAACTTACTGCCTAATGAAGCCTATTTCCAATTTAACAATAATATATATCGGCAAAAACAAGGCGTTCCCATGGGCTCGCCTATCTCAGGGGTTCAAGCTGAGCTTAAAATGAGACTAGTAGAAAATTCGGCCACAAAAATTATTGAAAAAAGTAAAATCTGGACGCGGTATGGGGACGACGTGTTCACCGTTTTTCCTAAAAATACCGATATTGATAAAATCCTAATTGATCTTAATACCCTCGATAATAATATAAAATTCACAATGGAAAACGAAGATAACAATACAATAAACTATCTAGACATAAAAATCATAAAAAATCCAAACAATACCATCGATACTACCATTTATAGAAAACCCACTACTAATACTGAAATTATAATTAAACACTGCAATACCCCCCTTCCATATAAATACGCCGCTATACGTTCCTATATAAATCGCGCAATCCTCATCTGTTCCACTAAAACCCTCCTAAATGAAGAACTAAAATATATTAAAAACATCGCATATAAAGCAAACTACCCAAAAAACCTCATAAATAAACTATATAAAAAACGCATTAAAACCCTAAATAAAATTAATAACGCCCAAAAAGAAAAACCAAAATTCACAACATCCATCCCATTCTGTAACGGCGCAAGTGTAAAAATACAATACGAAGCCAAAAAACACAATATTAACATCCCGATTAAACCAAACCAATCTTTCAACATATCAGAAATGAAAAAGACAATATCGACAACCAATCCACATCCGGAATTTATAAAATTAACTTCAACCACACTAATGATTCCAGCGCCTGCTATATCGGAGTAACAAAAAGAAAAATTCAGGACCGCGAGAAGGAACACAAAGCAGATTTAAAGCACAACCGTCAATCCACCGCACTTGCCTCCACCCACATTACTAACCCCATTAATCTTAACACTATCCATACTAAAAAGATCGCCCCCAATAATAACCATAGTTACGCCCTAAAACGAGAAGCTATCGAAATCCTTACTAACCCAACGTTCGTTCACGTTCACCCAGTAGTAAATGAACGTGAACACGCCAACATCCCCCAAGATCTGGAACCGATTGATCAATAGAATCAAAGAAAAACGAAGCGAAGTGAAGGGAGGAAACCGGAGTCTACCAGATGACAACAAGACAGTTGATGAGAGTCACAAATCACCTGAAGAAAGGTGCGGAAGCACCCGAAATGCATAGTGAGAATGAAAGGACAATTTATAAGGTAAATTTATGTGTTTGAAAATGTAATTATCGTCCTGAAAATAAGTATTTAATTAAAGACATCATTTAGAAATTTATCAGATATATAATTTGAGTAACTTGCTGGAGAAGATGTTATTTATTATGATACATGAGATCTATGGGTGCTAATCAGCATTTTAAATATCCTTCAGTAACTTTGTGTGAATATAATTATTAAACATTTTGCAACTGAAAAGAAAAATATATTGTTAAAATCCCTTGTTAAAATAAGTGTTTGATAATCATTTACTTTTACTGTTGCAGCATCTCTCCAACTTAATCAGCAGTGTGGATGGTCAAGGTGTCTACAAAGGACATGTAATTATTTCCCATTGGTGAAAGAGCAGAGCTAAAGAGCAGATTCCCAAAATTTGTTGTACCTTTTCTTATAAATGTTTCAGGAGTTTCCAAATATTTGCCGCCAAAAGAGTTCAGATTCTGGCTCATTAGCAACTACGGAAATAATATCAAATCTTAAACTAACTTATTAATTTCTAAGCCTGTAAAACCAATTTCCTAAACTCGCAACAATAATAAATTAAAAATAATAAATTTATATCTAAAAGTACTGTTGGCCCGCCGAAGATTGATACCTGGTTGGCAAAGTGCCAGGACGATTCCACTCACGCTCTGGGAGACACAGCAATGAAGAGAGAGGGGAAATTTTTCTATTATTCTTGTTTCCTCTGTTATGTGTAGAATAATTAATACTCCTGCTTTGTTTTCGTTTATTTCTTTCTCTATAACAGTCTGTTTATATTGGAAATGGATCGTACATGTGGTACGAGTTCTCGGATTAAACCTCTTCATAGTGAAACGAAGCGTATTGTACATAATGTCATTATGTTTTGCGATAAAGAAGCTTTAGAAGGAGAAGCTATTGTTCCACTTTCCCAATCAGTGAAACGTACGAGTGAAATAACGAATATATCAGAAGCCACTATTAAAAGAATACGTAGAGAATCAAAAGGAGAAGAGAATCCAATGTTTGTATCACCAAAAAAGCGGCAAAAGAACAGTACCATCGAAAACATTTATCTGGATAATTTTGATTGCGATGTTATTCGAAGAACAGTACATGAGTTTTATGCAGTAAATAAGATCGTACCTACAATTCCCAAATTAATTCTTCTACTTAAAGAAAAGATAAATTTTAAGTATCAAAGAGAAACTTTGAGAAGAATTCTTCACGAAATAGGATTTAACTTCCCCGTCAGGTACGACTTGCACATTAGTCCCCTTTAAATATAGTGACCAGCGAAGCTGGCAAAGAATTCGTTGATTCACTACCTTAATTGATTTCACATTTCGTCATTTTTTAAGGGGTTATATACTAGTTTGTAAATAATAATTGACATAATTTTTAAATTAGTGCTACACACTTCAAAGAACAACTTTAATATATCCCCACAACGACATTTGGCAATTTTTTGTTGGCGATTATGGCTAAATCATAAATCTAAAAATCATAAATGATAAAATCATAATCTAAATCATAAAATCATAAATCCAAAATAAACAACATATAGGTTGCCATATTATATCGCCAAAGAAAAATCGCCAAATTCAGCTATGGGGATATACTAAAGTTATACCTTAAAACTATCCCCTTTATAATATTATCAGTTTTTCTTTCTTTTAATTAATCGTAAAATATTTATATAACCAGATATTCAAGAATCAGCTCAAGGACGGAAAAGAAATGCAATCAGTGAGTTTATAATTTTTTCATACCAATAAACAAACACATCCCTAGGTACTACGGACATTCCTATTTTATAAATGGACCAACCCTTTTCACTCATGCGCAGAAGACGCCAGGGATCATCCTTCTGCGGTTTAACAGTAATAAAGTGGTATATTTTTTGGATTGTACAGTTTTTTTTTTTTAATAATATTTGAAAAATAGAATTACTGTGTCAAATGCATTATATTTATTAAGTATGGTTATTTATATGATTCTTGTCTTATCAGTTGAAAAATTAACTTTATGTGTATGTAGTTCAAAGTATTAAAAAATGTAAATCTGTATTTAACAAATTTTCCATACAATGAACTTCTTTTCTGTATTTAAAGACTGTTAAATAGAAGTCTGCTTTTTGATAGTGATGTACAATTGTAATAAACGGAGCGGCGTACCGCAACCCAAATGTATGCTTTAGTTATTCTTATTTATGTTTATATAAGTTTTAGAGATTAATTTTTTTTTTGCTTGATAAAGGAGAATAAGTGAAAGTTATAAAACATATACAGGTAAATATTCTAATATAAACATTTGTTTATATGAAAACTGCTTTCAGGTTCAAGTGCAATAAGTGCAAGTTTCAGAAGTAGTGGTAAATGAAATTAAAAGCAGGTTTGTAAATCCTTGCTAAATTTTATAATTAAATAAATTTATGCTAATAGTTTTCAAGATATTTTTTCATCCTTGATATTGAAAGTAATAGTATTTTTGTTTTTTGAAGTAGCTGCATTTTAAAGCACAAAGTTGGCAAAAATTCTCTTTTCTTTTTTATAAAATCAACTGACAGTATTTCCTGTTTATTTTTATTTTTAAAATAAGATTTGAAAAACCTAAACATGGTAAACAAATGTTAATTAGCTGAGAAAGTTTTTAAAATATAATCATTTATGTTATATCAAATACTATTCTATTTGTACATATTTTGGATACAGTTAAATTTTAAGAAATGTTAACTAAATGTTTATTTATTTTTCTTTATTAGTTCAGTAGTGACGTTAAAATTCTATCCTCAGTTTTTTGGTATTATTTCTCTATATATAGATATCTTTTTTTTTTCTTCTTATTTAACACTGAAGAATTCTTTGATTTTTCTGTTTTTCCATGCTCATGTTCTACATTTTCTTCAGTATTTCACAACTGATTTGCAAAAACAAAACAATTTTTTTTTAATTGCATTACTATATAAATAATTCCTTAAATAGATAAACTGAATAGCATTTATCCCCATTGCAAAATTTTCTTTTACAATACAAAGAGTAAAAAATTTTATAGCAATTTGCAGGATGTGAAATCTCAAAATTATTTTTGATGGTCAGTGCAGATTCTTTCATCTCGGAAAAGTATAACATGAGTATTAAAGAAAGTCAATTTTGTGCTTTACAGATTGCACAGAATTGACTTTGTGCAGTCACACGAAATTTTGTGCAACTGACATGAAATTTTCTTTACCTCCCAAGGAAATGTTTTTCAGATTTTTTTAAAATTATTACAAGTGAAGAAAATTGATTATGTTGTTTCAAATTATTACAGATATGATTGAAACACTCGTGTTAAAAGTATTGATCAGTTCTTTTGGAAAAAAATATTGAAAATTACATTCCTTGGAGAAAGCAATATTTCTACATATACATTTTATAATGTTTGAATACTACTATTAATTAAAATATTTTTAATTTTATGCTTGTTTAAAAATACTCCCCATTGTATTCATTTCTATGAAATTTTGACTTATGCTGTCATATGAACCAATTATTATGAAAAGACAAGATTATAGCACAATCTGTTGAGCAATATGCATCAAAAGTTGATAGACAAAAAATTATGTCAAGTTGCATCTAAATGTAAAATTTCAAGCATATGTTATTGATCTCAGGGTGCATCGAATTTTTGTCACACACATACAAAGCCATAGACAAGGAGGGGAGTTAAAATACAACCCCCTTCTTAAAATTTTGCAGATTTGTCAAAAATTTTAGAGTTCTACATCAGGATTTTTAGCATTCAACATTATGTACTAGAACTTGAACATCCAAAATTTTTTTCTGGCTACGCCCTTGTACTGACGGTAGGACAAAAAAGCCAGAAGTCTGTTACTCTTAAAATGTATAAAATCATCAAAAATTGGCAGTCTGAAAATTTTCAAACCAAATGTTTTCTTCTTATCAAATCAGATGTCAGTGACAATCTCACTTTTTTTTTACTAGGCATTAGGGGTATGGAAAAAATTACTACTTTTTCCTTTCTGTTACTAGGTGCCTCACAGTTCTAAAAATTTCAATTTTTTCATTTTCCCATTTGTATCCTAAATAAGCAAGAATAATACTACTCCAATAACAGAATCATCCTTATTTGCTTATGACTCAATTGGAGAACTAACAGTACATATAAATTTCAATGTAACTATCATGTTTAATAAAATGTCTCATAAATTATTGAATAAAATGACATTAAAAGTTTTAATGTGTTTTGAAAAATTTTAAATTGCTCCCTGCTAATTTTATTTTTTTCACCCTCAATTTCACATTATTATTGTTTAACAATTTATTCTTGACCTACTTGGATATTTTTTTGTGGATCCATTGGTAAGTTAATTGATTACATATATTTAATATTTAAAAGCTGGAGCTGAATGCAAATTTTAAGCATTTAAACAATTTTTTGTTCACCATCGTGCTATAGGTATGGAGAGCGTAAAGAATCATGAAAATTTTTTACCTCGTTTTTTTTTTTTTTTTTTTTTTTTTTTTTTTTAATTATTATTATTATTATTGTTATTTTTACACTTTTCAGGTATGGGGATACCAAAAATAATAAAATTTATATGTTGTCAGTCTGAAGGGTGTCAGTTTGTTAGTTTGTCTAACTATCTTAAGAATAAAAGATCGCAGGTAGGTGGGGCCAGTTTTAAAATATTATCTATAACATTGGCTAGAACACTATTGATTTTCAACATTCTAATTTAAAAACTTCATAAGTTATTCAAAATTTACGATTTTCTTAACATGGGAGGTAGGGCAAAATTTTGTTTAAACATACATTAAGCAGTGGCGGATTTAAGGGGGGGGGGGCTAGGGGGCTGAAGCCCCCTCCCCCAAAACACTGACATTCACAATTGAATATTACAATTGTAAATTTTTTATTCGTCTAGAATAACACTTTGAAAAATCTTAGACCCCCCCCCCCCCCAAAAGTCAAGTTCTGGATCCGCCACTGATTAAAAGGGATATTTTTACAGTAAAGGTGCGAGACCAGCTTAAAAGTATGTTACAATGCTCACATGAACATAATTAACCATGGAAACTGCATACATTACTCGAAATTAACCATTTTTTTAACATGGCAGAATCGCACAAAATTTCGCATAAACATCCATTGCAGTTTAAGTCATAAGATCAATAAAGTACGATAATTAAGTTCAGTCTACTTTTTAAATAATCTAAAATAGGTTTTCTTAAATAATTCAAAACTGTTACTAATTTGTCTTCAAACTTGCCAATCCCGATCAAATTTTTCAAGTGGAATTACGAACTTCAAAATGCCAAATTTGCATTTCCTGTGGTTATTTAAGTTATGCTTATAACAGATATACATGCCGATCAGCCACTTAAAATTGGACTTTCGTATTCAGTGAACCTCAAAATGTGACGTTATACAAAAAACCAGTGTTGAAAATAGAATTTGAAAATATATTTTCTTTACAGTATGACTGTTAAAATTTAATTTTTCTTCCTGAGCAGTGTTTGTTGATATAGTAAAATGTAACAAAGCACTTACACCTGCTACATTCAAGTTTTGCTTAATTTTGGTTAACCTTGTATGTTGTCTGTAAATTTTATGCATATCACATTGTGCACTTAAATTTAGTTGTATAAGAACACCGAACACAAAATGAACTGCCAGCAATTTCCAAGTATATATTCCCGATATATTCAAATACTTTGGATAGCCCTGTAAACAAATGATAAATGATTTCTATTCCATATTCTACACAAAACATGCTTTTATGCATTGAAAAAAAATATGTTCATTCCATTTTGTTTAGGGCAACCTATATATGTTACACTTTACTTAATGAACTTTTCCCCGTAGACGTAATGTATTTGAATTCTTTTGGATATCCCTGTACATAAACCATCTGCTTCATCTCAACGAAAAGTTTAATGTAGCATCACTACATTGTACAGATTTAGAATACCGAGTTTGGACTTCCTTCTATAATTTGTTGTTGAGAAAAAACAGAGACCAACTGATAAAAACATGTTTTTCAGATTCAGGAAACCTGAAAATGTGTAAATGAAACAAAAACTCAATTTCAAAAATTTGACTCAAAAACAATACTATTTCTAATATGGATTTAAAAAAAATAAAAAAGATGGTAGTGTAACATTTATTTATTAATAAAAAGATTTTTTTCATTTATTATTATTATTATTATTATTATTTTAGAATGCAGAAATTTATTTTTATTAAATACTACCTAATACAAATTTAATATATTCTTTTAAAGCTCATTTATCTTCATAACAATATTGAAAAATACATTAAAATTGGTTTACCGATATAAACTTATTCAAAACATGTAAAAAAGAAATAAATAAATGAGATTTTATACATATTTAATTAATTTTTCACATGAAATATGTGTAACGAAAATATTAGCACGCGCATATTTAAAAAACTAAAAATAAAAAGTGCATAACTTTCCTTTCTTTTTCATAAAAAAAAAATCGCCAAAAAAGCGATAATCAGCAAATCTTTATACCCATAAAACTGATTACGAAATCGCATACGTAATCCGTGACGTATGAGTAGTACTTCGGTCCCTCGTCAGGGGCGATAGTGTCTATGCGAAATTTACATGTTAAATTTTTACCATTAGCTTCTATGTAAGTGACGGCTCTGAATGTTATCAGTACTCTGTGAATCAAACCATAACATGAATATTTCAGAAGAAAATAAAACAAACCAGATGTTATGTGATACTACAATTTTAACCCTTTCAGTCGCAGTGTTCTCGCTGATGGAACACCTAATTTTAATTCTCAAGTGCAAAAACTCATCCCGGAAATTTTTTAGCAAAAATTTACATTTATAACATAGCAGAAAATGCCCCCTTTTTTTTTACCGTGAAAATTTAAAATTTTTCCATTTTAATTATGTTCGTAATTTCCGGTGGCAGTGTAATTTAAATAATCCGATTTACCTTGCTCCGCAAAGGGTTAAAATACTCCGTAATAAATTGAATTGTTGGCATCTATGCAACTTTTACGAGTTTCTGTAGTCGATAATGTTTATTTACAAAGTGTTTTATTTATTAAATTAAATATTATTTGAATTTAAGAAGGTTAACTTATAGATGTTTCAAACCAAAACTTTCTCGAAAAGGAACAATGCTAATTTTTTATTTTTTAAATATTTATGATCAGCTATGTGTCTATGTGTCATTTTTAAAATTAGTCTAGTAATTTTTAAAATAACTTGAGTAGTGAACGTTAAAGGGTTAACCAAAAGACATCACTCAAGGTTCCTAATTTTTTGCATTTTAAACACCACTGTTTTTGAAGGAAAATTTTGCGTTATTTAAAATCTAAAATTCTTTCACTAAATACGATAAGGGAAAATGCATGGCTATTCATAATGAATAAACTGATTTTAAAATGCTATTTTTCACAAATAAACCATGCAGAAGGATTAATAGTGTATGGATACAAAGGAAAAACATATAGAAGTATTCATTTTATTTGTTTTACTTTTTTTTTTACAAGTGTTTAAGGTAACTTCCATTTGTTACACGTAAGGCGACATGTTAATTTTTGCCATACATGTCAAAAAGTGTCACTGGTAGTTTATAATACAGCCGCAGAAATCAGTTTTTTTTTTTTTTTTTTTTTTTAAGTTTATGTAAATCTGGAAGTAATAGTGGTGCATAAACCTAATCTCTACAAACCGCCAATTTAACTGCAAATAAATTTAGAAAATATTGTTTTATAAAAAAAAGTGGTGCTTAAAAAGGTAAATACTAACAAATGCAGAGATGGAACACGGGCGCAGAATTCATACCACTATGAAAGTAAGAAAAATTTCTACCTCTTAAATCAATGATATTATAGGTATAGAAATTTCTTAAACAGATTCCGGTGTGAATTCTGCGCCCGTGTTCCATCCCTGCAAATGGAAAACTGCGGAATATCGTTTCGTAGAGTTCGTACAGACTCGCCCTTTTGTAAGGATTTTCTAATGCAATTATTTTGTAACAAAATTTTGCTTTAATTTATAATACTTATTTCCTGAAAAGAATTGCAATGAAATTTTACTGGTAACGAAAAATCTGTTCGAATCCGGTTTAGAATGTTGACATGTTTGATCTATTATTTACAATGTAGTGCGTCCACATTTATCATTTGTATTCATGCTTTACTAATCATTCCTTGACGTTTGTTTTTGAAAATAAAAATTTTTAAAATCAGATGATTCATCTTTAATAATCCTGCATTTTAAGATTGTGGTATTCAAAATGTGTAAATGTTGCCACAATGCGCCAATCAAAGCCTTCTTTTTTAACCCTTTCAGGGGCGCACCCAATTTTAATTCCCAACTAATGTTGCCAGTCTGAGAGAATTTTTAATACTGCTTATCACCACGCGATCTGAGAACAGCGTTGCCAAATTTGCGGACATTCTTACTCGATATCCACTACTATATTTTAATTGTAACGGTTGTCTAACTACTTCGAAGATTAATCGTGTATTATGTATCAAATGTCATCCCTAAAAATTGTTGGTGGTAATTAAATAATAATAATAAAAAAAACGAAATTTGGCACAACACTATCTGCTAATAATTAAAAAATTCCCAATAAATAAATAAATAAAATAAAATTAAATAAGTAAAAATAAAAAATGTAGGAAATTATAACAAGTTTTTCGTAATATTCTCAAGAAAATTTATTTCTAGTTTACTAAGATTTCTTTTTATAGAAAGCCATAATTCTGCTTTTTCGAATATTTAGAAGTTTTTTCTTTTTTTTCTTTTTTTTTTTTTTAAATGGAAAAAGACATTAAATTATTGATAAATATACTAATCATTACTGCTCAATTCCTAATGCGTTTAAGAAAAGCAAAATTGTAGGCAGCTATGCTAAAACACTTTTTCTTTTTAAAATGGTCAATATGAGATCTTTTTAGTTCCCCATCATACTATAGGTATGGGGAACTTCGGTAATCGCGAAAATTTTCGACCTCGGTTTTTTGACTTTTCTACACGTTTTCAGGTGTGAGGAATCCGAAAATGACAAAATTTCTATGGTGTCTGTCTGTAGGGTGTCTGTTAGTCTGTTAGTCTGTTAGTCTGTTAGTGGGTCAGTCCGTTAGTTTGTTAGTCTGTGTACACGATATCTCAAGAACAAATTATCGCAGAGAGGTCAGATCAGTTTTAAAATATTACTTTCGACACTGGCAAGAACCCTATTCATTTGCAACATTTGATTTTAAGAACTTCGTAAGTTATTAGAAATTTACGATTTTCTTAACATGGGAGAATAGGACAAAAATTCACTTAAACGTGCATTAAATGAAAACTTTTTACTGTAAAAATGTCAGACCAGTTTTAAAATATCAGTTTTGATGACGGAATGAACATCAGTAACTATAAATATGCTACTTTGAAAATTTCGCAAGTTACTGGAAATTTACGAATTTCTTAACATGTCAGTATAGGGCAAAATTTCACATAAACGTCAATTTTGAGAGATATTTTCATCGTAAAGATGTCAGAGTATTTTTGAAATATTATTTAGGACACTGGTATGAATATTAATGACTATGAATTTTCCAATATAAAGATTTCGTAAGTTATTGGAAATTTACGAATTTCTTAACATGTCAGAATAGAGCAAAATTTCACATAAACGTCAATCTTGAGGGATATTTTCAGCGTAAAGATGTCAAACCACTTTCGAAATATTATTTAGGATACTGGCATGAATATCATAGACTATGATTTTTCCAATTAAAAAAATTCGTAAGTTATTTGGAATTTACGATTTACTTAACATGTCAGAATAAGGCAAAATTGATCATAAACTTCCATTTTGAGGATCCTAAATACATTAGACAACTTCAAAATTAAGTTTATGATATTTATTTGAACGTGATTGAATACAAATATTCTACTATGAAATTTTCGTAAATTATTCGTAATGTACGATTTTATCAACATAGCGAAATTGTAAATTTTTCATATAAATATGAATTTTGAGGTTTATTGCATTGGAAATAGTAGCATGAAAACTAAACAACAGAATTGACCCTGATAAAATAAATTAATAAATTAGAATAAGATAATTATATCCAAGTGAACGGTGGATAGCCTATTAGACGGGGATTTCATTCTGTCACTGTATCAAGCTTTGGTCAAATTCATTTCTTTTAACATGATTATAATATGTCTTGCACTAGAAATTTCTGAGAACATAAATATGATGGGGAACTGAGCAGAATCCACCTATGCCAACTAGTTTTTTTCTTTTTTTCCTTCTATCCTTTACGTCCTCATCCACTTCCATTAATATTGTAATTATAGATTTGACTAATTGCTATGATGTCTGTTACTATACATGTAAAAAAAAGTTACTATATAAAGATTCAGATATCTAAATTACCCTTCGTGAGAACACTGTTAATAAATGAAAACTGTTATAGAAATTTGTAAAAGATTTCTTTTTGAAATTATTGTTAGTCATAAAGTGAAAAAGTTCGTTGCTACGGCAGTACCCATTTTATATACATCTAAATGAGTACAGTCCTTAGCGGCTCAGCGAGGATTCTGTGGCTCACCAGGGAATCATCCCATACTGTAACAAAAAAAAAAAAAAAAAAAAAAAAAAAAAAAATCCAAACGAGTACTTATTGAAAGAGCCTATATAAATATGCTTTTTGACGCATAAAAGAATAGCCCTCGTCAGCTCGTTTTCGAGTTATAAATTTTAAAAGTTCGCTTACAATCGGTGCAACCACGCCTGAATCGATAACACCACTCCTTATTGAAATAATGAATGAAATCCAAAACAAGCAGAAATCGAAAGAGCACGGACAAGCGTGTTCTTTGATGCAATAATCAGTTCCCATTTCAGCTTTGAGATACATTTAATCGAGATATGATATCTAAAGATTTGCTAAAATAGAATCTAAAATGGATAAAAGTCATGGTTTTGGCAGGTTTTCACTGGAGTCCTCCCACTCCTTTGTATTTACTACTTTTTTACTCAAACTTAAATATAGATTGCTTGAGAACGGGCTTACGAGGGCTAACAGCATATGCGCCAAAAATCACGTTAGATTATGTCGTCTCGAATGAACGTAATTTAATTAATTTCTGTTTTTACACGATTGGGATGGTTTTGGTTTCATGGTCAGAAGTTACCACATTTTGGTATACAGGAAATTGAATTTTAATGACCATTTAATTGTTAAATTGATTATATTTTAATTTTAATTAATTTATTTTTATTTATGTATTCATTTTGTATTCTTTCATGCATGTATATCCTTTTTATAAAAAGAAACTTATTTAAATGTTTTCTAACACTTTTGTTTTTAGATTTTATTATTCTGGCAACAAGCTCTGCCTGTTTCTTGTGTAATGCAATTCATCCAATCCAAATTTAAGCTAGGACTTTCCGACAATTCTTTTGGAGTGTGGTATCTAACTAGATGGAGTAGACACGAATTTCTGCAGATTCAAAGATCTACCAAATTTTAATTCATTTAGTAACCGACTTTATTTCGACTCACTTTTTTGTAGGGTAATATCGTGTTAAATGTTATGTAATTACAATCAAAGAAAAAGAAAACTGCTCGAAAACAAGTGGTGAAAAAAAAAGTGGTTATTAATAAGTTTATAGAATAAATTTAAATATTCGTGTGAAAAATTTTTTTTTTTTTCTTTATTTTATTCCGATCATATTCCGATATTTATTCTCTTAATTCGTTTAAACTTATTTCTATCCCATTAGTCTGACGCAGGGGTCATACTCCTGGTCTGACGGCAAGCTATTATTAAATTTTTTTCTTAGTGCATAATCTATGCCAGTACAATCTTTGAAGATCCTGAAAAAAAAAAAAAAAAAAATGGAAAGGAAAAAGGAAGAAAGAAAAAATAACTGTTTTCGGAAGTGTTGTTAACTAACCTGCATTATTATTTCTGCAACAAAAAATAACTAAAATTGCCCTGTATTTTCGTTAACTTTCATCAAGTTTTTTTTTTTTTTTTTTTTTTTCCTTCATTTTCGGAGTTGAGAATCAACAAATTTACTACTAACTGAAAAACTCCTTTTTAGAATATTCTATTGTTTGTTATTCGTATGTCGGCTCATATATTTTAAACCCGTAACATTCGATTAAAAACAATATAGATTATTGATAAGAAATCACAATAGTATGACAGTATTGGATATTGTTTATATTTGAAATTGTCCTATAAGTTTAGCACAGATCCTCATGCAACTCCAGTTTTAGATTTTTGCATTATAAATGATATACTAGTTAATATAAAATTTTGATAAATTTATCTGTGTTTGGTAACTTATTTAGAGTTTAAAAATACTTGCCAACATCCTAATTAATATTATAGTGTGTTGTTAATCCCGCCCTTTTTTTTCCATACCAGTTTTTAGAGTAATGTTCTCCATATGCAATTACGAATAAATAAGAAAAATACTCTAAAAAGATACTGGTGTACAGAAGAAGGCGGGGCTAACAATACTACGGAATATTATCCAGTATGATTTAAGCAAGTATGGTTTTGGCGAGTATAGTTTAAGCATACTTCAAATTACGTACCAAGTTCATTTTAGTTATTTAACGATTAAACAAAGAAAAGCATCGAAAATATTCTCAGGTAAAAGCCACACTGGGTGATTCTATGTTACACAGGGTTATTCTATGGTTATGGGACAAAATTGAAGGTTTGGGCGGGGGGGTGGAGGAGGTGCAGCAAATCCTAAGGATTAAACTATATACGAACAAATGACCGTAAGCATAATTTTAACCGTTTGCTCTCGAACGTCGCTTCTCAGGCGACATTGTATTCATTACTTGAACTCGAACGTCACTCGAGAGGCGCCATGACCAATTAATTTACTATATATCTTATATCCACCAATAATGTTCTATAACTGAAAGTGCTATAAAAGGTGAAATACTTCGTTAAGAAAGTGACTCCACCTATATTTTTTTTAAGCGTCTTTGGGCGTTGCTTGTCTTGACCATTGGTAAATGGCCAAGAATGCTCTGCAAAATATCACACAATATAAAATTATAAATCGTAATATTCATATATAATGTTTGTAATTATTAAATATACATCAAATATAGAAATAAAATGTTTATGTTTAAAATTCTTATGTTTTATATTTTGCATTTTTTAAATTAAACCTATTGTCGGGTAGCTCATTACGCTTACTAAAAAAAGGTTCGAATGCAAAAGGTTAGTTGTCCATTACACTTCAGGCCCGCACATTTGGAAAATGCAAAGTGGTCGACATAAAAGAGGCCACTGACAAAAAAGAAAGCGCAGCCTTCGTAAAAGGGATATAAACTTGCATTAAGCTTTTATAGACTTTTATTACACGGCCAGCATAACATAAGGACAGCCAGATGTTATATTAAGCTACATTAGCTAGATTAGATTTAGCTAGATTAACTAAAAGGCGGAAACTACGAACCCTGCTGTTCTTCTGTACTTTTGTGTTGATCTCTTACACAATTTTAATTCTGTTCTCAAGTCACGCCCCTTTAAAAAGCATTTTCTGGTAAAAAAATTATTCCATTAATACCGGAAAAATTAGAAAGTTTTATTTTCCGATCACCAAATATCTGGAATATGGGTTCGAGTTGCAGGTTTACCCGTGCGAAAAAGGCTTCAAGAGCAAACGGTTAAACCTTTAAGAATCGAATGCTTTTTATTCTTTTTCAGCAATAAAATTGAGATAACTTCGCTTGCTGTATAAATTTCAGAATCTTGTGTGTTTCATCATTTCGAAAGTAATACACTATCGTAGTTCATACTGTCCTTGAATTTTCTTAATTTTCTACACCAATATTATTATTTAGAAAAGTTTGATATTAAAAAAGCCTTAAAACTTAAACGGAAATATATTGCAGAAAAATACTGGTGAGACAGTCCTTGAAAAAAGACGTGGCCGTACGAACCATGACAGTGTTCATATTAATTCAATTAATTCAATGAAATACATCGATAAAAAAAACAAAATTATTACAACGTATATTTATTTAAGTAAGTATTAACAAGTAAATATATATATATATATACTTTTTTTTTTTTTTTTTGTAAATGCGACATTTGACAACCCATATCATATTCGAGCCCCTATCTGGATTTTATTGCTAAAATATAACAAAAAACATGGGAGTCTTAAAGGGTTAGAATGAGGTTTGCGGCCATGGGTTCCAATACAATTTGAAATCCTTGTGATATTCTCTATATCACTCCAAGTTTGTCCTATAACGTTAGAATACCCCACATATATATATATATATATATATACATATATATATATATATATATATATATACTCTCTCTCTCTCTCTCTCTCTGTCTCTCCCTGTTGTTTTCTGCTTTTGAAAGAAATATTTAACTAACACCAATAGAATTTCATGGCTACTTCGTTTTTAATTAAGATTTTAGAAATACGTGCTATCAACAAATTTTTTCAACAATCTACTCTCGATATAGCGGGATCAGCTTTTGCTCGAAACTGCTAGTAATAGAACTGTATGCTTGGGTATTAATGATGTTCAGAATACACCGCATGCTTCCGTAATATGTATACCTGTTTGGCGGAGTAATTTAATTAATTGTTCTCATTAATAAATGAATAAGTAAGTCAAACAAAGCTGATTACATAGAAAGCGACGAGTCTTTAATTGACGATAGGGTTGCAAGGTTATTTGCATAAAAGTCGAAATACGACTGCAGCGATCCTATGAGGGAATGTGAGGAATTGCATTCAATAATAGAGCGCATGACTATGCTTCATCGAAGCACCCAATGAATTTTGAGAGTAGGCTGCTAACTAGCTCCTCAAACGTAAATATATCGTGTCATCGTCTCTTACTTATTTCAAATCATTAAAAATTTGTTTTTTATTTAAAATATGGGCATGAGTGGCATGTATTTTTTCTCTTGAATTCTTATTGTAACTTATTTTTTTTATTTTTAGCTATTTTTACTTTGCAAACAATACATTTTTTACTTGTTGTATTGTTTTTTCGTACGCCATATTTCGATTAAGCCTATTTATTTTTCGTATTGCAGTAATTTAAAATGAAATAAAACTTTATAAACACATAATATTTATGTACAGTCGGGGAAAAAAAAAAACGCAACACCCGCTGTAATTTCGTTACTAATTGACGCAGGAACATCTAATAGACATCATTCAACAGGAAATTAAATGCACTTTTTGAATATGTCATCAAATTTTGAATTAGGGGTCATCTACATATTGAAATGAGCACCAACTTTGATTTTTTCAATAGCAACACCCAATTTTGACTTCATTTTCGAATTTCTGAGAGTCTGGCAGTGCGAAAAAGTATACTGTTTATATACTTTATGTTTAGTATTTATAGAGTTATAATGAAAAATGTGTTAGGGGGTTATTTATAAATGTAGAAAAATAAAATTAAGATCCTATAAGATTTAGAGAAAATTTTAATGTTTCACACCGGAAATCTTTCAGGAAAAAAATAATTATAGAAATTAATAAAACGTTGATTTTTTTCCAGTTCCTTAATTATCTTGAATTCAATTTTTTGAGATATGTATATACTTCAGTACTTTTTTAGACAATTTAGGTCTATTTAAATACATTACACTTGCGATTTGTCCATTCAGTTCTCTTTGAAAAAAGAGCAATATTTTTCAAGTAAAAGTGCCTATTATGGCTGTACTGGTCACCAATAAAGCTTAAATTTTCTTTCGTAGGTGTAACATAATATACGAAATGAAAGAATATATATATATATATATATATATATATATATATACAACAACTCATAAACTAAATCTTTTCGGATAAATTATTGTAAGGGTTCATGAAGTAAATATTAAACAATTTTAATCGTACTTATCAGTTTTGGGTCAGTTGAACTCTTTGGAACTGTACGATTCATTTTATAGTTTCTATGAAAATATAATTTCTTAATTAACCCTTTCGCGACTGCTTACAAGCCATTTGAAAATCTGTAACTCTGTCAGTGGGCGTTTCTTTCTTAATTTGTGTGTTACATACTTCTTAAGTGTGTACCCAGTGTTCATATTTTTGCAATAAAATATACTATGAATAGAAATAGTATATTGATTAGAAAGAATATAATTATAATGTATATCCATTTGTAATATAATTGTGAATACAGAAAATTTGTTCTGAAATATTTTATTTTGAGAGTATAATGCCCGTAGGCTGGTCTTACTGTCACAAAGACAAATCCTGCAGTCGCAAAAGTGTTAAAATATATTTATAAAAGTTAAAGTATGTTTTTAAAAATGTATAGAGTTAAAATATATTAATAAAATTTTAAACACTAAAGTGTCCTTAAAATAATAATCGTCCCCCTACAAAATAAATAAATAAGTAAATAAATAAAATAAAATAAAGGAATATATGAAGCAAATGATTAAACCTTTTTTAACTATGACGGTAGTTAAGAAACGATTTTACAAGTCTGTCTTGCATTCTAATTCCATTCGTTTTTTATATTTGACAATTTCACATTAAAACTATTTTTCTATTTAAAACAGTAAACCCCGCCTATTTAGTTAATTTTTTTTCTTCTAGTGTTTGTTTAAAAGATTCAAAATTTATCACCAATTAATCGATGAAGTGCCTATTTTTGTCAAGATAAAATAAGGGGTTTAACACGAATACTCAATGTCACATTAACTTTTCTGTTGTGTATTGTTTTGTTTTGAAGAACGATGAAGGCGGGGCTTGTCTTCTTTAGAAAACAGGAATTCTTGATGCTAACACTAATGTCTAAAAATCATCATTTTTGTTTCATTTCTTTGCTTTTGACGTCGTTGTTATGTAATTTGACCCGTAAATAAAAAATAAAAATATTTTGTTTAATTTTCTTTGTTATTTTTTAAGATTTGATTCGTTATATCATGCAAAGTTTATAAGAGACGGCCCCCTAAACCACTTCAAAAGAAAGATTTATTTATATCTCGAAAACTAATAACTGGAATGAGCTGCAAATTTGCACACCCATATTTTTTAGCATTACGATTCATTTTATGTAAAAATTAATATAGGTCATAATTCATAATTTTTATGAATATGAATTTATTAATATTTTTCAGAATTAAAAATATTTTTCAGAATCAAATGTAATGATGGATTATGTTTGGGTTTCTTCACTGTATCTCGTGAAAAAAAAAATTATATCGATCAAGTTATTTTTTGTGAAGATATTAATAAAAGTTTGAAATATGAATTTAACATTAGCACCTTCAAACTTCGAACGCTTATAACTCTGTGAAAAAATAAGTAAAATATGCAACCAATATACTTTTTCGCGTTGTCGCGATCCCAAGAATCCAAATATAAAATAAAAATAGGGGGTTACCATTGAAAAAATCAAAGTTGGTGTGCGTTTTAATATGTAAACGACCCCCAAATCAAATTTTCTGTTCATTTTCTGAAACTACTCACAATTCCCCGTCGAATGATACCTATTACATTTTTCTACATCGATTAGCAACGAAGTTACGTTGAGTGTTGCGTTTTTTTTTTCCCCGACTGTACCTATTTTAAAAATGCATTATAAAGTACGTACTTTTATTTTGTTTAACTTTTAAATTACATATAATCTATGAAATAAAATCACATTTTAATGTAAAATTTTCCTATGCATAATATTTGGTACATGTATTTCCCTTTTGAAATAACTTTAAATTTGATAAATATTACATACGTAAGTCAAAAAAGTAATCTTTGACAGAAAGAATATAGAGTGGAAATTATATATTATTTTTATGATATAATGTTTATTTATTAATATTGTATTGTTTCTATTTTTAATTCCATGATAACTGTGATATTGAGGCTTGGATATGTCACAAGGCATTTTTTGTATCAGATTAATTTGAAACAACTCTACCATCATGAAGAATAATCTGATAATCTAGCTGGTAGAATTTTATATGACATATGTTACAGATTTTATGCCTGTAAAATCATTACGTATCGGATCTAAAATTCAGCAGTTTATAATGAATTAGATCTTATAAAATTAATACTCCCACCCTTTTACATGTATTCTGCATTTTTAAATTACATAATTGTGAGAAAAGAAAGGTTTAAATGTTATACAATTTTTTTTTTTTTTAGTTTTCACAGCATTTAGGCATTTATTTTCATAATTGATATACATTGTTAAAAAATTATTTGAATTTAAAATGCTTCTATGTATTTAATAAATATCAATGTATGCATTCAGTAGCGATAAAAGTCCTTACTTTAGTACTGAGGATATCCATAGGACATATACTTTAATCATTCGGGTATCCGGAGACCTGAGAGTGTCCTGGAGAAAAAGGTAATGGAAACAGTCATAACCCAGAAAAACCTATCTCTTTTTACTTTCCGAACACTATAGTGAGGAAAGTATTGTAATCATGTCAAAAATCCGAATTCGAGATTTTGATGTTTCTATACGTTTCGAGGTCCAACGAGTCCGTTTTCACTATTTTTACGATGATATATGTATGTGTGTGTGTATGTATGTGTGTATGTCTGTGTGTATGTATGTGTGTATGTATGTGTGTATGTATGTGTGTATGTCTGTGAGTGAACACGCTAGCGTCTAAACGCTTTGTTCGAATAAGCTGAAAGTTGGTACGTATATTGTAAGTCACCATAGTACGAACCCTATAGATTTTGGTGAATCTAGCACTTATAGTTTTTTTACAGGGATACAAAGAAAAATTCTTTATCATTATGGCCAAGGGACCAAAATCTTAAAAGTGCGATAGCATCTAAACGCCTTATTCAATTGAGCAAAAACTTTATACACATATTATAGGTCACAGATACTCAATCTGTATAGATTTTGGAGAATCTAGCACTTATAGTTTTTTTACAGGGACACAAAGAACAATTCTTTGCCAAATTTTTAAAAGTGTGATAGCGTCTAAACGCCTTATTAATCTCAGCAAAGAATTTGTACACATGTTATAGGTCACATTTGAACCAACTGTATAGATTTTGGTGAATCTAGCACTTACAGTTTTTTTAAAGGGACACAAAGAAAAATTCTTTATCTTTATGGCCTATGAGACCAGCGATAGCATCTAAACGCCTTATTCAGTTGAGCTGAAAATTTGTATGAATATTATAAATCACTGTTGCACTAACTATAAGCATTTTGGTGAATCTAGCATTTATAGATTTTTACAGGGACACAACGAAAAATTCTTTATCATTATGATCTAAGGGTTCAAAGTTCAGTAGCGTTAAATAAAACCTCGTGTGATATATGGAGAAAAATACTCAAACACTCTGTTATGGTTTTCTCTTTTTTGTTTGTTTAGCAACTCCTCTTTCTTTATTTTATCAACAAAACTGTTAGTTACTCAATGTTCGGAAAGTCGAGTGGAGTCACTCCAGATTTTTCTTTGTGCATTTCATGTTTTCTTCATAAAAAAGCAGACGACTTAGAAGGAACCTGCACGTTCTCTTATTATCCAGTCACCGATATCTAGATAGACCTTATATAGGTAGACCAGCCCTCCCTCTCATTATCTGACCGCAACACGAACGGGCTTCCCCAGCAAAATTGTCGTTTATAAGGATCTGAAAAAAGAGTGAAGAATGACCACTGTGTTCTTTTTCTGTAGAAACAAATTTTAGATTTTTTAATATTTTTATTGTAAGCGTACTTTTCACTCTAGCATTTAGATTTACATATGGTTGGAAAGCTAAAATCTCATAGATTAATTATATGAAGAAAAATATGATAAATCATTTCGCAAGCGAAAAAATTGCTTTTGAATCGTTACTTCCTACTACATACAAATGAAAAAATAAATAAATAAATAAATAAGCTTTCTTACAGATTTCAGAGCAGTATCCCCTAGGTTCGGTTCACGTGACTTCCGAAGTTCAGAACAAAGGTTGAAGGTATCAAATTATACCCTCATGTTGAAGACATTCGCTAAAATGGTCTGTCCTATTGGTGGGACAGTCTAGTATATAAGACTATGGATATCTGTAAACAGAACTCAAACTATCAAGTGATATGAATTATTCTGATTTTTTTTTTTTTTTTTTTTTTTTTTTTTGCTTCTGTATTATTCATTCAGCGTTTTGTTTTCGAGGTCTAATTTTAATATGTAAAAGCGTTTCAGCTCTATTCTTTCCTTTTTTTCTTATTTTTTTTCTTAATTAAAAAAAAAGTATGTCAAAATATAAGAAGAGGTTTATACATATTTGTCGTGTGTATTATTATTAAGCAAATTATCAAGAGTTTCTTCCAGAAAGAAAAATAAGATGCTAAGAGAACAAATTTGGCACCGTCATGCTGGACATGTACGTCTTTAAAATGTAAGCTTATTTTAACTATTTTTCACTATCACCATACGTTGAATACTATTCTGAATTGTTTTTCTATATTTTCTTTATACTACGTAATACTGTCGAAACACAAAATTATTAGATAGTAGTTTTTTTTTTTTTTTTAGTTAATGAGAACGATCTCATATTAAACAAATAAGAAACAATTTGATTATTGTTCTAGATAAATTATAGAATAATCATTAATTTATAAATACAATGGCTTACATTTCGTGTCCCGCTAATAAGAAATAAAAAGTATATGATAATGTAAAATATTACAATGAACATAGCTAATGTAGTTATTTAATAAAACTAATAAGCTAATATTATAAATGTTTTTAAATCATGTATTTAAAATTGAATCTAAGAACCTAAATGAATTAAATGATCATTAATAACTGTGTTTTATGCTGATTCCCGGATTGGTAAGATCCAACAGCGCCATAAATACCGCTGTCGTAGAATTTTGTAACGTAGAATTTTGTAATTTTTGTAACGTAGAATTTTGCGAATCCAATATGGCGCGCCATATTGGATTCGCCATCTTGTTTTTGAGTTTGCCTTTGAAGTTTTCAAAAAACCAATGTCAGATTCGGATTCAGCGACCTCGAAAACATATATATACATCACAATTTCACTTGTTTTCTTTAATTTCGACTTTTGGCCAGCTTTTTTGAAATTCCGACCACTGTGTGGCGGATCAAAAATCAAAAAATTGATAGATGAAGAATAATTTTTACATTTAAGGGTTTTTGAGGGCGCTAAATTCAAATTTGATATCAGTTTTTATAAAAAAAGTGATCTTGCACTCAAAAACAAGATGGCGGATCCAATATGGCAGACCAAAGTCCAAAAAATTAAAAAATTAAATTAAAAAGTAAAAATTAAATTAAAAAGTTAAAACGCTTTTACACATACAGGGGCAGGCGGGGGCACCCAATTCTTTAACGGCTGAATAAAATGGACATCCCTTAACACTCTCCACTTTGAATCAATGCGAGATCTTGCGAGATAAAAAAGTTTCCATACTTTGAAACTTTTGGTTATGTTATAATTGAGGTTAACTTCAAAAAGCCGCTCAGGAGATCACTATCTACTAACCTCCACAATTGTCGGCCATATTTTGTTCAATGTTGTTGTTGCGAAATTTTCCGAGAAACACTATTTGTTTAACTGTTAAAATGCATTAACAATTAAAAAGAAAAAATTGTCACGTTTTCCGCCAGCCTACACTTAGAAATATGTAGATAGAATAAATTTTCCACCTCACAGTTTCATTCAGTGGCTCCCTCTCAAGGTATTTCCGCGGTACTTACGTCTAAAAACGCGCCTAAATTTTTCGACTTTTGGCCAGATTTTTTGAAATTCCGAACACTGTGAGATGATATATTGCTTTTTCAAAATCAGTAAGTTAAACAAATATCAGAAAATTGTATGCGCATATTTTGATCGTAAATTAGTGTTTCATACATTGAAAAACAATAGCAATTAGGATTAAAAATAAACCCATTAAGAAAAACAATTTCTGAATTTTTTTTTTCTATTAAGTTACATTGTTTAAACGTTATTATTAAAAATAAATAAATAAATAAATAAATAAGTAACTGTCGCCTACTAAAGCATAAATTAGACTTTTGCTTTAATGACTGTGTTTTATGTTTATTCTCGGTTTGGTAAGATACAACAGCGTCAAAATTACTGTTGTTGGATATTTTTGTAACTAAATTTTGTTTTACGGAATCCTAATCACTGTTACCTGATTTGACTTATTTTTTATTAAATAGTCACCAGTAATTTAAAAAAAATATATTTAATATATGTAACAGACTATTAATCTTCTAAGTGATTGGGTAAATGTTATGATTAAAAATGATTAGCGTTCACTAAATAAAAAATCCGCCGGATCTGGCAACACTGATTCCTAATTCCCATATCATCATTAATTTCCGTATCAAGTTTGGTGCCATTTCGGTTGTGTGATCGAGCTATAGGTGGCTCTAAATAGTGTCAGTTAAAATAATAATAATAATAATGAATACATAAATCCTATATAAGATGTAAAAAAGGAAACTTTAAAAATAATTTAATATCATTCTTTTCTTTTTTTTCTTTTTTTTTTTTTTTTAAATAAGTGATTCATTTATTTTTACTAAATTCTATTTCTCACGAAGCTTTTATTTTTAGCTAGCAGGCTACGCCCGCTTCGCTGGTCACTATTTTAAATGAATCACAATAATTAATGAATTCTCAAAATTGCATTAATTTTTATCATGTGATAAAAAAAGAAAAAACAAATTCTGATCGGGAAAAATGTCGCACCGGGTCCCCACTGCCTTCGGCAGCGTAGACCCGTTCGCTGCGTGCACGTATTCCTACCACCCTTATGATTTCTCAAAATTCCATGTTATTACTCATAAACATTCATTCTTAAGAAAAGGAATTAAAGAAAAATATCATTTAGCATCGGATAAAAACTCGCACCTGGAAACCACTGCCTTCGGCATCGCAGACCCATGCGCGCTGTGCGCGCACGTGTGAGGATATACGTGCGCTGTGCACGCATATTCTTTCCCAACTCAAACTTTTATTATTAAGAAAAAAAATATATATATTTTATCATCGGGTAAAAACTCGCACCGGGTCCCATGCGCGCTGCGCGCGCACTTGTTTAGATTTACATGCGGTGCGCGCACACATTCTTTCTGAAATCAGACTTTTATTCTTAAGAAAAGAAAATTTTAAAAATCATTTATCAGCAGGTAAAAAGTCGGACCGGGTCCCCACTGCCTTCGCCAGCGCAGTCTCGTTCGCGCTGCGCGCACCTATTCCATCCCCACCCTTCCAGCCCCTCCTAATTAACCTACATATACCAATTTTGAACGGTCTAACTCAATTAGCTGAGATGCAAAAGAAAACCTAATCAGGACACCTTAAAATTGTAAATCAGGTGAAATCTCGAATTCCACTTTCGATAATATAAAAGAACTTTAAAATATCTTTCGAATGATGTATTCGAAATAAATTAATCATAATTAGAATTTGAAATATTGAAATTAAAAATATTACAGAGCCATCTGGCGGTAGAAATTTCTGTAATCTATTGTTCCATTCCAGATCAAGAAAGCTTTCAAATGATGTATGACTTATGAAATTATTTTAATTAGTAGGGGAGATACAAAAGAAAGCCTAATCAAGACACCTCAAAACGTGCAAATCGGGTGAAATCTCGAATTCCACTTTCGATAATATAAAACTACTTTAAAATATCTTTCGAATGTAGTATTAATTATAATTTAATCATAATTAGAATTTGCAATATTGAAACTTTAAAATTTTACAGCGCCATCTGGCGGTAGAAATTTCTGTAATCTACTGTTCGATTTCAAATCATCAAAGCTTTCAAATGATGTATTACTTATGAAATTATTTTAATTAGTAACTGAGATACAAAAGAAAACCGATTCAGGAGACCTCAAAACGTGTAAATCACGTGAAATCTCGAATTCCATTACTTACGGTAGTCGGTTAATGTAAGGTGACAAAAATTTGTGGCGTCTACTCTTGAAATTCAATTCAAAAAAGTTTCAAAATGACATATTACTTTTGAAATTATGCTAATTAGAAGCTGAGATGCAAAAATATATAAACACTATTATAAAACGACTTATGTCTGACTTTTTCGTGGTTTTCTCCGAAACTCGCGTAATTCCGGGCTAAATACTGTTAAAAATCAATAGTATGAAATGTGAAAGGAGTATCAGAATGCGAAACTCTGGAAAATATAAAAGAATAAAGGCTTCTGGGTTTTCCGTTGTTTTCTCCGAAACAACCGTTCCTTTTCTACGTTTTTGCCCTTCCCCCCCCCCCCTTTCGTCCCTTCTAATAATTTTGCACTTGAAAATATTCGCAATCGATGTATCTTTCCTTAGAACCTAATCCTAATAATACCAACTTCAAACGCTGTAACTCTTTTTTTTCCCCCTTCGCCCCCCCCTCCCCCTCAAGCCCTTCCTAATAATTCTACACTTTCAAAAATATTCAGAATCGAATTATCGGGCGTTAAAACCAAATATTACGAAATTTCAACGGCATATCTCAATTTAAAATATATACTGCAAAATATAAAACAAAATTTAATCTAATTTTTTTGTTTATCCGGATATTTTAATGAAAATTGAACAGTAGCTTTATAATATTCTGTCTAAGCCGAATATTAATTCAAATGTAACGTAAATGAAAATTTGAAAATGTTTGAAAATTGCAATTTTTATCCCAACTGTAAAACACGTGACATCTTGATCGATAACTATCATTTCCTTTTTCATGGCAGACGGTCGTCTGGCATTTGAAATGATGTTGCCACAAAAAATTCATACTTTAGTTAATTTTAAAAAATCTAATTGTTGTACTGATAAGCCGCTTGCACCCTTAAATTCAGAAAAAATTCCCCTTTCATTTAGTACCGAAATCATAACGATCGGACAAATATTTCTAATTTATTTTCCAGATTTTCTAATTTTAACTCTGTTAAAATATCTTTTTTTATGCAATGGCGGTGAATTCTCAGTCATTGAGATCGCTTTTAGTTTAGACATTTTAATTAATGTCTCCACAACGAATTAAAATTTTAAAATTCTGTTTTCAGGAGGAACTCGGAAAGGCTCCAGAGCATGAGTATGTCAATTCTTGTACTTCTGCGTTCAGTAGGAGCTGAACGTATAAAAGAACAGACGGACAGACAGACAGACAGACAGATAGACAAACCTTTTCTTTTATTATTATAGATAGATTAGATGACTTATACTACTGATTCTTTATTTTAAAAAGAAGAAAAAGAAGGTATATAATAAAGTAAAAATAAAAATAACCTTAAAGTAGGAAAAAAAAAAAAAAAAGAAAAGTTATATTACTCTTACAAAATAAACTATAAACTAAGTTAAACAAATATTACAAAACTGAATACGTATATCTTAATCTTAAATGAGTGTTTCATACATTGAAAAACGATAGCGATTAGGATGAAAAATAAACCCTTTAAGAAAAAACAATTTCTGATTTTTTTTTTTTTTTTTCCCTGTTAAGTTACATTTTTCAAACGTTATTATTTAAAAAAAAAAAAAAAAAAAAAAAGCATACCGCTAACGTCAACAACAAACAGAAAATGGAAATTATGCTGAAAATTTGACATGATTCCAAAGTTTTTTTTTTTTTTAACCATTTTATTTATTTTTATTTTACGGAAAACAGTATGTATCAGCAATTATTTACTTCTTATTTGTTGATTTATCTTTTAAACTGTTTTCTAACAGTGCATGATTATTTTAAAAGGATCTGTTTTCAGGTTATTGAAGAATCGTAAAAAGTACTCAAATTAAAAAAAAAAATGTGTGAGATAATAATATATTCTTGAAATAAAATATTGTCAGAGTTAGTTTTGGTATTAATTTTGAAATCTGCGTGATACGCTTCCTCATTCTCGTACTTAATACATATATATATATTAATATTTTTAGCTAAATAATCATTTGAATAAATAAAATTACAGTAAAACAAACCCTAATATGAATATTTCAGAAGAAAGTAAAACGAACCAGATGTTATAGTTACATGATAGTGCAATTTAACCAAAAGACATCACACTAGGTTGCTAACTTATCACATTTTAAATACCACTATTTTTGTGGAAAATTTTTGTGTTATTTAAAATCTAAAAGTCTTCTACTAAATACGACAAGGAAAAATCATACCTGCCAACCGTCTCATTATGAATCGTAACATTTTTAGTACCCGTCTTTTTTCTCACACCAGTCCTTTTTTAAGAGTAATTTTATTCTTATTTAATCCTAACTACATTTGGGGAAATTTTCTTTAAAGTGTTGTCGAAAAATGGGCGTGTTTTTAAGAGAAGTAACAATGTTACGTTTATTAATGAGATTGGTTGATAAGTAAGGGAAAAATGCATGTCTATTTAAATAGAAGAATTTGATTTTCAAATGCTATTTTTCACAGATAAAAGATACTGAATGATTAATGGGGCATGAATACCAAGGAAAAACATAGAAGTTTAAAAAAAAAAAAAAAAAAAAAAAAAAAAAAACAAGTGTTTAAGATAACTTTCATTAGTTACACGTAAATAGGCATGTTAATTCCTGCCAAACATGTTATAAAGTGACACTGGTAATTTATTGTACAGCAACAGAAATCCGTTTTTTACGTTCACGCAAATCTGTAAGTAATAGTGGTAAATAAACCTAATAAACTAGAATATTGTTTTATATATATAATAGCGATAGGGAAAAGGGCAAGTACTAACGAATGGAATACTACAGAATATCGTTTCGTAGAGTTCGTACATACCCACCCTTTTGTAAGGATTTTCTACTACAATTATTGTCTAAGAAAATTTTGCTTTAATTTGTAATACTTATTTTATGAAAATAATTGCTATGAAATTTTACTGTAACGAAAATCTGTTCGAATCCTGTTTAATCATACTTGCCAGCATCCTAATTAATATTCCGTAGTGTTGTTAGTCCCGCCCATTTTTTCACACTAATAAATTTTTAGAGTAATATTCTCGAAATTCAATTACGATTAAATAAGAAGATAAATACTCTAAAAAGATACTGGTGTGAAAAAGTAGGCGAGGCTAACAATACTATCAGGGAGGGAACACGGGCGCAGAATTCATACCGGAATCCGTTTAAGAAATTTCTCTACTTATAATATCATTGATTTAACAAGTAGAAAATTTTGTTACATCGATAGTGGTATGAATTCTGCGCCCAAGTTCCATCCCTGTACTATGGAATATTACACTGCATAAAAAAAGTAGCTGGACGCTTCTTTACAAATTTTTAAAACCCTGTCTTTGTTTAATAGGAAATGTCAATTAAAATTATTTAACATAGTTATACTTATCAATCTTCATATTTTTGAGAGACAAAAAAAAATATTCAATTATTTATAGTTTTAATGTAGGAAAATGCAGAAAAGAGAAAAGATATACATTTGCACAATATATATATTTTTTTTAAGTAGACGGACACTGGTCAAAAACTGCAATTATCTAAGTGAGTGTTTTTTGCGGAATACAAGTTTTGCATGTACATGTACATTTGTCATTTTGCTAATTGCTAACGTGCTTGACAAGATGGTTTTATGTAATTAAATTTCTTGGAGATGAATGCGCCATGCCACGAGGAATTCCTCTAACTGATTACCAGAAAGGACAGATTATAGCGCTGAAAAATGTTAATAAAAGAGTCGGAGAAATTAGTAGGCTACATCTAATAAGCAAAAGTAGCATCAGCGCTTTTCTACGTGCATCTGAAGCATATGGCGGAAAGAAAAAGAGTGGCCGGCCAAAGAAACTTTCGCTTCGAGACTAAAGAAAAATTTTTACTGAGCTGAAAAAAACTGAAGCATCAATTCCCAGAATTCGAATAAGCACAGGAATTACTAACGTAACTTCTCAGACAATTTATAACTACATTAAGCACTCAGAGCTCTTTCAATATAAGAAGAGAAAACATCCATGCTGTGAGGATCACTACGTGACAGAACGCCGACAGTGGGCTCAAAACCATAAGTCTTGGACTACAGAATGGATATTTGTAGTTTTTTCAGATGAGAAAAAAATTAATTTAGACGGCCCAGATGGACATCAATATTATTGGCACAATTTGGAGAAAGAAGACGAAGTGTACTCTACTCGGCAAATTGGTGGTGGTGGCGTGATGATATGGCTAACTGTTGGCTATGGTGAAAGGACAAATTTAGTGTTCCTAAGTAAGAAGCAGACTCAGAAAGGTTATATTGAAACACTAAGCAGTAAGATTTTGCCATTTGCGTGTGATCTTGGAGGAGAAAACTGGATTTTCCAACAAGGTGGAGCGCTAATACACACCGCTAACAAAGTTAAAAAATGGTTTCATGAGAACAACTTCAATGTTTTACCCTGGCCAGCCAAGAGTCCGGATATGAATCCTGTAGAAAACATTTGGGCTATACTTGTTCATAAAATTTATGAGGGGGGACGACAGTATGAATCAATTCACCAGCTCAAAGAAGCTCTTATAAACATTTGGGAAATTTTCTGTCAAAAAAAGATTTAGAATCTCATTGATTCGATGCCTAACAGAGTATACGAACCCCTTACTAAAAACGTTTTATTTTAGAGATACAAGATGTGTCCGTCTACTTTTTTAAAGAAAAATTGCAGTTTGAATAAGCCCCATTTTTGTTTTCTGAATTTTTCCACTACATAATTCAAAAGGTTTGAATCTATATCCAAAAAAAATAATGTATGATGTCTCAAGAATATAATCATATTAGAAAAATGAACCTCATATATCTAATTAAAGAAATAAACGGCTTTAAAGTATTACAAGTAAGAGTCCGTCTACTTTTTTTATGCAGTGTAATTATAGTCCAAGCGGCGGCTGCAAAAAATTGACTTGAGAAGGTATGAAGCTAATTTTTTTTCTATAGATAGAATTCATTGTTACAGTGAAAATCTGATAGGGTTGCCTGGTCAAAGCCGTCAAGTTTAAGAGAAACAACCTCACTTCCGGTCACAATTTAAACGATTTTCGAACCCCAAAAGGTATGAAGATGAAACCGGTGCTAAAATGTAGAGATTAATATGCTCTTTAAAATGGCATAGGGTTGCCTGGTCAAAACCGTCAAGTTTCAGAGGTTGCCTCGATAATAGGGGTCAAATTTAAACGATTTTCGAACCCCAAAAGGTATGAAGATGAAACCGGTGCTAAAATGTAGAGATTAATATGCTCTTTAAAATGGCATAGGGTTGCCTGGTCAAAGCCGTCAAGTTTCAGAGGTTGCCACGAAAATAGGGGACGTATTTTACGATTTATTTACCCAAGTAAAAAATGATTTACCCAAATGTAAAGATAAAACCGGTGCAAAAATGTAGAGAATAATATGCTCTTTAAAATGGCATAGGGTTGCCTGGTCAAAACCGTCAAGTTTCAGAGGTTGCCTCGATAATAGGGGTCAAATTTAAACGATTTTCGAACCCCATAAGTATGAAAATGAAACCGGTGCTAAAATGTAGAGATTAATATGCTCTTTAAAATGGCGTAGAGTTGCCTGGTCAAAGCCGTCAAGTTTCAGAGGTTGCCACGAAAATAGGGGACGTATTTTACGATTTATTTACCCAAGTAAAAGATGATTTACACAAATGTAAAGATGAAACCGGTGCTAAAATGTAGAGAATAATACGGTCTTTAAAATGGCATAGGGTTGCCTGGTCAAAACTGCCAAGAAAAGAGGTTGCCACGAAAAGTGTGTGCGTGTGTGTGTGGTGAGGGCGAATTTTAGCGGTCTTTTTACCCTAACATATTTAAAAATGAAACCGTTTATAAAATATAGAGAATAATATTCCCTTTAGAGTATCATAGGGTTGCCAGGTAAAAATCTCGAGAAATAGTGGTTGTCTCGAAAAAAAAAAAAAAAAAAAAAAAAAAAAAGCTAATTTTGAAGGGTTTTTTATACAATGTGAAGAAAAAATATAAAAAGTATTTAAAAAAATTAATAAATAAATAAATAAGCTGTAATGAAACTGTTCTAAAATTTCCCATAAAAACAACGAATTAATAGTAAAAATTAAAAATGAAGCATGCGATACAGATAAGAAAATACGCCCGCAAAGGTTAACAGAAATGAAGATAATAATGCCCAAGAAACTCATAATAAAAAATTCTGTTAGTATACACAATAAATAATTAAATAAAATGAAAAAAAAAAACCTCTTTTATCAGATTTGGAGCAAGATTTACAAATTTCAATTTCATAAATTAATTCATGGTTATTAAGAAACGTGAAAAATTTATCAATTTTTAAAAAATGTTTTTCGCTTTATTTGTACCCATAATTAATTTTCAGAAGGCATTATTGATTATTTTTAATTAGATATAAAAAAAATTAATTGAGAAAATTTTCTAAAATTGACAAATTTTTAATATAACAAAATCGGCACAAACCAAAATATTCGTATAAAATTCTACAAAGCAGCCGCATACATTTCTTCAGGGAATTTATCTTCTCAATACTTTGACACAATTTGAATATTTTAAGTATTGAAAAATGGGGAAAAAACGAGCTCGTGAGCTGAAATTAGTTTTATACAGATTAGAAAAAGAATGGTCACGCACAATAATTTAATTTTCTTTATGCTTTAAAATCTCTTATATCATTAAACAAATAAAATAAACGAATACTGGAATTCGCTTCCTTTTCTAAGCTGTCCGCTCTACCTTGACAGGTTTGAAGCACAATCGTAAGCAAATTGAAAAGTGTTGTATATTCTACATTTAGCTCGCAATTTCATCTTTTAAATATTAATCATTTCGTATTTAACCTTTTTTAAACAGTCTTCATGTGTGTTTCACTTTGTGTTAAACACCTTTAATATCCGTTAGCTTTTTGGAGACTGACCGCTATTTCTTTACGAATTTTACCTGGCAAACATATGCCATTTTAAAATAACTCCTACGCTGTACATTCTGGAACCAGCTACACCTTTCAAATATTCATATAATTTCATCCTTATTCATTTTCTTTGTTAATGCTATTCGTATTTTTTTACACTTCGTTAAGAAATCTTCAAAACTCGCCTATTTTTTTGTGGTTGACTGCTTTCCTTGACAGATTTGACCTATTTTCGAGGCAACCTCCGGGTCTTGACGGTTTTGACCAGGCAACCTTATGCCATTTTAAAGAACATATTAATCTCTATATTTTAGCACCGGTTTCATCTTTACAGTTGGGTAAATCACTTTTTACTTGGGTAAATAAATCGTAAAATACTTCCCCTATTTACTTGGCAACCTCTGTTTCTTGACGGCTTTGACCAGACAACCCTATGCCATTTTAGAGAGCATATTAATACCTACATTTTAGCACCGATTTCATCTTTACACTTGTGGGGTTCGAAAATCGTTTAAATTTGACCCCTATTATCGAGGCAACCTCTGAAACTTGACGGTTTTGACCAGGCAACCCTATGCCATTTTAAAGAGCATATTATTCTCTACATTTTTGCACCGGTTTCATCTTTACATTTGGGTAAATCATTTTTTACTTGGGTAAATAAATCGTAAAATACGTCCCCTATTTTCGTGGCAACCTCTGAAACTTGACGGCTTTGACCAGGCAACCCTATGCCATTTTAAAGAGCATATTAATCTCTACATTTTAGCACCGGTTTCATCTTCATACCTTTTGGGGTTCGAAAATCGTTTAAATTTGACCCCTATTATCGAGGCAACCTCTGAAACTTGACGGTTTTGACCAGGCAACCCTATGCCATTTTAAAGAGCATATTAATCTCTACATTTTAGCACCGGTTTCATCTTCATACCTTTTGGGGTTCGAAAATTGTTTAAATTGTGACCGGAAGTGAGGTTGTTTCTCTTAAACTTGACGGCTTTGACCAGGCAACCCTATCAGATTTTCATTGTAACAATGAATTCTATCTATAGAAAAAAAATTAGCTGCATACCTTCTCAAGTCAATTTTTTGCAGCCGCCGCTTGGACTATTAGTATGTGCGTTTCATGTTTTTTTCATGAAAAAGCAGACGACTTAGAATGAACCTGCACGATCTCTTATTCCCCCCCCCGTCACCGATGTTTAGTTAGACCTTATATAGTTAGACCAGCCCTCCCCCTCATTATCTGACCCATAGACCTTATACAGATAGACCACGCATCCCCCTCATTATCTGTCCGCGAGATGAGCTAGCTTCCCCAGCTGAAATATCACTTGATGCGGACCTGGAGAGAGACACGAGAATGAATATTATGTGATTTTTCCTTAGGAAAGAAAGTAGTTTTGAGTTTATTTAATTTCTGTACTGTTCACATACTTTTCATTTAAGCCTTTAGATTTACGCATCGTTCGAAAGCTAAAATGTCATAGATTAATTATAAAAAGTTTCTTTTGTGAAAAACCATTTTGAAAGGGAGAATGTCTTGTTTGATTCTTATAAAAATAAGTGCTTTCTTATAGAAGAATCTCCCTCAAGTCTATGTCACGTGACATACGGGGCTGACCGCAAAGGATGAAGGTATCAGATTACACCCTCATGTTGAAGACATTCACTATAATGGGAAGTCCTATTGGTGGCGTACTACCTATATAAGGTCTATGATCTGACCTCAACATGAACGACTTTCCCCAGCAAAATTGTCATGTGATAAGGACTTGAAGAAAGAGTGAAGAATGACCACTGTGTTATTTTTCCGTTGAAACGAATTTTAGGTTTTTTAATATTTTTATTGTAAGCGTACTCTTTACTTTAGCATTTAGATTTACGCATGGTTGGAAAGCTAAAATCTCATAGATTAATTATATGTAAAAAAAAAAAAAAAAAGATAAATCATTTCGCAAGCGAAAAAATTGCTTTTGAATTCTTACTTCCTACTACATACAAATGAAAGAAAGTGAGAAAGTGAGATTTCTTACAGATTTCAGAGGAATCTCCCCTAGGTCCGGTTTAGTTGACTTCCAATGTTCAGAACAAAAGTTGTAGGTATCAGATTACACCCTCATGTTGAAGACATTCGCTATAATGGTCAGTCCTATTGGTAGGCCAGTCTAGTATATAAGGTCTATGAATGTCTATAAATAGAACTCAAACTATCGCGTGATATGAACTATTCTGATTTTTTTTTTTTTTCTTCTGTATTATTCATGCAGCGTTTTGTTTTTGAGGCGTAATTTTAATATGTAAAAGCGTTTCAGCTCCATTCTTTCCTCTTTTAAAATTTCTTTATTAATAATAATAAAAAAAAAAAAAATGTCAAAATATAAGAAGAGGCTTATATATTGTGTTGTTCGGAAAGTAATTTCGTTTTTTCCTTCGAAAATGAAAGACGATTTTCTTATATTGTATAAATATTTTAATGAATTATATATTCTCCACTTTGATCGGTTTCTTAGCGATCTCACGAGTTGTTATTTGGCACTTTTTCATAAACCAATACTTTATTTTGGCTTCATTAGCACAAACTGGTTTTCTAGAACGTTATGCATCTTCAACTCAAAATTGCGAGAACAAAATTTGGTAAACCAGTTTTGACAATAGCGTTCTTTAAATAAATTTTCTGTGCACACATCGTATACTTTTTTCCCTTGTTTGAATAGTATTTTCGCATTTTTGATAGCAAAAACAAAACATGCCGAAAATGTCGCTTCTGATTTTCTTTATTTGATAGGGCACCAATCAAAAACTATTGAGCAGAATAAAACGACCTTTTTCACAAGCAAGCCTTGCTGCATCAGCTGTCACAATATGTAATGGCAATGCAACTTAAATGTGAAGAAGGTGTGAAAAAAATACAATTAAGTCCTCTGCTGAGAAAAACGAAATGACTTTCCGAACAACCCAATACATTTATCGTGTGTACTACTATTAATCAAATTATCAAGAGTTTCTTCCAGAAAGAAAAATAAGATGCTAAAGAAAGCAAATTAAGTACCGTCATGGGGACACGTACGTCTTTAAATTATAAGCTTATTTCAATTATGTTTCACTATCTCCATATATTAAATTCTATTCTGAATTTTTTTTTTATATTTTGTTTAACTTGCTTAATGCTGCCGAAGCATGAAATAACTAGATAGTAGTTTTCTTTTCTTCATTTTATTTTTTATTAGTTAATGAGAACGATCTCATATTAAACAAATAAGAAACAATTTGATTATTGTTCCAAATAAATTATAGGATAATCATTAATTTATAAATACAATGACTTATTTCTTTTGTTTTGAATTTGTTCGTAAATTCTGGTGGCAGGTGCAGGTTTTTTCAAATGACCGAAATTTCTTTGCTCTTGAAAGGTTTAATTTTTTAATACTGCTTATGAGCAACCGATCTGCGAACAGCGTTGCCAAATTTAGGGATATTCTTATTCAATATCCACTATCAAATTTTAATTGTAACGGTTGTCTAATTACTTTGAAGATTGTGTATGAAATGTCATCCCTCGAATTATTGTTAGTCATAAAGTGAAAAAGTTCCTCGCTACGGCAGTACCCATTTCATGCACATCTAAATGAGTACAGTCCTCAGCGGCTCAGCGACGATTCTGTGTCTCGCCAGGAAATGATCCCATACTGTAACAATGAAAAAAAAAAAAAAAAAAAAAAAAAAAAAAAAAATCCAAATAAGTACTTATTGAAAGAGCCTATATAAATATGTTTTTTGACGCATAAGAGAATAGCCCTCGTCAACTCGTTTTCGAGCTATAAATTTTAAAAGTTCGCTTACAATCGGTGCAACCACGCCTGAATCCAGAGCCTGATTAAGGGGAAAGTACACATTATTTATACTTACACCGATATTTTTTAACAAATACTTTCCTCCTATAATAAACAGAAAATTCTCATTAAAAATTATTTTAAAAGAATTCTGGTGTCTGATAACGGTGAGTAAATTGGATTGTTTTCACCGTTCATTTTTTATGAAAAGTATTTCCTCGTCAAAGCGTGGAATTTCTATGACATGAAGTATAAATAATTGTAAAAATATTCCGGTGAGAGCGGAGATAATGTGTGCTTCCCCCTTAATCAGGCTCTTCCTGAATCGATAACACCACTCCTTATTGAAATAATAAATGTAATCGAAAACAAGCAGAAATCGAAAAAGCATAGGCAAGCGTGTTCTTTGATGCAATACTCAGTTCCCATTTCAATTTTGAGATACATTCAATCGAGATATGATATCTAAAAATTTGAGAAAATAGAATCTAAAAATGGTTTTGGGAGGTTTTCACTGGAGTCCTCCCACTCCTTTGTCATTATTACATTTTTACTCAAACTTAAATATAGATTTCTTGAGAACGGTCTTACGAGGGCTAACAGCTTATGCGCCAAAAATCACGTTAGATTATGCCCTCTCGAATGAACGTAATTTAATTAATTTCTATTTTTACACTATTGGGATGGTTTCCTGGTCAGAAGTTACCACATTTTGGTATACAGGAAATGGGATTTTAATGACTATATAATTGTTAAATTGATTATATTTTTATTTTAATTAATTTATTTTTATTTATGAATTCATTTTGCTTTCTTTCATGTATATATATATATATTCTTTTTATTAAAAAAGAAAAAAAAAACTCATTTCAATGTTTTCTATCACTTTTGTGTTTTGGTTTTGTTATTCTGGCAACAAATTCTACCTGTTTTTTGTGTATTGCAATGCATCCCATCCAAATTTAAGCTTGGACTCTCCGACAATTCTTTTAAATTGTGGCATCTAACTAGATGGAGCACACAGGAATTTTTTTAGATTCAGTGATCTACCAAATTTTTATTCATTTTGTAAAAATTTAGCAACCGACTTTATTTCGAATCACTTTTTTGTAGGGTAATATCGTGTTAAAAGTTATGTAATTACAATCAAAGAAAAAGAAAACTATTCGAAAACAAGTGGTGGAAAAAAAAGTGGTTATTAATATGTTTATGGAATAAATTCAAATATTCGGGTGAAAAAAAAAAAAAAAAAAAATCCTTTCTTTATTTTATTCCGATATATATTCCGATCCTTTTCCGATATTTATTCTCTTAATTCCTTTAAACTTATTTCTATTCCATTAGTCTGACGCAGGGGTCATACTCCTGGTCTGACGGCAAGCTATTCCTCACTTCTTTTCTTAATGCATAATCTATGCCAGTACAATCTTTGAAGATCCTGGAAAAAAAAAAAAAATGGAAAGGAAAAACGAACAGAGAAAAAATAACTGTTTTCGGAAGTGTTGTTAACTAACCTGCTATATTATTTCTGCAACAAAAAATAATTAAAATTGCCCTGTATTTTCGTTAACTTTCATCATTTTTTTTTTTTTTTTTCTTCATTTTTGGGGTTGAGAATCAACAAATTTACTGCTAACTGAAAAACTCCTTTTTAGAATATTCCATTATTTGTTATTCGTATGTCGGCTCATAAATTTTAAACACGTACCATTCGATTAAAAACAATATAAATTATTGATAAGAAATCGCAATAGTATGGCAGTATTGGATATTGTTTATATTTGAAATTGTCCTATAAATTTAGCACACATCCTCATGCAACTCCAGTTTTAGATTTTTCCATTATAAGTGATGTACTAGTTAATATAAAATTTTGATAAATTTATCTGTGTTTGGTAACTTATTTTGAGTTTAAGAATACTTGCCAACATCCTAATTAATATTCCGTAGTGTTGTTAATCCCGCCCTTTTTTTCTCACCAGTTTTTAGAGTAATATTCTCCATATGCAATTATGAATAAATAAGATGAAAAATACTCTAAAAAGATACTGGTGTACAGAAGAAGGCGGGGCTAATAATACTACGGAATATTATCCAATATGATTTAAACAAGTATGGTTTTGGCGAGTATGGTTTAAGCATACTTCAAATTACGTACCAAGTTTATTTTAGTTATTTAACGATTAAACAAAAGAAAAGCGTCGTAAATATTCTGAGATAAAAGTCACACTGGGTGATTCTATGTTACACTGGGTTATTCTATGGTTATGGGGCAAAATTGAAAGTGTGGGCGGGGGGAGCAGGTAGAGTATATTCTAAGGATTAAACTATATAGTTTAATCCTTGGGATATTCTCAATGAACCCATGACCGTAAGCATCATTTTAACCGTTTGCTCTAGAACGTCGCCTCTCAGGCGACATTCTATTCATTACTTGAACTCGAACGTCGCTCGAGTGGCGCCATGACCAATTAAGTTACTATATATCTTATATCCACCAATAATGTTCTATAACTGAAAGTGCTATAACAGGTGTAATACTTCATTCAGAAAGTGACTCCACCTACATTTTTTATTAGGTGTCTTTGGGCGTTGCTTGTCGTGACCATTGGTAAATGGCCAAGAATGCTGTGCAAAATATCACACAATATAAAATTATAAATCGTAATATACATATATAATGTTTGTAATTATCAAATATACATCAAATATAGAAATAAAATGTTTATATTTAAAATTCTTATGTTTTATCTTTTGCATTTTTTTAATATTGTCGGGTAGCTCATTACGCTTACTAAAAGAAGGTTCGAATGCAAAAGGTTAATTTTTCATTACACTTCAGGCCCACACATTTGGAAAATGCAAAGTGGTCGACATAAAAGAGGCCACTGACAAAAAAGAAAGCGCGGCCTTCGTAAAAGGGGTATAAACATGCATTATGCTTTTATAGCCTTTTATTACGCGGCCAGCATAACATAAGGACAGTCAGATCTTATATTAAGCTACATTAGCTAGATTACATTTAGCTAGACTAACTAAAAGGCGGAAACTACGAACCCTGCTGTTCTTCAGTACTTTTGTGTTGATCTCTTACACAATTTTAATTCTGTTCTCAATCCACGCCCTTTTAAAAAGCATTTTCTGGTACAAAAAATTATTCCATTAATTCCGGAAAAATTAGGAAGTTTTATTTTTAGATCACCAAATATCTGGAATATAGGTTTGAGTTGTTGGTTTACCCGTGCGAAAAAGGCTTCAAGAGCAAACGGTTAAACCTTTAAGAATTGATTGTTTTTGATTGTTCTTTAGCAATAAAATTCAGATAATTTCGCCTGCTGTATAAATTTCAGAATCTTGTGTGTTTCATTATTTCCAAAGTGATACACTGTCATCAGAGCCTGATTAAGGGGGAAGACACATTATTTATACTTACACCGTTATTTTTTAACAAATACTTTCCTCCTATAATACACAGAAAATTCTCATTAAAAATCATTTTAAAAGAATTCTGGTGTATAATAACGGTGACTAAATTGAATTGTTTTACACCGTTCATTTTTTATAAAAAATATTTCCTCGTCAAAGCGTGGAATTTCTATGACATCAAGTAAAAAATAATTGTAAAAATATTCCGGTGACAGCGGAGATAATGTGTGCTTCCCCCTTAATCAGGCTCTGACTGTTGTAGTTCATACAGTCCTTGAATTTTCTTAATTTTCTGTAACAATATTATTATTTAGGAAAGTTTGATATTAAAAAAGCCTTAAACTTAAACGGAAATATATTGCAGAAAAATAATGGTGAGACAGTCCTTGATAAAAGACGTGCCCGTATGAACCATGACAGTGTTCATATTGATGCAATTAGTTTAATAAAATACATCGATCAAAAAAAAAAAAATTATTACAACGTTATTTAAGTAAGTATTAACATGTAAATATATATATATATATATATACTTTTTTTTTTTTTTTTTTTTTTTTTTATAAATGCAACATTTGACAACCCATATCATTATCGAGCCCCTATCTGGATTTTATTGCTAAAATATAACAAAAATCATGGGAGTCTTAAAGGGTTAGAATGAGGTTTGCGGCCATGGGTACCAATACAATTTGGAACCCTTGTGATATTCTCTATATCACTCCAAGTTTGTCCTATGACGTTAGAATACCCCACACTTATATATATATATATATACACACACACACACTCTCTCTCTCTCTCTCTCTCTGTCTCTCCCTGTTGTTTTCTGCTTTTGAAAGAAATATTTAACTAACACCAATAGAATTTCATGGCTACTTCGTTTTTTAATTAAGATTTTAGAAATACATGCCATCATCGTTTTCCTTGAACAATCTACTCTCGATTCTCGATATAGCGGGATCAGCTTTTGCTCGAAACTGCTAGTAATAGAACTGTATCCTTATCCTTGCGTATTAATGATGTTTAGAATACACCGCATGCTTCCGTAATATGTATACCTGTTTTGAGGAGTAATTTAATTAATTGTTCTCATTAATAAATGAATAAGTAAGTCAAACAAAGCTGATTACATAGAAAGCGACGAGTCTTTAATTGACAATAGGGTTGCAGGGTTATTTGCATAAAAGTCGAAATACGACTGCAGTGATCCTATGAGGGAATGTGAGGAATTGCATTCAATAACAGAGCGCATGACTATGCTTCATCGAAGCACCCAATGAATTTTGAGAGTAGGCTGCTAACTAGCTCCTCAAACGTAAATATATCGTGTCATCGTCTGTTACTTATTTCAAATCATTAAAAAATTGTTTTTTATAAAAAATATGGGCATGAGTGGCATGTATTTTTTTTCTTGAATTCTTATTGTAACTTATTTTTTTATTTTTAGCGATTTTTACTTTGCAAACAATACATTTTTTACTTGTTGTATTGTTTTTTCATGCGCTATATTTCGATTAAGCCTATTTATTTTTCGTATTGCAGTAATTTAAAATGAAATAAAACTTTATAATCACATAATATTTAATTATGTACCTATTTTAAAAATGCATTGTAAAGTACGTACTTTTATTTTGTTTAACTTTTAAATTATATATAATCTATGAAATAAAATCACATTTTGATGTAAAAGTTTCCTATGCATAATATTTGGTACATGTATTTCCCTTTCGAAATAAACTTTAAATTTGATAAATATTACATACGTAAGTCAAAAGAGTAATCTTTTGACAGAAAGAATATTGAAATGATAATAGAGTGGAATTTTTATACTATTTTTATGATATAATGTTCATTTATTAATATTGTATTGTTTCTTTTTTTAATTCCATGATAACTATGATATTGAGGCTTAGATATGTCACAAGGCATTTTATGTATCAGAATAGTTTGAAACAACTCTACCATCAGAAAGAATAATCTAATAATCTACCTCGTAGAACTTTATATGACATATGTTACAGATTTTATGCCTGTAAAGTCACTACGTATGGGATCTAAAATTCAGCATTTTATAATGGATTAGATCTAATAAAGTTAATATTTCCACCCTTTTACATGTATTCTGCATTTTTAAATTACATCATTTTGAGTAAAAAAAAAAAAAAAGTTTAAATATTATACAATTTGTTCTTGGTATTCACAGATTTAGGCATTAATTTTCATATTTGATATGCATTGTTTAATAATTATTTGAACTTAAAATGCTTCTATATATTTAATACCAATATATGCATTCAGTAGTGGTAAAAGTCCTTACTTTAGTGCTGAGGATATCCATAGGACATATACTTTAATCATTCGGATATCCTGAGAGTGTCCTGGAGAGAAAGGTAATAAAAATAGTCGTAACTCAGAAAAAAGCTATCTCTTTGTCTTTTGTGCATTTCATGTTTTCTTCATCAAAAAGCAGACGACTTAGAAGGAAACTGCACGTTCTCTTATTCCGCCCCGTCACCGATGTCTAGATAGACCTTATATAGGTAGACCAGCCCTCCCCCTCATTATCTGACCCATAGAACTTATATAGATAGACTACGCCACCAATAGGACTTCCCATTATAGTGAATGTCTTCAACATGAGGGTGTAATCTGATACCTTCATCCTTTGCGGCCAGCACCGTATGTCACGTGACGTAGACTTGAGGGAGATTCTTCTATAAGAAAGCACTTATTTTTGTAAGAATCAAACAAAAAATTCTCCTCTTCAAAATGGTTTTTCACAAAAGAAACTTTTTTATAATTAATCTATGACATTTTAGCTTTCCAACGATGCGTAAATCTAAAGGCTTAAATGAAAAGTATGTGTACAATACAGAAATTAAAAAAAACTCAAAACTACTTTCTTTCTTAAGAAAAAATCACATAATATTCATCCTCGTCTGTCTCTCCAGGTCCGCATCACGTGATAATTTAGCTGGGGAAGCTAGCTCATCTCGCGGACAGGTAATAAGGCGGATGCGTGGTCTATATATATAAGGTCTATGATCTGAACGCAACATGAATGACCTTCCTCAGCAAAATTGTCACGTGATAAGGACTTGAAGAAAGAGCGAAGAATGACCACTGTGCTATTTTTCCGTAGAAAAGAATTTTAGGTTTTTTAATATTTTTATTGTAAGCTTTCTTTTTACTTTAGCATCTAGATTTACACATGGTTAGAAAGCTAAAATCTCATAGATTAATTATATTTAAAAAAATTATGATAAATCATTTCACAGGCGAAAAAATTGCTTTTGAATTCTTACTTCCTACTACATACAAATGAAAGAAAATAGAGTGAGATTTCTTACAGGTTTAAGCGGAATCTCCTCTAGGTCCGGTTCACGTGACTTCCGAAGCTCAGGACAAAGGTTGAAGGTATCAGATTAAACCCTTCGCTATAATGGTCAGTCCTGTTTGTGGACCAGTCTAGTATATAAGGTATATGGATGTCTATAAATAGAACTCAAACTATCACGTGATATGAATTAGTCTGAAATTTTTTTTTTTCTGTATTATTCATCCAGCGTTTGTTTTCGAGGTGCAATTTCAACATGTAAATGTGTTTCAGCTCCATTCTTTCCTTTTTTTTTTTTATTTCTTTATTATTAAAAAAAAAAAAAATAAATAAATAAAATAATGTCAAAATATAACAAGAGGCTTATATACATTTATCGTGTGTACTATTAATAATCAAATTATCAAGAGTTTCTTCCAGAAAAAAAAAATAAGATACTAAAGAGAGCAAATTAGACACCGTCATACGGGACATGTACGTCTTTAAAATGTAAGCTTATTTTCACTATTTTTCACTATCCCCATATATTGAATACTATTCTGAATTGTTTTTATATGTTTTGTTTAACCTGCGTAATGCTGCCGAAGCACAAAAATACTAGATAGTAGGTTTTTTTTTTTTTTTTTTTTTTTTTTTTATTAGTTACTGAGAACGATGTCTTATTAAACAAATTAGAAACAATATGATTATTGTTCTAAATAAATTATAGGATAATCATTATTTACAAATACAATGACTTACATTTCATGTCCCGCTAATAAGAAATGAAAAGTATATGATAATGTAAAATATGAAGAGCATAGCTAATGTAGTTATTTAATACAGTTAATAAGCTAATTATATTAAAAACACTTTAAACACACGTAAAATTCAATTTTGTTTAAAAGATGTTAA